>BTPG01000002.1:75042063-75204563 GCA_036245525.1 Semisulcospira habei | reverse complement strand
GTGTGCAGTGTGCAGTCGTCGGCAAACATGTCACAGGAAACATGCCCACAACTAAGATTCAGCGGAAGGTCATTAATAAAAATACAAAACAGCAGTGGCCCTAGGACAGAGCCCTGAGGCACTTCACTTTTGACGAGCCCTTACGAGGAGCAGGATCCATTTAATAGTACTTTTTGCTTCCTTCCACTTAAATAGGAACTAAAAAATAAGACGGCATCTGAGTTGCAGACATATGCTTGAAGTTTCAATAAAATAATGTCGTGGTTTACAAGGTCAAAAGCTTTCTTAAAGTCGATAAAGATTGAACCAGCTATTTGAGAGTTATTCATGGAAGTTAGACATTTATCAACAAGTCTAGTTCTTGCCCTCGTGATGTTCAACCTGTTCTTCACGTGTGTTCTGACCCATGCAGTACGCGACCTTGAGAAGGGAGTGTACCTGAAGTACAGACTAGACGGCTCTCTCTTCGACCTCCGTCGATTGAACAACAGGACCAAGACCATCGAGAGACTGATCCTTGAGGCGCTGTTTGCCGATGACGCTGATGGCGCACACGGAGTCTGATCTCCAGACCATCGTCAACAGGTTCTCGGAAGCCTCTCGACTGTTTGGCCTCACCATCAGTCTTAACAAGACCGAGGTCCTGCACCAACCATCCCCAGGCACAAAAGCACCCTCACCCAAAGTGTATATCGAAGGCATCGAGCTGAAGACTGTCGACCAGTTCAGGTACCTGAGGAGCATTATCTCTTCTGACGGTACTATCGACAAGGAAATCGCAGCTCGCATCAGCAAAGCCAGCCAAGCCCTGGGTCGTCCGCGCACTCGTGTGTTGAATAACAACAAAGTCAAGCTCTCCTCCAAGATCAAAGTCTACAAGGCAGTAGTCCTCCCCAGTCTCCTCCACGGCTGTGAGTCATGGACGCTGTACAGAAAGCACCTCAAGCAGCTTGAACGTTTCCACAAGAGATCCCTGCGCTCACTCATGGACATCAAATAGCAAGACAAGGTGACAAACCTGGAAGTCCTAGACAATGCTGGCTTAGTGAGTGTTGAAGCCTTGATCTTAAAGACACAACTTCGCTGGACAGGTCATGTCATACGCATGGATGATCCTCGCATGCCACGCCAACTCCTGTATGGTGCACTCTCAAAGGGCCACAGGAAGCAAGGACGGCCAAAGAAACGCTTCAAAAACTGCATAAAAGACAACCTCAAGTACTGCGTCTTCCCAGTAAAGGAACTTGAAGCACAAGCGCAAGACAGATCCGGCTGGCGTGCCGCCACCAGGAAAGCCTGCACGCTCTTTGAACACAATCGGCGCGAACGGATCACCAGTGCCAGAGCTCGCAGAAAGACAGCGTCGACTCTCCCCACAGCTACGTTCCAGTGCCCCCATTGCCCTCGCAGGTGTGGCTCCAGGATTGGCTTGGCCAGCCACACACCCACCCACAAATAGAAGTCTTGCACAATGACGACATCATCGGTTTTCGATGGTCTACCCATTATTCATGGAAGTTAGCCATGTATCAACAAGTCTAGTTAGTGCTGTGTGGCATGAGTGTTTTGGGCGAAAGCCTGACTGGAATATGTGCAGAAGACTGCGGTTGTCCAAATACTGGTAGAGGTGTTTGTGTATGTGTCACTCGAGAGGTTTGGCTAGGCTGGATACTAATGAAATGGGTCTGTAATTATTGACATCTGTTAGATCTTTTGATTTCGGTAAAGCTTGCTTCAGGTCAGCCGGAAAAATGTTTTGTTCAATGCATAGACTATAGTTATGTGTTAAGGATACTATTATATGGGGAAGGGAAAGTTTGAGGATTTTAGGGATAATCTCGTCAGGACCCGATGATATTTTGTTTGCTAATGACCCGATTAGCTTTCCTACTTCATACACAGCTAGAGGCGGTATAGAGAAGGTTTTTTTTTTCCCCATCAGTCTTTAGCTTGCAGAATTTAAGTAGTGCCTCAGGGCATGTGTACAGCGTGTTGTCATTAGTGGGTGTGATTGAGTCAGCGACAGACAGAAAATGTTTGTTAAAGGTGTCTGCAGTAATGCTAGAAGGAATGGCTGTCAGTTTCTTGTTGCTACCTCGGGTGACGAGATTAATTGCGCGCCGGCATTATCTCGGTCTTCTTTAATTATACGTTCAAAGAGAAACTTCTGAACCCTGCGGACCATCGACTTGACGCGGTTACGTTGTTTTTATATTCGTCAAACTGCTTTTGCCAGCGTAAGTCATTTGTTAGTTTCATGGCTTGGACTATTTCTTGCGTTAGCTAAGGCGGTAGCGTGTTTTTTTTATATTTTTTAATCCGCTTTGTCCTAAGGGGGCGTGTTTATTAAGCACGCCGGTAAAAAGTTCATAAAAGACAGCCACGGCTTTCTCAGGGTCGGTTTCGTTTTGCACGACATTAAATTGAGTTTGATTAAGGTCTGATAGAAAGGCCGACTGATCAAACCTTTTGAAAGATTGATACGTTATTGTCGTGTGTTCATGTTTAGAATGCGCTGACAGTTTTGCTGACCAGGAACACACAGTTGAGAAGCGATCGCTGATGCTGAAATCAGAAACACTAACATTGGATACATTAAGGGGGCGGTTGGTGTAAATGTGATCAATGAGTGCTGCTGTTGTTTTGTGATCCAGGTAGGGGACGAGACTAACTGTTCTAAGCCCGTTTGCGTGGTGATGCATTCCTATGAAGTATGGGGCTTCAGCATATCTATATTAATATCATCCTTTGGCAACACGTGGTTGTTAGGTAATCCAACATTTTCTACTACATGCAAGAACTCGTCATACCAGTCGAAACTGGCTGAGGGATTACGATAGCAAAAGCCTATAAAGACTGGTTTAGCTTTAGGACACTTAAATTCTAGCCAAATGCACTCAACTTCTGAAGTTCCAAGGTCCTCAAGCCTTTTTACTAAATGTTGGATTGAGTTATGGATGTAAACGGCACGCCCAGTCTGACCAGGTGCACACGGGTCACGTCGAGTGATGCTAAAGTTAGGTACGTGAATGGCCTCATCGTTTATGTCAGAGTTAAGACGTGTTTCACTAAGACCAAACAGGTGGAATCGTTCAGTCTTGTTTAGAACAACGTTCAAATCAGTCACCTTGTTAAAAAGATGGTATATGTTTAAGTGCCCAATTTGAAGGTTACTGTGTTTATGCGTACGGCTCATTTTCGTTTTTCTTTTTGGTCGTAACTAACGACAAAAAGGTTAGATCACTTAATGAAGAACAAGAAAGCAAACAATAGTTCTTAAAATTGTCACTAAAGGACTGTCGTGGCTGAGATAAATATGCACTGTGCACAAAACGTCACGCACAGTGCCCCGATGCAGCAATGTCAATCAAACGTTATTCTTAAATATCCAGATATAAGAGTATCCATGCCACTCAAACTGCTGAAAATGGCGTGAATGTATGTGTCCACAAACTCGTGTTTCATAGTCTAAGTACATGAAGAACTTAACACACAGGGTGCATAAATATAGTTTTTGCGCAAGTTACAGTGGAGAATGTAGTTTATTTTCCACTGCAGCAACAAGCAACACACTGTTTACTCGACGGCTAACACTGCACAGAGTGACACACAGTGATCAAGCGGAATTGATGCCGCTAGAGTGGAGAACACATGAATATTATATTTTCCATTGTAGCGAAAAAAAAAAAAACCCACACTGACGACTGAAGACGGTACTCCAATGAAAATGTACACAATGATAAAGCCCAGTGGCTAAAAACAGTAGTTGATAGTTGTTAATTGTTTGTCGCTACAGTGTAAAATGTATTATATTTTCCATTGTAGCGGCAAACAAACACTGACCTATCAACGACTACACACAGTACTCCAATAGGAAAATGCACACAGTGATACAGACTAAAGGTCGTATTGTTTAATTGTTTGCCGTTACAGCGGAGAATGCATTCAGTTTTCCATTGTAGCGGCAAACAACACACTGTTATCACACTTAACTGTTCAATAAAACGATCCCATACGCGAAAGGGAAAAAGTCAGCACTGTGAAAAAGTCAGCACGAGCATAGAGTTTCTATGCTCGTGCATAGTGTTCACACAGTAGGGTAAATACGGTACGGTTTTTGTTAACGGTTTGTTTTGTGCCGATAGTCCATATACCACGAGATCCACGTGCAATCTTTAGGGCATGGTTAGCACGGGGAGCATTAGTGAGTTGTAGGCAAAAGCTCGGTCTGGCAGAGCAGTAAGTACGGGCTTTCTTGTCAGAGGAAACAGATGTGTTTGAGATACCTAGCCCGTATTCCAAGACTCTGAAACCTAGGATTCAGGTATGTTTCTATACATGTATTATTGATAGTTGCTTAGTTAAAGACGGTATGTGTTTGTAAGAGTAATTTGGTTGTATAGTGTTGACCGGTTTGGTTCAGTTATGTTGGTTTGGAATTCAGTGAGGTAACCGGTGGTTTTGGTATACAGTTATTTACCGAGATGGATAACTAAAGGAATGTGAGGTGTGTATGTCTAAGTCGCTATGAAGGTAGTACGTGGTTGGTTAAGCATAGTCTTTTCCAGGGTAGAGAATAGGGTATGGCGAGAGTGTTAGGTTATAGTCTGTTTTAAGGTAGTGACAGTTATGGGGGTGTTACGAAAGTAGTTCGGGTTATGAAGCACGTGTGTGTGTGTGAATGAACGTGTGAGTTGTATCGGCCAGGTTACGTAATGTTTCTCATATTATCCAATTATTATGTGTGTGTGTTTAGCAAGTGTTACGATTTGTGTCCTTGTTGTTGTTTAGAGTGCTTATTGGAGAGAGAGAGCGACAGACGCCGAGACGTCAGTCACCAGGACCTAACGCGAGGTCAGTGCCAAGACATTCGGGTCACAGCGAAGATACAGTACGAGAAACGAGGACGTCCACGATACGACTCGAGGAGCGTACGAGAAAGGACTTGCACGCCTAGACGTGAAAGGACTTGACAGTAACCAGGCGAGAACACCAAACAGGTTGGAGACTATATGATATCCGTAGTCTTGCCGACCGTTGGGGCACCACTGATGACTTGGCAACCAGCTCCCTCCATTCCTCTCTGTTCTCTGCCATTCTCAGCGTATCGCACAGCTTTAGTCCTGTCCATTCTGAGATATTGTCCTCCCATCTTTTCCTCTGTCTTCCTCTCCTTCGTCCTCCTTGCACAGTGCCTTGCAGGATTGTTTTGGCAAGCCCTGCTGAATGCGTGACATGCCCATACCACTTCAGTTTGCGTTTTTTCACAATGGCTAATAGGTCTTCATATGATCCGATGGCTTGCCTGATTCTGCTTCCCACTTCCACGTTTGTGACGTGATCTCTGTATGAAATGCCAAGCAGCCTTCGAAAACATCTCATTTCAGTGGCTTGTATCCTCCTTTCAAGGTCTGCTGTAAGGGTCCATGACTCGCAGTTATACAAAAACACTGAGATGACTAAGGAGCGCATCAGTCTGATCTTGGAGCAGAGTGTGATGTTTCTGTCCTTCCATATGGTCTTTAAAGGTCCGGGTTCAGCAATTAGTCAGTAGAGGACATCGAAAAAAAAATTTCAAAGTCCCTACCTGACACAGAAAGTGCAACCCTGATAGGGCCCCGTGTGATAGGATCCCCGAGCACGCACGTTACTATAGCTGCTGTAGAGTGTCAGACGTCCTTGACGGCTGTCACAGTTCACGAAAACAGGTATACACCATCCAGCTGCCTAAGGTCACTTCCAGTTGCATCTGTCCGTGCGCGGTAACATCCAATTCCCGTGCAACTACGACTGAAAAATATCCAACTTTCATTTTGCCGCACTGGTGTGGCCTGCACCGAGCCGCGACGTCCAGAGCGTCCAAAAAAGGTCCAGCGAATGGTGGCGGTAAGTCCAACATGATATGGTGTGGTCTTTTCACTTTTTGTGGTACAAATATTACTTTTGTTGGTAAGTATATTTCCAACAACAACAAACACCTATGCGCGTGTAGCTGACGTCGTGTTTACAAAGGGAAGGTACTCGTAAATATGTATTATCAGGGGACACCACTCTAATGACCACTTCCTTGTCAACAACAAGAAGCCCTAGCGATCGTAATGTTATGTGTGTTCTGGTGTACAGGACACTAATTTCGGGGGAAATGATGACTGAGGAAATAACAGCAGACGACAGTGGTGAGAAGTAGGCAGAATACATCGATGAACAAGACGAAGAATAGATTGGAAATCTTAGCCTCACTGTTCGTCTCTTCTGTAGTTACTATATATACGTCACTATAGTAACAGCCTGAAACTTTGTTTTTAAATATTCTCTCCTTTATAAATAAGTGTAATAGTTTCTGGGCAATTTTCTATTACACATATTTGTGTTATATACATAATGAAATATGCGATATATTCTGAGCTCTGGTCTGATGTACATTTAGAAGTTTCCACTTTTAGTTGCGATTTGTTTTGGGGGTTCGTGGTGGTTGTCAAGTTTTTGTGTAAATATCTTCAGAACGCCACGCCATTTTCTAGTACAAGACCCGTGTGTGCATTACATAACTATACAAATACCAGTCATTTGATTCTTTTTCAGTGCCACACCAAATGAGCTCACAGAGCAGCAAGCAGCTAATGTGTTATTTCTGTGGATACATTTGTGAAGCTAGTACAAAGTGAAGGTGCATCAGTAATGGAACAACGCCCAATCTCATCACAATACATAACAGATAATCGCAGTGGCAAGGTAAGTTGTGAACCTAAAATGTGTGTGTGTGTGTGTGTGTGTGTGTGTGTGTGTGTGTGTGTGTGTGTGTGTGTGTGTGTGTGTGTGTGTGTGTGTATGCTTGGGACAAAATGTACAGCTGGCTTATATTTAGAACAAAATATACAGCTGTCTGAATAGAATTAAATATACAGCTGTCTGAATAAAAAACAAAATATACCTGCAGTTGTCTGAACACAGACAAAATGTTCAGCTGTCTGAATGAAAACAAATGTACAGCTGCTCGCTGTATGAAAACAACATCAGCAATTGTCTGGATGAGAATATAATCAACAGGTCTAGGTAAGGATAAAATAATTATACCACTATAATCAACCTAAAATATATTTGTTCACAAAATAACAGCACATTTCAGTGTGATGAAATAGAGCAATACATGTATGTGCATAATTCATTATGAAACTCACAATCAGGTATATAAGTGGTCTATTGTAAGTTGGCTTGCCACTGATACAATGTATTTCTCATATTTTCCTGAAACCACAAGCTTATGAACAGGAGAAATATGAGTGACAAAAACTTATACTATCATTCTTGTATACCAAAATATTTTATTGCTAGTTTTTCTGTGAATCATGTAAATACATGTATGTATATATTGCTCCATATCATAACACTAAAATGTGCTGCTATTTTGTGACTAAGCCATTTTTAGAAAGCCACACGTACATGCGTATGTGCACACATGCCTATTTTCTGTATTTATTTCTTTTTCAACAGGTTTTGTCCATCCATGACTGTGTTTATGGTTTGTTTCTAGACAGCAGGGCTGCCACAAGGTCAGGTGACTTGAAACTGGTGAATGCACAGACTGGCATCGAGTTTCTGAAGACAGCAAGACCTGTCCGATAAGTTGTCACCGACAGAGTTCTACTGTAGTCTCCTGCTACTTTCAGGTAATTATCAGTTTGGTGGCATTTGATTTTGAAGTATGGTACACCCGTGCGCTTGCACAAAATCATTTTTGTTTGTAAAAGTGTTATCACATCACACATAAAGTAGCTTATAGTGTCCTGGAAATATTGCTGTCACAACACTAAGTTATGATTTACATATGACTGCTACCTCCACACTGTAAGTATATTTACAAGTTGACAGTAAACATTATTATCATGGTGCCATGGTGGTTTTTCTCCCAAGTCTTCATAACAGCTAGTGCTAGCTACCGGTCAGTTTGCCACTCTGTAATGCATGTATCTTTTTTCCAGTATGAAATAGATTTGTATATTATTACTGACTTGATCGCAGCCACTGAAACATCTGGATCATTACTTTGATGTGTGGCACAAAGGCAAGCGAATTGCATAAAAGGTTTGAGTTGAGCTGTGTGTTTACATGGAGGATTATATCCTTGAGTGTATGCAGAACAAAAACACACGAAACTGTCCTGTCATCGAAATAACCTACTCAGTATAAACTGCTGCTGGTACATTTTCACTTTTGTGCTTTTTTTACTTTCAGGTTTTGCTTTATCTATTATATTGGCCATCTGTTTTCAGTTTCTTTGCTGCTGCCAAAGGCTAAACACCACTTGAAACAAGGGATAAAGCCTGTTATCAACCATCACCACACATTACGAGTGTCCTTGCCAGGCATGATCAAGGTATCATGTCTTATTTATGCACTTATTTTGACTTAGAGTTTAGATATGTTTCAGTCTCATCATTGAGTGTTTTGAGTGTTAGTCAAGGGGATGTATCTATGTGGCTGAAAATGAAATGGCCCCCCCAAAAACTTTCATTGGCTACAAAGGCTACACAATGCGCAACAGGCTTACCATCCTTGACTTCAACCACCAAGTATGCAAGCAGTATACCAAGATTAGCAACAGGCACTCTGTGGCATACCAGGTAGCACAGCAGAAATATGCATAGTACATGTATGTTACACACTTGTGCAATTTCTGGTACAAGTGCAGTATTGTACATGTCATTTTCAGTATCATTACAGTACATGTATTTGTAGAAATATACTATTTAGGATTGTGACACTGACCATGAAAACTAATTCTTTCTTATGGCAAGTCAGGTGCAGAATTCCTGTTCATGTGCACTGTTTACAGTATGTAGTTATAACAAGGATGAAAAATGAAAGCAGACATGTATGCAATTTATGAAGAAGAATGTCCAAATGTATTGAAAACAAAAAATGTCCAACATTTTGCTTTTACATTCAACTTTAATACTTTCTTGTATAGAGAGTACAAAGTGCACAATATGGAGTATATATTACATGCATGTGTCCATTTATTCATGTCCCAACTACTTGTACAAACAGATGTAAACAATCTCCATGACAGAAAGTAAATTTTAAAAGTTAATGAAAATGTTCTCTTCATTCTGTTTTTTCTCATCAAGGAATGTGCTCCGTGGCCTTGTATCCCCAATGCCTCACTGATGAGAAGCTCTCCAGTTTGTTACATTACCTACGCAGTACAGATGACAAGATTGAGCGACGAGTGGATGTGGTTTTTCAGCAGAAGTAAAGACTTGGAGGTTGGTTTCACACACATACACAACCAGATAGTGCCCTCAGGTAGTTTAGATTGGGGCTTAGAAACTGCCATCTGATTATGGCCACCTGACAAGAGCAACAGTGTTTGCTGTTGCCAAGCCCCATATGGCTCTCATGCCACAACTGAAAAAAATCTGTATGTAGAGTGTTGGTGATGTTTGATTGCTATTATAATGTGGGAATTTTATTTGCAAATGTGATGCTATAATTTTTGACGCTGCAAAATTTGACTTCGGTCTGCTTCTTACAAATATCTAGAAAAGTTGGTTCTTCTGTTAACTCGATCAGCTGGATCAAATTCAGTAGTTCTTGTTGTCCATTATTATTAGATGATTCCCACACAAACAGTAGGCCGGATTGTCTTCACTGGTCACGCGCTGATAAGGTGTCGCCTCTACTCCCACATTCGATATGGTCACCAGGGGCTGCTCATCGGTTGAGTGCATCTTTAGTCTCCCCCAGGGAAAAGTTGGTTATGTTGGCCTGAAAACATATTCATATAATATCATGTTACCAAGCAGCATTGCAAAGCTACAATGTCTTTTATTATTAGAACAAAACTGTATAAATCGTTTGACCATCACCGAGACAAAGAAATTGTTTGTAAAAGTTATTTTGCAAATCTGTCTTGTATGGAGTTTATTGATTACACTGGCTGTGATTGATTCATTACGGTTGGTTTCATGTTGAGTAGATTATACTGGCTGATACCCGGTAGCCAAGTAAACTCATCTAGAACAGTGTTTGCAGTACATCTTCACATGTACTAACTGACCTTTGTTCTTGTCTTGCAGCTGCCTGCTGAGAGCAAGTTGGGGCACACTGCACTGCATCAGGCTGTTTGCTGTTCCAAAGTTTCTGTGTGACATTGCTGCTAACGCCCCTGCAGTTTGGTGACATGTTTGACACTGGCCAGTCTGTTGTCTCTTCACTGGTTGGACCTGTCCATGAAGGCTGTCTGTCTGCTGTGGAATCATGGCAATATTAGCATTTTGGTGGATAGCAAAATTTAGCATATGATGATAGAACTATATTGCCATATGTAACATTACATTAGGAAATCGTTGCGGTATATATATATATATATATATATATATATATATATATATATATATATATATATATATATATATATATATATATATATATATATATATATATATATATATATATATATATCTGCATGTGTACCCGCCCCCTCCAGCCCCCCCCCCCTCTCCCTCACTTACCAAAACACAGTGACCAAGTTTGAATGACAGCATCATAAGCAAAATATACCATGCATATAATTCAATGACATCACTGAAATTGTTTCTTTATAATTAAAATGGTTGTCTCTGTTCTGTTTGTGTTTTTGCCTCATGTATTATTACAGTTATATATGGTGCAGGAAGTAAAAGTGCACATGTATGTTGTTCTGTAGAGAAGAACCCTATGAGGAAAGAACGTCGCTTAGAAATGACAGTTACAACACAATTTATTACTAGATAATATGAATACAATTGTGTTGTAGCTGTCTTTTCTAAGCGTCTTTCTTTTTTTCGTTGAGTTCGTCTCTGCATTACACACGCTTCGCAGTCACCATTTTGATCTGGACTATGTGGTTCTGTAGGGTACATAGACTACTTGGTCTTGTTGAGGATAGACATACTCATTTCATAAAAAAAATCAGCTGTATTTTTAGGAATTATGACAATCATGGTAATTGTGTTTTATTTATGTATACACTTATTGATGTAAACCTGCCTGTCCCGGATTGGCCTCCGCAGCCACGAAAATGCCTGCAGACGACGTGGGCAAGCCCTATAGAATCTTCGTTCGTGAAGTCAAGCCAAGAGACACTTATTGATGTACTTGACGATTTTGGTAAACTCATAAGAGAAGCCTCACAATGAAAGGCATTTTTAACAGTTTCACTCAGTACAGATATAAACAAATAAACCATACGTTGAAGTGTATTTGAAAACAATGTTTTTGTCACAAAATGAAGATCAAGTGAGATATACCTCTTGCTGTTGTGAACTGATATATTTCATTGATATTTATTTTTGCGGGTTGAGTCATTTCAGTTTTCTGATAGAGAACATTGCTATATGGAGTAATCAGAAATAAATCCCACATGGTTTGCTGTCAGTGCAAACATAGATAAACTATGAATGAAATATATTGTGGTTAGAATACCAATTACATAATATATATATATCTGTTTCCTAACATTTATTTCATATCTCATAACCATAGCAGGAGGTGAAAGAAACCTAATGCTCCAGCCGAAGGGGTGCATGCCTGCATGATGCCAGCTTGCTTTCATCTGCTTCCTAAAGTCAATCGGGCGGGGGGGGGGGGGGGGGGGGGGAAGAATTCGCACAACCCCCCAAAAATGGAAAAATTAGTAACATTTAAATTAATTTGGGTCGAGGGCATAAACAGACATAATTATATGGTCTTGTCAAAAAAATGTATACATTATTGGTATGGCGAATGCCGGAACCATCTGCTGCGGCCCTGTATCTAATTATTTTGAAACTTGCCTCTCGTTTGCTCGTGCACCCTTTAGCTTGTAGTTGGTGTATCGGTGTTTGCTGTCAGGCACCTGCATGAGGTATGCATTGGGCAGGGTGCATTGCGTGTGCATAGACAGCAGTTGGTCTGGGGAGAAAATATTATCACTGAACTCATCAAGTTTGCAGACGGTAATTATCTTTTGTGATACAAAAAAAAACAAAAAAAAAAAAACAAGATGAGAAGTAAACGACAAAGCAAAATATTACCTAGTGCTTAGATTCTTATAATGGAATCAAATTTTATGTCCGTGTAACACACACGAACAGGCACAATCACATCAATGGGTGACCGTCTTCACTCCTAGAAGCTGATTCAGCTTTTCAAAATCCCGAAAAGCTGAATTTCAGCTGTTTGGTTCAGACAGAACAGGCCTTCAGCCAGCCTGTTCCAAATGCAAAAGTCATACATTCTCATGAGCCCCTGCATCCGCAGGAGCTCATGGGAATGTATATCGCTTGCTGGCCATGGATTTATGGGGCATATTTATGTCCCGTTTACATTCATTTCATATTCTCGCACTGTCACCCATGCACATGACATTGTTGCATGATGACCTGTAAATTATCTCCCAGGCTTTTGTGAAAAATAAAATCGTTTTGAGGTGGGCGTTTGCGCGTTGCTTAGCACGGGAGTGCTGTCCCTTACACACACATTATCTAGTAGCTTCCCTTCGTAAAAATGGCGACTACCATAAAGACTTGTTGTTTGCAAACGCTTTCGAGGAAACCTTGTTTTGGATAAATGCGAGGACATAAGAAATGAGAAGACCACGATATAGCATGTTCGACGTACCGTCACCATTCCCTGGGCCATTTTTGGACGCTGTGGACGTCGCTCAGTGCTTCCCAGTACCGGCCCAGAAGTGAAAGTTGGATAGTCATCTTTCGTTGTTGTTGCACGAGAATTGTGGGTGTTACCGTGTACGGACAGATGCAACTGGAAGTGACCTTTGGCAGCTGAGTGGCGTATACCTGTTTGCATGAACTGTGACAGCCGTCAAGGACGTCTGACACTCTACAGCAGCTATAGTAACGTGAATGTTCGGGGATCCCATCTGATGAGGCCCTGTCAGGGTTGCACTTCAAGTCAGGTCAGTAGGGACTTCGAAATTTTTTTTCGCTGTCCTCAACTGACTAATTGCTGAACCAGGACCTTTAATCTTGTCAGTGCTATTATTGTCTGCGCAATCCTGGACAATATTTCTGGTTTTGACCCCTCATCTGTCACAATGGCTCCTTAGTGTTTGAATTTATTAACGGTTTCCAGTTTTTGGCTTCCAATCATGATGTCAGTGCCAATGCCACTGGTGTTATTGGTCATCAGTTTGGTCTTCTCTGCACTGATTTCCATTCCGTACGCAATGGCTTTTCCACCAGCTGAGCTTGTTCCTTCTCTGTTCCAGCAAGGCCATCAATGTCGTCCGCAAAGCGCAAGTTCGTGATTGTTCTGCCTCCAATACTGACAGATCCTTCATGGTCTTTCAGAGCGTCTGTCATGATTCTTTCCAGGAAGATGTTGAAAAGAGTAGGTGAGAGCAAGCACCCTTGTCTGACTCCGACTGTAGTCCTAAAGCAGTTTCCTATTTTGCCGTTGAAGCAGACTACGCTAGTGGCCTTGTTGTACAGGTTTGCTACGACTTTGATCAGGTTGGCATTAATGTTGTATAGCTTCATTGTGGACCAAAGGGCTGCATGCCACACCCTGTCAAATGCTTTCTTAAAATCCACAAAGACATTATAGAGATCCTGCTGATGCTGGAGGTACCTCTCACATAGAACTCTCAGGTTGAAGATCTGCTCAGTTGTGCTGCGTCCTGGTCTGAAGTCTGCCTGTTCCTCAGCTATGAGTTCCTCTGCCTGTGGCTTCAGCCTGTTCAGCTGGATCTTTAACATGACTTTGCTTTGGTAGCATATAAGACTGATCGTGCGATAATTCTGGCATTGATGTAAGTTGCCTTTTTTGGGGAGAGTTATTATAAGTGATTGGGTCCATGGTGTTGGCCAATCCCATGACTGCCAGATCTTATTGCAGATTGTTAGTAAGGCGCTTATCGGTTACCGGCCCTGGTCGAGACGATACACAGCTTGTTTTGTGGTGCTCTTTTTTGCTTGTTTTTTCTAGTTTAGTAGGACTGTACTGACTCAAAAAGTTAGGAGAGTCATTGTAGCCACAAGGAGAAGTTCCTGTCAAGCTTGTGCTAGCTCCTGTTGGAGCAGAGGACGGACGGAGGACTTCGAGTGCTGTGGTGTGCGGACCGGCCGGTCGGTGCAATATGGCGACATCAGCTGTGCACGTTGAACCCGTGTTTGTAAAGGCGAGCGATATGCCGGGAGACGCCAGTGTACTGGAGGTGTGTTTGGCGGCCGAAAGTGTCTCTGGCAGAGAAACAATTGCTGGAGCTCAGCGTATTCGCGGGCTATGGCGAATATACCCTTTGAATAGAGAGGCCAGGACAATCTTATTGGTAAATGGAATGGAGATAGGTGGGCGATCTCTCTATCTACACGACAAGAACCCTTACATTCTGCGGGATTCTCGCTCCGAAACACCGACTACACGGCTCTGCATCAGTGTAGCAGACAAAGAGGTTATTCCCCTCTTAGACAGACTCGGATGTGTCAGGCGCTCTTCTATTACACATGAGCGTGCCCGTAACACTGATGGCAAGCTGACCCGTTTCCTAACCGGCCGTCGGTTTGTTTACACTGAGATCCGGCGGTTCCACTAGAGCGTAGTTTTCAGATGGGCCCCTTTAGAATTTCACTACTCTACAAGGAAATGAGGGAAATGAATACGCGCGAGCCGAAATATTCCAACTGCCTGCAGACAGGTCACTACACTCATGACTGCATTAATCAGGCGGTGTGTCGTGGGTGCAGACAGAGAGAGATAGAAAGTAAGAGAGGACTGAAGCAGCATTAACATAATCACTGAGTTAACCCCTCTAATTATTGTTTTAACCCTCATCATCTCTCTCTACCCCGCACAGAGTAAATACCGCGCCGCTCGTTGCCGGTATTGATTTCCCCCCACCCGCCTTACCCGCCCCACCCGCCGGCGACGCACTGATAAATCACTACGCCACAATAATATTGACAAAAATCTCCAGAGTCGTCTGTATGCGCGCAGGCTGTTTCGAAATGCACAGGTGATTATCTCGTATGCACTAAAATTTTTCTACGACCCAACCGTATGCACGTAGGCTCCTTTAAAATGCGCAGGTAATTACCTCATATTCACTCAATCGAAAAAACGACACCGTCGTATGCTCAATGCTACCAAGATATGCTAATAGGATTGGGAAAAGACAACACTGCAGAAAATCACCTGGCCGTTTCTGTCACAATCAATCAGTAGCCACACACGGGCTGGGGCTTTAATGTGTGCAGCATAATGGCCTATCAATAACTCGTTATTGGGCCGCAATCAACTTGCAAAGCACTGGAATAACACCAGTTTCAGTCCACTGCTGCCAAGTGGAACTATGTACTTACCTACAACTTAAAGGTTACCTCTGCAGGTTCTTTATAGTGAGATTCTTATGAGCTAACACATGGTCATATCCTCAAGAGCCCCGGGCCCCAGACCTGGCTTTAGTCAACTGTACTTCAGGTCTCCACTTGATGGCATGGCGATAGCAAGACATGCATTGTGAAAGAGCTTATTTCTGAAAAACCTGTTCCTCAGAAAAATCAATTGCTGGTGATATCCACTATATACAGGCACCCGATAACACTCTTACAAACTGATACTATTTTTTCAGTAATGGCTCTAGTTGCACAAAAAATCAGATGCCTATGCTTATAGCAGACGAGACCGCTAATGCATGTGCCAATCAAGAAGTTGGAAGCAGGTAATGCACTGTAAAGTGTTTACATCAATCACTTGGACAGCCCCTGAGTGCCGGTGTTAAAAGCTGGGCATTATTGGCTTTTAACTGGATGTTGGCACAGTAATTGATTGCCACTCTGTGAATACACAAGCATGAGCAGCATGAGTGGTGTTTTATCTCTCTGCGTGTTAGACTGCCTGGGTTTGTCTGCTGTTCTTAAATTCTTGCCATAAGCGTTGCAGTACACTGTGCCAGTCATTTGACGATGGCACTCAGAGTGGTATGCTGCGTGTGGTGCACTGGTCTGCCTCTGTCATTGACATGTGTAAAATGTTTTGCGCTAGCAAGGCATGCAAGGATTAAAGTGTTTTTAATTTATATAAAACAGCCCAAACACAAAGGTAAGTGCTACATTTTTATTACTTATTATTATTATTTTTCACTCTAAAATGAATTCAGACGAATTGTTACTGCTAAATGATATCTACTCTGTTGAAAACAAAGTCTTAGACTCTAAAAAACAGCGTCTTTTGTCTGTGATTATTTCAGGGAAGTCAAACGCTTATCTAGGCAAACAATATCTGACACAAGATATAGAATCTCTCTCAGCTGATGAATTAATTAAATTACATTTAATTTATGAAAATCACATTGCTTCACTAATGACGCGTGATCTGAGTCGGTCTTTAGTATCATTATATACAAAAGCTGTTAGTCACTTCTTGCCTGTTGCTGATACTGACAGCCTAAGTTGCGACTTGGGATCAAATCCAATAGTAACAAGTTCAATTGGTAAATTAGCATGCCTTTTGTATTACAAATTTGGAAATTATCCTGCTCCTATGGTAATGTTGCTTGTCAGGGGGAGCCATATCGATTTTTCAAAATTAAATTTTCTAAGAAAAGAAAAGGATGGACCAAATGGATCAGATGGACGAGAAGACACCACAACAGTGTTTTGACAGTGACTAAACAGAAACACCCAGGCCGGGTAGAAGCTGGCAAAAGATTAGCCGAATATAATAGGCAAAAAAAATTACAGCTTAAGGCACAAACAGTAACTGACCCGCCGTCAGGACCGTCAGGACAAGTGCCAACAGGACAAGTGCCAACACTGTCAGGACCATCACTACCGTCACTACCGTCACACCCACAACAAAGTGAGAGACTATCAACTAACTCAACAAGATATATATTTGCTGGATTTGTTGCTGGATTTGTTTTCTCAGGTTAACAATTATACAAAAAATACAAACCACAGACTCGTACAATGTCCAAAAAATTAGACACTCCAAAAACAAAACCAGAAG
This sequence comes from Semisulcospira habei, assembly GCA_036245525.1. Lineage (NCBI taxonomy): Eukaryota > Metazoa > Mollusca > Gastropoda > Semisulcospiridae > Semisulcospira > Semisulcospira habei. Next base: position 75,187,571 of record BTPG01000002.1, on the reverse strand, counting down.
TCTCCACATTATCAGTAACACCAAAACCTGTCGACCCATTTTTCATGCAATAAATAAAAATATTAATTAAATTTTTATTGCATTAGAAATGAGCAAAACAAAGAATATAATGAATCTTGTTTATCATTCTGCCGTGATCAGCGGATTAGCAGTAGCTTATTCTATGTTGGGAAAGTCTCCTCAAAATGAAATCGGCAGACTTGAGTAGATTAGATTTCGAAGACAGTGCTAAATTAGTTGCAGTTGTCACAGCGTCAATTGCCACGAAAGACTTTTTTGTTAAGCAGGGAATTATTCCCGAAAATATATCTATGTAAATAAAAATAATATGGCGACACTAGCTGTTGTTGTTGGTGGTGCCGTTGTTAACGCATTGGCATTTAGTGGATCAAACTATCTTTTTTCAAAAATGGGTACAGAGGAATCTGCTCTAGAGATGAAGCACCACAATGAAGCGTCAGAAAAACTGGCACAAGCGCAACAAGCATATGAAAAGCAACAAATTGAGAAACTTGATTTTATCAATGGAAAACTCAGACTAGAGGGTCACGCACAGCATACATTTTCTAATGTCGATGATGCAATCAGGGAATACTATCTTGTCAAGGGTGAAGACATGTCTATCCCAAAACCAAAACTAAGTGACTATTACCAACCCAGTCCACAACAGAGAAATGGAGAAATAACCTTTGTTCTAGTGGGAATGACATTTGTTTATTTTACTGGAGTTTTCATTGCTAGAAAAAATGACAGACATTAAACTATCAAAAATATATTACTCTCCAATTGGCTACTGGAAAGGAAAGACTGCAATAGAAAAATTACATGCTGCTGTGGGTGGGGATGTATCACTTGAACAAATAAAACAGTGGCTACAAAGACAGGCAATATGGCAAATATATCTCCCTGCACCAAGAAAAATAACAAGACCTCATTTTGAAAACACTATACTAAATGACACCCATCAAATGGACCTCCTGTTTCTTCCACATGACATAATAAGAAAAAAGCGTTACAAATATGCATTAACAGTTGTCGACATTGCTTCAAGGTACAAAGACACTGAACCCATAACTGACAAGAACGCTATTACTGTTGCAACTGCATTATCAAAAATATATAGCCGAGGCCCTTTAAAATTCCCCGGGCTTGTGCAGGTCGATGATGGATCTGAATTTAAAGGAGCAGTTAATCAATTATTTGCAAAGCATAATGTGCTTGTGTGGCGAGGCATTCCTGGCGTACACAGATCACAGGCAATTGTTGAGAACTTCAATAAGCAATTATCAGAAAGACTTTTCAGTTACCAGTATTCTAAGAAACTTATGCATGACACGTGTAACACTGAGTGGGTAATAAGATTGCCACATGTGATAAAAGCAATGAATAATGAAGGCCATGTAAAACCTGCTGATGCTATTAAATTGAAAACAATACCCCCGGCGTTAGGGTCAGAAATAAAAACAAAAGTACCAGACACAAGTTTATTTACAAAACAAGTAAGATATTTATATCAACCCGTAGAGGCCGAAAATGACGTCAGACACAGGGCAACAGACCCCATCTGGTCTACATCTGTACACAATATAAAAAAAATAGTCCCCGGAAACCCATCAATATATTACCTGTACGAACCTGCACCTCAGAGGGCATTTGCCAGAGAAGAATTACAGATTATCCCCCCAGACACTGTTACTCATTTCAGTAACTAACTCATCAATCAATTCATCACAAATGTCTTCAGATATCTTAAGCTTGTAATGCCCAGGTGCATAAGCTTTTTCCTTACTGTGAAACACTCGTTTCGTGTCCCCAACTGCAAGTGACTTCTTATGCATTTGGATCATTTCTAAATTATGTCTATTTGACCTCAGTGACTTGTTTGGATAATCAGGCATTAATGCTCCATCTAACACTTGCTTATAATGTTCATGACGGATGTCTTTATTTTTTATCGCTGTTTTCTTTATTCCTTTGGCTTTCGACTGACTTCCCTTTTGGTGCAGTATAGAATACATTTTTGATCTCAGACCAATGTACTCAACAATAGGCACACCATTCAGTTCATCCTTAAACTTTCCAGGCACTTTCTTATTCTGTGTGCTGTACAATGGGTGATCTTTTGGATAGTCAGACGTGTCATACATATGCAGTTCTGTTTTCATGTCTTCATAAAAGTCTTCAGTACACACATCAATGATCATAGAGTCAGTGTCAGTGTATAGAAGATGACAGTCAGGATATTTTGGTTTGAAGTAATCATAATAAAATTCAAGCATCAATAATTTTGACAACTCAAGAATTGCCATACCAATGAATACTGGCTTGTCCAGTTTAACAATCTTTTTTTTGAGTGACACTGCATACAATGATGAATGAAACTCTTTATACCCTGTATACTGTGGCTTACCTGTAAGTTTAATTGCACCTGATTCAGTTGTGACAAGTCTCACATCTTTGCGGTGATGAGGATTTTCCATTGTCTTGCCAAAACAGGCATTGTTCATAAGCTTAAAGAAGTCTTTGTCGACTGCAGTGTTGCCATCTCTGGCACGCAATGTTGTGTTCTTCATTATGTAATCTTTCATAAAAGTACTTTGATCAAATTGAATGCCTCTGTGAACTTTCTTTAGTACTAACCCATGTCTTATATAAAACAGCAGCAAGCGGTAATGGCAAACGTAATTGAATTTGTCATTCAAATTTGGCACAAGTTTAGTGTCTTCTTTTTTCCCCATCATACTCATTTTTTTCAACAGCCAAGGGATAATCATTATGGTAATCATGTAGATGGTGTGGGTACTCAAGGTCGACTTCAAAGATCCAACCCTTTGCATCGTTTCGGTCATGACTCATAATATTGTTTGTTATGTCTGTTATGTCACACTGTGACAAATCATACAGACAAAAGTTTTTCAAGGGCAACAATTCACACATCGCGAATCCATACAAATTGTTCGAATCTACGGACATAATGAATGACCTTGACCCCTCGGGGTCAAAGTTCGGGTCGTTCAGATATTTATTATTTGCTTTTGCATAATTATTTGCTGCAATACTAATGCCACCCCTCAATCCACGTTTCACCATTTCACCCATCGTACGATCAGACAACAGGTCAATAAATATTTTACTAGATTTTAAAAATGCATCCCACGTCATGCCAGGACTAGTTATGTAACAAGCTGGGTCAAGACTGTAGTGTAATAGACCCTTTTCACGGTAACTTTCAAATACGTCTGCTAGCAAACAAACGTCAGCCTTTAAGTACTGGTCATGGTAGTCACCAATTGTCTGGCATCCTGATTTATCCCATGCATCAAGTGCGTGCTGGTAATCAGAGTCAGAAATACCTTTTTCATTAAGTGTAGAATAAAATTTATCTTTTGGTGGCAGTCTTGTTTCCTCAAACACAACCCAGTCACTGATGTACTCGTACGGATACACACCTTTCTTAATTAAGTCTGGCTCAAAATATTTACTTGTTATTGGAAACGATGTCAGTTCTTCTGATAGACTAGCAAGACCTAAAGACAAATGTTGCATTGAGTCATAAAACACTAATTTGTTGTCCAATCTAAACGTCAAATATTTCTCAGTTGTCTGTGCAATGCAACTAATTTTTTTGCAAGACTCATCCACGGCCTGCATGATAATATGTGAGTCATATCCCCTGAGATTGTGGAAAAAGATTGGTAACTTATATGTCTTGGGATCTATTTTTAATAATAAATTACACTTGTTATGTGCAGCATGTCTGTACCGTCCAGTTATGTGATCATGGTCACAAACTTTGTCACCCTGGAGGGGTTGTTCTCAAATCCAACACGTCACAGCTGTATCAAAATTTATTTTATCTTCTTCTGTCATCATCACATGCATCTGATTATTTTCTAGATACTGTATTACCTGACTATACAGTTGTCTCATTTCTGTTAAAAACAGACATGCTGCATTTCCCCCCCCCCCCCCCCCCCCCCCTGTAAATAACAGGTTCTGTATGCTGACCGTCTGACTTAACAAGAATATAACCATAAGAACACACCACTTGGTCACTCAATTTTACTGTCTTTGGTAATGATTCTGGAACAGGACCGTCATATGGAACCACCAGTGATTCAAAATCAGCATACACTACAAATGGTAGCTTTTGCTGATTCCTATAGTTCTTGAAATACACTTGACTACCAGGATCTGGATATTTAAGTACTGTTTGTATATCATCAGCTGATCTACAATGTAAAACATGCTTGTGTGCTACTGAAATAGAGGAAAATCTTTGCAAACATCTCTTACACACTTCTTGTTTGCCATCATGTTTTGTTGTATGACCATGAATTAGACGTGACATATTTCTGATAATTGTGTAGTGATTTCCGGCAGGGCCAATTAATAACATGTCAACATGTTTATCTTCTGGTTGACCATAGGTGAGAGCAAATGGTGATACTCTAATGGGCTGTAACTTGTCAACAGAGTCATTATCCCACACATACACATTCACAGATATGCCAGGATTTAATTGTTCAAACAAGTCTATGTCTTCTACCTTAACAGGAAAATCAATACCACTGAAATTGAGTTCATTTACAAATTTGGTGTAGTTAGATACACATTCAGGTTTTGATTTTACATAATGCAGTTTAGCAAGCACACACCACATAAAACAGAAATTGTCATTGTTCTGTATATTGACTACAGCCTTTTTGTTTGCAACCTCAATAGGCACTGGTATCCATGATTTGCCTAATATAGGATGATACCTTGACTGTTTTAATTGTAGTTCATGCACATGACCTTCATGCCAACCAGACCCCTTCATTCTTGCTCTGTCAATTGCTTCTAGAAAGTCAGGTAACAGTCTGTCTCTAAACACGTTTTCCAACTCCCTTCTTGTGTTAATAGTGTGTTGTCTTATTGATATATACGATACAACCACTTCACCATCTACTTTGCTGAATTCTATTTTTGCAACAATCTGAATCTTTGCACTGCCTGTAAGAAGATTATCTTGTATGACAGAAAAAGACATTTCTATTGATTCATAGACATTGTTACTATTAGATATAGGTAAGTCTGTTGTGTGAAACACATTTCTTAAACCTTGAGCATTGTCCATCATTTTTATTTGTCCGACAAAATAATAATAGAAAAATTACACCTTATGTAATACCACTTTATTGACTGTAACACTGTTAATATAAACATTTAGTTTATGTAGTTGTTGAAATATTTGTTCACAAAGTATTTCAAACCAGTCCTGGCGGTTATTATTTTTTACTCTTAAGGTGGGTGTCCTAAAATCAACTGTCAAACACTCCATATTTGGAGGCTCATCAACATAATCTAAAGTCATATTATATGACAAATATATTGCTGTTGGTTTTAAGACATTTATGTCAGGTTGTTTGGTGGTGTTCTTATCTGATTAAAGTGCACAACATCTCTGAAGCAGTCTGTGATATCAATGGTTTGTCCATCTGTCATTTTTTATGGACAAAACACAAGTATAAATTAATTTACTAACCCATACCCTGTGCGCTGATCTGTCTTTAAGATAAGTTTTAGATGCTTAGTTGATTTCAGCTTATTTTTTACATCGTCTCGTTCATGCTTATTTGGTATTACATCATTTTCTCTGAGACAGTCTTCAAAGCTGTCACGGTCCTTGCAGTAAAACAAACAGATAAACTTTAACTGTTCTCAAAAATCTTTCAGTACAGCATTATATTTCTGAGTGAGAATCCATACACTTATGTTTGCGTGTCTGCCACTAAAAGCCAGTTCTGCTAGAGTGTTTCTCTTCATGACAATGTCTTTTTCTGTTGAGCAGTTATCAACAATAAACAGGGTTGGCTGTCCTTCAAATTGCTTGTAAAAATATAGCAGGTAGTCATTCAGTTTTTTCTCAGGGTCAACTAAATAGATATTACTGTCAGTCCAAATGAATAAACGGTTGTGATAAGCTTTGTTGTGTTTGATTGTAGGACAGAATATTACAATGTTTTCAAAATGGTATAGGTATCTTGTTTGTAATAGGTCAAGTACAAATTCAGTTTTTCCACACCCTGTAGCACCACAAAACAATCCACAGTGTGGGTCAAGTGTCATTAAGCTCCGGTTCATTTTAATACAGAAGATAATTTAATACAAGTGACCACTTAGTCTACTGTCTGCAATATTGAGTTGTGCATCATAAATCAGATACAAATATATGTTTATGGCTCCTTCTGTTTCAGTCTTTTTTTGTATCTTAATTGTTATTCCGTCACTGCCGTTCTCAACAGTACGTCCTGACCCATGTAAAAAGTCATCATCCGTACTGCGAAGGTCTAGCCACAGTGCATATTTTTCTGTCAGGTATTGACCAATTCTTACGTCATACAGATGTAAATCTTTACACGCCATGTTTGCCTGTTTTTCTCTAAGTCTTCCACCCGCCCATTTTATAATCTCGTCATAGTGTTGATAAGGCAGCATACCCGAAGCATACACTTGATTAGGTCGACCTTCAATCGTACAGGATAAATGTGTAATCTTTGGATTGTAGAATTTTTCTGAATCTCTTTTGAATGGATTTTTTGGTTCAATAAATAACATCAGTATACCTTTCAGTGACCTGGCAGGTGTGTTAAGGTTTATGTTCCACATTGTATCAGCTTTGTCTTTGGGTATTGTACTGTGTCTTATCACGCGGTCATAATAAATTGGAAGTCTTGACTGATATTGATTTTGTATGAGTCTGGCAAGTTCAGTGTGTGTGACAATTTCGTATTCCAAAGATATGTTTGAGATCTTGTATGTCGCATCTGGGTCAGTTGTTTTGATAACTTTTGCAAAGTCATTAAAAGTTAGTTCAAAACTCAGACGGTCATTCAGTGCTCCTTGGTAATAAGGCAAATGTGTTGTGAGGATTTCAAATTCAAGTGGAATGTAAAATCTATTACCGTATGTATCTGCTAATATAACGTCCTCAATTGCAGATGTTGATTTGTCTCCCGCGTCAATTCTAAATTTAGCAACATTGGCAGACTGTATGCCTTGATAAACACGGTCTTCTCTTTCTTGTCGTGTAAGCCAAAGATCTTTGTAACAGTAAAACACATCAGCATCATCAAGACTAAACACTTCCTGTCCTTCCAGTTTTACTTTGATGGTCTTAACAATTACTCTGCCAAGATTGTCAACCAGTGTTCTGTTTACGTCTGATTCTGATGAAAGTTCAATATTAAATGCAAGGCGTGCAGTGCCAGGTACAATAACATCATTGGGACCCAGGTTTGGAAACTTGACTGTAAGTGTTTGGTTCTGGTCTATGGTACTAGGATTGTTTGTGATGACGATTGATTGGCTTATGCCCTTAACGCCAAGAGGTTCACGTAGTTTTCTGTATGGATCTAACTTTGATCCGTAGGACTGTGTCATTTTATTATGCAAAAATCAAAAATATTAAATTAATAAAAACAATGGCAGCAGGAGGATTTAATCATGATGATATTGAAATGGATGTCATGGATGATAATGATACCAGTGCTACAGATATGACTGGAATGGTAACTACCTCTAGTATGTATCACGAACTGATAAAAGACAAAGTAAACTCGTTTTATGACAGTGTTGGTGAACGCCCAGATGTAATAGATCCTAATCAGTTTGAATATGATAAAGGTCACTTATTTGTAAATACAGACAGAGGTAAAGTACATCTAACCCATAAAAACAACGCTGCTAGGTTTAGAGCTTTAAGTACAATTAAAGGAGAAGTCGGTGGTGAGGCAGCACTGCAGCGTTACCTTGGTGTTGGTTCTAGTGAAAGGTTACCCCCTAGACTTGTTAGTACCCTCCATGACACGCAAACAAGATTACCAACAGGACAAGAAATTGAAATGACTGAGGTAAAAAGACTGCCAGAAATAGCAAACACAGTGATACAAGAAACCTCATTTACTGATGACATAATGAAAACAATAGATGATCCACCTTTGTCAATGCGAGAGATAAAGGGCTTTTTATAAATCACTGCAGACAATAAGAGGTGAGATGGTAAATAATATAGCAAAACTGGGTGAGCTTGATAATCAAATAGAAAGAGGAAAGGAAAAATTAGCAACTGCAGATGAAGAAAATCTTGACACAGAAATGAAACAAAGAATCCAACACAGATTAAATGATTTGTATATAGAAAGATCAGGATGGTTAGAAGCGATTAGTATTGGAAGACAAAAACTGAAATCACAAGTCAACAGAATTAGAGAAACTATTCAGAAAATACTTCACAAAGACACAACATTGGCTGAGAGATTGAAAACACTTTTCAGAGAGCAGGGTATTACAATTGCGAGTTTAATTACTGCTCTTGGATTTATTATCAGTACTGTAGTGTTGGCTGTCTCCGGGGGACCCGGGGGTGGTACTCTTCCTCCAGCACCTCCAGCACCAAGTGATCCAAAAGATTTACAGTCGTGGGTAAAAATACAATTATCACACATATCAGACTTGCTTAAGAAATTGGCTGTGAAAGCAATGGATGCATTGCCTGGCATAATTGGTAGTGTAGTCAATTGGCTTATCAATACTGCGGCAAAGGTAGTTGTGTTTATGGCAGAGCATGTGTTGATATTTTTGGTGTCAGTAGGAGGGTTAATGGTGGGTTATTTAATGAAACAGATAAAGAAGTAATATACCCAGTCCTGTGAGGCCTATTACCAATGCAGTTCTCTCTGACTCATGTGTGTTTGATGGTACTGGTGCTGGTGATGGTACTGGGGCTGGTGCCTGTGCAGGTGTTGGTGCCGGGGCTGGGGCTGTTACTGACATTACTGGTGTTACTGCCTGTACGAGTGGTGATGTTACTGGTGTTGACATTATTATTGACTGTAAATGTGTGTTTACCGATTTATTGAGTCCTAATTTCTGACCACAATAATTTCATTATTATAATTTGTTATTGTCCCCATTTGTAATTGAAGGTCAGATGGTAACATGTATAACCCGATGCCTACTACAAAGTCAACTTTTGATCTGGCATATCTGAGAACGTCTTGGTAGCGCTGTATGCTTGATGGGAGATCTACTGTTGAGTTAATTGAGTCTTCTAGATTTGCGAGAAACTGTTTTTGTGCCTCAAATTTTTCACTTCCATTCAAAATGTTTGATGTTGTTAGTGATTGTGCACCTAGTATACACCACACATATGTTCTGATAGACTCGTTGATGCGCTCGATTCCTGCTTGAGTAAATCCGTCACTCTTGTCTAAAATAAATGTGGTCCAGGCATTAGACTGTTTTTGTTCTATTGAGCCTAACCAGACTTGTGATTTTGAAGAGAATGAAGTGTAACCAGGGTAGTAATCTTGTGGGTATTGTCTGTGACTCATAGCGTAATACAATGTACCCATGCCATGGTGATCATCAAGTTTTTGTGTAAAGTCATACTTAGTGCTTATGTTAAACTCATTACAGATGCGCTCAAATGCTTTCATATCCATGGGGTTGTTATACCTGTTAAAACTGGATTCAGTGGGTAGAGGGGTATGCAGTTCTGACAGTATTCTTCTTAATTGGTAATATGTGTGGAAATGGTAGACAGATTTAATCAGTTTGTTTGAGTGATTCAAATGGTCTGTAAATGAAACACCACACCCTGTAGTTGAACACAGTATGGCAAAGTTGAGTTGGTTTTGAAACATCTGTAGTGGTCTTGATGTCCACTTTCTTGCAGTTGAATCATCTGTAATTGGAGGGTTTAGGTATTGATCAAACGGATTGGGTACTTTGACTTGAAATAAATCTTGTTCAGACACAGCAATATCAAGTTGATTTAACTGAATTATTTTCTGTTCATAAGTAGGTGCCACATTGTACTTGGCATACACGTTAAATTGAAATGAGTTTGTAGTGACACTTGTTGGTGATTTAAATTCCATCGTTCTTTTTTATGAGATAATAAAAATGTTTATTACCTTAACAAATCTTGACACAAGCAAACCAGTGTGGTTAACTAATCAGATTGATAATCGTGATGGTAGTAAGGCTGTAGCTATCCATGAAATGTTTTACACTGTAAAGTGGTTTAATATAGAAGACAAAAATTATTATGTAAATCTTGATGGTGTGACTGAAGCTATACCACCTGGGTATTATGACTTTTGTACTATAGCTGAATGGTTTCAAAGTAAATTTAAAATTAAAGCAACTTTAAATCCGGCTAACTTACTTGTTACATTAGAATTTCCGACACAAAATTGGTTAAAAATCTCAGTCAGATTTGCATACTTACTTGGATTTTATATTGACGAAGATTGGTGGAGATCAGATGATTTAGATGAAGCTATGTTTGATATTATAACAATGAAGACAAAAAACTTAAAATAACCGGAAAACGCCCTGTCAATTTGTCAGTACACACAGTATTTAATGTACATTTAAAAGAATTAAATACAACTGAGAATGTACACAATGGAAAGCCTTCGACTTTGTTGAGATGTGTACCAGCTGGAACTGCACCCTATTGCGAAAGTGTGGTTGTTAGATTTCCTTTACAGTTTAAGAAATTGGGTTCCAGTTTCTTTGAATCATTGTGTTTATCTGTAACTAATCAGGATGGCAAACCAGTTGTTATGCATGATTTTAGTGTAGTGTTAGAAGTTAAATAATTTTATTTTTGTTTATAAAAATGAGTGCTGGTTCAAAGCCGAGAATCATACCAGTTGCGTGTCCAGTGACAGAGTTGAAAGATTTGGCTGATGTACAGGATTTTGAGAAGGAAGGAGAGGTAGGGGAAGTGTATGGTTTTGAACTTGATTCGACTGGCATGTACAAGCGAAAAGTAATCGATGACATGAAAGATGGCACTGACAGACCGATTCCTAAACTTGGACAGCTGCGTGATGTTACTGTTCCTACTCCGCCTGTAAATAATGCGCCTTACAACTTAATACATGTGGGAAATAAGTGGATAGTTTCACCTGTACCTGTTCCACCGCCCACAATTGACTGGGACATAAAGTTTGAATTTAATAGTCCTTATGTATACACTGATGACGAAGGTGCATTAGTTTTCAGAAAAGTTGTTAACTCTGGGCCGCTGATTGTGAGTCTTGTTCCAAGTTTTGCCCCAGACAACAATAGCAGAGAAAAACTAAAGGTGCAAGAGTATGAAAAACGGAGATATCTTCTTACGCATAAAAAATATAGAACAGATACAGAAGTTGTGTTTTCACCAGCAAACTTTGCCATGGCAAAAGAAGCGACAATAGTATTTGAAATTATCATGAAATCTGCAGCTTCTGTAAAAGAGGCAGATATTGCACAGGGAATCAAACTTATGTGGAATGACTCTGTGCAAGAATCATCAAAGGTCTTTATTGCTATTAAAAAAGGCACAGATATAGAAGTTTCAAGCAGTATACCCGCAGTTACAGCGGTGGTCGACAAAACAACTTTTGTTCGTCTGAGTTACATAAAACTGGAACACATTGATCTTGTTTCATTTTATTATGCTAGCAAATTGTATACTTTTGAAGAGTTGCAAAATGTAATCACTGATTAAATAAAAAGAATATTTGTGAATTAAAAAATGGTGAACTTGTATCCGCAACTACCGACGACTGATACTGTGTTGATTGAGACAATTGCATCAGATAAAACATTACAGGCAGACGCATTCCGATTAATAAATATTACAGATGCATTGAAATATTTGGAAAGTGAGGAGGCGAAATATTCTAGATTTAAGAGACGGTATAAGGCAGTATTTAATTCTGTTCAAAACACATCTATGGCAGTTGGTGCAGTTTCAGCTGGATTATCTGTAGGGGGTATTGTTTTGATATCAACTGGAATTGGTAGTTTAATTGGAGTCGGCCTTGAAGGAGCTAGCATTGCCACAGGACTGGCATGCTTTGGTTTAGAAGGCATTAACAAGAGATTTCATACAAAATTACAGAAACATGAAGCATTGAGTACGCTGGCTGGTGCAAAACTTAGTAGTCTAAAACTTATTATAAGTAAAGAGTTGCAGGACAATTTTATTAGTGACGAAGAATTTAAGCGAGTCCAGGATGATTTAAATAATTACAAACAGCTAAAATCTGAAATACAAAATAAAATGCGTAGTCAATCTCCCGTGAATGTTGAAGAACTAAAGGCCAGTTTTTTAGCAGAAGGAAAAAGGATAGGGGTACAAGAAACCACAGAAAAACTTCAAGGATTTTTAGGGAAGTAAAAATCAGTTTTGGTAATCAAACAATATTTTTGTCATACACTTCACAGACAGATGACACGCCACCTGTCTATTTGACGCCCACAGCTCCGCCAGAATATTTTTAAAAAATAACTTTTTTTGTCTTTGTATCTTGTCAAATCTGACTCAGTATCTTGTGACTAGAGACAAGTTCTTGTAAGTAATTAATAAGTTCTTATGGTAAGTAATTAATAAGTTCTTATGGTAAGTAATTAATAAGTTCTTATTGTAACTAACTTTAAAGAACCTGCAGAGGTAACCTTTAAGTTGTAAGTAAGTACATAGTTCCACTTGGCAGCAGTGGTGTGCTTAAGTGATTGATCCAGTGCATTACCAGTGCAAGTATTTGATTGATACGTGCATTAGCAGACTATTTGGGTGCTAGAAACGATAAAAGCCCCGTATTGATTGATACGTCCATTAGGCAGACTGGTGTGCTGGCTGTTGATTGATTATGACAGGAATGGCCAGGTAATTCTCTGCAGTGCTGTCCTATTAGCATATTCAGGGTTCACATTGATAGCATTGTGCATACGTCGGGGTCGTTTCTTCGATTTTGTGCAAGCAGTAATTACATTTCCATATGAGGGGGTACTTTAAAAAATTTCGTCAATACCACGGCTGTGTGGCGCATATGCTTCCAACGCCATACATATTTGACTCATAATTATGATAAAGCCAGTCCCAGTCAGCAGAGGAACAGTGTTTCTCAAAAATCAATACCAGCAATGGGCGGCGTCGCGTGCACACTCTGTGCGGGGTAGAGAGATGATGAAGGTTAAAGCAATAATTAGGGGGTTAACTCAGTGATTATGTTAATGCTGGTTTTAAAATGTCATTATCTCTATCTCTCAGAGTGGACACAGAGAAAAAGAGGGCAGGTGTGCTCAACTGACATCCGAGGAAAACTCAGCTGACCCAGTAACTGACACGGACATTGCCGACGCTATTGTGACATTCCCAGCCGTGACACCAACAGACTCTGACCCCAAAACCGATCCCGTGTCGCCCGCTTCGCCTGCTTCTGGCGACGGTGCTGATGTAGGTCAGCGTGTGCAGAAAGGCCGCCACCTGTTGGAAAGAGGTCGCCACGAGACGAAAGGAAAACAAACGAAGCTTACCAGTCTTGTCCAACGTAGACACCGATCGGAAACACCTAACAAAAGACTGAGGTCGGAATTTGATTTCCCTCCTCATTCCCCAGGTAAAAATGCACGCACTCTACTGCCAACAAAGGATGGTCGGGAGACTGGAACCACAGAAACCTCCGAGCCCGACTATGTGTCTCTTGCACAGGGCCTGACCTAGTAAAATTGGTCGAATATGTGGTTCTTCCCGGTCCGGACCTCGCACCCGTCCCTGGACTATGAGACTGAGACACGAGTTAAAGTATTATCTTTATGAATAGATTAATAAATAAACATTGTTAGGTCCTTTATGGATGCTATATCAAATATTAATGTTATAACGCTCAATGTAAGAGGAATTAGAAATAAGCGAAAACAAAATGTAGTGTTTCGATTTCTTAGACAGAAAAAAGTGGATATTGCATGTTTACAAGAAACGTATATTACTGACAACGTGAAGGAGGAGTGGCAGAATGAATGGGGTGGTCAATTGTTCTGTTGTTGTGTTAGCAGCCATTCAATGGGTCAGGTTATCTTAGTGCGGAGAGATTTTATACACAATACAAAACTCGTGCATCACTCAGACAGAATACTGTCCCTGGAGGTGTCTATTGATAATTACGTACTTATGGTACACAACGTATATGCCCCGGCTTCAGGGAAAAAGGTTCCTTTCTTTGAGCAGCTGGTGCAACATTTGAATTATTATCCCATAGCGTCTGTCTTGGTGTGCGGAGACTTTAACTGTGTTGTAGACAACAGTAAAGACTTAATTAGTGGAGACAAGCACTCAGTGAAGAACATTACCTCTTTTAACGACTTTCTGATTAACAGTGATTTGAACGACACGTGGAGATTACTGAACCCACAGCGGACGGAGTTTACATGGTCTAGAAATAACCCCGCTCAAGCTAGACGGTTAGACTACGCGCTTTCTTCTGATGAAGTGTTTGACAGAATTCTCTCCTGTGAGCATGAGTCGGTGTCTTTCTCTGACCATAGATGTGTCACTTTACAGTACTGTATATCTAATGTTACTAGAGGACCAGGCTACTGGAAATATAATAACAGCCCTCTCAAAGACGAGCAGTACGTCAAAATGATTAACGCATTAATCTCTAGTTTTAAGGCTACGACAGATGAAACGGATAGTCAGATAAAATGGGAGTTATTAAAAATTCAAATACGTGAACTCAGTATAAACTTTTGCCAAATTTTGAAACCAAAGAAAAGCAAAAGGTTAGAGGATTTACAAACAAGACTGAATACTTTTGATATAGCACTTGCCAACAATCCCAGTAACATTGATATTCAGCAACTGCGTCAGAAAACAAAGATTGAACTTGAAAATCTTTGAACAGCACGCTGCAAATAGCGCTCGAGTCCGTGCTCGAGTAAAGTGGATAGAAGAAGGCGAAAAAAGTACGAAGTATTTTTTTAATTTAGGAAAGGCTCGCGCGAATTCCAAAGTAATGGATAAATTAACGCTGGAAGATGGGTCAGTATTTACAGATCAAAACAAGATACTGGAGGAACAGATGAAACACTTTACATCACTGTATGCATCTCGCACAGACCAGTCCCGCATGAGTCGCTTGGCGGATGATTTCATAAGTGCCTCTGCAATCCCAAAACTCTCACCCCCTGAAAGTGAGTCATGTGAAGGTTTAATAACAGTAGATGAAGCCTCCATTGGCTTGAAACATTTAAATAACGGGTCAGCCCCTGGCTCTGATGGTATTACAGTAGAATTCATGAAAATGTTTTAGATCCATTTGAAGGATCTTGTGGTGGACTCCTTGAATAAGGCCTTTGAAAATGGCGCTTTGTCTCCTTCACAGACCAAAGCAGACCTAATACATAAAGAGAAAAATCTAAGTCGAGATACTTTGAGAAACTGGCGTCCCATCTCCCTGACAAATACAGATTATAAAATTTTGGCAAAGTGTCTTGCTTTTAGACTGGCCAACGTGGTCGGAGATATTGTCCACAAAGACCAAAATGGTTTTATCAGAGGTCGCAAAATCTCTACAGCTATAAGGTTAATTGATGATACCGTTGAGTACATGAACCAAATAAACTCACCAGGATTACTGCTGGCGCTCGACTACGAATCTGCCTATGATAGTATATCAAAGGAATTTATTATATATTCTTTAGAAAATTTTGGGTTTGGTCGTGGTGTTATATGTCTGACGCTAAGAGTTGTGTTAATTACTGTGGCTGGTTGTCAGGGATCTTTCCAGCAGCACGCGGAATCCGTCACGGTTGTTTGTTCTCACCATTAGCCTTTGTCGTTGCGATGGAATTCTTTGCAATTAAAATTCGACAATGTAGAGAAATAAAGGGACTTGTAATGCCGTATGAGAGATCCGACGAACTGAAGTTATTAAAGATTCTTCTCTACGCCGATGATGTAACCATGTTCTTGAAAGACGAACATGACCTAAGAAACACTCTTACCATAGTTGCTCAGTTCTCAAAGTGTTCGGGCTTACAGCTTAATACGAATAAATCAGAAGCCATGTGGCTAGGCTCAAAAAAAGAACTGTGACGAACAATATGGAGTACTCCGTTGGAGTAAAAAGGTTAAAATTCTCGGTATCTACTTTAAAAATGACCGGCCAGCGTTGAGGAAAATTGGACCGGCAGAATTCAAAACATGAGAAGTATAATATCGAAATGGAAAAAGCGGAAATTAAGCATTCGGGGGAAAGCTTGCGTTGTTAAAACATTTATTATCTCACAGATGGTATATGCAATGCAAGCGCTCAATATCCCCTCAGACGTTCTAGACGAAATAAACACTTTGCTTTTCAGATATTTATGGAAGAACAAAAATTTGAATAAGAAGGCCTTTGAGAAGGTAAAACGGTCAGTTATGTGCAGTGATTATTGTGAGGGGGGAATTAAAATGATTAACATGAGGGATATGCAAGCCTCCTTTCTCTGTGAGTAGGCAGTGAGGCTGCGTACAGCCATAAAACCCACGAGATATACTGTCTTGCCCAAACATGCGCTAGGTGTATTTGGTCATGATTTGATATGCTTTGAATTTAATATTAATTCCAGCCTGGAATTCCATGGCATTAGCGTAGCAAGAGCATTCTCGGAATTTAATGAAAAATTATATATATAGAGCCAAAAATACACTCAATCAGATTAGCTCCAAGAGGAGCCTGAGGCTAGTCCCTATTGCTGTAATGCAGTAGGTGTTCAGAGGAAGGCTCAAGAAGATAGTTCTGTCATTCCTTCTCTCCCACTACCCTCTCTTTCTATGTCTAGTGAGCGATGCAGTCAGAAAAAGGGCAGCTGATGTATTTATGACACAATGCAAGCTTACCAGCCTGGAATTCCATGGCATTATCACAGCAAGAGCATTCTCAGAATTGAAATGAAAAATTATATAATTATAATGTATAATGCGGAGAGTTACCGGCCCTGGTCGAGACTATACACAGCTTGTTTTGTGGTGCTCTTTTTTGCTTGTTTTTTTCTAGTTTAGTAGGACTGTACTGAATCAAAAAGTTAGCAGAGTCATTGTAGCCACAAGAAGAAGTTCCTGCCAAGATATTTCTCTTGTGCTAGCTCCTGCTGGAGCAGGGGACGGACGGAGGACTTCGAGTGCTGTGGTGTGCGGACCGGCCGGTCGGTGCAATATGGCGACATCATAAGCAGCGACATGCCGGGAGACGCCAGTGTACTGGAGGTGTGTTTGGCGGCCGAAAGTGTCTCTGACAGAGAAACAATTGCTGGAGCTCAGCGTATTCGCGGGCTATGGCGAATATACCCTTTGAATAGAGAGGCCAGGACAATTTTATTGGTAAATGGAATGGAGATAGGTGGGCGATCTCTCTGTCTACACGACAAGAACCCTTACATTCTGCGGGAATCTCGCTCCGAAACACCGACTACACGGCTCTACATACAGGACATACCCATCAGTGTAGCAGACGAAGAGGTTATTACCCTCTTAGACAGACTCGGATGTGTCAGGCGCTCTTCTATCACACATGAACGTGCCCGTAACACGGATGGCAAGCTGACCCGCTTCCTAACCGGCCGTCGGTTTGTTTACATTGAGATCCCGACGGTTCCACTAGAGCGTAGTTTTCAGATGGGCCCCTTCAGAATTTCACTATTCTACAAGGAAATGAGGGAAATGAATACGCGCGAGCCGAAGTGTTCCAACTGCCTGCAGACAGGTCACTACACTCATGACTGCAGTAATCAGGTGGTGTGTCATGGGTGCAGACAGAGTGGACACAGAGAAAAAGAGGGCAGGTGTGCTCAACTGACATCCGAGGGAAACACAGCTGACCCAGTAATTGACACGGACATTGCCGACGCTATTGTGACATTCCCTGCCGTGACACCAACAGACTCTGACCCCAAAACCGATCCCGTGCCGCCCGCTTCGCCTGCTTCTGGCGACGGTGCTGATGTGGGTCAGCGTGTACAGAAAGGCCGCCAGCTGTTGGAAAGAGGGCGCAACGAGAATAAAGGAAAACAAACGAAGCTTACCAGTCTTGTCCAACGTAGACACCGATCGGAAACACCTAACAAAAGACTGAGGTCGGAATTTGATTTTCCTCCTCATTCCCCAGGTAAAAATGCACGCACTCTACTGCCAACAAAGATGGTCTGGAGACTGGAACCACAGAAACTTCCGAGTCCGACTCTGTGTCTCTTGCACAGGGCCTGACCTAGTTAAATTGGTCGAATATGTGGTTCTTTCCCGGTCCGGACCTCGCACCCGTCCCTGGACTATGAGACTGAGACACGAGTTAAAGTATTATCTTTATGAATAGATTAATAAATAAACATTGTTAGGGCCGTTATGGATGCTATATCAAATATTAATGTTATAACGCTCAATGTAAGAGGAATTAGAAATAAGCGAAAAGGAAATGTAGTGTTTCGATTTCTTAGACAGAAAAAAGTGGATATTGCATGTTTACAAGAAACGTATATTACTGAAAACGTGAAGGAGGAGTGGCAGAATAAATGGGGTGGTCAATTGTTCTGTTGTTGTGTTAGCAGCCATTCAATGGGTCAGGTTATCTTAGTGCGGAGAGATTTTATATACGATACAAAACTCGTGCATCACTCAGACAGAATACTGTCCCTGGAGGTGTCTATTGATAATTACGTACTTATGGTACACAACGTATATGCCCCGGCTTCAGGGAAAAAGGTTCCTTTCTTTGAGCAGCTGGTGCAACATTTGAATTATTATCCCATAGCGTCTGTCTTGGTGTGCGGAGACTTTAACTGTGTTGTAGACAACAGTAAAGACATAATTAGTGGAGACAAGCACTCAGTGAAGAACATTACCTCTTTTAACGACTTTCTGATTAACAGTGATTTGAACGACACGTGGAGATTACTGAACCCACAGCGGACGGAGTTTACATGGTCTAGAAATAACCCCGCTCAAGCTAGACGGTTAGACTACGCGCTTTCTTCTGATGAAGTGTTTGACAGAATTCTCTCCTGTGAGCATGAGTCGGTGTCTTTCTCTGACCATAGATGTGTCACTTTACAGTACTGTATATCTAATGTTACTAGAGGACCAGGCTACTGGAAATATAATAACAGCCTTCTCAAAGACGAGCAGTACGTCAAAATGATGAACGCATTAATCTCTAGTTTTAAGGCTACGACAGATGAAACGGATAGTCAGATAAAATGGGAGTTATTAAAAATTCAAATACGTGAATTCAGTATAAACTTTTGCAAAATTAAGAAACGAATGGAAAGCAAAAGGTTAGAAGATTTACAAAGAAGGCTGAATACTTTTGATATAGCACTTGCCAACAATCCCAGTAACATTGATATTCAGCAACTGCGTCAGAAAACAAAGATTGAACTTGAAATCTTTGAACAGCACGCTGCAAATAGCGCTCGAGTCCGTGCTCGAGTAAAGTGGATAGAAGAAGGCGAAAAAAATACGAAGTATTTTTTGAATTTAGAAAAGGCTCGCGCGAATTCCAAAGTAATGGATAAATTAAGGCTGGACGTTGGATCAGTAGTTACAGATCAAAACAAGATACTGGAGGAACAGACAAAACACTTCACATTACTGTATGCATCTCGCACAGACCAGTCCCGCATGAGTCGCTTGGCGGATGATTTCATAAGTGACTCTGCAGTCCCAAAACTCTCACCCCCTGAAAGTGAGTCATGTGAAGGTTTAATAACAGTAGATGAAGCCTCCATTGGCTTGAAACATTTAAATAACGGGTCAGCCCCTGGCTGTGATGGTATTACAGTAGAATTCATGAAAATGTTTTAGATCCATTTGAAGGATCTTGTGGTGGACTCCTTGAACAAGGCCTTTGAAAATGGCGCTTTGTCTCCTTCACAGACCAAAGCAGTCATTACTATTATACATAAAGGGAAAAATCTAAGTCGAGATACTTTGAGAAACTGGCGTCCCATCTCCCTGACAAATACAGATTATAAAATTTTGGCAAAGTGTCTTGCTTTTAGACTGGCCAACGTGGTCGGAGATATTGTCCATGAAGATCAAAAAGGTTTTATCAGAGGTCACAAAATCTCTACAGATATAAGGTTAATTGATGACACAGTTGAGTACATGAATCTAATAAACTCACCAGGATTACTGCTGGCGCTCGACTACGAAGCAGCCTATGATAGTATATCAAAGGAATTTATTTTATATTCTTTAGAAAAATTTGGGTTTGGTCGTGAATTTGTTCGGTGGGTATCTGTTATTATGTCAGACGCTAAGAGTTGTGTTAATTACTGTGGCTGGTTGTCAGGGTTCTTCCCAGCAGCACGCGGAATCCGTCAAGGTTGTCCGTTCTCACCATTAGCCTTTGTCGTTGCGATGGAACTCTTTGCAATTAAAATTCGACAATGTAAAGAAATAAAGGGACTTGTAATGCCGTATGAGAGATCCGACGAACTGAAGTTATTAAAGATTCTTCTCTACGCCGATGATGTAACCATGTTCTTGAAAGACGAACATGACCTAAGAAACACTCTTGCTTTAGTTGCTCAGTTCTCAAAGTTTTCGGGCTTACAGCTTAATAAGAATAAATCAGAAGCCATGTGGCTAGGCTCAAAAAAGAACTGTGACGAACAATATGGAGTACTCCGTTGGAGTAAAAAGGTTAAAATTCTTGGGATCTACTTTAAAAATGACCGGCCAGCGTCACAGGTTGAGGAAAATTGGACCGGCAGAATTCAAAACATGAGAAGTATAATATAGAAATGGAAAAAGCGGAAATTAAGCATTCGAGGGAAAGCTTGTGTTGTTAAAACATTTATTATCTCACAGATGGTGTATGCAATGCAAGCGCTCAGTATCCCCTCAGACGTTCTAGACGAAATAAACACTTTGCTTTTCAGATATTTATGGAAGAACAAAAATTTGAATAAGAAGGCCTTTGAGAAGGTAAAACGGTCAGTTATGTGCAGTGATTATTGTGAGGGGGGGAATTAAAATGATTAACATGAGGGATATGCAAGCCTCCTTTCTATGTGAGTGGGCAGCGAGGCTGCGTACAGCCATAAAACCCACGAGATATACTGTCTTGCCCAAACATGCGTTAGGTATATTTGGTCATGATTTGATATGCTTTGAATTTAATATTAATTCCAAAAAATGTAAAGGGCTTGAAAATATTAAATCGACATTTTGGAGAGACGTCATAATGTCATGGTTGGACAATGTTAAAAACAAACCCAGTACGGTCCTGTGGAATAAGTTATTAATGTACAGGTCTAATGTTCTGTTTTTTAAAGACTGGGTCCGCGCAGGCGTCTATCGAGTGGAGGACGTAAAGGAAGACGGCGAGATTATGTCGTTTGAAAATGTCTGTCGCATTGTTGGAGATTCCCCTGGGAGGCTGCTAGAATACAACGTTGTGAAAAGTGTACTTACCTCGTACATGCGATGCTTTAACAACAACGCTAACGCCATGTCAGAGAGTATAACACCAACTACAGCAAAGGAGTTTAGGATAACAATTGTGCAACTGAAATACAGTCCCCCATGTGCCCTTCATTTTTGGGCGATGAAGTTTGACGTCCAGTTAGGTGAATGGCAATGGGGTATTGTGAATAGAGCAACAAAGGAAGTGAGGTTGCGAGAACTGCAGTGGAAAATTCTACACAATATTTACCCAACCAATATTTTATTGTCTAAAATGGGAGTCGTTAATAATAGATACTGCAGTCTCTGTCCTCATGAAGTTGACTTTATTGAGCATTTCTTTTACTTTTGTGAGTCAGTATCTCGAATCTGGAAAAGAGTTGAACAACTTTGTTCAGGAAAATGCAATGTACAGATATGTATAACCCCTTCCCAAGCCTTATTAGGATACCGTGATAACGTGTTAGGAGCAGCAGAAATTGCATTTATTAACCACGTCTCCTTAGTAGCTAAGCTGTGTATTAGCAAGTACAAGTATGGTACACCAATAGATATCATATTTTTGTTTGAATCCGAACTTAGAATCAGAAAGCTTATGTGGTAGGGACAATAACGTCTCCTGCAGACTCACGTAATAGGTACACGCGACTCACATCTCGCGCTACAATAACTGTGAAACCGATTGTAACCTCTCTCTCTCTCTCTCTCTCTCTCTCTCTCTCTCTCTCTCTCTCTCTCTCTCTCTCTCTCACACACACACACGCACAAACACACGCACACACACACGCACACGCGCGCACACTCTTACACGCGCACACAGACACACATGCACACTTGCACATACACACATATACGCTGACGAATTCACAGGCATCCAGGAGCGCCCACTCAGTCTGCACTTGTACGTGTGGATGTGCTGTGCATGCTTATATATTGCCACATACCTGACCCATGAGTTCACGACTTGTGGCTGTACTTTGTGCTATTCCGATGTTGCGAATGAAATGCGTTTCATTATAACGAACTAAAACAAACTGTCCATCAAATCACCTTTTTGAGAGTCCATTATACAGCGTAAGCTGTTGTCTTATCTAGTGTGTTAATAATAATTAATAATAATAATGACGGTATTTATAATGCGCTTATCTTATAATAATTATAACTCTAAGCGCGCACTCACAACTCGCGCACGCATGCGCACGCTTTAGACAATGACTTGGGTACCACAAACAGTGGAATACATTACGACGGTCAGCTTGGGGTGGGGAGTGTGGTGATATAGTGCTAAAACTGTTGAAAGAGGTGAGTTTTGAGGGCGGACTGGAAGGAGGAGAGAGAGTGTTTCTGACGGAGAGAGAGTGGGAGAGTGTTCCAGGTGGATGGACCGTAGACGGAGAAGCCGGGAGCGGGGGCCGAAAGTGTTAAGTTTGGTGCGAGGGATGTGGAGGCGGAGAGGGTCAGAGGCAGAGCGGAGGGAGCGGGAAGGTGTGTAGGGGTGAAGTAAGTTGGAGAGATAGGCAGCAGCGCAGTTGTTCAGGGATTTGTAGCAGAGAGACAGAATTTTGTATTGGATGCGTTGGGGGATGGGGAGCCAGTGAAGGAGTTTGAGCAGGGGTGTGAAGTGGTCGGATTTTTCCTTTCTGAGGACGAGGCGGGCAGCATTGTTCTGAACGCGTTGGAGAGTGAAAATGGTGGAGTGAGGGAGGCCGGAAAGGAGAGAGTTGCAGTAGTCGATGCGAGATAAGATGAGAGAGACAGCAAGTTTGGTGGTAGCTTCGGTAGTGAGGTATTTTCTGATCTGACTGATGCGGCGGAGGTGGAAATAACATGCCTGGGCCGTGGCGGAAACGAAGGTGGTCATGGACAGAGAGGAATCGAGGATAACGCCGAGGTTCTTGGCCGAGTCAGAGAGGGAGATGGGGGTGCTATCGAGTTGAAGGTGGAGAGAGGGAGGGAGCTGGGAGAGTTTTTGGCGAGTGCCTACCAGCATGGCTTCCGTTTTGTCGTCCTCTTAACGTTTACACTGGTGCTCTACTGTAATATAGTTGAATTAAAAAAATGTATCCTTGAAATAAAATAACAAATAATGGAAATATGATGTCAGAAGGAAACAGGAAAAATGAAAAGTAAAAAAAAAAAAAAAAAAAAAAAAAAAAAAAAAAAAAAAAAAAAAAAAAAAAAACACTTCTAACTAGGGCACTTGTCGCCCATATTGACTGATTTCCCCATTTAAAAAAAGAAAAAAAATAATGCTATAATGCATTAGGTGTTCAGTGGAAGGCTAAAAAAGATAGGTCTATCATTCCTTCTCTACCACTACCCTCTCTTTCTATGTCTAATGAGCGATGCAGTCAAAAATAGGCAGCTGATGTATTTATGACACAATGCAAGATTACCATCCTGGAATTCCATGGCATTAGCACTGCAAGAGCATTCTCAGAATTGAACGAAAAATTACGGCCCTTGGAGCTAATCTGATTGAGTACATTTTTGGGCTTTGGGCGACGCCTTTGTTATAAGTAAAGAATATATATGCAGTCACAAAAAGGGCAGCTGATGTATTTATGACATAATGCAAGCTTACCATCCTGGAATTCTGTTTGTTTGTTTGTCTATTTTGACAAAGGGTATTTACCCTAAATATTAATAAATTGTGTTGTACCCGTCTTTTCTAAGCGTGTTTCTTTCTCCGTTGGGTACTTCTTTGGAATTCCATGGCATTAGCACTGCAAGAGCATTCTCAGAATGGAATGAAAAATTACATCCCTTGGAGCTAATCTGATTGATTGCATTTTGGGGCTTTGGGCGACGCCTTTGTCTGTCATTCCATCCCTACCACTACCCTCTCTTTCTATGTCTAGTGAGCGATGCAGTCACATTCCCCTGAAGAAGACCTCGCTGAGAGGGCGAAAATTTGTGCAAAGAATAAAAGTGTAACTCCTCCTAAACTACGTCGTGTATGTGGATCCTTTCTTCACATTTTAAGTATTTCACTGCTGCTTGGATCCATATTGGGAGTGTGTGGTGCCAACTTTCTTGGACTGGTGTTATTTATTCATATATATATATTTGACTATTAGTATGCATATATATATATATATATATATATATATATATATATATTATATATATATATATATATATATATATATATATATATATATATATATATATATATATATATATATATATATATATATATATATATATATATATGCATACTAATAGTCAAATTTTAGTGGCCACTTTTATCGCAGACGCACCGACGACAACACCACCCAAATAATGTAACAATACTTGGAGTCAGTACTTTGCTAGTTTATTCAGTAACAATTTTATTTCAGTTTTGAGTAAATAAAGCAATTGTAACCACAGCAGTACTTTAGAATGTTCACCTACCCCTCATTTGAAAAAGTCACACAAGACTGGTCCAGTCCGTATCGAGTGTACCCACCGTTTGATGCCAAGCAATGCAGCGTTGACGCATGGAGTTCACCAGGGTTCGGAGAACATGGTGTGGGATCGCTTTCCACTCTTGATGCAGGAAATGCGACAGCTGGGGGACGCCTTGAGGTGGGGGTGGTTGCTGATTACACGTTGCCACAGCACGCCCCAGAGGTGCTCGATGGGAGCCAGATCAGGTGAACGAGCTGGCCACTCCATCCTCATGATGCCCCGTTGCTCAAGGTACTCATCCACCACACGGGCGCAATGACGTCGAGAGTTGTGGTCCTGCAGAACAACATTGTCGCCTATGGCTTGGAGAGCTGGCTGGATGAGGGGCTTGTACACATACCAAAGGGGAATTACTCAGCGCTGGACTGACAAACAGTTAGATCCCCTGCCCCCGCCTATCAGGCACCCAATCGTCAGTCCACATAAAAATACGCAGGTATAGAACCAGACGATCATCTACATCCCTATACCGGCGTATTTTTCTATGGGCTGGCGATTGGGTACCTGATAGGCGAGGGCAGGGGATCTAATTGTTTGTCTTCCAGCGCTGAGTAATTCCCCTTGGTATATTATAACTCTACCAGCGCTAGCCTCACTCATCTGGTTTGTGGATCTCGTCCCGATGGCGCAGTCCAGTCAGGGTGCCTTGAATGACGGAGGAAGGGGGGATGGGGGGTAGGGGGTGGGGGTGTCCTGCTGAAGCCTGCCCAGACCATGACTGAGCCTCCTCCGTAGCGATCCATCTCTTGGACGCATCCATCCGTGAATCGCTCGCCCTGGCATCTCCAGACCCTTACCCTGCCGTCGTTGAAGGACAGTGAACCATGACGCATCAGTAAACAGAACCTGAGTCCAATGGAGTTTGTTCCACCTCACATGTTGACGACACCAGGCAACCTGGGCTCTGCAATGAGCTGGAGTGAGGCGTATTCTCACTGCTGTTCTGCATGAAGCCAGGCCCGTTTCGTGCAGACTTCGGCAGACTGTGCTTCTGCTGACGTTACGTTTGCAGCTTGCATCAGTTGACGTCGCAGAGTGGTTGACGTGATAGTTCGGTCGCGCAGTGCCGCCACACAGAGGTATCTGTCCTCCCTTCTGTTGGTGCAGCGCGGGCGTCCTAAGCAGGGTCGTCGTTCTGCCCTTCCAGTTTATTGGAATCGTGCCAGCAGCCTCTGGATCACTGAATGCGACACCCCAAGGTCTCCCAACTTCTCGTCCGGAAATTCCATCCTGCAGCCATGCTAGCGCCCGGCCTTGATCGTCGTGGTGGCATGGTGGCGGCACGCCAGCCAGATCTGTCTTGTGTTTGTGCTTCAAGTTCCTTTACCGGGAAGTCGCAGTACTTGAGACTGTCTTTTATGCAGTCTTTGAAGCGTTTCTTTGGCCGTCCTTGCTTCCTTTGACAATTATGCCCCTACTGTACCGGTATTTGTAGCGAAACAAAAGTGCTCAGTGTTTACGACTGACATCTTTAGCACGTGCATCACGACTTTACCGAGTTTTTCCACCTGCCTGCCTTGGTACACTTGCCAATATCGCACAGCTTTTCACAAAAACTGACGATGTTTCACGTGCATTTGACACGTTCGTGGGAATTGATGAATTGTTGTCTATTGTTCCCTGTACAGTGGACTGTCTAAGGTCAACTTTTAACCCATTTGGATCGAAAGAACATTGTATTTTATTAGCGTACTTGCAACGATAAACAATGACACAAAAAATTGGGGTGGCCCTTAAGTTTTGACCATTTATATATATATATATATATATATATATATATATATATATATATATATATATATATATATATATATATATATATATATATATATATATATATATATATATAAAATCAATCACGTAAAGCCCAAGCTTGAAGCCACTGCACTCCTCCACACCTACCAGAGCAAGTAGACAAAATAAGCAGAAATTCAGACCACTGAGGATTCTCAATCTGAATTTCGATCAGTAGTTAGTAAAAAAGCGGAGATAGCAAATCTCTTGGACAGCACAAAACCTGATGTCATCATAGGTACTGAGACCTGGCTGGATGGAACCACCCAGAACATGGAATTTCTGCCAGCCTCAGTCAGAGTGTACCGCAAAGACAGAAATCGGGATGGAGGTGGTGTCCTACTTGCCACCAGAGAAGACATCCAAACCACAGCACTTAGCACAGACTTCGAAATAATCTGAGCAAAGCTACTGTTAAAGGGCAGGAAGCACTTATACATTTGCGCTTACTATCGCCCAAACGTTTCAGATGACAAAAGCCTGGAAAGTTTTGAAATGTCGGTGAGACGTGCTGCCGACTTCAATAACCCTACTCTCATAGTCGCAGGGGACTTTAACTTCCCTGGATGGGAATGGTCGAATATGTCTTTGAAACAAGATGCAGCATTTCCGCGCCTGCACCAAAATTTCATCGATCTCACATACGATACTGTACTGGAGCAGGTAGTACGGTCCCC
Organism: Semisulcospira habei; assembly: GCA_036245525.1. Taxonomy (NCBI): domain Eukaryota; kingdom Metazoa; phylum Mollusca; class Gastropoda; family Semisulcospiridae; genus Semisulcospira; species Semisulcospira habei. Next base: position 75,160,367 of record BTPG01000002.1, on the reverse strand, counting down.
AACAAGGTTAGGTAACACCTTGGACCTCGTCTTGACAAACACCCCGAATCTCATTCCACGTGTTGAGATCATTCCTAGCGTCTCCGATCATGACATAGTATATTGTGAGTCTCTCTCTCTTGGCTTGACTTCGCGAACGAAGATTCTATAGGGCTTGCCCACGTCGTCTGCAGGCATTTTCGTGGCTGCGGAGGCCAATCCGGGACAGGCAGGTACGACCGCAGTGGCTGCAGGGGAAGGTCTGTTCAGGGTTCTGAGTTACGACAGCTCTGTTTTTTCTTCTGAGCCGCTTGTCCTTAAGGTTAGCTCTGCGAGAGTCCTCAAAGGAGACGGCTGCCTTGTGAATGGTGGAGCGCCAGGTGTCACGGTCCGCAGCAAGCGAAGACCACTGGCGGTGGTCGATTTGGCAGGCATATTGTGAGTATGCCACTAAGATCACGATCAGTACCACATTTTGGTACCGGTCTCAGGCCACTTTACAAATTTCAAATACAAGCGATCAATAATCTCTGTAACTTCAGTAGCTGACTGGCCCTTCGTTTGTCTTGTACTGTGTTTGTCTTAAATGGCGTAAATCCGTGTCTGTTTCGTGAGTGTGTGTGTTGGGTTTCAGGCGCGGCGCTTTGAGTCGATTTCCCCAAAATTGAGAAAAAGCGCCTTTATAATAACGGTATTATTATTATTATTATTATTATTATTATTATTACCAATAAGTCACGTCCCATACCATTCTACAGAAAAGCCAACTGGGAAAAGATGAAGGCTGACATACTAGAAACGCAGAAGACCCTTGACGAGATGAACCAAACTGACATAACGGTGGAAAAGCAATGGACAACATTTAAGACCACCATCCTTGACACAGTATCAAGAAATGCACCCCAGAAATCTCCCAGCAAGAACGACTCGTATCCCTGGATTACAGGCAAAATAACAAACCTGCTGAGGAAGAACAACAGACTGTACGCTGAAATGAAGAAGCGTGGTACAGAAGAACTAAAGGCAGAAATGAAGAAAATCCGGAGGGAAATGCAGAAACAACTGAGAAGAGCCTACTGGAGCTACGTTGGCGGACTGTTTACTCAGACCAGAGAGGAAACGGACAAAACACCATCAATGAAGAGATTCTGGACCTACATGAAACACCAGAGAGCAGTAGCTATTGGAATACTACCCCTCAAGGACAAAGGGAAACTTGTAACGGACCCCCTGGCCGAGGCAGAAATTTTAAATAGTCAATTCAACAAGTCTTTCAATGATGGCACAGCATACAGCCCAGGAGAAATAGAGCGCAAGTGTAGACTCACCAAGCGACAGAAACAACTACAGCTCCATGCCAGAGACCGCGATCAGTGTGAAGGGTGTAGAGAAGCTCCCGCAGGGTCTGAATCCAGCAAAAGCTGCCGGTCCAGATAGCATCTCCTCTCGCATATTAAAAGAACTATCTGCAGAACGTGCTCCCCTGCTCACCAAGATCTTCCAACTCTCCCTCCAAACAGGCGACGTCCCATCAGACTGGAAGGATGCGCTTGTCACCCTTATCTTCAGGAAAGGTGAGAGCTACGCCCCGGCTAACTACAGGCCTGTGTCGCTCACAAGCATCCCGTGTAAGCTGCTAGAGCATATCATCGTCAATGCCATCATGGATCACCTTAAGACTAACAGTATCCTGAACCCATACCAGCATGGCTTCCGAGCAAAACGATCTTGTGAGACGCAGCTGCTGGAATATGCAGATGAAATTACAACGAACCTCGAGCAGGGCCTGCAGACAGACGTCGTTGTAATGGACTTTGCTAAGGCGTTCGACAGGGTGAACCATAGTCTTTTGCTCCATAAGCTGGACTACTACGGCATCAGGGACAACACCAACAGATGGATTGCTAACTTTCTCCGAGGCAGACGTCAAACGGTGGTAGTTGAGGGTGCTAGGTTCACCCAAACCGCTGTGTGCTCTGCAGTTACCCCCAAGGATCTGTTGTAGGTCCCTGCCCGTTCCTGCTGTATATAAACGACATGCCAGAAAGAGTCAGCTCAAGAACTCGCCTGTTTGCTGATGACACCGCGGTACACTGCCCCATTGCCTCACAGTCCGACCATAATACGTTACAAGAGGATCTAAATGCCCTGTGCGCATGGGAAAACGAATGGGACAGACATGCAGTTTCATCCGCAGAAATGTGTCACTCTACCAGTATCACGTAGCAGATAGAACAGAAGTCGTCAGTACTCCCTACACGGACACACCTTTGACGAGGTAAGCTCCACGAAGTACCTGGGCCTGACCATACAAAAGGATGCCAGCTGGGACACCCACATCAACCAGAGATGCAGCAAGGCAAACCAGATGCTGGGGTTTCTGCGGAGAAACTTGAAGATCGGTTCAGTCGCAGTCAAGGAGCTTGCCTACAAATCGCTAGTCCGGCCCATCCTGGAGTACGCGAGCTGTGTGTGGGACCCGCATCAGCACTAGGAAATTGCCAGGATTGAGTCAGTCCAGAGACAAGCAGCCCGCTTTGTCCTGAACAGACACATGAACACATCCAGTTTGGGACAAATGCTGCAGCATCTGAACTGGCGGACTCTCCAAGAACGCAGTAAGAGGGCTCGCTTAGCAAGGCTATATAAGATCAATAATGGCTGAGCTTTCGCCCATTGCAAGCAGCTCATCCGCTCATCCCCTCCAGTGTACGAGCTCGACGCGGTCACAAACAACAGTTCCAGCGGATCCCATGCCGGACAGCCTACAGGAACGAATCCTTCTTCCCAAGGACCATCAGGGACTGGAACGCTCTCCCTGAAGAAGATATACAGGCTTCTTCTCTTGATGCCTTCGTAGTGAGGGCATCAAGCCTCAACCGTTGACCCCAATCATGGCCTGCCACCTGCCACAGTAGGGCTGATGATGACTAGGGCTATACTGGTCGGGGTTTAAACCCCGGAGACCGCTACGGTAGCCGGGCAGGCCTAGCCGGAGGCACCGACACAACAACTGGCCCCCAACACCTGTCTCCCTCTCCCCCCAGCCCACTCACCCTTGATCCTTCCCAGCTTAATACTGCACCAGAAGTAAGAATTAAGATTTTTTTTTTTGCACCACCAGCAACCCAGCAATAATGGTCAATTGGTTGACCGTGGCAGGGAAACAAGAAGAAGAAAAAGAGAACAAGACTAGTACTTTCCATCCCCCTCATGCTTCGAGTACAGACGCCACAGCTGAGTACATTTAATAAAAGTCTATGCCACTTTGTTCAAAGAACAGCAGCAGTGGGAATAAAAATCGACATGTTTCACTTAAAATCCCTCGGGTTTTTTCACATCGTACGAAAAAAAAAAAAAAAAAAAAAAAAAAAAAAAAACCACGTTTGGTGGGACAATAATGTGGTCATTATCTAAGTGGGCATGTATCCCGAGTCTCATAAATCCTTTTGTCGACCTGTGACCTTGAGAGTCCTAAGTTGTGCCCCTTTCAAGAAATCAACTTCCCAATAAGGAAAGGCCCTCGGGCCCACAACGGCCGCAGTGGACCCTCGGGCACAACTGTGCGCGGGCCCACTGCGGCCGTCGTGAGCCTGAATACGTTTTGCTACTAGGGTTGTAATTTATAGCTTGCCTGGCATCTCCTTCAGCTGGAACAATGTACACGTTAAGGCTGGGCGTTGGATCCCCTATCGCTAGGCAGCATAGAATCAGGGGCTTGTTGCTGGCGTCTGCGGAGAAATTTCCCTCGACGTTTTCGACTTCCATGGCCAGCACCTTAGCGCCCCCTGTCCCTTTAGACAAATATGAAAATATGACGATGGTGGCGATCATAATTATCATCCACCTTCTTCATCATCACCATACCATCGTCATCATCATTGTCGTCATCTTCCGGTCGCAGTCCTAATGACGATGAATTAATGCAAGCTAGGACACTTCGAATGTGAACATAAATCGGTCACTTTGGCTATTAACTGGGTTTTCCCGATTTCCTGCAAGTTCGGTGTTTGCTCTCTGCAAAACAACACACTTCATTTTCCTTAAAGCTTATATCCAACACCAATAAATATTAGATAAACAAAACTAACCAGAGTTTGTTACAATTTCTTTTTTCGCTCAAAGTATCTGCACTGTGCCCACTTTGGAACCTGGCCAAAGCACACATTTTTCATGCCGAACTGAACAAAAAGTGATGTAGTTTAACTCATTCGCGGCCAGCCGAATCCGGATGCGGTTGGCCGCGAAAAGTTAAAAGCTCCTCTCTCCCCTGTAGTAATTCGTTCTTCACTCCTGTCCAAGCGAACAATCAACGGGAAAAAAACACAAACGAACTGCGTGTAGCAAACCTAGGAATTTGACGATAACTGTCAAATCTGGTCTTATGACGATGTTGAATAGGAACTCCAGATAAATGTGCATCTCTGACCGGTTCGAATGTATTTCCGAGCCTGTTCAGCTAACTTCATTTCGGATACAACTCGAACCTTGCACCTATGTTTTTCGACGGGTTGCAAGCTAAAACGCGTTGTTCAGGCAAATCTGCAGAGAAATCCAGTCAGCATGACAGACGGCCATGTAAATGCTTCAGGAATGACTTTTTACGTTCCCCGACTAGGGTCCTAGCCCTTCACTAGGCACAATGCCTACCCTACCAAGGCTCTTCTAACATTCGCTAATATCGTTTAAAGTACGTAAGTATGCATTTGTGATCGGTGTCCGTCAAGGATGCCTGCTCTCTCCTGTCCTTTTCAACATATTCCTGGAGAAGATCATGCAGGAAACCCTCCACGACCACCATACTTCAATCTCTATTGGTGGCAGATCCCTGTGCAATCTTCGATTCGCAGACTACATTGACCTCATGGCAGGCAGCAATAGTGAGCTCCAAAACCTGACAGACAAACTTTCAAGTAGCGCAGGGTCTTATGGCATGGAGATCAGTACGGATAAAAGCAAAGTGATGATCAACACCACAAGCGACAGCAGCAGCAACATTCACATGAATGGCCAAAAGCTAGAAGAGGTCAATAGCTTCAAGTACTTGGGAGCCACCCTGTCCAAAGACGGTAGTTGCATAGCAGAGATCCGTATCAGGATAGGTACAGCAACATCCGCAATGGCCAGGCTGGACAGGATATGGCGAAGTAACTCCACCAGCTTCACCATCAAGTACAGGCTTTACAAGTCCCTCATAGTGTCTATTCTACTCTACGGCTGTGAGACTTGGACACTGCTTGCAGACTCAGAAAAGAAAATCCAGGCCTTTGAGAACAAGTGCCTGAGGAAGTTGCTCCGCATCTCGTACCGCGAGCACAAGACCAACGAATATGTACGGAGCATCGTCACTTCCCTGGTGGGCCCACATGAACCCCTTCTGGCAACCGTGAAACGGCGCAAGCTTGCTTGGTTTGGCCACGTGACCCGACACAACACCTTGTCCAAGACTATCCTCCAAGGCACTCTCGAAGGAAGTCGTAGGCGAGGTCGTCAGAGAAAGAGTTGGGTCGCAAACATAAAAGAATGGACCGAACTCGAGATGTCAGACTTGCTTGCCACCGCCCAAAATAGAACTCAGTGGAGAGCACTGTCTGTTGCTGCTGCCTTTCAGTCCCCCCAACGCCCAGTTCGGGCAAGGGACTGATGATGATGATGATGATGCATTTGTATTTTTGTGTTTTGCAGGCCTGGCATTTTCAAGTCCGTGGCTGTTTGTAACCCTTGAACATGCCCTTGGTTTAAAGGATACAGACAAGAGAAAATATCTTGTCAAAACACAACAATACGAGTGCATACTTACGTACTTATAATAACAATAATAGCGAACGCTAGGAGAGCTTGGGCAGGGTAGGCATTGTGTCTAGTGAATAGCTAGGACCCTAGAACGGTAAAGAAGTTATTCCTAAAGCATTTTCACGGATCAAAAATCACAGTGCACATGAGTGCTTTGACCTTAACACAAGCAGTGGTTATTTCCCTGGAATCATTTTCCTTCACTTCATAAACTGCTCTGTACAAATTCCTGTCAAAAAGTAGTGATTTGTGTCCCCCCTCTGATGTTTAATTATCAGGACTTGACTGTACATAATTATGAGCAGTTGAGATCGAAGTCCTCTTCACCAATAGCATTAACTCTTTTAGCCCCAGGGTCACATTTCTCAAATTTTGGAGGTTGGATCCCCCTCATAACTATGTACCAGTTGCAGAAATTGATTGATCATGATAATTCAAGGGTACTGCCAGACGAGCTTGGCGCCTTCAGCTCATCTGGCACTACCCTTGAATTATCATGATCGATCCATCTCCTGCTGCAGCGTTCCGGGGCTTAAAGGGTTAAGGTACAGCCGAATGTTGCTTTTTGTCTACCGTATTTAAAAAATACGGTAAACTTTGAAATGGGGCTGGGTCGATCGGGCGCATTCCGGAGCATGCACATGATGTTTTTGGCGTGCGGCGCAGAAATTCTGGCAAAGACGTAACAAGATAGAAAATGACGTCACGTCTAGGATTAGGTCAAATTGTGACCTGCGAGCTCTAGGAATAAAAATCAGCAAGAAAATTGCAAAGTTGATCCTTTGATACGTTAAATGTTAGTACTGCGATGATGACGTATAACATCGAGTCGTCACTATGAGCACGGAGTGGTGGGGCAAATGATGCCATGACGTGAAGCTTGAAGTGACGTCATTTCGCTGCTTGTGCTATTATTTTTCTTCAGAATAGCTATGCTACGCCATCCCACAGAGCTTACGAATGGCGGGAATCGCCGTGTGTCCGTCTTTATTTCTGTATGCCAGTGTGTGTGGATCAGAGGGTGGGTTAGAGTAGAAGGAGATGGATTCCTGTCGCTACACAGCCCACAGAGCGTACCAATTGCGGGAAGCGCTGTGTGTCCGTATTTATTTGTGTGCGCCGACGTGTGTGTTTATCAGAAGTTGGCTTAGAGAGGAGGGAAAATGAATCAACATAATAAGCCTACAAATATGAACTCTGAATGTTCCTCAAAAGATAAACGCATGTGAGCTCCAAACAATACGGTAGACTCTGGGATGAAATCCCCATCTTGTTTATGTTTTTTCGTGATTTTCTAATCGAAATATCTCAGGCAAATCTACACCGATTTCGATGGTTGATATATCGTTGTAATCTTGGAATAAACCAGAATTCAACCATTATATTGCCAAAGCAAATCACAGCCTAACGGCCTCGTATTTTTCCGGCACAGGTGTGCATTTATAGGTACGAACCCAGGTGGCAATTTTCGTTTTAAAATTCATAAGCATAAAATTTTCATTTTCTTGAGCATAGTGTCCACACTGGAAAATGTTCTTTTCTTAGAGAAAATGGTGTTCGAAATGGGTCAGTCATAATTATGTAGGGAGGATTACAGTTGTGCTAGGGTGGATGCCTGCGGGACTAATTTTTAAGAATGAAAAGTATGGTGGTCTGATGAGGTCACAATGCCACAAAAAGAACTCTGTAATGCACACAAGTGCATTTTTTTTGGTAAAATTGTCTTGCTTCAGTGTAAATAATACGCACATTTAGCATCTGTGTGGCATGCTGACAGCAGTGCTACCTGCAAAATTCCATGTGTGTAGATTTCTGCAGTGAATTGTCATAGCTGTATAATTTGAAATCAGCAGTATTTTGTTTTAAATTGAGAACTGGAAACGTGGGTACAACTAAAACAATATGGCAATAATCTGGTGTGTGTGTGGGAGATGGGGGAGAGGGGGAAGTGTGTGTGTGTGTGTGTGTGTGTGTGTGTGTGTGTGTGTGTGTGTGTGTGTGTTGGGGGGGGGGGTTGTAGCTTCTTCTTTCCTCCCATGAAATGCTTTATGCAAAAATCCGCGCGGCCCCTGAGTGATACGTCATTTTACAAATGCTCACTAAGACAAAACAATTGTCCTAAGTGACACATCAGGAGTCGAACATTTTCCTGAAGCACACCTAATCGTAGTGCTGCTATGGTTACAGCTGTTTTTATGTGTGTATTGTACTAGTACATTATACAATTAAAACCAAGAAGAGGAATGTTTGCAGACATGTAATGCAAATTTCAGTGCAGAATTGATTTTTTTTTTTTTGGAATCACGAGCTAAAAATCACAGACTATTAGACAGATTGGGGGGCCTAGATTTGAATTTCCATGCACCTAGGGGCTGGAACAGTGGGATATGTGATACGCCCCCCTTCGGGGGGTGGGGGGGGGGCTTCCATATGCATTGCTTTCAGTCTCTTACTTAGCGCCCCCTCTTTCCTATCCTTTTTTTTTGTGTGTGCTTGGACCAAAGTAGATCTATGATCATTGGTCTATCATGCACACTTCTCTCCCTTGACAGTGCTTTTCCTACTCAATTGGTAGTTTTTTCTAAATTACAAGCACTGGCACTGCAAGACAGCCCTGGCCACCATTCAGACTTTCGAAACGTCAAGACTAGTAAATTCAGCAGAACTCTCATTCAAAATATTTCGGAACATTTCATGTTGTCGACACAACATTTTTGCATGTTTCACAATGTATTTATGACGATTGTTCATTACTTTCTCGCAGAAAATCGATCCACTGAGTGTTTTACACCAGGGTCTGCCCTGAGGGACTTGGGTGGGGTTAACTACTTTTTAGTTCCCAGGGTCACCCTGGACAGCCCCACAGGGTGGGTTTTCCTCTATATTCTGGGGCATGTGTTTCTGTCTACCTTTGGTCCATTCACCTGTATTTTCCTATTTTAAACTCTCCCTACTGTCTGCGCTGTCTGTAGCTCTTGGTATTGGATGTGTGTTGCTAAATGGTCTTAGCTTTATTTAGGCCACGTGTCGTAGGTTTATTTAACTCATTCTACCCCAGACACACCACAGCAAGATATGGTTTGATCATGATAGTTAAAGGTGATGCCAGAATAGCTTGGCCCCTATGGGCGCCAAGCTATTTTGGCATCACCCTTGAACTATCATGGTCGATCTGTGTCCTGCACTGCAATGCAGTCTTCAGAGGACAACGGACAAATTTGGGGATTTCGGTTATGGGGTAGAATGAGTTAATGTATTGGACCGGCTGGTGACATATATTCTATATTCTGTTTATTTGTTTTTCACAAGCAGTGCAGGCACGTCCTGAGAAAGCCTTGTTGCTGTCGGGACGTTAAGCAATGTACAATCAATCAATCAATCAATCAATCAATCAATCAATCAATCAATCAATCAATCAATCATTTTTAATCAGCGGCAGGGTACTTATGTGGTTAACACTGGAGTAGATGAAGTAGATACAAATTCACAAATTTCTGGCCTCCGTGACCTTCATTGCAACCCTAGCAAACTGAGTAATATCCCAAGAGGTGTAATAGCTGATAGGAATTGTTGGTTGAATAGTGCTCAGATAGATCAGTATATGTCCATGCTCGCTGATGCTGCAGAGAAAAAAGACCAACTAGTTCACACTGTTAGTAGTGCATGGTTTGGACTGGCTCTCCGCAAAATGAATAACCCAACAGCGTTAAACTGGAACCTGGAGCCAGGCAGCAGAACAGAAAGACGTAGGTATCAAATCCTCCAACGCCGCAGCAGCAAACTCTCTTGGTTCGATTTCAACAAGTTTATAATTCCTGTAAACGTAGGGGAAGCGCACTGGATTGTACTGATCGTCGACATTTCCCAAAAGATGGTTCTTTACTCTGACTCGATGACCATTTTCCATACTCACATTATATTTCAACTGTTCCGATACTTAGCCTATTTAAGCGTTCAGGACAAAGGTATTCCGCTAGAAAAATGTGCATGTAAAGTCTGCAACTATTCACCACAAGATGACAGGTTGTTCCCAAAACAAACTGATGGCAGTAGCTGCGGTGTTTACATCTGCGCTGTAGTAAGGGCAGTATGGTTTTTCTTGAGGCTGCCACTTAGTGCTTCCGCAGTTCAGGACAACTACAGAAAGAAAGTGTCACAGGAAAGTGTCATACGTCGACTACTCTAGCCAAGGGACTACTCATTAGTATAAAGAGAACTAAGAGCAAGAGGGGTGTATCAAACTGGTTCAGTGATACACGTACCTTAATAATAGATGGCCAGGTTGGCCTCAAAATCAAGTAGCCTTTGTTTTGTAAACGTGACCCCACACTTTAGAGCAGGACGTAAAATTGCCGATTGTTAAGAAAAACGTACATGTAGGATGTCATTTGAAAGGTCTTGAGGAGACGAGTCAAATTCAAATATACAGATTTTAAGTACATTCGGTATAATTAGTCACCTAGTATACCTCGTCGCGTTGCATGCAGCTGTTTCACCGATAGGGTAAAAGACTGCAAAATACAAAATACCTTTGAAACCTATATATCTGGATTTTTCTAGACGAGATTTATCAAATAATATCCCATATAATTTGTTTATCTGGCAAATTCGCAATTCTGTTTGTTAACAGGTGACATATATCACACCAAATACATTTTCAACCTATTTATTTTAATTTGTATATGTTCATCTAAAGAATTGTGGATTTTGGCATGCGGCTGCAAAGTGTGACGTCAACACACACAAAACTACGGCCACTCGATTTTCTTGCGAAACCTGGCCGCTTATCGCACTGAATTATGTTTGTATATAGTTTTTGCTGTTGAAATTACTTCATTTGTTAGGTCTGTATTTCGGATGATATCAGCGCAATCAGCTGCATCCAAATGACAAATGGATGTAGTACTTAAATTGGGTTCGATTCGATTATAGATTAATTGTGTTGAGTATGGTTTTTACTGGAGTCCGGAATATGAGGTTCACCGTGCATTTGACTCCATTAATTCACGAAATGCACACTTTTTCTATGATCCACAACAACCCTCGTGCCTAAGCAGTTTGTGTCATATGCAACCTTCTCCTTGCTATTTTTATGGCTTTAATGTGGTCTTCAACCCAAGAAACACGCTTAGAAATGTCAGTTTCAACACTGTCCAAAGATTGCACTCACATATACATTCTGTACCCCCTTTCTTTTTATCTCCCCCTTTTTCCCCTTTTACTTTTTTTTTTATCACGAGCTCTGCACGTTACCCCAATCTCCCTCTTTTTCGGTTTCCCCCCTCACCCTCAAATACACGCACAAACGCACGTATTCATTCTCTACTCTCTCTCTCTCTCTCTCTCTCTCTCTCTCTCTCTCTCTCTCTCTCTCTCTCTCTCTCTCTCTCTCTCTCTCTCTCTGTGGAACAGTTTGCCTAGGAAAGTTACAACATCAACAACCCTTTCACATTTTAGAGCCAGTATTTTCAATTACCTCACGTCATTATCTTAATACTTTCACTGCGACCCTATATTACTCAGTGTATGCGTGCATGCGCGTGTTGTGTGTGTGTGTGTGTGTGTGTGTGTGTGTGTGTGTGTGTGTGCACGTTTTTGTTGTTGTTGTTTTGTTTTGTTTTTATATCATATATCAACGTTTTGTTTTCAATATAATATTTTACACTTTGTGCATTATTTGTAGTTTAGATTAGCAACGGCAAGTTCGAAAAATGGTTGTGCCAGCCAAAACTTTCACCGTTGTAAAATAAAGAATCATTGTCATTGTCATTCTCTCTCTCTCTCTCTCTCTCTCTCTCTCTCTCTCTCTCTCTCTCTCTCTCTCTCTCTCTCTCTCTCTCTCTCTCTCTTTCCCTCCCACCATCCCGCCCTCTCTCTCTCTGTCTCTCTGTCTTTTTCTCCCCCACCGACCCGCCCTCTCTCTCTCTCTCTCTCTCTCTCTCTCTCTCTCTCTCTCTCTCTCTCTCTCTCTCTCTCTCTCTCTGTGACTCTCTCTTCATCACGTGCTATGCAGGTACCCATTTCCCTCTTATTTGACGTCATTTTTTGTTATTTTTACTCCGCACTTTCAATTCTCCATCTTTAGCTTTGCTTCATTACTACAAGTTCCATCTTTCCATCACGAACATTGTGACTGTCTTTTTAAAGCGTGTTTTTTTGTTTGATGGGGTAGTTCTTGTTCTCTGCACTGCCAGGACTTGAATCGCACAGCGTTAAGATATCTGCGTTAACTATTGTTACACTATTTGTACACGACTAAAATACTATTTAAGTATATTAAGTCTTATGTGATACTGTCACGTAATTATTATACAGTTTTTTTTTTAAATTTTACATTTTGTATATATTAGTGGTGGAGGTTGGCGCGTCTATGTGTGTGTGCGCGCACGCGCATGTGTGACTGAGAGAGAGAGAGAGTTAATTTAATAATTGTGATAGCTGTGATATAGCTGTGATATACATGTAGCTGCGATTGTTAATTGTGATATATTTGTCTTTTTTATTTTTATTTTTATTACTCACTTTGAATTCTTCATCTAGTGCTTCGCTTCATTCCCTCAACCCGCCGTGAGATGGCCTTAGTCGCCTGCTCGGCGTTAAACCCAAATAACTAACTCATTCCCTCAAGTTGCATCTTCCCAAAAAGAACATTGTAACTGGCAATTTTGGGTCTGGATTTAGCCTTCCGTCTCCGCGACATGTATAAGTCTGAGTCTAAACTTAGGTGCTTCCGATTCGCTAGAAAACCCTACTCTAAACCGTCTCTACCACGCATTTCCTATATCTTACTCATGAAGCTCCTGTGCCTCCGCAAGATCCTGCCACTGCTTTCTGTTACTTGTGACCAAAAATAAGCCTATTTCCAACGTCATATTCATAGCTTGCTGCAAATTTAGGTTGTCGGTCCATGGGTTAGAAAATTGCTAGGTAAAACGCACATTTATTTATGTTACTACTGCTGCCCGAGCCCTTTCAAAGCCTGCGATGACTTACTCTGTGGGCAGATCAGAGCTTCATTGTCACCGACAGATGTTTGTGTGAATGAGTGAGGGAGTGGGAGTGTATGTATGAAGACATGAAATCGTGCGGTCTGCCTACAAAGCACCTCGTCCAACTCACGCTGTGTTAACCCTTTGGCTGTCCATGGCTTTTTGTATCCAACCCCACCCGGGTCTGCCCTGGGGGACTTGGGTGGGGTTAGGTATTTTTTAGTCCCCAGGGTCACCCTGGTCAGCCCCACAGGGTGGGGTTTTCTCTCTATTCTGGGGCATGTGTTTCTGTCTACCCTTTGTCCATTCACCTGTATTTGCCTTTTTAAAACTCTCCCTACTGTCTGCACTGCCTGTAGCTCTTGATGTTGGATGTGTGTTGCTAAATGGTCTTAGCTTTATTTAGGCCCCATGTGTTAGGTTTATTTAATGTATTTGACCGGCTGGCGACATACATTCAATGTTCTGTTTATTTTTTTTCACAAGCAGTGCAGGCACGTCCTGAGAAAGCCTTGTTGCTGTCGGGACGTTAAGCAATGTACAATCAATCAATCATTTTTGTATCCAGGTGACTCCATGAGTTTTCTTCCTCGACAGCGTGTACGACAGTCGAGGTGTTGTAAAAGGGTATCGTGACAGGACCTGATTGTACAATGTTAAGATATCTGAGTTAACTATTTTTTACACCAACTATTTTTATATAGTTTTCAGTTATTTTTACGTGATATTAAATTATTATACAGTTTTATTTTTTATATTACATATTGTATATTATTGTTTTGGTGGTAGTAGTGCTTCTGTGTGTGTGTGTGTGTGTGTGTGTGTGTGTGTGTGTGTGTGTGTGTGTGTGTGTGTGTGCGTGCGTGTGTGTTAGCTGTGATAAATGTGTGATAGTTAATTGTGAGATATTTATTTCTCTTTTTTTTAAAATTTAGGGCACAGTGTATGATGTGTAATAAGATTTTCAATTGTTCTTACCGTTGCATTGATTGTTCGGTTGAAGGGGGGGGGGGGGGGGAGGTGGTGATTCCCTATAATCGTGACTCGAGATTGGCGTTTTTTTCGGTTGTCTTCATTCGTGATTGCAATTTCTTCATCCTCATAACCCGTAAAAGAAGGGTTCGAGTTTATTTAATTTAATATATTGCCACTGTTTCATACTAACTATTCAGTCGCTTCTTTTTTCCCGCTCCCCCCCCCCCCCCCCCCCCCCCGCCAACCCCCCTCCCCCTTCGCGCAGTTTTCGGCTGGTGAAAAGTGTCTTCAGCGTCACTTTCCGTCGGCAAACGTGGATGTCATTTTGGGGGATTAGTGATTCGTTAATCGAAAAACAAATCGTCGTGAATCAGTGACTGTACTCCACCCCCCCCCCCCTCCCCTGCGCCGCTGGATTAAAAAGACAAGAAGAAGTGAAAAAATCTCCAAATAAAAGCTGTAAATAACCATATTCGTAACCTTTACACGATGTCGTCGCTTGTTTGTGTGTTTCTGCTTTGTTTTGTTGTCTTTTTCAGCCTGCTTATGGTCTGATCACCTTCCCCGCCAAACCTGCAGTTACACCTTCACGCTGTTCCGCCCTGCCTGCCTTCCCCGAGTCATCTACAGTACGATGTATTTTTCTCCTGTACGCAATTGTGGGACCTCCCTACTTCTGTGACTACGGTCACAGGACACAAATCGGAAAGTGCGTGTGTGTGTATGTGTGTGTGTGTGTGTGTGTGTGTGTGTGTGTGTGTGTGTGTGTGTGTGTGTGTGTGTGTGTAAGACACACTAGTAGAGCATCACTTATTTTACCCCTAATAAAGCAATGTAACGGTGAATACTACTTTCTGGTGAGAGTGATAGAGAGAGAGAGAGAGTGATAGAGAGAGAGTGATGATGATAGAGATGATGATAGAGATGACGATAGAGATGATGATGCTTGATGATAGATGATGATGATAGATGATGATGATAGATGATGATGATAAATGATGATGATGATGATGAAACATAGAGAGAGAATATTGTGCATTGTGCTTTTTGTTTCAATTGAATATAAGACACTCTAGCAGAGCATCGCTTATCTGACCCCTAATAAAGCAATACTGCTTTCTTGTGAGAGAGAAAGAGAGAGAGAGAGAGAGAGAGAGAGAGAGAGAGAGAGAGAGAGAGAGAGAGAGAGAGAGAGAGAGAGACAGAGACAGAGAGAGAGAGAGACAGAGACAGAGACAGAGAGAGTGTGTACTGTGTGTGGTGCTATATTTCAGCACAAATTACTTGTAAAAAAAAATCCACTCATGCAATGCAGAGTGATCAAATTCTGGTGTACAATGTGTGTGTGTGTGTGTGTGTGTGTGTGTGTGTGTGTGTGTGTGTGTGTGTGTGTGTGTGTGTGTGTGTGTGTGTGTGTGTGTATGTGTGTGTGTGTGTGTAACACAACTGTAACTGAGGGACTTCAGAGACCGCTTAAAAAAATGACATGTATCATTTTGCATGATATTGGAACATTGGAACATTTTAGGACAAGTAGGACATAACGATTAACATATTTTTATTCTAAAGTACACTTTCTATGCATGTACATTATAATGCAAATGTGTACTTTACAATGCAAATATTGTTTTTTAAAAAATAGACAACTAGGTGCATTTTATCGGGTCTCTTTCTCCGAGAGAAATACATTCTGTAGACTCAACAGGACGTAATATCTATAAACCAGAAACGGTTATGATGGATTCCTGTGTGTGAAATTTGCTGAACAACAGCACCGCCTTGGCGCTCTGTGTCAGACCGTCGTTGTCAACTGCGGGTAAGGTTAAACACTTATACTACTCGCACAACAAATGTAAGTAGGTGTTTTATGGAGCGGTACAGCATAGTTACAGTGTCTCAGGCGCGCTGTTTTTCGCTAGGGGCAGGGTAACAAACTTGTAACTGATGACCCATTAGAGATTAATGGGGACTAAATGGCTTGCATCGTTTGATTTTAGAATGTGTGGCGCTTCTATTAATGTATATCATTATTATACAAATGTAAGTAGGTGTGACGCAGCGTCGAGTTATGAGACGGCACCGTATAGTTAGTGTCTCAGGACAGGCTGTGTTCGCAGGGGGTAGGCTTAAAAACTTGTAACTGATGACCCTTTAGAGATTGATAAGGACACAATGGATTGTACTGTTTGATTCCATCGTATTTGGCGCTTCTATTCATGCATATGATTATAATAAAAATGTAAATAGATGTTACGCAGCGTCGAGTTAAATGGAACGGTATAAATAGTTACAGTGTCTCAGGGCGAGCTGTTTCTCGCAATTGGTAGGCCTACAAACTTGTAACTGATGCCGCTTGTCTTGTTTGCCGTTTACTCATGTATGTGCTTATAGTAGAAATGTCCGTAGGAGTTACGCAGCGTCGAGTTCTTTGGAACGGTACCGAATAGTTGTGTCTAAGGTCGCGCTGTTTTTCGCAGGGGGTAAGGTTACGAACCTGTAACTGGTTACCCTTTAGAGATTGATAGAGGCAGGTAGGTGCATAGCAGAGATCCGTATCAGGATAGGTACAGCAACATCCGCAATGGCCAGGCTGGACAGGATATGGCGAAGTAACTCCATCAGCTTCACCATCAAGTACAGGCTCTACAAGTCCCTCGTAGTGTCTATTCTACTCTACGGCTGTGAGACTTGGACACTGCTTGCAGACTCAGAAAAGAAAATCCAGGCCTTTGAGAACAAGTGCCTGAGGAAGTTGCTCCGCATCTCGTACCGCGAGCACAAGACCAACGAATATGTACGGAGCATCGTCACTTCCCTGGTGGGCCCACATGAACCCCTTCTGGCAACCGTGAAACGGCGCAAGCTTGCTTGGTTTGGCCACGTGACCCGACACAACACCTTGTCCAAGACTATCCTCCAAGGCACTCTCGAAGGAAGTCGTCGGCGAGGTCGTCAGAGAAAGAGTTGGGTCGCAAACATAAAAGAATGGACCGAACTCGAGATGCCAGACTTGCTTGCCACCGCCCAAAATAGAACTCAGTGGAGAGCACTGTCTGTTGCTGCTGCCTTTCAGTCCCCCCAACGCCCAGTTCGGGCAAGGGACTGATGATGATGATGATGATGAGAGGCAAAATGGCTAGCACAGTTTGATTCTAGAGTGTTTGGCGCTTCTATTCATGTATATGATTATTATACAAAAGTAAGTAGGCGTTACTGACGCAGCGTCATGTGGAACGGTACCGCAGCCGTGTCTCAGGACGGGCTGTTTTCGCTGTGGGTTGGCTTACAAACTTTAACTGATGACCCTTTAGAGATTGATATGGACAAAATGGCTTGCACTGTTTAATTCTGGAGTGTTTGGCGCGTCTCTTCATTACATGATGATAATAAACATGTAAGTAGATGTTACGCAGCGGCGAGTTTATGGAACGGTATTTCATAGGGGCGCTGTCTTAGGGCACGCTGTTTTTCGCTGGGGGTAAGGGTACAAATTTGTAACTGATGACACTTTAAATACATATCAGGACAAAATGACTTGTCCTGTTTTATTCTAGAGTGTTTAGCGCTTCTATTGATGTAGTGATGATATGGAATATGCGAATGCTGTTAAGAGACAGATACTGCACTTTGTATACTCCAAAAGGCTTAATTTGTTAGAAATGATCATCTCGAGTTGTCAGAGAACATGCTGGTAAAAGTTATAGTGGTCAAAGGAACTGTGCATGCGATATATGATCAGTTCGCCGACCACTGGGACCAAATCGTTACTTTGTTTCAGGGTGCTCTGTATTTTGCTGGGGGTAGGGTTACAAACCTGTAATTGATGACTCTTCGGAAATCGACAAAGGCAAAATGATGTATGCTATTGGATTCTAGAATTTTTTGGCGCTTCTATTCGTGTATATGATTATAACAGAAATATAATTACGCAGCATCGAGTTATATGGTACGGTACAGCATAGTTCTACAGCAAGTGTCTCAGGGTGCACTGATGTTGGCTGGGAGTAGGGTTACAAACTTGTAAATGATGACATTTTAGAAACCAATAGGCACAAAATGGCTCCTACTGTTTGATTTTTGAGTGTTTGGCGTTGCCATCTGTGTGTATGATAATATTAAACATATATAAGTGTTGAACACGGACACGTACACAACTACAGGTGTCTCCAAAATATGCTCAAGTCACCAAGCAGCAGCACCACAATGTTAATGTGTCTCTTTGGTTACAAACTTGTAATGTAACTGACACTCTTTGAGTTTAGATATCTGACGCCTCCATTCATATGTATTATTCTAATACAACTTAAGTGGGTGTTACGTAGCGCCGCGCCAACTGAACACGTAGGGAACTATGCGTGTATTTGGTCGAGCCTTTTTCATGAGATTAATACGGCATTGTCAGTACACTCCATAAAGCGTAATTAACGATAATCGATGGTATTGGGTTATTAGAAATATTATTCTAGTGAGAGTTATAGTGGTGAAAGGGACCTTGTGTGTGATATAATTATGGTCAATTCGCTGAACAACGGCACCGAATTGTTACTGTGTCTCAGGGCGCGCTTGTTTGTTTTTTAGTTGTTGTTGTTTCTAGGGGTAGGGTTATGAACTTCTAACCAGTGACAGTTTGCAGGTCGAAAATTACAAAATGACTGGCAAAAAGTCAGACACCGAATGTTTAGCGCTTCTAATAGTGTATTTACACTAATATAAATTAAAGTACGTGTTACTTTTGTCAAACCCGGCAGGTGTATTTGGACGGGCCTCTTTCTCAGAGCCAATTATGGCATTCTGTAGTCAGAAACGATTATATCGGGTTATTAAACAAACATCCTAGCTTTCAGTGGTGAGAGTGTCAGTGTGAGACATGTTCAGCAGTTTTTACTGTATCCGCTTGTTAAAACTTGTGCGGCCTGCTGTAGCCAATTTAAAATATGATTGACGATGGGAGACGATGAAGTTCTAAGATGATAGAACTTTATGTGTATATACTACATTAACAATTCAAATCGAGTGTCTACGTTTGGTCGTTTACCGCTCTGTGCGAGTTTGTTTTCGGTGGAGCTTCGCTGCGCGCGCACTGCGTATAGATCTATGCGGAGCGCAGCGAAGATATCGGAACGCGGGAACGAGGCTAACAGCCAGCGAGCGACTGGGTTGACGTTGCGCATCGATTATTTCACGCTAAAGATTTCACAGTAGGCAAGGCAACACATGTCTGACTGATCATGTCACGCTCCGCCATCTTGAATTTTGACTGCTAGCTTCACAAAGTTTTCGAGGTAGCCTTTGAAAAACGTCTTGCGCTGGCGTTTTAGGCCGCCATTAAAACACGTACACTCCTTTGCAACATATTAAGTGGACGCTTCTGGTTCGGAACATATGTGCCTTTCAATGTTTTGTGTATCACATATATGTGTATTTTGTCATGTTTTTAAAAAGACTGCTAACTTCGCGTTCGTTCGCTAACACTGTGCTGTGACACGTCTGCTCGCGCGCCCGCGGCTGTCGTCACAGTATCACCCAGAGCAACTCATGTCAACACACAACTCGGCCGCTACCATTCCATTTGTGACTCTCTACGAGACGGGTGTGTTTTCAGTTACGGAACAAGCTAACAGACTTAGTGTTGCCGCTAATCTTGTAAAATATACGCTGAGATCGGTAAGTGTCTGTTTAAATTTGCGGTATACTGTTAGATCGTTACGGTCATTCTCTAGTGTAATTTGTCCGAGTCAACGCTGACTAACTTACGTTACAAAATACTTAGTGATTGCATACAGGACACTGACGGGTAGTTTGTCGGTAGTTTGTTAAATTCGTGGTGTTTTTAAAATAAGAAAAGGCCTCGCCGCGGTTAGCCTGCAGTGCGTCGAGACTGAAAGAAAAACTTCAGTACTGACAAATCGTAGCTAGCAGAGTGAGTACAACCGGCTTAATGCGTTCTACTTTAAACACGGCTGTGAATGAGAAAGATCGGTGTTTTAAAGTTTCTTGGTGGTACCGTACGAAAAAGCATGTCGACCTCTATGCAATATGGTCAGTTATTTTTGTCAGTTGTTTAATTTAGCTAGGCAGTGTCGCGTTAGACCTTTGAAAACAACTGCGTAGAAACCCGGTCAAGACAAGCCTTCAATTCTGCCGAGTCACTCACTGACTGCGGTGTTATTATGAAGTTAGCGCAGCCTAATGTGATTTGCTTACACTAACATTGAGCTACCTTAAAACCAGTGGCCAGCTACAGGTTATTACAGGATACCGAACGGAAAAGCACGTCAGCCTCTATTTATTACGACAGTAAGTTATTTTCGTCATTTGTGTGAATTTAACCGGGAAATAAGCCTAACGATCTCGCGGCGCGGTATTGACAGGATGTTTTGAAGGCGTAAACACAAGATTGTGCCTTTTTAAACAGAGTCATTGCTATCACTTCCGTGTCGTGGTCAACTAAGAAATGAGAGACAGACCACAGAGTTAAATGCCTCTGGTTTCTAAGGCCCTCGAAATACAGTGTGCCAAAACTGCTGAGAAACGGTAGCGCGTATGTGGATTGATAACTAGGAAATGAGAGAGAACACAGAGTTAAAATGCCGGACTGGTATCCAACGTAAACAAATGACGTAGTACGATAGAAACGAGTTCCACGGTGTCGAACCGGTATCTATCGTACTACGTCATAGGGCCCTAGTAACGGGACTAAGTGCGCAGTGCCAATTTGTGTACACAGCCGCTGTGTATCGTGTGACATACAACTGAAGTGTGGTGAAGTGTTCTGCGGATTGGAGTCTACAATATTCATGCATGCTGAATAAAGATTTTGTGTCTGTCTGTCTGTTTGTCTGTGTTTGTCTGTGTGAGTGCATGTGTCTGTGTTTGTATGTGTGTGTTTGTCTGTGTGAGTGCATGTGTCTGTGTTTGTATGTGTGTGTTTGTCTGTGTTTGTATGTGTGTGTTTGTCTGTGTGAATGCATGTGTCTGTGTTTGTATGTGTGTGTGTTTGTCTGTGTGCATGTATGTGTGAGCGTGTGTGTGCGTGTGTGTTTGTATGTGTATGTATGTGTCTGTGTGTCCGTGTTTGCGTGCGTGTGTGTATGTGTCTGTGCGTCCGTGTTTGCGTGCGTATGTGCGTGCGTGTTTTAGTGTGTATGTGCGTGTGTATGTGTGTTTGTATGTGCGTGTGTATGTATGTTTGTATGTGCGTGTGTATGTATGTGTATATGCATGTGTGTGCGTGTGTGTGTATTGATTAGTGTTAGAGATATAAGAAAAGACATTTCAATACCAATAGCCAGAAACACAGGTTTTTTTAAAAATAATAACCACACACACACACACACACACACACACACACACACACACACACACACACACACAAACAAACAAACAAACAAAACAACAACAACAAAAAACCATGTTATATGCACTTGAAAACAAATTTTCAAAGTTACCTACAGATATTTGATAACAAATTTCCAAAGTCACCTACAACTGTCAAATAACTTACAGGTAACTTTTTAGGTTCTTTAAATTAGTTGACATAAGTTCTTATAAATTAGTTGACATAAGAATTTTTAAGTGTCTTAAAATAAGAACTTACAATTTCTTCTAAGAAACTAAACATAACAAATTGTAAGTTCTTGACTGAAGTCAACAATACTCGTACAATTTTTTCAACTTACAAGGGCAACAAAAAAACTTTTTTTTCCTCAATTGTACTCTGGTGGCAGGGCAGATGGGGCTGAATAGACAGGTCTAAGCCATGTAAGTGGCGTGTCATCTCTTTGTAAAGTGTATGTCATTATTAAACGATTACCAAAACTGATTTTTACTTCTCTAAAAGTCCTTGAAGTTTTTCTGTGGTTTCTTTTACACCGATCTTTTTTCCTTCCGCTAAAAAACTAGCCTTTATTTCTTCAACATTCATGGGTGATTGACTACACATCTTATTCTGTATATCAGTCTTCTGTTTCTTGTAATTGTTCAAATCATCATGCACTCTCTTAAATTCTTTGTCGCTAATAAAATTGTCCTCCAAAGATTTACTTAAAATAAGTTTCATACTGCTCAGCTTTGCACCAGCGAGCGTACTTAATGCCTCATGTTTCTGTAACTTTGTATGAAATCTTTTGTTAAGGGCTTCCAAACCAAAGCAAGCCAGGCATGTAGCAACGCTAACACCCTCAATTGCAATTCCAATTCCTATGGCAAACAGAACAATATCCCCTACAGAACATCCAGCTGAAACTGTACCAACAGCCATAGATGTATTTTGAACAGAATTAAAAAACCAATTAAAAACTGACTTATACCGTCTTTTACACCTAGAGTATTTTGCTTCTTCTCCTTCCAAATAATTAATTGCTTCTGTAATATTATTTAATCTGAATGCATCTGCCTGTAATGTTTTATTGGACGCAATTGGTACATGCGGATCAGTCATCACAAGTGTCACAGTCTCAGTCGTTGGTAGTTGAGGATACAAGTTTACCATTTTTTTTATTGACAAATATTTTTTATTTAATCAATGATTACATTTTGCAACTCATCAAAAGTATACAATTTGCTAGCATAATAAAACAAAACAAGATTAATGTGTTCTAGCCTTATGTAATTTAGAAAAAACAAAAAATGTTTTGTCGATCACCACCTTTATAGCGGGAATACTGCTCGAAACTTCAATATTATCAACATTTTTTTAATATCAATAAAAACTTTTGTTGCCTCTGTCAATGTGTCATCCCACGTAAGTTTGATTCTCTGTGCGATATCTGTTTCTTTGGCAGAAGTTACAGATTTCATGATAATTTCAAATACTGTTGTTGCTTCTCTTGCAATGGTAAAGTTTGCTGGTACAAACACAACTTTCGTATCTGATCTGCCCTTTCTATTTGTAAGAAGATACCATCGTCTCTCATACTCTTCCACCTTCAGTTTATCTCTGCTATAATTGTCTGAAGTAAAACTTGGAATAAGACTCACAATCAGCAGCCCAGAGTTAACAACTTTCCTAAAACTAAGGCTACTTCATCATCAGTATATACATAGGGACCAATAAATTCAAACTTTATGTCCCAGTCAATTGTGGGTGGCAGTGTAGGCACAGGCAGCACAGGTGAAACTACCCACTTATTACTATTATTTTATTACTAAGTTGTAGGGCGCATTATTTACAAGAGTAGGTGGAAGCGATACAGTAACATCACACAGCTGTCCAAGTTTAAGAATTGGTATATCTGTGCCGTCTTTCATGTCATCGATTACTTTATGCTTGTACATGCCATAAGAATCAAGTTCAAAACCATGTACATTTCCCACCTCCACCTCTTTCTCAAAATATTGTACTTCAGCCAAATCTTTCAACTCTGTCAGTGGACATGCAACTGGTACAATGGCTTTGGACCAAAACTCATTTTTTATAAAAAAAGAGTAAAATTATTTTACTTCTAACACAACACTAAAATCATGCATCACAACTGGTTTGTCATTTTGATTAGTTACAGATATGCATAGTGATTCAAAGAAACTGGAACCTAATTTCTTACTGCAAATTAGGAAATCTAGCAAACACACTTTCACAATAATTGATTGATTATACATTCTTAACGTCCCGACAGCAACAAGACTTTCTCAGGACGTGCCTGCACTGCTTGTGAAAAAAAATAAATAAACATAACATTGAATTATGTCGCCAGCCGGTCCAATACATTAAATAAACCTAACACATGGGGCCTAAATAAAGCTAAGACCATTTAGCAACACACATCCAACATCAAGAGCTACAGGCAGTGCAGACAGTTGGGAGAGTTTTAAAAAGGCAAATACAGGTGAATGGACAAAGGGTAGACAGAAACACATGCCCCAGAATAGAGAGGAAAACCTACCCTGTGGGGCTGACCAGGGTAACCCTGGGAACTAAAAAGTAGTTAACCCCACCCAAGTCCCCCAGGGCAGACCGGGTGGGGTACTTTCACAATAGGGAGCAGTTCCAGTTGGTAAGCGTCTCAACAAAGTTGATGGTTTTCCATTGTGAACATTCTCAGTCATGTTCAGTTCTTTCAAATGAACATTTAGTATTTTATGTACTGCCAAATTCACAGGATATTTTCCAGTTACTTTAAGTTTTCTTGTCCTCAATGTCATTATATTAGAAAAAAACATCATCTTAAGATATATACCAATCTTCATCCAAATAATAACCAAGTAAATATGCATATTTAACTGACATTTTTAACCAATCTTGTTTCAGAGATTCTAATGTAACAAGTAGGTTAGCTGGATTTAAAGTTGCTTTAATATTAAATTTACTTTGAAACCATTCAGCTATAGTACAAAAGTCATAATACACAGGTGGTATAGCTTCAGTCATACCATCAAAAATTACTTTATAATGTTTATCATCTTCTACATTAAACCACTTTACAGTGTAGAACATTTCATTGATAGCTACAGCCTTGCTACCATCACGATTATCAATCCCATTAGTTAACCACACTGGTTTGCTTGTGTCAAGATTTGTTAAGGTAAAAAACATTTTTATTATCTTATAAAAAAGAACATGATGGAATTTAAATCACCAACAAGTGTCACTACAAACGCATTTCAATTTATTGTGGATGCCAAGTACAATGTCACACCAACTTATAAACAGAAAATTATTCAACTAAATCAGCTCAACATAGCTGTGTCGGAACAAGATTTATTTCAAGTCAAAATACCCAACCCTTTTGACCATTACCTAAACCCACCAATTACAGATGATGCCACTGCAAGAAAGTGGTCTTCAAACCCACTACAGATGTTTCAAAGCAGCTCAACTTTGCTATACTATGTTCAACTACTGGCTGTGGTGTTTCTTTTACAGACCATTTGAATCACTCAAACAAACTGATTAGGTATGTCTATCATTTCCACACGTATTACCAGCTTAGAAGAATACTGTCAGAACTCCATACCCCACTGCCAACTGAATCCAGTTTCAACAGGTATAACAACCCCATGGATATGAAAGCGTTTGAACGCATCTGTAATGAATTTAACATCAGCCATAAGTATGACTTTACTCAAAAACTTGATGATCACCACGGCATGGGTAGATTGTATTATGCTATGAGTCACAGACAATACCCTCAAGATTACTACCCCGGTTACACATAATTTTCACAAAAATCACAAGTCTGGTAAGGCTCAATAGAACAGAAACAGTCTAATGCGTGGACCACATTTATTTTAGACAGGAGTGACGGGTTTACTCAAGCAGGAGTCGAGCCCGTAAATTAGTCTATCAGAACGTATGTGTGGTGTATACTAGGTGCACAATCACTAACAAAATCAAATATTTTAAACGGGAGTGGCAAATTCGAAGCACAAAAACAGTTTCTTGCAAACTTAGAAGACTCAATCAACTCAGTGGTTGATCTACCATCTAGCATACAATGCTACCAAGACGTTCTCAGATATGCGAGATCAAAGTTGACTTTGTAGTTGGTTTTGGGTTATACATGTTACCATCTGACCTTCAATTATAAATGGGGACAATAACAAATTATAATAATGAAATAATTGTTGCAGGTGTTGGTCAGAAATTAGGACTCAATCAATCTGTGAACTTGGGGGCAACAAACACACATCAACAGACATTAAAAACGTTAATAATGCCTGTAACATCATCACCCGTACAGACAGTAACAGCCCCGGCTCTGACCCCGGCACCCGTACAGACAGTAACAACTCTGGATCCAACACCATCACCAAACACACATGAGTCAGAGAGAACTGCATTGGTAATAGGCCTTACTGGATTAGGGGTATTACTTCTTTACCTGTTTCATTAAATAACCCAACATTAACCCTCCTACTGTTATCAAAAAGACCCACACATGCTCTGCCATAAACCCTACTACCTTTGCTGCAGTACTACTCAACCAACTGACAACTGTGCCTATTATGCCAGGCAACACATCCATTGCTTTCACAGCCAATTTCTTAAGCAAGTCTGATATATGAGACAACTGTTTCTTTACCCATGTTTGTAAATCTTTTGGGTCTGATGGAACCGGTGGACCTGGTGGTGCTGGAGGAGACTGACCACCCCCACCATCCCCAGAGACAGCCAACACAACAGAACTGATAATAAATCCAAGAGCAGTAATTAAACTCACAATAGTGATATCCTGTTCTCTGAAAAGTGTTTTCAGTCTTTCAGCCAATGTTGTGTCTTCGTGGAGTATTTTCTGAATAGTTTCCTAAGCCTGTTGACCTGCATTTTCAGTTTTTCTCTTCCAATACTAATCACTTCTAACCTTCCTGATCTTTCTATCTGCAAATCATTTAATCTGTGTTGGATTTTTTCTTTTATTTCTGTGTCAAGATTCTCCTCATCTACGGTAGCCAGTTTCTCTTTTTCTCGTTCTACATGTTTATCAAGGTCACCTAGTTTGGCTACATTATTTACCATCTCACCTCTTATTGACTGCAATGATTTATTTAAGCCCATTAAATCTCACATGGGTAAAGGAGAGTCTTCTATTGTTTTCATAGCATCATTTATATTCCTTTCAGTAAATGAGATTTCTTGTATTACCATGTTTGCTATTTCTGGCAGACTTGTTACTGCTGACATTTCAATTTCTTGTTCTGTTGGCAATCTTGTTTGCATGTCGTGAAGGGCACTAGCAAGTCGAGGCGCAAACGGTGTCAACGTTTTACTAGTGTTACTACCAACACCAAGGTAACGCTGCAGTGCTGCCTCATCACCTACATCAGTTTTAATTTTACTTAAAGCTCTAAACTTAGCAGTGTTGTTTTTATGGGTTAGAAACACTTTACCTCTGTCTATATTTACAAATAAGTGACCTTTATCATATTCAAACTGATTAGGATCTATTACATCTGGGCGCACACCAACACTGTCATAAAATGAGTTTACTTTGTCTTTTAACAGTTCGTGATACATAGGAGAAAAATTTCCCATTCCAGTCATATCTGTCATATCTGTAATACTAGTATCAGAGACATTCATGTCATCCATTTTAAAAAAAATCTTCATGATTAAATCCTCCCGCTGCCATTGTTTTTATTAATTTAATATTTTTGACTTTTGCATAATAAAATGACACAGTCTTATGGATCAAAGTAAGACCCATATAGAAAACTACGAGAACCTCTCAGTGTTAAGTGCATTAGACAATCAATCATCATTACAAACAATCCAAGTACCATAGACCAGAACCAAACACTCACAGTCAAATTTCCGAACCAAGGTCCCAGTGACGTTATTGTTCCTGGCACTGCATGCCTAGCATTTAATATTGAACTATCATCAGATGCAGATGTGAACAGAACACTAGTTAACAACCTTGGCAGAGCAATTGTTAGAACTATTAAAGTAAAACTTGAAGGACAGGAAGTGTTTAGTCTTGATGACGCTGGTGTGTTTTACTGTTACAAAGATTTGTGGCTAACAAGAGAAGAACGAGAAGACCATATTTACCAAAGCATAGAGTCAAATAACATTACCAAACTTCGAATCGATGCAAAAGATAAATCAGCGTCAGCAGCCAAGGACGTTATATTAGCAGAAACATATTGAACCAGGTTTTACATTCCACTTGAATTTGAAATCATAACAGCACATTTGCCTTATTACCAAGGAGCACTGAATGACCGTCTGAGTTTTGAACTAACTTTCAATGACTACTCCAAAGTTATAAAATCATCTGATCTCAGTGCAACATACAAGATCTCTAACATCTCTTTGGAATATGAAATTGTCACACATACTGAACTAACCAGACTCATTCAAAATCAGTACCAGTCAAGACTGCCAATTTATTATGATCGGGTGATTAGGTATAGTTTAATGCATAAAGACAAAAGCGACCCAATGTGGAACATAAACTTGAACACACCTGCTAGGTCACTGAAAGGCATTCTTATGTTGTTTGTTGAACCGGAGAGCCCATACAAACGTGACTCAGAAAAATTCTACAATCCAAAAATCACACGTTTATCTTGTACAATCGAAGGCCATCCAAATCAAGTGTACAATTCTGGAATGCAACCTTATCAGCACTATGACGAGATCACAAAGTATTTTGTGGTTGGAAGACTTAGAGAAAAACCGGCAAACATGGCATGTAAAGATTTACATCTTTATGACGTTAAGATCGGACAATACCTTACAAACAAGTATGCTCTTTGGCTAGACCTGCGTAGCACAGACGACGACTACCTACATGGGTCAAGTCGTACTGTTGAAAACGGTAGTGACGGGATAACAATTCAGATACAAAAAAAAAGCTGAAACCGCTGCAGCAATAAATATATATTTGAATCTGATTTATGATGCACAACTCAATATTGCAGAAAGCAGACTAAGTGGACACATATTACAATTATATTCTGTATTAAAATGAACTTGATGACACTCGACCCACACTGTGGCTTATTTTGTGGTGCCACAGGCTGTGGTAAAACTGAATTTGTACTTGATCTATTACAAACAAGATACATCCATCATTTTGAAAACATAGTGATATTTTGTCCTACTGTCAAACATTACAAAGTTTATCACAACCGTTCATTCATTTGGAATGATGACAACATTTACTTAGTCAACCCTGAAAAAAAACTGAATGACTACCTACGGTATTTTTACAAGCAATTTAAAGGCCAGCCAACTTTGTTTATTGTTGATGACTGCTCAGCAGAGAAAGACATTGTCAAAAAGAGAAACACATTAGCAGAACTTGCTTTCAGTGGCAGACATGCAAATGTTAGTGTATGGATTCTCACTAAGAAATATAATGCTTTACTGAAAGATTTTCGTTAGCAACTAAAGTTTATCTATTTGTTTTACTGTAAGGATCATGACAGCTTTGAAGACTGTCTCAGAGAGAACGATATTATCCCAAATAAACATGAACGAGACTGTGCAAAAAATAAACTGAAATCAACTAAGCATCTAAAGCTTATTTTAAAGACAGATCAGCCTACTGGATACGGGTTAGTAAATTAATTTAGTCTTTTGTTTTGTCCATAAAAAAGGATGGTCGGACAAATGCAAGCAGTTGATGTTAAAGAGTGCTTCAAAGATGTTGAACGCTTTTATGACTTATAAACATGTGTGTTTGAACCCGGCTTTAAACTCTCAATGCCAGCAAAGATATATATGACATATAATGTAATTTTGGAATATTCTGATGGACTACCTCGTTATGAGTACGAGACTGTTGATCTTAAGACATATACTTTTTAAGTTTTTGATACTAACAGTGACCACCAGGGGTGGTTTGAGGCATTGTGTAAACACATATTTTATCAACTAAAAAAACTACATTGTTATATTGAAAGTGTTACATTTAATAAAGTGATATTACACATGCAGCATGATCACAAGACTTCAAGACACACACCAGGAAAGTGATTGGTTTGTTTTGGTGAGTATATACAAACTAAATTTGTTTATTGTAGGGATTACAGTTAAAAAAGCGGTATTACATAAGGTGTGCCAGAGGTAATTTTTTTTTCCATTTATTATTTGCTGGACAAATAAAAATGACGGTTAATGCTCAAAGCTCATCAGGCTTGACAAGTCAATCAGGCTTAAGAAACGTGTTTCACACAACAGACTTGCCTATATCCAATAGCAACAATGTCTATGAATCGATAGAAAACTCTTTTTCTGTAATACAAGATAATCTTCTTTCAGGCAGAGTAAAGATTCAAGTTGTTTGCTAAAATAAAATTTACTAGAGTAGATGGTGAAGTGAGTGTTTCATACATATCAACCAGACAACACACAGTTAATTCAAGAAGAGAATTGGAGAACGTGTTTAGAGAAAGACTGCTACCAGACTTTCTCGAAGCAATTGACAGAGCTAGAATGAAGGGGTCTGGTTAGCATGAAGGCCGTGTACATGAACTACAACTAAAACAGTCAAGGTATCATCCTATATTAGGTAAATCATGGTTGTCATTGCCAACAGAGGTTGCAAACAAAAAGGCTGTCATCAATATGCAAAACAATGATCACCATTGTTTCATGTGGTGTGTGCTTGCTAAACTACACTTTGTAAAAACAAGACCTGATCGCGTTTCTAACTACATCAAATTTGTATGTGAACTCGACTTCAGTGGTATTGATTTCCCTGTTAATGTAGAAGATATAGACTTGTTTGAAAACTAAATCCTGGTATATCTGTGAATGTGTATGTGTGGGATAATGAGTCTGTTGACAAGTTACAACCCATTAGAGTATCACCACTTGCTCCAACCCTGGACAGTCAGAAGATAAACATATTGACATGTTATTAATTGGTGATGATGATAACTTTCACTACACAATTATCAGGAGTATGTCATGACTAATTCATGGGCATACAACAAAACACAATGGCAAACAGGAAGTGTGTAAAAGATGTTTACAAAGGTTTTCCTCCATAAAAGTTGTGCATAAACATGTTTTGCACTGTAGGTCAGCTGATGACATACAAACAGTTCTTAAATATCCAGATCCTGGTTGTCAAGTATATTTCAAGAACTATGGGAATCAGCAAAAGCTGCCGTTTGTAGTGTATGCTGATTTTGAATCACTGGTTGTACCATATGATGGACCTGTTTCAGAATCATTACCAAAGACTGTAAAGTTGAGTGACCAAGTGGTGTGTTCTTTTGGATACATTATTGTTAGGTCAGACAGACAGCATTAGAGCCTGTTATCTACAGAGGGGAAAATGCAGCATGTCTGTTTTTAACAGAAATGAGGCAACATTATCTCACAACATGTCAGATATCTTTGGTGATGACAGAAGAAGACAAACTGAATTTTGATACAGCAGAGACATGTTGGATATGTGAACAACCCCTCCCGGGTGACAAAGTTGGTAACCATGACCACATAACTGGGGGCTACAGAGGTGCTGCACATAACAATTGTAACTTGTTATTAAAAAAAGATCCTAAGACATACAAGTTACCAATCTTTTTCCACAATCTCAAAGGATATGATTCACACATTATCATGCAGGCTGTAGATGAGTCCTACAAAAAAATTAGTTGTAATGCCCAGACAACTGAAAAGTACTTGACTTTTAGGCTGGACAACAAATTAGTGTTTTATGACTCTATGCAATATTTGTCCTTGGGTCTTGCTAGTCTGGCAGAAGGACTAACTGAGTATCCAATAACGAGTAAATATTTTGAGCCAGACTTGATCAGGAAAGGTGTGTATCCGTACAAGTACATTGATCACTGGGTTGTGTTTGAAGAAAGGAGACTGCCACCAAAAGAGGCATTTTATTCTACACTAAATGGCAAAGGTATTTCTGACTCTGATTACCAGCACACTCTTGATGCATGGGGTAAATTAGGGTGTCACACAATTGGTGACTACCATGACCAGTATGTCACGACACGCCTGACAGGGTCAGGGTATCGTGGACAATATGAGTGCTGACACTCGAGAAAACCCACCCACTCTAAATAAATCACACAACGCCAGTGATAAACAACAAACAAATCTTTTATTACCTACTCTTACTCTAACCCCCACCCCAACCCACTAACACCCCACACCCTCACACATACCCACACATGCACTCATATAACGTATTAACACATAGAAAAGATTAACAGATAACAATGACTAACAGGTGAAAATGACTAACAGGTGAAAATGACTAACAGGTGAAAATGACTAACAGGCAAAAATGACTAACAGGCGAAAATGGCCAATGGCTATACAAGGCGGGTACTTTGTCTCTGTACAGTGTCCTCTGTCCCACACTAGACAGGGTGGCTCGTAACGTAAGAGTACTACCCCTACACCGCAGAGCACTGTAGCCGCGCTTGCCCACGCACGCCTGTGACCGAGACGCGCAGAACGTAGAATCAGCCTGCTGTAGCCCAACGTCAAAGTACTTGTCCAACAGGACTGGCTAGCGAAGGCGTTCCGACTCCCGATGATGCATCACCGTTGGTCATGGAAGATGAAGAGATCGAAGAACGACGAAATCTTCGAAGTGCACTGGAAAAGGGCGCATTGTCAGTCAAAGTGTGAACACAGTTAATTCTGGCCCAACACGCATCTACTCACAAACCATGTGAGTTGTGTCTCATCTCACCCTAATACCCGCCTTGGCCATATTAAATATACAATCGTGGATAAAAAAGATTCCTATGTGCATTCCACATTCACCAGGCCTGCACTATTCCATTACACTAACATAAAGCTAGCACAACCACTTTTGTATAATAACATTGTCACTGCTAAAACCAACATTACCAAAATATCCACATGTACATACAAAAATATCAAATAATCACCAGCAACCACCGCACGTGCCAATCTTATTACATTACATCAAGGACTTAATACAAATATATTTGAAAGGATACCCACTTCAATTCATTTTGACAACATGGCCCTTTAAATATACTCACTCGGCGACAGCCGAACATAAACAACTGAATCCGACACCCACCTCATTACAACCCAACCTAAAAAACATGGTTAAAGACTCGATTAAAACATCACTAAAAAACTAGACGAACATACCCTTCCGAACCTATGTACACATTCACACACCCGAGAGCACAGCAGCTAACTGAGAAAATGGCATGAACATTTACCTGTCACTTGTGAGTCCTCCGGCAGGATGAGACAAACAAGACAAACACGAACCGGAGGGGTCTTCTGTTGAGTAGCAGCCGTGGTCACTAGTCTCTCGGACACCCACACCCAGGAACACTGGCCGTGGTCTTGCAGGGAGGGTAACACAACCCTCACACAGCTTGTCAAGGGCTCCAAACGAGGCCGCACCCTGACCCAGACTTTCACTGCGCTAGCTAACTCCGCTGACTGACTGTACTATCTTACTGCTACCTCGCAGGTTAACTTTACTTCTGAACACTGTTCGGTTAACGCTACCCGGCGAAAGCGTGCAACCGCTGTACTCGCTCACCGTTAAACTTGCTGCACGGGCTTTACGCTTACGCTCACACTACATTTATTAACTTCCCTAACCTAAGGCTATTTACAGAAGTCGGCGACCTACATTTATTAACAGAAAAACGACTTGGCGAAAAATAAAACAACATGTCACATCCGTTACGTGACACAGTACTTGAAAGCTGACGTTCGCTTGCTAGCAGACGTATTTGAAAGTTACCGTGAAAAGGGTTTGTTACACTACAGTCTTGACCCAGCCTCTTACATAACTAGTCCTGGCATGACATGGGATGCATTTTTGAAATCAAGTAAAATATTTATAGACCTGTTGTCTGATCGTACGATGGGTGAAATGGTGGAACGTGGATTGAGGGGAGGCATAAGTATAGCCGCGAACAACAATGCCAAAGCCAACAACAAATATCTGGACGACCTTGACTTTGACCCCTTAAGGTCAAGGTCATTCATTACCTACGTGGACTGTAATAATTTGTATGGCTGGGCGATGTGTGAGTTATTGCCCTTGAAAAACTTTTGTCTGCATGATTTGTCACAGTATGACATAACACAGTTATCAAACTATATTATGAATCATGACCGGAATGACGCGAAGGGTTGGATCTTTGAAGTCGGCCTGGAGTACCCTCACCATCTACATGATTACCACAATGATTATCCATTGGCTGTTGAAAAAATGAGTATGACGGGGGAAAAAAGAAGACACTAAACTTGTGCCAAATTTGAATGATAAATTCAATTACGTTTGTCACTATAGCTTGCTGCAGTTTTACATCAGACATGGGTTAGTACTAAAGAAAGTTCACAGAGGTATTCAATTTGATCAGAGTGCTTTTATGAAAGATTACATAATGAAGAACACAACATTGCGTGCAAGAGATGGCAACACTGCATTTGACAAAGACTTCATTAAGCTTTTGAACAATGCCTGTTTTGGGAAGACTATGGAAAATCCTCATCACTGCAAAGATGTGAGACTGGTAACAACTGAATCAGGTGCAATTAAACTTACAGGTAAGCCACAGTACACAGGGTATAAGGAGTTTCATTCATCATTGTATGCAATGTCACTCAAAAACAAGATTGTCAAACTGGACAAGACAGTATTCATTGGTATGGCAATTATTGAGTTATCAAAATTATTGATGCTTGAATTTTATTATGATTACTTCAAACCAAAATATCCTGAGTGTCGACTGCTATACACTGACACTGACTATGATCATTGATGTGCCTACTGAAGACTTTTATGAAGTCATGAAAACAGAGTTACACATGTATGACACGTCTGATTATCCAAAGGATCATCCACTGTTTAGCACACAAAACAATTAGTTAGTTAGTTATTTATGTGGGTTTAACGCTGAGCAGGCGACTAGGGTCATCTCATGGCAGAGCACACAAAACAAGAAAGTACCTGGAAAGTTTAAAGACGAACTGAATGGTGTGCCGATAGTTTAGTACGTTGGTCTGAGATAAAAAAAAATGTATTCTATACTGCACCAGAAAGGAAGTCAGTCAAAAGCTAAAGGTATAAAAAAAAAAAAAACAGCAATAAAAAATAAATACATTCGCTATGAACATTATAAGCAACTATTAGATGGAGCATTAATGCCTGATTATCCAAACAAGTCACTGAGATCAAACAAACATAATCTTGAAATGATCCAAACACTCAAGAAGTCACTGGCAGTTGGGGACACAAAACGTATGTTTTATAGTAAGGAAAAAGCTTATGCACCTGGCCATACAGGTTTAAGTTATCTGAAGAAATAGCCGATGAACTGGTCGATGAATTAATCGATGAGTTAGTCAAAAGTGAGTAACAGTATCTGGAGGAAAAATCTGTAATTCTTCTCTGACAATGCCCTCTGTGGTGCAGGTTCATATAAATAATAAATCGATGGGTTTCCAGGAACTATTTTTTTTTATGTTGTGTACAGACGTAGACCAAATAGAGTCGGTTCCCCTGCATCTGACATCATTTTCAGATTCACCAGGCTGATATAAATATCTCACTTGCTTTGTAAATAAACTTGTGTCAGGAGGCAGGGCCTGGGCTGTTGTTTTTGGCCCAGTAATTGTTTTCAATTTAATAGCACCAGCGGGTTTTACATGGCCTTCGTTATTCATTGCTTTTATCACAGACGGTAATCTTTTTACTCACTCAGTGTTACGTACGTCATGCATGAGTTCCTTAGAATACTGGTAACTGAAAAGTCTTTCTGATAACTGTTTGTTAAAGTTCTCTACAATTGCCTGAGATCTGTGCACACCTGGAATGCCTCGCCGCACTAGTACGCCATGCTTAGCAAATAACTGATTAACGGCACCTTTGAATTTAGATCCGTCATCGACCTGTACGAGCCTGGGGAATTTTAAAGGGCCTCGACTATATATTTTTGTTAAAGCAGTCGCAACTGTACTGGCTGTTTTGTCAGATATGGGCTCGGCATCCTTGTATCTTGAAGCAATGTCAACAACAGTTAGTGCATACTTGTAATGCTTTTTTCTTATTATGTCGTGGGGTAGAAACAATAAATCCATTTGATGTGTGTCATTCGATGTAGTGTTCACAAAATGAGGTCTTGTTATTTTTCTTGGCGCAGGGAGCTAAATCTGCCAAATTGCTTGTCTTTGTAACTATTGTTTTATTTGATTGAGTGTTACATCCCCGCCCACGGCCGCATGTAATTTCTGAATAGCGGTGTTTCCTTTCCAGTAACCAATTGGTGAGTAATATATTTTTGATAGTTTATTTTCAATGCCAGTCATTTCTTCTAGCAATATAAACTCCTGTGAAATATACAAATGTCATTCCCACTAGAACAAAGATTATTTCTCTGTTTCTTTGTTGTATGCTTGGTTGGTAATAGTCGCTAAGTTCAGCTTTGGGGTAGACATGTCTTCACCCGTGACAAGATAGTATTCTCTGATTGCGTCATCGACATTAGAAAATGTATGCTGCCCGTGACCTTCAAGTCTAAGTTTTTCATTGATGAAATCAAGTTTTTTCTATTAGATGTTTTTCATAATCCTGCTGGGCTTGTGCAGTTTTTCTGACGCCTCATTGTGTTGTTTCAATTCTTCTGCTGATTCCTCTCTACCCATTTTTGAAAAAAGATAGTTCGATCCACTGAAAGCAAGTGCATTAACCATGGCACCACCTATCATAATAGCTATAGTTGCCATATTTTATTTATTTATTTAGAAACATTTTCTGGAATAATTCCTTGCTTGACGAGAAAGTCTTTTGAAGCAATTGACGCTGTTACAACTGCAATTAGCTTAGCGCTGTCTTCAAAATCTAATCTACTCAGGTTGAATAGTCGTTGAACTTCCTCTGGGTCTAGATTTGGAAAGATTCCTGGTGGTGGTAGGGGAGGAGGGTCCCACAGTTGTTGTGTTTCTTGGTGCTATGGTGTGGGAGGGCGTTACCATGGCTGATTTCCTTTCTTCTGTAGTAGGGGAGACATGGGAGGTTTACTCTGCCTCGTCTCCCTCTTGGTCCTGGTGTTCGGCCGAGGATGAAGCGGATGGCTACGCTCATAGTCTTCTGCCTGCTATAGATTCGGCTTTCGCCGGTTTGCCCTGAAAAGGGCAGGGTTTTATTTTTGAGAAGCAGTGAGTTTCTTTGAACCCTGAGCTGTAGGTTGTGAGGAGCGCAGCGCGGAGGACCGTCCGCTACGCGTCTGCAGATGTGATGTGTGACTGACTGACCCATTAGTTCCGGGTTTAACGTCCACGGCACCGAAGTGATAATGGACGGCCCTGACGGGCGGGTTATGGGGGACAGGGTAATCTATTACAGCCTGAACACTGATCAACTTTGGAGCACTCCAACTGTGCCACTTTGATTTACCAGGACCTTTCAACAGATATGCTACTGAACAAATCCGTCTTTTCCCCCTGGATTGCGAGTCTAGCTACCGGAGCCGGGACGGGGATTCGAACCCACGACCCGGCGATTCCCTTCGCTCTCCTGCTCCGATGCTTAACCGCCTGAGCTACTTCAGACTCTTACTGACTGACCAAACGGAGAGCGCTGCTATACAGGGCCCTACAATCAGGGCACATGTGCAATCCAATTCGTGTCTGGTCGCGGCGGCTAGCGTGGCTAACCTGCTCAAGAAGAATTGCGTATGTTCTCGTCACTCCGTAGACAGTCCAGCGCTCGCCAGTGTTTAACTCATTCAGCCCGACGGCCGTATTTCCAAAATTTTGGAGGCATCATTTAACAGGTTAAAGTACCATTGCGCATAAACCTGAAGACACATGTCAGCAGCATTTGTGTTTGTTCTTTCTTGTCGACACTACTAATGAACTTTAACAGCAGTTTGGACACACACCACAAGCACACGCGTAATTGCACTTATTTATTCTGCGCTGCCGAAAGCGTATCCATCTGTTTTTACCTGTTTCTCGTACTAATAGCTTTGTATTTATAGAACGGAGTGGGGTCATTGTCAGGTTACTTGATAGATAGTGTGCTGAACTGGGTTGTCCTGTGTCTAAATAAACCATAACTGTCAGGGCCGGATTCAAGGGGGGGGGGGGTGTGCCTTTGCTAAAATGCTATACAGTCCCTTTTTGGGGGTGTATGGACCCCCCCCCCCCTGTTTATTGATATTATGGCAAACGGCTGAGCCCCCCACCCCACCCCCCGTCGTTTGATATTTGAGCGAACGGCTAAGCCGCCCCCCCTCCCTCTCCTGTTGTTTGATTTTTGGGCCCCTGGAAGCAAGGTCTAGCGCCTACACCCCCCCCCCCCCCAATCCCCTTCCCCATTGTTTGATTTTTCGGTCCCCGCGGAAAGCAAGGTCTAGCGTCGTGGAGGCCTTTTGTGTGATGAGGTTGAAGGTCCCAAACAAAAAGTTGCCCCCCCCCCCTCCTGGAGCTAAGTGATCCGGCCCTGTAACTAGACCTGTGTGTAGTGTATCGCTCATAAACATCTGCTACAGATCTGTTTCTTTGAACACTTACGGCGGTAGTGGGCCTTCAAGTGAAATGGGCGCTAACCGGGCTGATGACTCAACCTCCTACTATGCCGTAAGACATGTACACCAGCGTTCTCCAGGTGGTATAAACAGGATTTTAATCTTACGATGAAATTTAAGGCTAGCTAGGACACTTCCAATGTGAAAAATCTGTCACTGTGATGAAGCTCTATGCTCGTGCATAGTGCTCACACATTAGTTTAAATACGGTACGGGTTTTGTTAACGGTTTGTTTGTGCCGATAGTTCGTGAGGCCCGTTGCCTACGTGAAATCTTTAAGACATGGTTAACACGGGAGTTTTAGTGAGTTCTGTTATAGTGAGTTCTAGGCGGAAGCTGTCTGGCAGAGCAGTGAACACGTTAGTACGGGCTTTCTTGTTGTATGAAACGGATGTGTTTGAGATACCTAGCCCGTATTCCAAGACTCTGAAACCTAGAATTCAGGTATGCTTCTATATATGTAGTATTGATAGTTGCTTAGTTAAAGACAGTATGCGTTGCTAAGAGTAATTTGCTTGTATAGTGTTGACCGGTTTGGTTCAGTTATGTTGGTTTAGAATTCAGTGAAGTAACCGGTGTTTTGGTTTACAGTTATTTACCGAGATGGATAATTAAGGAATGGGAGTTAGTTCATGTACCGAGATGGATAATTAAAGGAATGTAAGGTGTGTATGCCTAAGTCGCTAGGAAGGTAGTACGTGGTAGGTTAAGCATAGTCTTTTCCAGTGTATAGAATAATGTATAGTCTGTTTCAAAATAGTGACAGAGATATGGGGGGTGTAATGAAAGTAGTTCGGTTATAAAGCAGGTGTGTGTGAATGAACGTGTGAGTTGTTTGTAACGGCCAGGTTACATAATGTTTCTCATGTCATCCAATATGTTCTGTGTTTAGCAAGCGTTACGTTTTGGATCCTTGGTGTTGTCTTTAGAGTGCTTGTAAAGAGGGAGCGACGGACGCCGAGACGTCAGTCACCAGACCTAACGTGAGGTCATCATCCCTCCAGCTCTTCACTCAGGGAGTGAAGCGATCGGGACCGAGATACCTGAGTCTAAGCGAGTTCTACTCTGACCTGCGCAGCCTCCTGCAGAGCACCCCTGCAGACGAGACGACAAAGTCATCATCCTTGGCGACTTCAACGGCAGAGTGGGCCAGGACTCTGAAGCCTGGAAAGGAGTCCTCGGCAAGCATGGCGTTGGGAACTGCAATGACAATGGTCGCCTACTGTTGGAGCTCTGTGCAGAGCAGCAACTTGTCATCACCAACACTACTTTCCAGCAAAAGGACAGTCGAAAGACCACCTGGATGCATCCTCGCTCCAAGCACTGGCACCTTATCGACTATGTCCTAGTGCGTCAGAGGGACCGCAGTGACGTCCTCCTCACCAGAGTGATGCCCAGCGCAGAGTGCCACACTGACCACCACCTTGTTCACTGCAAACTCAGGCTCCGCCTCAAGCTGAAACCCAAGAAAGCCCCCCCCCCCCCCCCCCCCCCCCCCCCCCCCCCAAGAAAAAGCTTGATGTTGCCAGCCTTCAGCGTGACGACAAGAAAGCTGCCCTTCAGGCCGATTTACAGTGCATACTCAAAGACACAGCTGATCCAGCAGACTCCTCCCCTGAAACACTCTGGGAACAACTGAAAACTGCTATTGTAAAATCGTCTGTGGAAGTCTTGGGCTTTGCTAGAAAAAGGAACAAAGACTGGTTTGACGAAAACGACGTAGAGATCCAGGAACTTCTAGCAACAAAAAAAAAAAGAGCCGCCCACCAGGCCCACTTAGCCCAGTTTTCCTGTCCTGTGAAGAAGTCTGCCTTCCGCCTCATCTGCAGCAGTTTCCAGCTCAAGCTTAGAGAGCTCCAGAACGAGTGGTGGTCCAGACTCGCACAGAGGACCCAGCTCTAAGCCGAAAATGTTGACTACAGGGGCTTCTACGAAGCACTGAAAGCAGTGTATGGCCCTAGGCACCTGGTACAAAGTCCCCTGCGAAGCGCTGATGGACAGGCACTCCTCACAGATAATACCTCCATCTTGAACCGCTGGTCGGAATACTTTCAGGACCTCTTCGGCGCTGAGCGCACTGTTCAAGAAACAGTCATCCTCCAAATCCCACACTTTCCACTCAAGGTTGAATTGGACGAACCGCCCACCGTCGAAGAGACCCTCACAGCCATCCACCAGCTCAAGAGTGGCAAAGCAGCAGGCATTGACGGAATCCCGCCAGAGATCTGGAAACATGGAGGCCCAGCACTGCACAACAAGCTCCACGACTCTTTCTCTGCTGCTGGGAAAAAGGAACACTACCAAAGGATCTCCGTGATGCAGTCATCATCACCCTGTACAAGAACAAAGGAGAGAAGTCCGCCTGCTCTAATTATCGTGGAATTACCCTGCTGTCCATTGCCGGGAAAATTCTCGCAAGGTTGCTCCTGAATCGGCTGGTACCTGCCATCGCCGAAGACCACCTCCCAGAGGGCCAGTGTGGCTTCAGAGCCAACAGGAGTACCACCGATATGGTCTTTGTGCTGAGACAGCTTCAGAAGAAGTGCCGCGAGCAGAACAAAGGTCTGTACATAACGTTTGTCGACCTAACAAAAGCGTTTGACAATGTGAGCAGGCAAGGTATGTGGCAGATCCTGGAGCGACTAGGCTGTCCCCCAAAGTTCCTCAACATGATCGTCCAGCTCCACGAGGACCAGCAAGGCCAGGTCAGACTAAACAGTGACCTCTCAGAACCATTCCCCATTAGCAACGGCGTGAAGCAAGGCTGCGTGCTGGCACCGACCCTCTTCACCATCTTCTTCAGCATGATGTTGAAGCAGGCCGCAGTGGACCTCGATGATGACGACGCAGTGTACATCAGGTATCGTCTCGATGGCAGCCTGTTCAATCTCAGACGACTACAGGCCCACACCAAAACCCTAGACCAACTGATTCGTGAGCTGCTCTTTGCTGATGACGCTGCCCTCGTTGCACACACACAGAGAGCCTTGCAGCGCATTACGTCCTGCTTCGCAGATGCCGCCCAGCTCTTTGGACTTTAGGTCAGTCTGAAAAAGACAGAGGTCTTTCATCAGCCGGCACCCAAGAAAGAGCATCGTCCTCCCCATATCACCATCGGCGAGTCCGAACTGAAGCCTGTACACCAGTTTACCTACCTTGGCTGCATCATCACGTCAGACGCCAAGCTGGACAAGGAGATGGACAACAGGGTGGCAGAAGCGAACAGTGCTTTCGGGCGACTATTCAAGCGGGTGTGGCACAATCAACAGCTGAAAAAAAGGCACCAAGATCAGCGTGTACAGAACTGTTGTCCTCACCACCCTGCTGTACGGTTCCGAGTCCTGGGCCCTCTACCGAAGCCAACTACGACTCCTCGAACGCTTTCACCAGCGCTGCCTGCGTACCATCCTCAGCATTCACTGGAGTGACTATGTCACCAACGTCGAGGTCCTTGAACAGGCGGAAACTGTGAGCATCGAGGCTTTGCTGCTGCGGACACAGCTTCGCTGGGCGGGGCACGTCTCCAGGATGGAGGATCATCGCCTACCCAAGATCACTCTGTTCGGCGAGCTCGCCACTGGACACCGAGACAGAGGGGCACCAAAGAAGAGATACAAAGACGGTCTCAAGAAGTCACTTAGTGCCTGCCAAATCGACCACCGCCAGTGGTCTTCGCTTGCTGCGGACCGTGACACCTGGCGCTCCACCATTCACAAGGCAGCCGTCTCCTTTGAGGACTCTCGCAGAGCTAACCTTAAGGACAAGCGGCTCAGAAGAAAAAACAGAGTTGTCGTAACTCAGAACCCTGACCAGACCTTCCCCTGCAGCCACTGCGGTCGAACCTGCCTGTCCCGGATTGGCCTCCGCAGCCACGAAAATGCCTGCAGACGACGTGGGCAAGCCCTATAGAATCTTCGTTCGCGAAGTCAAGCCAAGATAAAGAGGGAGCGACGGACGCCGAGACGTCAGTCACCAGACCTAACGTGAGGTCATCATCCCTCCAGCTCTTCACTCAGGGAGTGAAGCGATCGGGACCGAGATACCCGAGTCAAAGCGAGAACTGCGGTACGGTACGAGTACGAGGACGTCCGTGATAAAGAGACAGGACGACAGGAAAGAGCGTACAACGGAGGACTTGCACGCCTAGACGTGAGAAGGACCAACGTAACCAGGCGATAACATCAAACAGGTTGGAGACAGTGAGAAACTAATAACTAGCCTGGCAAGGAGATAGTGTGTGATGTGTATGTGATGTGGATGCTGGGTGTGGGGAAATGTGTATAGTTTGATAATCATTTAAGCGTTTCTTTTCTTTTATATTGTATAAAGTTACTTTAGAAAGGGAGCCCGTGTGTTGAGTTTTACCGCAAGAATGCGCCCGTCTGAGTCAGTGGCGGTGTATGCGTCTGTTGCGTGAGAGTCTGTACGTGCGACTGTGGGCAAGTCTGCGTGCGTTACAGTGGTGACCCTGATTTAGCGGTAGGTTGGAGTAGCTGCGTGTGGTAGGGGAGTAGTGGATTTAGGACAACGTTTTATTGCTATGTGCGTGGTTGCTTGTTGGTGTTGGATTCCCCTCTCCGATTCTAGGGGGTAAGATCCGTTATTTCTGTAGTTTTCTGGATCTTAAGAGGAGTTAGTACTTGTTTCTTCCTTTTGTATAGGTAGTATTCTTTTTCCTTGCTCTTCTTTCTATCTTTCTTAATTTTCGTTCTATCTGGACGTCAGAGTAGGTCACTGTTCTTCTGCGTAGGTTGTTGTTATTTTTGCCATTGATTTGGTTGTGATTTGTATTTTTTTACGTTTTCCAGTTTTGGGAAGTGTTACTATAAGTATGGAGTCGGACCCAGTAGAGGCTTATATTAAACAAGGTGAGAGGTTAGGACTTAAGGATGAGAAGCTTTTTGACTATGTGGAGAAATGTAAGGATAGGGAGGATAGGGCGAGAGAAAGAGAAGCTCAGAGAGAGAGAGAGAGAGAGAAGAGAGAGGACGTCCTGTCGTCCTGTCTTAAAGGAGAAGGAGTTAGGAGCTCAGAGAGAGCGAGAAGAGAAAGAAAGAGTCTTAAAGGAGAAAGAGTTAGAAGCTCAGAGAGAGATGGAAGAGAAAGAAAGAGTACTTAAGAAAGAAGAAATAGAGTTAAATGAGAAAGAACTAGCGTTTCAGAGAGAGAAAGACGAGAAGTCGCTAGCGTTTCAGAGAGAGAGAAGGACGAGAGGGAACATGCGTTGAGAGAGAGGGAGAGAGAATTAGAGTACCAGAGAGAGAAAGAAGAGAAAGATAGGGAGGTGCAACTACAGTTAGCTCGAGATACGGCGTCTAGAACAGCTCCAGATAGTGATTCGGTAGGCCGGGGCATACGTAATTTTCCTAGACTGCCGATGTTCAAGGAGTCTGTTGACTCCATTGACGCTTTTGTGTGTCGTTTTGAGGCTCACGCGCAGGCGTTGAGTTGGCCTTCTGCCGACTGGCCCGTTTTGCTTTCGTCTGTGCTAGAAGGTCAGGCCTTGAGTCTTTTTCATAGCTTGAACGTTTCGGGGAACGTAGATTACGAGACGTTGAAGGAGTGTCTCTTGCAGAAGTTCCATTGTAGTGTGAAGGGTTTCAGAGAACGCTTGAGAGCTTGTCGGCCAGAGACAGGGGAATCGTTTGTGTCTTTTGGCAAACGGTTGTCTCATTTGCTCGAACGTTGGGTCGAAGTGTCAAAGATCGATCACACGTACGAGGGATTGTTCGATCTCATGTTGGCTGAACAGTTCTTTGGTAGCGTTTCCAAGGATCTAGCGGTTTTCTTGAGGGAACGTAACCTCAAGACTACGGACGAGTTAGTACAGAACGCGGAGGCTTTTCGGCTGGCGCATCCGACGAAAAACCTCGCGCGTAGGACCGAGACACCGCCAGTCGGGTTGGTCGCCGCTAACACGACTGGGGGTTACCGAGGCGTCAATACTTTACGTGGAGCCCAGCTGGTTAATGGGAGAGGTACTTTGCGTTTCCGACACGGTGATCGAGGTATCAGCAGTAGCGGTCGCGATCCGTACGCACGTGGAGGGACGTCTTTACGTGGGTATGGTAGTGGTCGTATTGCGAATTCGGACACTCAGTGTTTTGCGTGTCGTGGGTACGGACACTTCAGTCGGAACTGTCCTTACAATAGTGCAGGCGCGCAGTATGTTGGTTATCAGGAGCACGGCCATCTTGCTCATC
The DNA here is from genome assembly GCA_036245525.1 of Semisulcospira habei. NCBI lineage: Eukaryota > Metazoa > Mollusca > Gastropoda > Semisulcospiridae > Semisulcospira > Semisulcospira habei. Next base: position 75,116,464 of record BTPG01000002.1, on the reverse strand, counting down.
AGTGTCTTGGCGTCACTGGTCGAGTAGATGGGGCTGGGCAGCTCACTCACACGGCCAGTGTTGCGGTGCCCGTTGGAGAGGAACCGCGGCTGGGCGTTTTGTGCTCGGCTGACGGAGGTGGGTTCCTACCGATAGTAGACGGGAGGGTAAATGGAGCCGTAGTTACCGTTTGCGCGACTCGGGTGCCACGACAACAGGGGTCAGGCGTAGCTTAGTGAGGGAAGATCAGTTCACGGGCGAGACGCAGCACGTAGTTTCGTTCGGAGGAAAGATAGAATCGTTTCCGGTAGCCAAGGTAGATGTTGACTCCCAATTCTTTTCCGGGGAGTTGACTTGTGTTATCGATGAGCCTGTCGTGGACGTGATCATCGGAAACATGAAGTATGTTGAGCCAGGCGTAGGTATGTTCGGGTCGTTTAAGGGGCATGTCGCGAGTGGCGCTGGCGTGCGCGATGAGGATGAAAAGTCTATGTTGTTTGGGGCTGTGGCTGTGGTAGAGCCTGAGGGCGACGATGCGTTGCCGTTGCCTACACTTCCGTCCCCACAGGCAGAATCATTGAAGGACGTGCATTACGACGCCGACTTGTCGGAGGCACAGCAGGATGAGTTAGCGGCTACCTTTGCGATGTTTTCAGGGGTGCTCACAGCGGTGCCTGGCATCTGCAAGGGGCCGATTATGCATGAGATCCGCCTGAGAACGGACGGAGGAACCGATCCGGCGGTCGCCATACCCTATGCCGTTCGCCTCTACAAGCGTCATTATTGAAGAGGTGCGTTCGCTGTTGCAGCAGGGGGTGATTGAGCCGTCGGCATCGCCCTACACCTCACCCGTTGTTCTGGTCAAGAAGAAAGACGGGCAGTGGAGGTTTTGCATTGATTTCCGGGCTTTGAATGCGGTCACCGTATTCGACGCAGAGCCGATTCCAGATGTGGAGGATTTGTTTACTCGGTTGGCGGGTATTCAATACTTCACGAAACTCGATCTGTCCAAATGTTACTGGCAGATCATAGTTAAAGAGGAGGACCGACCGAAAACCGCGTTGCAGACACCCGTCGGGCTATATCAGTGGGTCCGGATGCCTTTCGGGTTCGTTTCGGCACCAGCCACGTTCGCTCGAATGATGCGGTGGTTGCTGAACGAGTCCGCCATCAAATTTTTTTTTATGACATCCTGGTTACGAGCAGGTCGTGGGATCAGCACGTACGAGACGTTGCGTCCGCGATGTCTCGACTGCAGGAAGCGGGATTGACAGCGAGGCCGACTAAGATCTACGCTGGTTTCCGTGTGGTGGAGTTTCTCGGCCATCAAGTGGGTCGTGGGGTACTCCAGCCGGTCAATGATAAGGTTGGGAAGATCCTTGCGATCCCGGTACCGACTACGAAGCGGCAGGTGTGGTCCCTGTTGGGACTGATCGGGTACTACCGTCGGTATGTGCCGGATTTCGCTACGCTAACCTCGGCGATTAGCGACCTCGTCGCGGGCGACGGTAAGCGTAAACTGGTTTGGACGCCGGAGTGCGCGACCGCTTTACACCGGATCCAGGTGATCCTTTCTTGCAGGCCGGTACTCATTTTGCCGGACGTGCGGCTGCCTTTCCTAGTTCAGACTGACGCTAGCTCTACGGGGATAGGGGGTGTCTTGTTGCAGGACAGAGGAGACACTAGCCACCCCGTTTGCTACGTGAGTCGAAAACTCTTAGATAGAGAGACGCGCTATAGCACGATTGAACGGGAGTGCCTGGCTATTGTGTGGGTTATTTCGAAATTCCAGTGGTATTCGTGGGGTTGTGTGTTTTGCCTGCAGACGGATCATCGACCACTGGCATACCTTATATCCGGCCGTTTCCAAAACGCGAGGTTGATGCGGTGGTCGCTGACGCTGCAGGAGTTTCAATTCGAAATTGAAGGGCTTCCCGGTACACAGAACACGTTTGCTGACCTCTTGTCGCGTTCGCAGTGCGATCAGAGAGTGTGTGTTGAATTTCGAGGTTTTACCGCGTTGGTTCTGTTTTAGCTTTCGCTGTGCGATCCGAGGGTGTGCGTTCAGGCTTAAGGCTGTAATATTTTGTTTTCTCGTCTTCTAGATAGTCGAAGTTAGTCCCTTAGTGTTTTAGCATAGTGTAGTACGTCGAGTAGTCTTAAAAAGAAACTCGGTCGTTTCTTTTTTTCCCGAGGAAGGGGGAATTGTGATGAAGCTCTATGCTCGTGCATAGTGCTCACACATTAGGTTAAATACGGTACGGGTTTTGTTAACGGTTTGTTTGTGCCGATAGTCCGTGAGGCCCGTTGTCTACGTGAAATCTTTAAGACATGGTTAACACGGGAGTTTTAGTGATTTCTGTTATAGTGAGTTCTAGGCGGAAGCTGTCTGGCAGAGCAGTGAACACGTTAGTACGGGCTTTCTTGTTGTATGAAACGAATGTGTTTGAGATACCTAGCCCGTATTCCAAGACTCTGAAACCTAGAATTCAGGTATGCTTCTATATATGTAGTATTGATAGTTGCTTAGTTAAAGACAGTATGCGTTGCTAAGAGTAATTTGCTTGTATAGTGTTGACCGGTTTGGTTCAGTTATGTTTGTTTAGAATTCAGTGAAGTAACCGGTGTTTTGGTTTACAGTTATTTACCGAAATGGATAACTAAAGGAATGGGAGTTAGTTCATGTACCGAGATGGATAATTAAAGGAATGTAAGGTGTGTATGCCTAAGTCGCTAGGAAGGTAGTATGTGGTTGGTTAAGCATAGTCTTTTCCAGTGTATAGAATAATGTATAGTCTGTTTCAAAATAGTGACAGAGATATGGGGGGTGTAATGAAAGTAGTTCGGTTATGAAGCACGTGTGTATGAATGAACGTGTGAGTTGTTTGTAACGGCCAGGTTACGTAATGTTTCTCATGTCATCCAATATGTTCTGTGTTTAGCAAGCGTTACGTTTTGGATACTTGTTGTTGTGTTTAGAGTGCTTGTAAAGAGGGAGCGACGGACGCCGAGACGTCAGTCACCAGACCTAACGTGAGGTCATCATCCCTCCAGCTCTTCACTCAGGGAGTGAAGCGATCGGGACCGAGATACCAGAGTCAAAGCGAGAACTGCGCTACGGTACGAGGACGTCCGTGAGTTTTACCGCATGAATGCGCCCGTCTGAGTCAGTGGCGGTGTATGCGTCTGTTGCGTGAGAGTATGTACGTGCGACTGTGGGCAAGTCTGCGTGCGTTACAGTCACGTTGGCTGTTTTGAGTTTCCCGGATTTTCTGCAAGTTCTGAGTATTCTCTATGCGAAAACATAATTCCTTTTTCCTCAGAGCTTTTATCGAACACCCATAAATGTTAAATAAACAAAGTACCCGGAGTTTGTTTAAATTTTGTTCCTCCTCAGAATATGTGCATTTTGCCTTCTTTCAAACCTGGTCTATGCGCACATTCTTCTTACTGCATTGAAACAAGTTTTGTCGTTTGAAAGCCACTTCTCTCCCTTGCAGTAATTTGTCCTTCAACCTAGCCTAAACCGAACAATCAACGCCAAAAAACTGCCTGATACATTAATGTGCAACTCTGATTGGTTCAAATGTATTTCCGAGTCTGTTCGGCTAACTTCGTGTCGGCCACAACTCGAACCTTGCAAGTATGTTTTTTTTGGCAGATTACAAGCTAAAACGCGTTGTTTAGATAAATCCGCAGAGGAATCTAGTCAACATGACAAACAGAGTGAGACTGAAGAACGTGTATAATCGTAATATACAGTAAAACGTAATTGCCCGTGTCCAGAATAGGCACAAACATCATCTGCAGCTGCGAATCCTTTCGAAATGACTAAAGATTTGGCAAAGCATAATGTGCAAAAATCAAAGATAGAAAGGGCGAGATCAAAGACTTTTTTAATGATTTGTTTGTGAACTGCTTGACCCTGTAGCAGAAGTTTGCATTCATAGAAATCTGCAATTCTGCATTCAGCGCTCAATAAAGCACTGTAGATCTGAACGATTTAGATTCAGGAATCTCACGTCTTTCATCTGTTGTAACATCTAAATATTTTGGTCTGATCAGATTCATTGTGAGATGCTCTGATCACTACTGACGAAACGTATGCATACGTGAAAGGAATTTGCCAGCTCAAGGAAACACAGATGTGCTTGATAACTATAATGAACATTGTGCACAGGTCCGTTCGTAGCGAGAAAGTGTTAGGATCTCAGCAGTACCACGTCCCGCATAAATGTCACCCACAACTCGTGTTTGCAGGAATGATAGTCCAACATCATATGCACAAGCAGACACTTAATTATATGATTTTCCATTGTAAAAAGATCAATGTACATCATATACGTATTTGTTTCCCTCGGTAAAAGAGGCTACACAGTGCACTGTGAAAGTTCTGAACTCAGACAAGATGCAGCCGTCATTGTGATGGTGTAGGTGTGATTCTGCAGTAAACCAGTATGGTCCAAATTATAAAACGCAGCCTCATTAGAATGGTATGTGTTTTACGTCTTCCACAGCAATCCCCATGAGCATGCAAAATGGGTGTGAATGAGGTGTGATGTGAATAAGTTGATTTTTTTAAGCTGTATAAGACATAAGACATAAGACATAAGACATTTATTCACCAAGTAAAACGTTACAAGGATTTTTGTGTGACATGGCGACAGTAAAATACATCCTCACTTACTACACATGCATTCATCATGACATACACTCAGTCGTCCTGTATACAGCACTAAGATAGATAAACACAATATTACACACATCAGTCCTATGTCACAATCATGGAATCACGTTGTTCCATGGATGGTGATGAACTGAGTACAGCTTCTGGAAAGAAACTGCATCTGAATCGAGAGGTTCTGGCTTTCAAAGCACGAAACCGCCGGCCAGAGGGCAGAGGCTTGAAGAGATGATTGGCTGGGTGTGACAGATCGCGAACGATTTTTCCTGCCTTCCGTTCCATACGTGTTTTGAAGATGGAGGCGACAGATGGAAAGTCGCAGCCAGCTATTTTGGAGGCAGTCTTAACAATGTGCTCGAGCGTTTCATGAACTAACCGACTTATATATTGTCAGACATACAAGATGTTTCAATACTTTATTTACTTGTGGTAAATCAAGATGTTTTTATTACGAATCCAGTCTCTCCTATTTCAAATTATGTAACAACTGGCTATGGCCTGTGCATGCAATGAACACAGTGATGGGGCATGTAACAAACTAGATTGCAGCTTCTGATGCTTTAGGAACAGCCCTACTCCTCAAAGCTGACAGATCTCTAAACCATTTTTCGTCTTTAACAGAATATATTTAGCATTAACAGTTTGTGTAAACTGCACGGATGTACAAGCATAATGTGTATATGCTGAAACACAAGAAAGCCATAAATGTAAACTCGTGTGAGACAAGTGTTCATGTATATTTACGCTTGGCTTACCCTTCCGACTTTTAGGAATGTTGAGCAATGATAAAAATGGTGTTCTTTTCCTGCGGTGAGAAAGCCCAACGTCATCTGCTGCCACAGTAAACACACGAAGATATTCTTACAATGACAAAACAGCCCGGACAGATTGGTTTTCACCAGTGAGTCACACTTTCACAAGTGCAACTACATCTAAATTAGGAACCTATGGTTGTTAGTATGGACTCTGACAAATATTGCCATGTACTGTACCTACCTTCTGCTTATATGTACCATACATTCTGTCTGAATACCAGTTGTCTATCATGTGAAAAACATCATAAGTCAACGATTTCAGGTGACATGTTAGAGGTGTGTATGAAGGGGGAAAAACGGCACATTGCAGAAACTTGTTTTTGCGGTTTTCTCAAAAACATTTTTTTTTTTTTTTTTTTTTTTGGGGGGGGGGGGGGGGGTTTGGGAGGGTGGTGGTGGTACATACTGAGGAAACAAATATACAAATATCTGAAAATGTACTTTTCAGATGATCGTGAAATTTTACACGCAAGTTTACAAATGGGTTTATTAGGAATGCCAGTGCTGATTGTTTAATTTCAGCTTAGTTTGGGAGCTATGAACCGCTTCCCTTGGCTAACGTACTCAAAAAATGACCCAAACCAGAACATTCATTTACAAATATTTTTTTTCTTCAAAACCAGGTATGGTATTAAAAATCGCCACTGACATTCCATAATGATGATATCAGTTGATATTTTGACCAAATTTGGCTGTTCAGAAGAATCAACGATAGCCGAACTTTGTTTCCATAGCAACCAGGTGTAACGCTCTCTTAGTGTTCGTTGTCATGGCAACGGTAACCATACCTGACTAAATGAGCACGTCGGAGCGTTCAGGACAGACAAATACTGATTCTAATGATATACAATAAAACATATGTCCATAAACCAAAACAATTGCGCTGAAGTGCCCTAGCTCGCCTTAAAATGAGAAACTGTGTTGTACTTGTCCATTTCTAAGCATTTCGTTGCGTTATTAAGCCGTTTAGTGCCGAGAAATTTCAACACCATCCAACTTTGCAAGAGGTATAAATCCTCTTGAGGCCTCGCAACTGCTGGGGCTCATGAGGATCTACGCCTCCTGCTGACACCACGCAGAAGCTATGATTTTAGAAGAAATATGGGTTTCTGGTTATGAATTAACGAAGGTGAAGAAACGCAGCCTCCCGTCCGTCAGCCGGCACTGAACGGGTTAAATTATTTCACAGTAAGCAAACGTCCTCGGACCCACGTCGGCCACAGTGGGCCCGCGCACAGTAGTGCTTTGTTACACAGTAGTGCTTTGTTACACAGTAGTGCGCGGGCCCACTGTGGCCAACGTGGGTCCGAAGACGTTTCGCTGCCGGGGTTGGTCTGGACTCACCACTCGATACACATGGTAGTAACAAAACATAACCAGCTTAAAACAAACACACACACACACACACACACACACACACACACACACACACACACACACACACACGCACACACACACACACACACACTCACACAAACACACACGCACACGCACGCACACACACACACACACACACACACACACACACACACACACACACACAGAGATACATTTACTCACAAATAATGGTAAGGTTGAGCTTAGCCATGGCAACATTCTGTGGCAGGACTGGACTTGTCAGAGTACACACAATTTTCCCTGAGTGATGAAGGACGGGGTCAGGTGTAAACGTGCAAGTCGGTGCAGAGTTCCCCCCTTCACACGACACCCCTGTCCATACCACTAAAGGCTCTGGCACGGTGTTTCTTGAGGAACAGGTAAATGTTAACGGTTTCGAATGCTGATTTACGTAAACTTTCCTCGGTCCTTCTATGCTGGTTTCGTTGTCGGTTGGACCGTCTGGACAGGAATACAAAAGTATCGATCTGCTCAAGGTTCAAAATAAACTTTATTGTTCTCATTCCTACGTCAAACAACCGATCCCTTCAACGCAAAGCTTACCATGCGACCTCGCTACAACAACAACAAAAACAACAACATACAAAAAAAAAAACCACTTGTAGCGACTTGCGGACTTCTTTGTGACGCGTCTTGGATGCCAGTTTTGTTCTATAAAAAAATAAACAGATCGTTCTAAAGTACAAAGTTACTTGGTGTTGCTCGAAACAATAGGCACACTACTGAAGTCGTTTGCAGCACACATTTGCAGCAATAGTGTGTAACAGACCACTAAAGAAAGAATCTTTGATGAATCGAAAGCACATGCCTGTGCGATTGTTTTTTTTTTTTTTTAAATGCTGCTGGTCTTGTTATTAATATTCAAGATTCAAGATGACTTTATTGTTGCTGTGATAGAAAATAATCATACACAGCAAAAATTGTCTTGCCACCGCAGGTGCTGCTCACATTCACTCACTCGCTCATTCCACAAATTACAATAACAGAGCTACAAACTGGACAATGACTCGGGACGGGTGAAGCCCGTCGCCAAGGCATCTAATGGCCGGCGCCATTGGCATCATCCCAACCCGAACCACCCTGACACAAACAGAATGCTAAGACAACCCTAAGTCTCCTGAACACACTAGTATATGCTCTTTTGTTAAATTCCTACTTGACAAAAGCTAGTACAAGTTAACAACAGAAACAAATTACCGTCGAAAGGAAAATAATATCCTAGATAGTTAACAGAAAAACAACGGCCAAAGCTGCACCTGGAGGCCCGTCGCTTTAGTACAGCGCCGGTATTTAGAGGGCACCGCTCCGACAAAGTCTGTCAACACTGTGACTATTTAAAACATACAAAATCATTCTGGTATCCGCCATGAGTCGTTATATTAAAAAACCCACACACCCCAAACACAGTCCTGTTCATTTCACTGCCACACTGCTTGTTGGGAAATGTCTGTCAACAGCAAAGGTCGGCGGAGCCAGGCAGATGCTAGATAAACTCGGCCGCCGAGAAGGAAACGCAGTAACTAAGAAAGTAGCAAAGCTCGCTGGTAGATGCTTCCTTGTATGCTTTCACGCTTTTCTGTGCAGTCAGACAGAATAAAGAAAAATCTGGCACCAGTCTGCAAACACTGTAGGATGAACCCGGAATAGCACATGATTAGTTATTCCACAGTCCGTCTGCGCGCTCTTCTTTGACTATAGTGGGTGGTTTGAAGTAGGTTGAAATTCTGACTGTTACACTGAAGATGAAGACGATCCGACTAGTATTACAAAATAAAGACGATATTCTATCAAATAAGTTAGTAAAAAAGTACATCACTGTTACCTAGAAACTTGATGGCACAACACTGCCTGGAAAATAATAATTATAGACGTCGCTTCAAAGCACAGTTGACGGATTTTGCCGGAGCGGCCGGCCAGAAGATGGTGCCCGGCCGCCATATTGCCCCTTATGTGTGTATTCATTTGACGTCAGTCCTGTCTGGCGATCCAGGTCAGACGATTTCATCTTGATTTGGCTCGTGGAGCAATGTGAAGGAATGAAAACAAATACGTTGTTGGTAGCAGGGGTTTGCTATACCGACCCCTGTAGGTCTGAGGGAGGTCAAAGGAACCATTGTACAACGAAGGCCTTCGGCCCGCTTCGGGGTACAATAGTTCCTTTAACCTCCCTCAGGCCTACAAGGGTCCGTGTATCAAAACCCTGCTACTATTAACGTGTATTACTATATATGCATAAACATTATAAATTGCTTGTGGCATACACACACGCATACGTAGTTCACACATAAAACAAATACACATCACAGTCAAACCGACGCTGACATACCAATCACATACAGCTCTCATTCCTTATCTATACTGCAACCGCCTGCGCGCGCGCGCGCACACACACACACACACACACACACACACACACACACACACACACACACACACACACACACACACACACACACACACACACACCTAAATTGAAGAAAAGAAAAAGAAGAAGACTAAGACTGATCGATCACGTACCCTCACAACCACCTAAAATAGGAGCTAATGGCATTGTGGACCGCTAAACAGATAAAATGAATTAGAATAGATTAGTATCAATTAGTGCTCATTGTAATCTACCCAGTAAGCAAAGATCCTCAGACCGACGTCGGCTGCAGTACACGGGCCCACTCCATCCGACATCGGCCCAGGAGTCTGTTGCTTACTGTAAGGTAGAGAGAAAGACATTTTCTGTGTAGCATGAATCTCCTGGGAAGACAAAAGTGGCACAGCTGCAGTGCGGCTGAATTCAAACCGTACTTTAGGGACAACAGCTGTCCCTGTTGCCTCCATAACCCGTTGGGAAGTATTTGAGAACAAAAAACGTCAAAATACAGTCATTTTGTATTACCTATACCTGGACCTTTTTTTTTTTACCCTTGACCTTTACAAGGGGTCATCCAAAGTAGTATGAATAGAATGGGTGACTATCTTATCATCAGGTATATCTGTATATGGTGGGAGGCAGATTTGCAGCCTTGGCTACTTTGGACTGTGACGTAGACACCCTTGCTGGAAATATAAAAGAGGTGTTACTTTCTACAGCAGAAGAAGTGCTGGGGAAGCAGAGGAAGCGCAAACAGCCCTGGGTCACCGATGACATCCTCGATCTCTGTGATGAGAGGAGAGCCTGGAAGAAAAAGAGAGGCCAAGACCTCACATCAGCAAACAAGTACAGACTTGTCAACAAGAAGATCAGGAAGAGGATGAAAGAAGCCAAAGAAGATTGGATTGAAGACCAGTGTTGTAGCGTGGAAGAGGGCATGGCAAACGGCAACAGCAAGAAGGCTTATGAAACGCTAAGGACCCTCACCAAGACTCAACAGCGAACAGCCACAGTCATCGAAGACAGCAGCGGCCAACTCCTTACGGAAAACACTGCTGTACTAAACAGATGGACTGAGTACTGCCGAGACTTGTATAACTACAAGGCTGAGCCAGACACCAGCATCCTCCAAAACAACCAGGCTGGGGCCAGGAAGGCTGAAGACCTGCCAGTGTTAGCTGAAGAGGTGGAAGCAGCCGTACGCGGCCTGAAGGGAGGAAAGTCTCCAGGTGTAGACAACGTACCTGCTGAACTGTTGAAACATGGAGGAGAAGTAACAACGAAGGTCCTCACTACACTCTGTCAAAAGATCTGGGAGCAAAAGAAATGGCCAGTAGAATGGACACAGTCTCTAGTGATCCCGCTCCCCAAGAAAGGAAACCTGAAACAGTGCCAGAACTACAGAACTATCAGTCTGATAAGTCACCCTAGCAAAGTAATGCTTAGAATCATTCTCAACCGCCTCAAAACTTTCGCCGAGGAACTGCTGGCAGAAGAACAGGCTGGCTTCAGAGTTGGAAGAAGCACTGTGGAGCAGATTTTCAACTGCCGCGTCCTGATCGAGAAACATCTGCAGCATCAGCGCGAACTCTACCACAACTTCATTGATTTCAGGAAAGCATTTGATCGCGTCTGGCACGACGGACTCTGGCAAGTCATGAGATCGTTCAACATAGAGGAGGGAGTGATCCAAATGATAGAAGCGCTTTACAAGAACGCCTGCAGCGCGGTTCTACTTAACAATCAGTCAGGCGAGTTCTTCAGGACGACGATCGGTGTCCGTCAAGGATGCCTGCTCTCTCCTGTCCTTTTCAACATATTCCTGGAGAAGATCATGCAGGAAACCCTCCACGACCACCATACTTCAATCTCTATTGGTGGCAGATCCCTGTGCAATCTTCGATTCGCAGACGACATTGACCTCATGGCAGGCAGCAATAGTGAGCTCCAAAACCTGACAGACAAACTTTCAAGTAGCGCAGGGTCTTATGGCATGGAGATCAGTACGGATAAAAGCAAAGTGATGATCAACACCACAAGCGACAGCAGCAGCAACATTCACATGAACGGCCAGAAGCTAGAAGAGGTCAATAGCTTCAAGTACTTGGGAGCCACCCTGTCCAAAGACGCTAGTTGCATAGCAGAGATCCGTATCAGGATAGGTACAGCAACATCCGCAATGGCCAGGCTGGACAGGATATGGCGAAGTAACTCCATCAGCTTCACCATCAAGTACAGGCTTTACAAGTCCCTCGTAGTGTCTATTCTACTCTACGGCTGTGAGACTTGGACACTGCTTGCAGACTCAGAAAAGAAAATCCAGGCCTTTGAGAACAAGTGCCTGAGGAAGTTGCTCCGCATCTCGTACCGCGAGCACAAGACCAACGAATATGTACGGAGCATCGTCACTTCCCTGGTGGGCCCACATGAACCCCTTCTGGCAACCGTGAAACTGCGCAAGCTTGCTTGGTTTGGCCACGTGACCCGACACAACACCTTGTCCAAGACTATCCTCCAAGGCACTCTCGAAGGAAGTCGTCGGCGAGGTCGTCAGAGAAAGAGTTGGGTCGCAAACATAAAAGAATGGACCGAACTCGAGATGCCAGACTTGCTTGCCACCGCCCAAAATAGAACTCAGTGGAGAGCACTGTCTGTTGCTGCTGCCTTTCAGTCCCCCCAACGCCCAGTTCGGGCAAGGGACTGATGATGATGATGATGATATCTGTATATACCAAGGTTGGGTTGAAAGTAGAAAATAGCATCTGAACAAAACCTTTTTGTTTTGTTTTGTTTTTCTTTTTTTGTGTGTGTATGTGTGTGTCAAAATGTGGCTATTTCTACCTATTTCTTGCCCCCTTGTCCCCTTTGAGAGAGGTCACTGATATTGACATGATTAGAGAGGTCATGCCACAAAGTATCCTTGGGCCAAGTTTGAAGACATTGCTTAAATAGTCAATAAGAAACTTCCAGTGTCAAAGTTTACCGCAGACGACGGACGACGAACAGGCAACGGATGGATTAGTACATTCACGTTTGCAGTCGCAAGTAAGCCAAAATATACAAGAAAGGCAAAGCCATTATGGCACACGTGTATAACCTATTTACACATGTGTGACCTTTGTGACAATAAGAAAAGGGCTGGCTTCTGCACCAGCAAAATCCATGTTTTCTCAAAATGTAAGCATTTTTCACAAAACTGTCCACCCCTCGTGACCCTTGACCTTTGCGATGAGTCGACTAAATTGGTATGCATAGGAAGGTCTTATCATCAGTCACTATTGTGCCAAGTTTGATTAAAAAAATTGCAAAATTGTTGATAATACCTACAATTTTACCAAACATTTGCCGGCCTCATGTGATCCTTGACCTTTCCGAGGGGTAATCCAAATTAGTACGCATAGATAGGTCTTACCAACAGGTATCTCTGTACCGAATTTGGTTTTGAAGTTGTGAATAGTATTTGAGAAAAAATAAATTATGTCGAAATATAGTCTTACCATCATGTATCTCTGTATCACATTTGGGTTTGAAGTTGTGAATAGTATTTGAGAAAACAATATCTTTTGTCAAAATATGGCTATTTTGGGAATATTTTCGGAGCTCTTGTGTCCCTTGCCCTTTCCGAGGGATCAACCAAATTAATATGCATAAAAAGGTCTTACCATCGGGTATCTTTGTACCAAGTTTGGGTTTGAAATTGTGAGTAGTACTTGTCAAAATATGGCTATTTTTCACCTATTTCATGAGCTCTTGTGACCCTTGACCTTTACGAGGTCTCATCCAAATTAGTATTCATTAGTCTTACCATCACGTATCTCTGTAGCAAGTTTGGGTTTGAAGTTGTGAATAGTATTTGAAAAAATGAGAAAAAAATAAATTATGTCAAAATATAGCTATTTTTGACCTATTTCCTGATCCCCTGTGACCTTGACCTTTGCGAGAGGGCACTCAAATTTGTATGTTTAGAAAGGTCTTGCCACAAAGTATTATTTGGCCAGTTTGAAGTCTTGTAGCTTGAATAGTCTCCTATAAAATGGCAACGTTAAAGTTTACCACGGACGACAGACGACGGACGAACGACCACTGGCCCAAATATTATAGACTCGCTTTCGCTTCGCACTTGAGCCAATAAATAAATAAATAAATAAATACACTGAAAAACAAAACACGCCGAAAAACTGAACTATAGCATGTATGCAAGAGTCTCAGCACTTGTCGAGAGCAGTTCTTGCTTTCTCCTTGTTCTGAAGCCTTGTTCCAGATATGACATCGTCTTCAAATGTTCATCTGTGTTAGGGGAGGGTCGGGGAGAACGTAGAAAGAAAACAGACCTACATACCCTAGCTTTTTTACGTCGAACTCTGAAATGGAATACCCTCTATTATTTGAGTTTGTTTATCCCATGCGCATGCAGCCACTGCTACGTCGTTCATTGTTCAGGATCGGTGGGTGCATGCGCAGTGGGGCTAAGATACTGGTGAGGTCTCGTTTTCAAACGAATCTCAACAATGAACGAACGAGAACGACGTATTGCCGGATAACCAATGTGTACCAGAAGCGTGGACAACACTCTGAACATCTCCAAGTGGCATAGATCCTCACGAGCCCTCCGGGCTCGTGAAGATCTATGCTACTTGGAGATTCTCGGAGCGTTGTCTGCGTTATAACAGTTCGTTGTTGGGAGTCTTTCGCAGCAAACGAAGCCTCACTACTCACTTACAAGCAATTCTCAGTGTGTATGTGATGTTTTTGATCACTGGTGCTTGCGAAGGAATGACCCAGGTATACTGGCAAACAAATTCCTTCCCGTCGTCAGCGCGCTCCACGTTTACGAAGTTGAGAATTTTAGATCCAGACCCTGTAGATCCAGGACTTATCCACTGTAAGGTTACACTGGGTATCCCTTCGTCTGTGATGGTGCAGGTGCAGGAGTAGCTCGCGCCTACGCCCACATACGGCGGACAGTCCGGATGATGCAGTGTTCCCGGTAACTCTAGTATACAAAATCAACTGTTATTGCTGAATGCTGGCTGAAGGAAGGGAGGGAGGGGTGATCAGAGGAAGACAGGGAAGGATGGAGGAATTGATTGATTGATTGACTGATTGACTGACTGACTGACTAATGATTGACTGAATGACTGGCTATTGATTGACTGACTACTGATTGACTGACAGACTATTGATTTACTGACTATTGATTGATTGACTGGTTGACGTGACTATTGATTGACTGTTGATTGACTGATTGATTGATTGATTGATTGATTGATTGATTGAGTTAGTCAGTGATTGACTTTAATTTCAGGGTTTTTAATTGACAAACTAACAGACTGGCAGACTGACGGACGGACGGACAGACGAACGGTCGGCGGATGGACGGATCCACGGATCCATGCCGGGTGAGAGAGAGAGAGAGAGAGAGAGAGAGAGAGAGAGAGAGAGAGAGAGAGAGAGAGAGAGAGAGAGAGAGAGAGAGAGAGAGAGAGAGGGGGGGGGGAGGGAGGGAGGGAGGGAGGGAGGGAGGGAGGGAGACAGACAGACAGACAGACAGTACAGCCCATACTGTATTCGCAGGAAGAGCCTGTGTAGCCTCCCGCGCAAGTACAGTTGTAGGCATTGGTCAGATCCGTGCAGCTTCCTCCATTACGACAGGGATTATTGGAACACCGGCCTTGCAAAAAAAAAAAAAAAAAAAAATGAAAATTTCCTTTGGCTCACAGAAATATAAAACACACACGTAAGACGAGTCACATGAACCATAACACAACACTGGCGCACTTGTATCGATATTTTATCAAAATCTTTCATCATCGTATTGAAACAAAAAGTAAAGGGGAGACTGCCAGTGTTAATATTTTAGGAAGATTACAAAGTAAAGTAGGTAAAAGCACTCTGAGGGGAGGGAATTGTGCAGTATCGACCAATGATCATAGATCAAGTTTGATCGAAGCACAAAAAAAAACAAAACAAAAAACAACCAAGATTGAATGAACCATATCACACAAAGTGATATATGAGAGCTGTCCTCGCTGTCAAAGGTCTCTACCTTTTGTCTTTGACCTGATTCTGATGTTGAATTATCTCCTATTGAAAAAGTTTCGCCGAACAGCCAATGCGTCAGTGAGTTCTTTAAGGGGCGCAGGACATACGCGTCATTGATTTGTCAAACCTCATTTGTCATGACGTAAACTGTAAAGCTTTAGCTTTTACGTAATTTTATATTTTACGTGATATGAGTCTTACTTTCGCTTCATATGCTTGAGAAAATGGTGACAAAACTAGAACTTCACGGTACAATTTCAGTCTTGCTATAATTTGTGTGAAAGCAGGTTGACTTTACCTAACTACATGATACACTAAGTACACGGGTGCGTGCGCGGGCGCTCCAAACGTCTGCAAGAGGCATAGATCCTCATGCCCCTGGAGGGCGCATGAGGATGAATTGCCCTTGGAGATGCGCGCATGTGTGTGTGTGTGTGTGTGTGTGTGTGTGTGTGTGTGTGTGTGTGTGTGTGTGTGTGTGTGTGTGTGTGTGTGTGAGCGTATGGCGATGAGGAAATAGAAGACTTCTATGAACAACTGCAAGAAGTTCTGGACCAGATCCCCAAGAAAGACATTCTTGTGGTGCAGGGAGACTGGAATGCCAAAATAGGAGAGGATGCTGCTAGGAACTGGAAAGGCACATGCGGACGCTACTGCAATGCAGAGACCAACGACAGAGACTTAAGGCTCCTGGAATTTGCCAGTTCAAATAAACTAAAGCTGATGAACACGTTTGGCCCGCACAAAGCATCCTGAAGGTGGACATGGCACAGCCCGAACGGAGAGCACCATAACCAAATTGACTACATCATGGTGAAGAGACGCTTCCAAACCAGTGTGAACATTGCCAAGACAAGAAGTTTTCCAGGAGCAGACATTGGAAGCGACCATGACTAAGTGATGATGACCTTCCGACTCCGCCTAAAGAAGGTCAACAAGCAGGGTCCCACCAGAATCAAGTTTGACCTCGAAAAGCTGAAAGACCCAGAGGTAGCGGAAGCCCTTCAGGCAAAGATAGGAGGAAAATTCGCACCACTGCTACTTCTAGGTGCAGAAGACACGGACGTGGACACACTGATTGACACATTTAACACTGTTGAAACCCAAACAGCAGTGAGATCCTTGGCAAACAAGCAAAGAAACCTTGGGTTACAGCTGACATCTTTGTTCTATGTGACAAGCGTCGAGAATTAAAGAAAAAGATATCAGAGGTAGAAGGAGCTAAACAATACAGGGAAATTAACCAGGATATCAAGAAAAGCATGAAAAAGGCAAAGAATAAGTGGATTGAAGATCAGTGTAAACACGTAGAAGAAAATCTGAACAAAAATAATAGCAAAAAAGCATACCAGCTGGTGAAAGACCTGACCAGTGTAAACAAGGACGCTCCTCGATCATTCAAGACAGTGAAGGGAACTGTCTTACGGAAAACCAAGACATACTGAAGAGATGGACAGAGTACTGCTCAGATTTGTACAACCACCGAGCTGCAGGGGACCCAGGCATACTTGTCAACCCACCCGTGACCAACAATGGCGACTATCCCATCCTCCGAGAAGAAGCAGAGGCTGCAGTGAAGTCGCTGAAAAAAGGGAAGGCAGCAGGAGCAAAAAACATCCCTGCAGAGCTAGTCCAAGAAGGGGAGAAGACACGATAAACGCCTTACTAACAATCTGAAGTAAGATCTGGCAGTCAGGGTATTGGCCCACACCATGGACCCAATCACTTATAATAACTCTCCCCAAAAAAGGCAACTTACATCAATGCCAGAATTATCGTACGATCAGTCTTGTATGCCACCCAAGCAAAGTCATGTTAAAGATCCTACTGAACAGGCTGAAGCCACAGGCAGAGGAAATCATAGCTGAGGAACAGGCAGGCTTCAAACCAGGGCGCAGCACAACTGAGCAGATCTTCAACCTGAGAGTTCTATGTGAGAGATACCTCCAGCACCAGCAGGACCTTTATCATGTCTTTGTGGATTTTATGAAAGCGTTTGACAGGGTCCACAATGGAGCTATACAACATCAATGCCAACCTGATCAAAGTCATAGCAAACCTTTACAACAAGGCCACTAGCGCAGTCTGCTTCAACGGGAAAACAGGAAACTGGTTTAGGACTACAGTTGGAGTCAGACAAGGCTGCTTGCTCTCACCTACTCTTTTCAACATCTTCCTGGAAAGAATCATAATGGACGCTCTGAAAGATCATGAAGCAACTGTCAATATTGAAGGCAGAACAATCACGAACTTGCGCTTTGCGGACGACATTGATGGCCTTGCAGGAACAGAGAATGAGCTAGCTCAGTTGGTGGAAAAGCTGGATAGTACAGCCTTTGCATATGGGATGGAAATCAGTGCAGAGAAGACCAAGCTGATGACCAATAACGCCAGTGGCATTGGCACTGAAATCATGGTTGGAGGCCAAAAACTGGAAACAGTTAAGAAATTCAAATACTTAGGAGCCATTGTGACAGATGAGGGGTCAAAACCAGAAATACTGTCCAGGATTGCGCAGACAACAACAGCACTGACAAGATTGAAGATCATATGGAAGGACAGAAACATCACACTCTGCTCCAAGATCAGACTGATGCGCTCCTTAGTCATCTCAGTGTTTTTGTATGCCTGCGAGTCATGGACCTCACAGCAGACCTTGAAAGGAGGATACAAGCCACTGAAATGAGATGTTTGGCTGCTTGGCATTTCATACAGAGATCACATCACAAACGAGGAAGTGGGAAGCATAATCAGGCAAGCCATTGGGCCCTATGAAGACTTATTAGCCATTGTGAGAAAAAGCAAAGTGAAGTGGTATGGGCATGTCACGCGTTCAGCAGGGCTTGCCAAAACAATCATGCAAGGCACTGTGCAAGGATGAAGAAGGAGAGGAAGACAGAGGAAAAGATGGGAGGACAATATCTCAGAGTGGACAGGACTGAAGCTGAGCGATACGCTGAGAATGGCAGAGAACAGAGAGGAATGGAGGGAGCTGGTTGCCAAGTCATCAGTGGTGCCCCAACGGTCAGCAAGACTACGGGATGTAGATAGAGAGATAGATAGTGTGTGTGTGTGAGAGAGAGAGAGAGAGAGAGAGAGAGAGAGAGAGAGAGAGAGAGAGAGAGAGAGAGAGAGAGAGAGAGAGAGAGAGAGAGAGAGAGAGAGAGAGAGACGAATACACTGATGAGAATCAACAACAATAACAACGACGCTAAGTCTGGGATTGATCCGTCAAAACGGACGGATTAATAAACAAAGAATATGACTCCCACGTCCATACACGCAGACTCCCATCGCTTCCTTGTGTCTTATCGCGGCTAAGCCCCGCTGAGCAGGAAATGACCTTGGACCTGACAGGCACAAGCGTCGAGGGAACAGAAGACGCTGCGATACAATCGTATCCCGACATAAGACTGGACCCTGCAAGGATTTGAAAGCGATCATACTTGACATCAATAACACCGCGTCAGGAATACTGCAAGGATTTGAAAGCGATCATACTTGACATCAATAATGCCGCGTCATGACTAGTTACATGCATGGACTACACGGACAACATGACCTAATGTAAGGAATAAAATGCGACACACTGAGAGAAATACACCAAGGAATGGACTAAGAATTGTAGGCCGGTTCCCTGAAGAGTAAATCGGAGCCTGTAGTTACTAACTACGAATACCGATCGAAACGCCCTTTTACGTGGTTGAGTCGTAGTCATAGTATGATAAACACACCAGACGCACGCACGTAAGGTTCTTTTAAATAAACTTCATTCAGCTGCAATCCGTCACACGTGGCTTAAGGATGTAGACAATACTGGAGTAACAGTTCCAACAATAGTTTAATTCAGCGATGCGATCTCCACACAATGTATTTCCAAATGCACAAATACTGATACAAAGTCTCTTCTGCAAAGTCCACAGTCGTCACAAAGTTCCTCACACAGCGTACACCACACTGTTACACTGTTTCTATCACAATGTACACCCTATACGGGCCACGTACCTACGATAACTGTGTGTCACTACAACTGACAATGCGAGACAATCTACGAACGTGCTCTCCTAACATTTCCAGAACCATCTACGAAAATCATACAACGCAACCAATCAGAACGAAACACGCAACCGAAACTCATTAAAATAGTCTTTCTAGAAAAACTACAATAGGCTACGAAAATTCGGCTGCTAACTTCAGCTCTAAATCATAGTGTATAATGAAGTCACATAAAAGTATGGTAGCCCTATCACGACCTTGCTTATCCGTTCTAGAAAATTCAAGAATTTTCACAGAACAAAAAAAGGCTGCTCTATTCAAGCGCACAAACAAAATGTTGCAAACTGTTTCTAACTCCCCGACGTCACACATACGAGGTCACTAGACAGTGCGACCTTTCTATAACGTTCTGGACTAAACTTAACGTATCATAACGAAGTGAATTCCGCTCTGCGCGACCAAAAGAAAATGTTACTTAACAAGGTACGTGAATCATAACCATGATAGCTTAAATAAATATCGGATCGTTTCCTACGATTAACACATGTCACAGGACAACACAACCACAATCGTAACACGCCCCCGAGTGCTTCACATTCTTCTGCTCGGATATTTTGAGGGGTCGGGACCAGAGTGACAGCGATGCATACCTGGGTGGGACCGGTCTTGCTTTTTTTTTTTTTTTACCACAGATTCGAAGCGAGACGACGAAGGAAACAACAGCTGCCAGCCCTAACTCCGCCAGAAACGACCAAGACCCAAGACTATTATGTCAACGGAGAACTACAAGCAAGTAGGAAGTCATCGATTGTTTCCCACACCTGAAACAGGGTGGTTGAGACTAATTCTCCACACCTGACAAAGGGTGGATGGAACGAAAACAACCAAGAAAACCACAAGCAAGAAGGAACTCATCGACCATTCTCCCACACCTCAAATAGGGTGGTTGAGACTCACTCCCCACACCTAAAATAGGGTGGTTGAAACTCATTCCCAACACCTGAGAAAGGAAAACAACCAAGTAACTCGTCCCCCACGCCTGAAAAAGGCTGGAAATCCAGGCGGAAATATAAAACACCACACGACGACCGACAAGATAGAACAAGCGACAAACTACACTGCGATCCAATTTTCTGCTGCAAGACACGTGTGAGCCAGCTACTCAACCGAGGCCAACAATCGGCCCAGCAGCCCCCCCCCCCCCCCCCCCCCACAGCAAAACCCTCAACTGAAGTGACATCTGTAGTCATGAATCGCTTCACGCTATGACGTCATACTGTTTGCTAAAAGACTTACCTCCCGCCAACGAGAAAGGCAAGCCACCATGTGTACAACACAGACTAAGAATAGAGGAAACGGACACTGCCTACTTCGCATCGACCACAAAACAGCGCAGCACCAACTTTCATCTACAACACCAGGCAACACTGGTCACAAAGAACTCGTTATAAAGCGCACAAAAGTGAAAGGAGGACTGAAACACTCGCAACAAGCGAGGCCAACTATTCTGTGAAGCACTCGAAGAAATGAAGGCCCTTCTACAACGACAAAACCCGGCACCTACCACCAAAACGGTGTACAATTCAGGCGGCCCAACAAGCCAACGCCAACAACAGCGATCAACGAAACGACAGCCACACCAAAACAGCAGCAACAGCTACAACATTAAGCTGATTTTAAAGCATCAACTGTGAGACATGCACAACGGCAACACAGCCGTACCATCTACACAGATGGCCGCGATACTGCAAACGGAAACAAAGGCAAAGGCAAAGGCAACACAGCCACACAAACAACCGGCATCGTCTACGAACACGAATACACTGAGAATCAACAAGAACAACAACGACGCTAAGTCTGGGATTGATCCGTCAAAACGGACGGATTAATAAACAAAGAATTTATTTAAATGCAAGACGAAGCGATCAGGTGATACACAAGTGTGCTCGTCTGCTACATCCGCCATTTTGTGCAGCAGAGATGGCGTCGCCTAGTTGTAACGATCGCGAACGTGGCTGGTTTTTGCAAGATAAAGACGTCAAAGAGCGGTATAAAATCAAAACATAAGCAATCGACATCTGCCCCTACGATATGCCACTGCAGAATATCAGCCGAAACCGGATGAAATGGCCAGAGATAACATACATCGACATCGTCAACTACTTTTCGTAGGTAAGCTGTCAACTGACCACTTCAGTGTTTACATATTTTACTATCAGTCCTTGCTGTTGCTTACGTGTGTGTAATATATATATATATATATATATATATATATATATATATATATATATATATATATATATATATATATATATATATATATATATATATATTGACATAATAAAAATGTAAATGTGCCACAGAAGGATCTTTTATAATATAAATATTGTATACATAGCCTGTTAGACATCAAACGTCTACAATCAACTCACAGTGACAGTGGCAAAATCAACCGTCTCGGTGAGAGTGATTGAGAAAGTGATTTTTGTGATGTGTGGTACTTGCAAGTTACTCCAGCATCAGCTGTGTATGAAAGTCATTATTTTCTACTTCTACAGTGCATATACCTTTGTTTTCCCTTCAGGACCTCTGCATACACCAAAGAACAATTGAAACACTGAAGTCCTTGGAGGCATACAAGTTTTACCAAGATGACTGGGTTCGAGAGGTACTCCACACAGAAATGAAGGGACTTCACGTAGTCAAAGCAAAGGTGAGGTATTGCATTAAAATAAGTCCATCTTTCCACTTGAGCTGAAGAAGTCGACTTCGCAATGGCAGCAATAAATCTATGTGATTCTACTAGCGAAAATGTACCTAATGTAAATGTACTTAGCTTGAATCCACCCAGGCATAAATCAACCAAAGGTACGTAGTAGTAACACATCACTGTGCATTTTGAACAGACTTTTAAACAGGATTAATGTAACCTGGAGCTTGGCATCAAGGTGGTTCGTCTCCAGCATATGTTATTTTTTACTGAGCATTCATTCGACACTGGCACTGGCCAGATGTACCCATCCTTTTTTTGATGCAGTGCATGTGCACCCTGAATTACTTGTTGCTGCTGCCGAGTGGCAGTACAGTTGATACAGCTATATATAACTATAACATTTGTCACTATTTCAGGTCACCCATTTCATGCGTGTCTCCGAAAAGCCCCTGGAGCCATGGGTCATCGTTGCTGCTGATGGTTCTATCCAGTCAGCCCACTGCACGTGCATGGCAGGACTCACGGAAACATGCAGCCACGTTGGTGCTGTTCTGTTCTGTATGGAAGCCTGCGCAAGGATCAAGAACAAGGTGACGCCAACAGATCAGCCTGCGTATTGGCTTTTTCCTAGTTCAACAGAGCTGGACACCCAATTTAAGAAGATCAAAACCATGGATCTTTCTTCGCCTGCAGCAAAGAGACGTCGCTTTGAAGGGAGAATTGAGGTGCAGGCACCACTCACAACTGACAGGCCTGTGGTCAGTTCACCTACAAAACAGGAGGAACAGGTGTTCTATGTGTTGCATCAATGTCTACCAGAAGCTGCAAAACTTTCAACGACATCAGGATTTTCAACCAATTGTCAACCAAAGGCAGTGACTGTAGGTTTGCCTAGGCACCTACAATTACTGTTCGATGAAAGCTTGACGCTTGAGGATGAGGCCTTCATTCGACAACACTGTTTGGACATTGACTTGTCATTCACTCCTGAACAAGCGCATCTGGTAGAGTTGCAAACTCGAGCCCAAACAAAAACTCATCTGTGGTTTGAGATGAGGGCAGGTCGGATTACTGCCTCAAATATGCATAGTTTCTGTATTTGTCAAGGACCTGATGATGGCAGACGGATGATAAAGTGTGACAGCGACACTTGCGTGTACCAATGGTTTTATGTTGACTGTATCGGCATGAAGAGAGTGCCAAAGGGAACATGGGTGTGTAAGCCATGCAAGTCAAACCATTGATGTAGACTTGACTTGCCAAGGGTGATGCCAGAATAGCTTGGCGCCTGTAGTTAAGTCGCCAAGCTATTGTAGCACCACCCTGGACCTATCATGGTCAGTCTCCTGAACTCTAAATTTATTTATAGAGAACAAATCTTGAATTTAGGGATGGTGACCATAGTGATCAGTGTGTTAATGCAACACTTGTTTTCAGGGTAGTGGATTTTAATCTATATTGAGTCGACTAAACCCTTGCAGCCAGAATAACTGAGCCCCCCCACCCCCCACCCCTCTCCCATGGTTTATTTCTGTTCAGTGTGTTTACTTCATAGAGTCTACATGGATATGCCGAGTGATAGTGAGCTATCCTGGTTCCCACTGCACATACCGAAAGACTGACCAAGATGATTCAAGGATTGTGCCAGAATGGCTTGGTGCACAAAGCAATTAATGCACCATCTTAAATTATCTTTATCACTCCCTCTCTCATGTTACCGTTAGCTCCCATTTTCAGCTTCAAGGTGTAAAAATGTTATGTTCTACCTGAAATGGTGATGCAGCAATAAAATGATTGGATTTAGATATATGCTTTTGTTATGTCTGAAATTTTACAACAAAAACAAAACATCTCACACATTTTAGATACATCACTTTTTTTTTAAAAAATCCGTTTTGTTTCTCCATTTACAACAATGCATGTTTTGCACACCACAGACCATCAGTGTTCAATATCTGATGGTGGCTACACCTCTTGTTTCCTGTGATTCTCCAGTCAGAAAATTACAGAGGAAACAACCTGCATGACCACAACCACCAACCTTGGATTATTTTGTTCTGTCTGCCTCTGAGGTCACAACTTGTGTTATCTGCGATTCTCAAATGGGGGAATTGCAGTAAACACTTGATGCATGACCAGCTTCAAACAATCATACACCCAGAGCATTTTACACACTTCACGATACGTTGCGCCATTGAGTAAATAACAGTTCAAATGTAATTTGCAGTTTAAATGTTTACCGCTCAAATATAAAAACAACGCAGAAAACACTTTTTTTAAAATGCTCTGATAATTCTGTTTACTTTGGAACATACACTCATCATAAAACTAGGGCAAGTAGGCTTGTCTTAAAAGTGGTAAGCTGAGTGTGCGAACACAGTAAATATGTACAGTACAGTGATAATCAGCACACCTATTACCCAAGAGGCACCACAGATGGTTGCACAGGTAATTGCTGATTCTGTAGATTCTGAGCTGGTTGGCCATGTAAGTTCTGATTCTGTAGATTCTGAGCAGGTGGGCCAGGTAAGTGCTCATCAACCTGTAGGTGCAGGTCAGGTAAATGCTGATCCTGTAGATTATGAGCAGGTGGGCCAGAGAAGTGTACATCAACTTGTAGGTGTTCATTAGGTAGACCAGGTAAGTGCTCATCAACCTGTAGGTGTTCATCCAGAGGGCCAGGTAAGTGCACATCATTCTGTAGATTCTGAGTATCTATGTCAGATGATGGTCTTTTGGTGACTATTTCCTTGGTTTTAGGTCTTTCTTGTCCGCGCTGCAAAAGTATAAATAAGAACACTTCATGCATCTATTTTATCAACCAATTATGCATTTATTTCTCAATCTTTTCATTGTTTACTTAACAAAACAAAATACAATAAAAACCAAAATTATGATTCACTGCATTGCGTACTGAAAAAAAAATCTAGCTACCCTCTCAATACTGTGCACTTGATGCATAAAAGCTTGACATGTTATGATGGGATGTGAATCACTCATGAAATTCAATGTGGTCGGTGTCAGAATAGCTTGGTGCCTGTATATATGCCAAGCTATTCCATTTACAGGCGCTAAGCTATTCTGACACCACGTTTGAATTATCATGGTTGATTTTTTTGCCAGAACTATTAAGAAAACAAAATGACACAAACTTACCTTCAAGCGGGAATATCTATCTGTGAGTCGTTCTGTGTGGCAGACAGGATTGGAACTCGTATAGCCTAAATGCTGGGTGGGTGACCAGGAATGACTATTCTTCTGAAAAGGGTGTGCATTTACTCCTGCAAATGGAACGAAGGTTAAACTAAAATGTGACAAAGCCAATATTACTATCAGTATAAAAAAAAATGTTTTCACTTCTTTCAACATTATCATTTGCTTTTACTTGTTTGAGGTATGATCTTTTACTTTTCAAAGAATTCAACTCATCTCACACCAAGCCATTACATATTTTATTATAACAGAGAAAACGTCATTAAATAATTGACAATTTTCTAACAAATGTCACAAGAATACACAGTATAATGTATGCACCACACAGTGGTCATTGCTAGCTGTAGCATAATGAATGATACACTCAGTCAGCCATCACTGTGACTCGATCTTCAAATGAAAAATAGTTCGTGTACTTTACTTACCGCCAACAAAGTGTCTTGAACATACAAAAGTTCTACTCCAAGTCTCCTCGGTACTGATATCTTTTCGGTTGCTGGCAGCCTTCCACAGTCGTCCATTCTCTCCGCTTAACACTCGACTTTCCCTCAAACGAAGAGCAGGCAGACGAAAAAATTCACTGCTACACCTTTTGGAACATTATCTTTGTTCCCTGTCCTATTATTACATCCGAAAATTGCGCAACCATGCATATCTTTATCGATTGCAATGTTCGTTGTTACTAATGTTCGCGGTATCTCACTGCACAAGATGGCCGACTGCAGACGACGTGTGTACGACGCTGGCTGTGTGACGTCACGTGCATTCAATCAATATGACTCCCACGTCCATACACGCAGACTCCCATCGCTTCCTTGTGTCTTATCGCGGCTAAGCCCCGCTGAGCAGGAAATGACCTTGGACCTGACAGGCACAAGCGCCGAGGGAACAGAAGACACGGCGATACAATCGTATCCCGACATAAGACTGGACCCTGCAAGAATTTGAAAGCGATCATACTTGACATCAACAACACCGCGTCAGGAATACAGCAAACTCGACAATACAACTCAATGCTCGAAAAACGCCAACACAACTACACAACTATGGGCTTAAGTTTCTTTCAGCTGCCGAAATAAGCGGGCCCTGAATGTGGACAAAGAAAGAGCCCCAGTAATGTCGATAGGCAACAAATTCATAGTTTGACTCCTGAGTAAGACAAACTAGTTTTGAATATATCGAGGCGCGGCCTTGGTATAGGTAGATTGTTCCTCGTCATTTTATAAGGCGTATGAGCAGAGCTAAATATATCTGTTAGATACTCAAGAGGCGTTTTAGAGTGGTAGATTTTAAACATAAGTACGCCTTTATTGTACATGAGTAACTTACGCAGAAGCAACATATCGAGGGCTTTGAGTCGGTCGTCGGTGCTTTCTTTACTATCCGGGTGGATTAATTCGGCTGCCCTGCGGTGAAGAGCATTAAGCCTTTTTATGCACGCATCGCTACATCCATCCCACACGGTGGAAGCATAATCTATATGGGATTGAATATGTGCGTTATAGAATATTTTCCTTGTCGGTGTATCTGTAAAACAGGGCAGTTTTGAAAGAAGATATAAATTTCTGGACACTGTTCGACATACGCTGCTGACATGCGCGTGCCATGTGAGTTGGTCGTCGATAATGACGCCTAACAAGCGTTGCTCTCTAACTTGTCTAATCGGCTCAGAGTTGAGAGAAAGGCTAAGCCGGGGTGGATGTAGCTGCTGCTTTTGTCGTGTAGTTATTAGCATGCATTCTGTTTTAGACGGATTTGTTACCATATAGTTAGTGTGACACCATTTTGAAGCATCAGTTAAGCCCTGCTGAAGTGAGGAATTGATTGTGGAGATATTCGCTGACGACACGTCGAGTGTAGCATCATCAGCAAACAGGCTACAGCGTACGTTTAGATCTGAAATATGCAATGGCATATCATTGGTGTAAATGGAAAATAAGAGGGGCCCTAATATTGAGCCCTGAGGCACGCCATGCTTTATTATGCCTTCAGCAGAACGTTTTCCATTAACAAACACATACTGACGCCTTCCGTGCAGGTATGATTTGAAAAAGTCCAAGGATGCTTTGTTTACGTGATATACTTTAGTATCAACATATCATGATTTACTAGATCAAAGGCTTAAAAAAAATCTAGAAATACAGCACCGGTCAATTCAGCTTTGTTCATGGACGTAAGTAAAGTATTGGCCAGGTGAGCTAGAGCTGTGTGGCATGAGTGGCGAGGTCTAAAACCTGACTGTAGTGGGTAAAGCAAGTTATATTTTCAAGAAAACAGCTCAGAGGCCTGTGTACATGTTTTTCTATTGGTTTTGACAGAGCTGACAAGAGCGAGATTGGTCTAAACTTATTAGGGTCTGAGAGGTTCTTACCTTTTAGGCAGAGGAATAACTTTGGCTAGAGAGAGAGAGGGGGAGAGAGAGAGAGAGAGAGAGAGAGAGAGAGAGAGAGAGAGAGAGAGAGAGAGAGAGAGAGAGAGAGAGAGAGAGATAATGACGTCATATTTAGAGTATTATGTCAGTGTCTGCGTGGTGACGGAGTTGCCTCTTTTACGTTACCGCCATTGTCTGACTTTCTCTAGAAGTAAATTTTGTGTGTGTGTGTGTTTTAAGTATTTTCTGAAAAGAATTAATTATTACTAAGAAGTCGAAAGGATACAAAGCTGGCTAACGAACTCATCTAATGTCTTTATCTAATTTAGCTATATGCAAAAGTTCAAGTAAATATGACAAAAACTATTGACTCTAATCTGGGTCAACCGACTTCCTATAAACGGTTGTTTATCTCTTCAATGAGACATTCAATTACAATATGCTCGCAGGCTCTATTAGCCACCTACTTAAGAAAATATTTCGCCAAGTTTCAAGCTTGTGTGTACAGAAATATCGGAGCTTTTCTTTTTTACATACATACGCACATACATACATACATACATACATACATGCATACTTACATACATACGTACGTACGTACGTGCGTACATACATACATACATACATACATACATACATACATACATACATACATACATACGCACATACGCACATTCGGCGCTTCGCGCCAAATGTGCGTTTAGCAGCGAGGTTAGAATAACTAGACATGACGTAATTTTTACTTTAATTGTTAGAGGTTTAGCCTGCCCGCCTTTGACATCATATTTACAAGCTATTAAATTCGACCCATCGCGACCCGTCCTAAAAGTCCCTTCTATAAATAGAAAGGACTTAAAAAGAAAGGAAAGATGGGTGCGGTAAGTAAGTGACTGGAAGTAGTGAATATGGAAGCCCAGGGCCGGACCCAGGGGGGGGGGGTTACCTGGGTTCCGGAACCCCCCCCCCTCCCAACTAAAAAAAAAAAAAAATAAAAAAAAAAATAAAAAAACAGTGAATTTTTTTTATGCAAAGGGAGTTCCAAAGTTTTATTATTTTTTTATTGTTTTTAAAACATTGCAGTTTTTAGTCACTTTTGATCCAAGGCACAAAGAGTTATTTATAGACAATTCAACGGAAATCCATTTCAAGGGATCCGTTTAAACGTCCAAAACGTTTTCCCGTTGAAACAACCAAGTAACCCAACCCCTAACCCTAAATTAGTAAATGCAGCCATATTTTCTTGTTCTGGCCACAAGCCTCTTCCAGCGCCTTCACCTTGATACAGCCCTAATCCCCCAAAAACGACTTTTTAGAAAGATTAATTAAGACGCTAAGTTGATAATTATGATAATTCGTTGTAACGAACATCCGTTGAAACGACCATCGTTGAATCGTCCAAAAACATCGTTGAAATGGATTTCCGTTGAATCGACCAGGTACCCAAAAGAGTTGCTTTCCTTCAGTGCATGTCTTTCCGAGAAAGATCAGTGAAAAGACGTCTGACGTCATTAAGGTTTGTGGGGGGAAGTTTAAATCTAGATCTATTTTCTTTGGTAACACTTCACTTTTGCTGTCTCCTCGAAAATGCCGAAACTGAAAAAAACAGATGATGATGGCAGTAGGCGACTGTCATGCTGGTTTTCATCAAGCTCCATTTCAGAAGGTGGGTACATTTTTAAATCCAATTTTGTCTCATAAAAGAAATGTAGTCAGTAGAACTAGGTAAAATTCACCCATTCCGAATTCGATTCAAATGAGCACGTGGCGATGGAGCCGGTACTTCCTTCCTGTGAGTGTAGCCTATGCTGTAGGAGCTGATACTAGCTGCATATAATGAATATCATAGATATAAAACAGCCCCACTTATTAAAATACCAAAACAGGTAACAATTAAAGTAATGCATAGCCTAAAATTTATTTCACAAAGTATTATGATATATAACTTTAAAAATGTCAATTTAAAGAATAAAGATATCGGCATCAATGATCAATATTGCTTTTATATTTATAAAAAAAATCTTTGGACGGCAAAATATCGTTTTCAATAACAAAACCAAGGGCTAAGTTATAAGGTATCGTTTTCACTAGTGCAGCTTACTAGCTATGTATTGTGACGTAAATCTCTTCGGAGAGCAGAACAGAACCGTCTTGATGGCTGACTATGGAAACCATAGCCTATCTGACACCACTTTGACAGCGTCGCCATTAATTGTGACGGCAACA
The DNA here is from genome assembly GCA_036245525.1 of Semisulcospira habei. Classification (NCBI taxonomy): domain Eukaryota; kingdom Metazoa; phylum Mollusca; class Gastropoda; family Semisulcospiridae; genus Semisulcospira; species Semisulcospira habei. Next base: position 75,086,665 of record BTPG01000002.1, on the reverse strand, counting down.
TAGCCTTTCCGGGTGCGAAACCGTCATGACGACGTCGGTTTTTGGAACGACAAGAAGCCATCATGACGGCATCCCAACCACTGCCTTTTTCACATAATAAAATGGAAAATAAAAATGTGCTGAAATTTTGCCAACTGCTGAAAATCAGCAAATTTGTTAACAGTTCCTATGCCTGTGAACAGCGTGCTACAAAATAAGATTATTCACCCTTAGGCCTTTTGTTGATGAAATTTAAAATAAGCTAAGAACTAATCAGAAAACCACTGTTTTTTATATTAAATTATTATTATAAAATTGTAGTAGACGTGTTAACACCTGCAATGCATAATCATATATAAGATGTTGAAAAGACGGTTCTATTTTATTTTACATTTTTGTTGTTGCTTTTAGGATAATTTCATGTTTTAATTTTTATGTTATGTCTTTGTTTTTGTTTTTTTTGTTTTTTTTTTCTTTTTGTTTGTTGTTGTTGAGTAAATTGTAAAGCGCTTAGAGCTGTTTACAGGTAAGCGCTATATAAGAAAACCTTTAATAATAATAATAATAATAATAATAATAATAATAATAATAATAAAAGTTGTTTTTCTAAACGGCAGATGATGCAGTTCCTCGAAAGAGACAAAAATCAACCCAAAGTGAGACCACTGGCAGTGGAGTTCGAAACAGTGACATGGGAGAACAAGTAAAAGCAGTGTTGGTGAGTAATTTACTGCCCCGCCCCCCCCCCCCCCCTCTCAAAAAAAAAATTAAATTAAATACAACCTGAAATTGATTGATTGATTGATTGATTGTACATTGCTTAACGTCCCGGCAGCAACAAGGCTTTCTCAGGACGTGCCTGCACTGCTTGTGAAAAAAAAAAAAAAAAAAAAAAAAAAAAAAACAGAACATTGAATGTATGTTGCCAGCCGGTCAAATACATTAAATAAACCTAACACATGGGGCTAAATAAAGCTAAGACCATTTAGCAACACACATCCAATATCAAGAGCTACAGGCAGTGCAGACAGTAGGGAGAATTTTAAAAAGGCAAATACAGGTGAATGGACAAAGGGTAGACAGAAACACATGCCCCAGAATAGAGAGAAAAACACACCCTGTGGGGCTGACCAGGGTGACCCTGTACGTGATTGAGTGTTTCAATTTAATAATTAATATTAAACAAAATGACTGGTGTGTTCCATTGGCTATCATTAGCCTAAGAAGACTCTACGAGTCATAAGGTAGCAAAGATTTTGTCCATCATTTGGGGGGAGGGGTCTAAAAAGAAAAGCTGTTATTTCAGATCATAAATATATATCTAAGCTTGACTGAAGTGTGTAAACGAAGACATATATATGCTTTAAATGTAATTATCTTGTTGCAGGTCTCTCTCTCTCTCTCTCTCTCTCTCTCTCTCTCTCTCTCTCTCTCTCCCTCTCTCTCTCTCTCTCTCTCTCTCTCTCTCTCTCTCTCTCTCTCTCTCAGTATGTGTGACTCTGTGTGTGTGTGTGTGTGTGTGTGTGTGTGTGTGCGCGCGTGCGTGCATGCTGTGTGTGTGTGTATGTGTGTGTGTGTCGGCGTGAGAGAGAGAGAGAGAGAGAGAGAGAGAGAGAGAGAGAGAGAGAGAGAGAGAGGGGGGGGGGGAGATAGCACCTGCATACATATTTGCCCTTGCTGTATGAACTTTAATGTACTTAATGATTCTTTGTTTATTGCTTTACTTTGTATTTTTACTCATTTCATATTTTTGTGCGTACGCGTATGCGGGTAGGAATGTCTGGAGTGCGTGTCCGAGAGCGTGTGTTTGTTTTTGTGCGTATGTGCCTGAGTGCGTGCGTGTGTAAGTGTGTGTGTGTGTGTGTGTGTGTGTGTGTGTGTGTGTGTGTGTGTGTGTGTGTGAGTGTTCGTGCGTGTGCATGCGTACTGAATTGCGGTGTACATGAGTGTGTGTGTGTGTGCGTGCGTGCATGCGCGAGTTGTGATGTGCATGCGTGCGTACCTGAATGCGTGTGTGGGTATGTGTGTGTGTATGTGCGTGGTGCGTGCGTTCGTGCGTAAGCGAATGCAGCTGTGCATGCAGCAGTGTGTGGTATGTGTATGTTTACATGTCTATGTCACTTATGTAGTAGATGTAGCAACGGCAAGTTTGAAAACTGGTCCTGTTACCAATAACTTCTACCGTTGGAAAATAAAGGTTCATTGTTCATTGTTCATTGTTCATTGTTCTCTCTCTCTCTCTCTCTCTCTCTCTCTCTCTCTCTCTCTCTCTCTCTCTCTCTCTCTCTCTCTCTCTCTCTCTCTCTCTCTCTCTCTCTCACAGGTACACACACAATCGTTTTAGTATTTCAGACTTCTCATAGACCCAACTTTTATTTGTATTTCAGACTCCTCCTCAAGCATTGATCAGCCTGCCGGGGGCCTGCTTTCTGAATCCTCTGCCATGCCAATGACCAACCAGCCTGATGTGAGCCTGCTTTCTGACTCCTCTTCAGATTTCTCCTCTCAGATCACCAGCAACAAAAATATCGATTTTGGTGAAGTTTTCAAGAAACACACGCGAGTCGTTTCACTGTCAAGCCGTGACAAGGAGCATCTTCTAAGGCAACACTGGAGACCATCACCTGGTTTTCAGTTTCCAACAACAGTGATAAACAACAAGAACCGAAAATTTCAGCATGAGTGGTTGCAAAAGTACTCCTGGCTTGTGTATTCTCCTTTCGAGGATGGGGCTTACTGCAAGTATTGCCTATTATTTGCAAAGTCTACTGAAAACCTGGGCAAGTTTGTGAAGACGCCATGCAAGAACTGGAATAAAGCCTGTGATCAGATCAAAAAGCACTCGTTATTACAATACCACAAAGATGCAATGGCAAATGGAGAGCAGTTTTTGACAATCATGGATAAACCAGAGCAGAGCATCGCCAGTGAAATCAATCAGAAAAATGCAGAAAACATCGCTGCAAATCGACAAGTTCTGACAAGCCTCTTCAGGATTGTTGAAGTGTGTGGAAGACAGGGGTTAGCTCTGAGGGGCAACTGTGATGATGGCATTCTTCAGAGTGAGAACAGAAGCAATTTCAATGCCCTTTTGAATCTGTGCATCAATGCAGGAGATGAAACTCTCCGGAAACATCTAGATACATGCGATAAGAAGGCCACATACATTTCAAAAAGTACACAAAACAGACTGATAGAGGTTCTTGGTGATCAGATCCGCAACAAGATTCTTGCAGAAATTATTGCAGCAAAACAGTTTACCGTGCTTGCTGACGAAGTCACAGACAGCTCAAACTGGGAACAACTTTCAATTATATTGAGATTCGTCGATGGAAGTCTGAAAGTTCGTGAAGAGTTCCTGGCTTTTGTCCAGTGCAGAGATACCACAGGTGAAACACTTTACAACAAGATTGTTGAGTGTCTGGGCTTGTGGGGGCTTGATTTCAACAATGTTAGAGGACAAGGTTATGACGGGGCCGCAAACATGGCAGGAAAGTTTAAAGGAGTGCAGGCACGTTTTCAAGCAAGGAACAACAAAGCACTGTACTTTCACTGTGCTTCCCATAGCTTGAGTCTCTGCATTGTAAAAGCATGCGGCTTGCCTGCAGTGAAGAACATGATGGGAGCACTGAGGGAACTGTCACTGTTTTTCTCAAACTCTCCAAAGAGACAACGAAAACTTGAAGATACCATCGAAGCATCTCAGCCTGACACGACAAAGACAAAGCTTGTTGATCTGTGCAGAACAAGATGGGTAGAAAAACATGAAGCACTGGAGGTTTACACATCTCTCTTCCTGGTTGTTCACAACTGTTTGGGACAAATGTGTGAAGACAGTGACAATTGGGACAGTGAGACATTGACCAAGGCAACTGGCTTTCTCCACACCTTGAGCAGCAGTGTTTTCCTCGTTGCATTCGTTGTCGTCCGCAATTGTTTGCGTTACTTAAAACCCTTGACAGTGAAGCTCCAGAAAAGAACAAAAGATGTTGTCGATGCCTACAGGGAAATCAAAGAGGTCAGTAACTGCATGTCTTCTATTAGAAGAGATGTCGACACAGCGTTCGTTGCCTGGTTTGGTGAAGTCAGCAAAATGGCAAATGCTTTGACAACTGATGTTGTTGTTCCTCGTCAAGCATCCCGCCAGACTCTCCGTGACAACCAACCTGCGGCCACTCCAGAAGAATATTTCAAGATTAGCATTGCCATTCCTTTCTTGGAACACCTGTCAACCGAATTGGACTCGAGGTTAAAAAATGCTGACCTAGCAGTTGATGGTCTCTGTCTGGTGCCAAGCACTTTAATAGACAACCAGGATGGTTTCATGCAGGTTCCAGAAGGGGTGAAGACACTGGCAATGTTGTGGGAGTCTGACCTACCAGACAACGCTACCCTTGATGCAGAATACCAACGGTGGGTTTGCAAATGGCGAAGTGCTGCTGAGAATGCGACAGCTATCATCCCATCCACGGCATCAGAAGCACTGAAACACTGTGACAGGGATTTTTATCCCAACCTGTTCATCATGCTAAAGAACCTTTGCACCCTGCCTGTCACTACTGCCGAGTGTGAGCGTTCAAACAGTCAGTTGCGCAACCTGAAAAACTACCTGCGCTCTACAATGGGGCAACAGAGACTCGATGCACTTGCTTTACTGAAAGTGCACAGGGATGTTGATATTGACTTCAAAGAGGCAGTGAACTGTTTTGCCAGAAGATACAATTCACAAATGGTACTAATGCCGAGGAACCTAGTGCAGCAAGACTGAACTGAAGTGAAAGCAGGGCCCTGATGTTCATAAACTACAAGGTAAAGCTTTATACCGTTAACGATCAACGAAAAGTAGTGAATAATAATAGTATACAAAACATCTCTGTTGATAAATAAATGTTTGTGTGTGTGTGTGTGTGTGTGTGTGTGTGTGTGTGTGTGTGTGTGTGTGTGTGTGTGTGTGTGTGTGTGTGGGTGTTTTTTTTAAGGGAGGGGCAGGTGATAATTTTTGTACCCCAGAGTTTGTCAGTTCGATTGTTCAAAAAGCTCAAAGTCCCCAGACCATCACAAATGGCTTTTTCAAGGCTCAGATTGCACCAGATTGCACCATTTTGCATCCTTGAAAAAAAAAATTTCCGGGGGGGCATGCCCCCGGACCCCCCTAGAAGGCTCGGCGCTTCGCGCCTTCGCTTTATACTGAATCTGTAACCCCCCCATCGACTTTTCCCAGGTCCGGCCCTGAAGCCCCCCACCCCCCCACCCTCCCCGCGAAGGGGGACGTATCGGATATTGACTATATTTCCAGCCCCTTGGTGCATGGAAATTTAGATCTAGGTCCCAGCTGTTTCGGTCTTGGCGACCTCGTCAGCACACCATTCGGCATACTTTACTTTGTAATCTTCCATCGTATTGTAACCTTAACAATAACACCGATGCGCATTTTTATAGACATTTTTCGAAAATGAGTTAGGTTATCTTCCATCATCGTTTTGTCACACGGTGTCACATGAAACACGGTACTCACTTAACCAACGCCCTCGTATTTTCCAATTGGCAAGGTAATAATTGATAATATACATAAACATGTTGATGATATTGCAAGGAATGTGTTAAATAAGAAAACAAGGGAGAACATGCAAGTTCGTTATTTGGTTTAACGCCGAGTAGGCGCCCAAGGCCTTGTCACGGCGGAGAACATGAAAGTATTAGATCTTGAAAAAAAATTTCAGTTGTATAGTTTCTAACGTTTCATTGTCACACGACTATAATCATTATATTGACACAACAAATAATGACAATTAAATAAAAAAAAAGTTTTAGGGCTTAAAAGAAGTTGATCTAATTATTTCACATCAAAATAAGACGCTTTCATTCTCATAGCACTTTTATCTGCACATCGCTCTCCCAGTGAAACGTTAGAACTTCCTTTCAGTGGCTGACGACTAATTTCAATATCGTGCCAAAGAAACTTGACCCAAGCGTTTTTGCTAATTAATTCTGAAACTAGATTGATACAACATGCTGCAAGTTAAATTTCATGAAGAACTTTGGTTAACCCCTTCCCTGCCACTGTACGTTACATTTTTGTTCCTAATGTCTCGTTTCATTCAACGACCAAAAGTTAACACTGTCCAAGAAACATGGAAACAAATTGGCCTCAGCAAGAGGCATAGATCCTCATGAGCCCCCGCAGTCGAGGGGGCTCATGAGGATCTATGTCTCTTGCAGTTGAATGGTGGTTTGTTCTGCTCGGCAATCAAAGGGTTAAATTTTAATCTTGTACCACAATTCCTCCCTCTTGTGACTCACACGGAAAGAGCCGGGGAAACAATCACAATCAAACACAAAATACTCCACAATCTACAAAACTAATTTTTGCTAACAAGAATGGCACAGCCAGGCCACGGACCACAGTGCTGTTTCCGTACTGTCCAGTCTCTTAGCCTTAGTCAGTCCCAGTCATCCCCCTAATTTTTCAATTCCCTAAAAAACACTACCGCCCACCAGCTGCACATTTGCCGTGCACAAAGTACAAAAAAAAAAAAAAAAAAAAAAAAAAAAACAACAGCACATCACCCGTCTCATTTCTTGGCTATGAAACGGGTTCCTTACCAACCCCACACCCAAGCACAGCTGAAATCAGCGTGCCCCTCAAATCACTACGTCAAAGGCAACTCAACATAGGCCCACAATTGTCCGCTGGATAAGCTCGGGATGGTATGAATCAAAGCATCAAACATGTCTCCTCTCAGCTAACCACAAATTTCCAGCAAATTCAGCCCAACAGCAAATTTTCAAACAAGGCATAAATTATTTTTTGAACTTCCCAATTTAAATGTATAACGTGACCTGTCAGAGCAAACTGTCCCACTTGAACACCATTCAATCTGCCATCAGTGCAACCCTTAGACAATAGCTAAGTCAAACCCAAACTTACACCCTTGAAAGTTATGTTATGTTATGGCCCATTATGTGAAGTGCCTTGATGTGGCGTTCACAATGCTGTTGATGTGTTGGATCATGCATATCTGTTGCCATGAAAAACAGCCTAGATATGGTCAGAATGCCTCCAAAATTGGCATGTACATCAAGTAGTATATCTGATCTTCAGAAATGTTGCATTTGAGACACAGGCACATGAAAGATTATTTTTTCATATTTTTCCATTGCCTACCCCAATACTTTTTCTGTTTTTCTAAGTTTACACACGCATGCAATACAGTCAACCTGACTTCTGGTGGGCTGGACAACTTTAAAAAGTTACCATGACACTGACACTGATGAAAAATGAGCTTTCAGACCCAAGGCCATTTCCTTGTGTATCTTAGGGCAGCCCAAAAGACAACGCCCAGGCATCCTCATTGACCCTGTTGTCTGGTGACAACAAGCTGGAAGAGGCCTGTAACCAGCTGCCATGCCCTATATGCTGCTGGCAATCTTTCCTCAGGCAAAAGGGGTCATGAAACAGCTCTGCAATTTAAACATTAAGTCTACTGAGCTATCCCACAGGAAAAAGACTGCACAAAACAACCAAAACTATGCTACGTGGTACACACCGCATACGCTAACAAGTGTCTGGAGTGCTTATTTAGGAGGTAGCAGAGAAAAATGGTTATGTACAGTTCATTTTTATATAAAACACACTTGTCAGAGTCTCAAAACGCCTCAGCTCATCTTGCAGATGCAGTAGGCATGTGTGTGCCAAACTTGTGAACACTCCTGTAAAAACCTGTACTGGTGCCTGCAACTGCTGGTCCCATAACAATGCACTCAAATGAGCTTTACGCAGTGTACAAGTGCTTGTGTTTGGTTTAGAATAGACACCAGAGACATCCCTCATGACAATTACAGCAGAATGACACCTCAAATGCAACCAGTTTAGCAGGACCATGCAAAATAACACTTCTGCATGTCACATTATTTTGGCCGCATATTTCACTCTGAGGTCAGCTGTCTGATGAAATGCACATGCTAACACTGTTTCATTGTAGTTTTTATCTTAACCTTTGACCTTAAGCCCGCAACCCCCCCCCCCTTCTTCCCCCCCCCCCCCAACCTCCAACCCAAAACCCTACCCACCCCACCCTACACCCACCCCACACAACTTCAATAACTGAAAGAGTGAATTTTTTAAAACGCATTTATCAAACTGAACACCCCAAACACCACCCCTTTCAAGGTCAAGGTCAAAGGTCACAGCTCATGGTCGATGGAAAGACTCACGACTACCTGTAAGACAAAAAAACACACACACAAACACACACACACACACACACACACACACACACACACACACACACACACACACACATGTACGCCAAATGTACGTTCTCTAGCAAGGTTTGCGTAGCTAGACGTGACGTCATTTTCATCTTGTTACTTCTTTGCCAGAATTCGTGGCCGGCCCGCCCAACACATCATGTGCACTCAACGGAAAGCGCTCCGACCAACCCCATTTCAAAGTGTACCGCATTTTCAATAAGGTAGACAAAAATAAAGATGGGTTGAAAACAGCCTGTCAGATTTTCTGAGTTTATTTTCCATTTGGCTTCTGAGTTCTGTTGAGTTTTTGAAAATATTTTGATTGGTTTATGAGAAACTGCGATGTTAAAGCTTGTGGTTAAAATGTGTCTCTTGTGACACGTGACGACAAATTCTTTCTTTTTGACTAAACTATGTTTAGGTGATACCTATAATTGATTAAAGCCATCCTCTAGGTAGCCCTCAGAAAAACAGGGACAAAAGTGACCTAATAATGTACAAAATGAGAACCCATTTGTGTCAGTCATAGGTGACACTTTTTCACTCTCACACATTTGCTTTGACAAAAGGAGCATCGTGGTATTCAGATTATTACTTTGCCTACATAGATAACTCAGTGTACAAATAAAGACTGAACTCTGAAAACGAAGTCAGCAAACTTCTAAAGCGAACTTTTTCACATCCGTATTTTACTTGTGACAATAGATGATGTGCGACAAAAGCTGACTCGTCACGCAATGCAATACCCAACAAACCTGGATCGAACAAAATATTTTGAACTCATTTGAACGGATTCATTGTGTAATACTAACGGAAATTGACACAAACCTTTCAGTGTAGAAGTGAACAAAACAATCATGAACACAAATGATAATCGTGACTCATTCAAGCAGAGACAATAAAGTTTGTTTTTCCTTGTTGCAGGAAAAAACAGCGTGTCAAGTTGCTGGATTTTGTTTTTAAAAAGTATTTCATTTTTCATTTAGCTGTTATCCAAAGGGCTATATGTTATTCAGGATACAAGATTACTCACAGTAGGAAAACACCTGGTGAAAAATGACAGCATTAGCACCACCACCACCGGCACCACCACCACCACAAGAACAATAAACAAGATGGGATGAACCATAACCCACAAAGTCCCTTTTATATGAGAGTTGTCTTCGCTGCCAAGGGTGTCTACCGTTTGTCTTTGATTTGATTCTGATGTTGAATTATCTCCTATTGAAAAAGCCTCGCAGATCTGCCAATGCCTCAGTGAGGTCTGTAAGGGGCGCAGGACATACGCGTCATTGGTTTGTCAAACGCCATTTGTCATAACGGTGTGTGTGTGTGTGTGTGTGTGTGTGTGTGTGTGTGTGTGTGTGTGTGTGTGTGTGTGTGTGTGTGTGTGTGATATTTTATTTTTGCGTAATTTTCTATTTTACGTAATATGAGTTTTACTTTCGTTTAAAGACTTGCAAAAATGGTGACAAAACTATAATTTCACAGTACACTTTCAGTCTTCCTATACTTGGTGTGAAGGAAGTCAGGTTCACTTCAACTAGCTATATATAAGTATAAGATTACTAAGTACACTTGCATGCTCTTCCGAAAGCGCGTCGATATGTGTGTATGTTCCTGTGCGTGATGATGATGATGTTCATTTGTAGAGCGCGTTTCTCCATTCAGTGCTGAATGTTCAAAGCGTTCCAGACATCTCCAAAAGGCATAGATTTCCGTGCGTATGAAATTCTGTGCCTCTTCATGCAGTCTCTTGGAGATGTGCGCATATGTGTGTGTGTGTGTGTGTGTGAGAGAGAGAGAGAGAGAGAGAGAGAGAGAGAGAGAGAGAGAGAGAGAGAGAGAGAGAGAGAGAGAGAGAGAGAGAGAGAGAGAGAGAGAGAGAGAGAGAGAGAGATGATGATGATGAAACGTTCTTACAAACTGTCCTGTTAGAAAAGAAATATTAAGAGCAAAGAGTAAGAGAAACACAATAACACAATAAATCGAAACATGAAGAAATAAACTTTAAAAAAAAAGCAATGCAAAGAGAGAGAGAGAGAGAGAGAGAGAGAGAGAGAGAGAGAGAGAGAGAGAGAGAGAGAGAGAGAGAGAGAGAGAGAGAGAGAGAGAGAGAGAGAGAGAGAGAGAGAGAGAGAATGAACTGAATGAAACTTTATTTTCCAAGGATAAAAGAATAGGTGCGCAGACCTGTTTTCATTCTTGTCCTTGCTACACACTACAAAACAAAATAACGTACATAAAATCACTCTCTTACACACACACACACACACACACACACACACACACACACACACACACACACACACACACACACACACACACGGCGCGCCGGTGTGCAATTGCCGCGTGCACAGGTTTGTGCCAGATTAGCTTGTAGCGTACAGGCGCCAAGCCAAACCTGCACAACCCTCCACACACACACACACACACACACACACACACACACACACACACACACACACACACACACATCAGTATATCATGTACACATACATTCTATCACTTAAAACTATACTACAGCAAATATAAAAAGTATCAAGGATTTTGTACATAAAACCGCTATTGTTCTCATCATAAAAATCAACACGGCTCTCTCCAACAAACATAAACAGGCATACACACACACACACACACACACACGCACACACACACACACACACACTGGCATACACACACGCGCGCGCGCGCGTGCGCAAGCACGTAGGGATGCGCGCGTGCACACACATACACTTGCACACACACAGATAAACACACACCCGCACACACACGCGATAGCGGCCTCCCCGCGCCACTAAACCGCGCACAGCTAGATGCTATAGTCTGCCATGGAATTGTGAATAAGCTAGATATTCAGTGTGACTAGACTTGTATAGCGATCCCGCAACCACCGCGCGCGCGGGTCGACGCGAAGAAACCACAGCACTGCCACGCGGCGAGAGCGCCCAATGCTGTGTCTATCGACGGCATCCCGTCTGGCCAGCCGAGTCCATGGGGTCATGGATATTACATAATGCGGCTTGCTGGAATGCCAGCGGTATATTACATGCGTTCATAATGTTAGAAGACAATGTAGACTATCCGGGAAATGCCGCATAAGGCATGGAGTGCTACATGTAAAAATAAAAATAGAAATAAAAAATAAAAGGAAAATTAAGTTTTGTCTAGATGTTTCAGCAGCTTGGTCTTGTAAGTTTTAAGCGATGGCGCGGCTCTAACATCCGCAGGAACAGTGTTCCATAACTTTGCACCAGAATAGGACAACGACGACCTATAAATGTACATTTGAGGCATTGGTACAGCAAGATTGTTCCCTGGTGTTCGACTGGACCTCGTATGAGCAAAGTGGAACAAACTATTGAGATAGGCTGGTGTTTCTGAGAGGGTGATTTTGCGCATGAGCACCAACTTATTATACTTAAACTGTTTTTCAAGTGGCAAAATGTCTAACAGCTTAAACTTATTGTCAGTACTAATGACTTCTGAGGGTCTGTCGACAATGAGTTTAATGGCTCTTCTGTGGAGCGAGTTCAGACTTTTTAAATTAGCATCGCTACTACCGTCCCAAATAGATGAGGCATAATCCAAATGTGACTGAATATGGGCATAGTAGAAGAGTTTCCTTGTTGGATCATCAGCGAAATGTCTCAATTTCGACAGGAGGAATACATTTTTAGATAATATTTTACAAAGTTTAGTAATGTGGCCTTGCCAGCACAACTTGTCGTCTAAGTTGATTCCAAGCACGCGTTGTTCTCTGACTTGCTCCACAGGCTGGCCGTTAAGTGTTAGTTGAAGGGGAGGGGGGTTCAACTGATGCTTTTGCCGTGTGGTAATCAGCATGCATTTGGTTTTAGTGGGATTAGGTATCATTTCGTTATGTCTGCACCATTCAGATACCTCATTTAAACTGTCTTGGAGAATCTTCACCATACATGTTACGTCTGATGACGAAACGTCCAGTGTTCCATCGTCTGCAAAAAGACTGCAAGTTACACTGGAGTCAGATATATGTAATGGAAGGTCGTTTATGAAGACAGAGAACAATAATGGACCAAGAATCGATCCCTGTGGTACTCCGTGCTCTATCACCCCTTCAGGTGAGTTTTTACCATTCACGTAGACATACTGCGTACGCCCATGCAGATATGACGTAAGGAAGGCAAGTGTGTCTGCGCTTAGTTGATAGACATAAAGTTTTTGAACTAAAGTTTTATGATTGACGAGGTCAAATGCTTTTGAAAGGTCAAAAAAAAAATACTGCTCCAGTCATTTGACTGCTATTTATGGCAGTAAGCCATCTGTCAACTAGGTGTACCAATGCTGTGTGACAGGAGTGTTTCCGCCGAAAGCCAGATAGTAATGGATGTATGAGTTTGTCTTTTTCTAGAAAATGTTGTAAGTGTGTGTGAATGTGTCTTTCTATCGGTTTCGAAAGTGTTGACAGTAGCGAAATGGGCCTGAACTTGTTAGGGTCGGCAAGGTCTTTCGTTTTAGGTAGTGGGATCACTTTGGCTGTTTTTAGAGAAGATGGAAATATCCCCTGCTTTATGCAAAGGTTGTATATATATGTCAAGGTATCAACAATATACGGCAGGGCCATTTTCAGAACTGAGCTACTAATACCATCATGGCCAGACGTACGTTTGTTCTCCAAGTACGAGATGGATTTTCCTACGTTGTATATCGTTAACAGCGGAATGCTGAATGACGTATCAGGGTCCAGCCGTTCTGCACAAAACGTCTTTAGCTTTTCGGACACAGATGAAGACTGACCAGAATATGTATTTTTTTAACAACGTACTGGCAGCCGAGAGGAAATGCTGATTCAAGATATCAGCTGATAACTGTGTACATTGTGCGGTATTTTTGGACCTCGTAAAAGCATTGATCGCTCGCCACACGGATACATCTTTCTTTCCGTTCATAAGAAAGTGAAAAAGTGACCTTTGAGCTTTCCTCACTAAATGTTTAACATAGTTTCTTTGCCTTCGATAAGCTACAAAATCCTTCTTTCTTTTATAGTCATCTCGGAGCTGCATGGCATCCTTGATTTCCTTACTTGATTTCCTTACTTAACCAGGCGGGAAGCTGGGGGTTCTTCACCCGTTTCTCTCTGAATGGAGCGTGTTTATCGAGAACACCAAGGAACAATCCGTACCACTCAGACAAAGCATCGTTGGGGTCATTATGGTAGCACACTGTATCAAAGGGTGCGCTACTTAAATCACAAAGAAATGTTTCCTTGTTGAAGTGTTTAAGTGATCTGTATCTAATAGTCGTGTGCTGATGTTTTCTGAATGAATTATCCGCTTTTAATGCCAAGCAACAGCACACCGGGTAGTGATCGCTAATCCCTACATGAGGCACGTCTACTGCCATCACCCTTGATTTAGTAGTTGTATATATGTGGTCTATAAGGGTGGAGGAAGTTGGACTAACACGAGTTGCTGTTTTAACTAGATGTTTTAAACCAAACATAGACATGGTGCACTCCCAAGCAGGGTTATTAAAAAAAAATGTTAATATTGAAATCGCCTAGGATCAAAATTTCAGAGCTGAACTGTCTGACCTTATCCATCATGGCGATAAAGTCGTCGAACCATTGAAATGTTGATGCTGGGTTCCTGTAAATGTACCCGACCAGCACGGGGCTGGATTTGTTTGCCCTTAACTCAACCCAAATGCATTCTACGGTTTTTGACTCTAGGTCCCCACGCCTGCGAGTAATACCGCTAATTGAATTATGAATGTATACTGCAATACCCGTATGTCCCGGGTATTCAGCATCGCGGCGCAGTACAGTGAAGTCCTGGATAGAAACGGCCTCATCGCTGATGTTACGATTGAGACGCGATTCCGTTACACCAAACAAGTGAAATGGATTGGGTTGACTCAAGAGCACACACAGATCGGGAACTTTGTTAGTTAAATGATAAATATTTAAATGGCCAATATGTAACTGGCGATCATACACCATGATTGCTAATGTAATAATAATAATAATACATAGTTTTTGTATAGCGCCGTTCTCCAGGAAAACACTGGACTCACTGCGCATGCACAACAGCACACCCTTTCTCTCTCAGACACACACGCACAATTATACACTACTTTAAACCACCCCATCCCTTCCCCACACCTTACATTCACTTCCTCTGGGATCAGAATAGGTGGCAGTCAGTCAACAGTTAGCTAAATATGAGCTAAGTGTTAAATGCCCGACAAAAAAAGAAAAAAAGTGAGCCTTGAACTGTGACAATGTGGGCAGATTCCGCATTTCCGTTGGCAGCGAGTTCCACACACTTGGGGCGAAAAAAGTGAAAGAATGCTCCCGGACAGTTTTCATGTTGAGCTTCGGGATTTTTAACAGCTTTTCACTGGAGGAACGGAGGGTGCGTGCTGGCTGATAGGCAGACATCTTGGCAGAGAGGTACGGCGGGAGAGATCCGTCAAAATGCCGATAGGCGAAAATTGCAATTTTGTACTGGCAACGGAATTTGACGGGCAGCCAGTGCAGCTGCTTCAGTAGAGGCGTAACGTGGTCTCTCTTTCGTTTCTTCAAGATGAGACGCGCCGCACTGTTTTGAATCATCTGCAAGCGTGAAATCTGATCTGCCGGTAAACCTGCCAGTACAGAATTGCAATAATCGAGCCTTGAAGTAATGAATGCATTTACAGGTCTTGACGCCGTACTTTCTGTGAGATACGGTCTGAGAGAAGAAATTCTGCGCAGCTCAAGGAAACCAGCTCGGCAGACGCTACTGATATGATCATGCATGGAGAGCGTCGAGTCGATCTTCACACCCAGATATTTGACACATTTCTGGAAGGGAACGCTGCAGCCACCAATGTTTGCGAACTCGCCGTCAATCAGACTAAGGCGAGACTGAGAGCCGGCAGGCATGACTTCGGTTTTGTCAGTGTTAAGCTTAAGTTTGTTGCTAGTCATCCAGGACAGGACCTCATCTATACAACACTGTACGCTCATCTTAGCGGAGGTGAAATGGCTAGGCGCGCTACTTCTTGACAATTCAGTATCGTCAGCATACTTGTGAAAATCACACTCATGGGCGGCAATTACATCAGATAGAGGTTGTGAATATAGAGTGAACAAAACAGGCCCTAATACGGAGCCCTGAGGGACTCCACACAACAAAAGACTAGAAGAAGATAGCTGGCCATTAACAATAACAGCCTGAGAACGATCCCTAACGTATGAAGTGAACCAGGCCAGGGCGGTACCACGGATGCCAAAGGTCACCTCTAACCTCTTTTGCAAAACAGAATGATCGAGCGTGTCGAATGCTGCGCTGAGGTCCAACAGAGCGATGAGAGAGACAAGTCTCTCGTCTGCCTTCACTAACAGACCATCCAGGACGCTCAGCACAGCAGTCTCCGTGCTGTGATCCTTTCTGTATGCCGACTGGTGCATTTCTAAAAGACCGTTTCCAGACAAATGGCTTTGTAGCTGTTTCAAAACAACCTTCTCCACAATCTTTGAAATAAACGGAAGGTTAGAGACAGGTCTAAAATGCTTCAAGTCGTTTGGGTCCAGTCCAGGTTTTTTCAAGAGTGGTGTCACAACGGCATGTCTAAACTGAGTAGGCACAGCACTGTAGAGAGAGAGGCATTAACTATGGTGGTAATCAGTGGGAGGAGATCATCAATACACTGTTTTATGAGGGACAATGGGCAAGGGATCAAGCACACAGCTCTTTGTTGGTGATTTCATAATTAGTTCATGGATCTCCTGCTCAGTCACTGGCTCGAAACAAGACAGTGAAGGGCCATTATACACACCAAAAGTAGGGGGATCACATGAACATGAGTCTAGTTATGAGCGGATGTGCTTAATCTTATCCGAAAAAAGTCGCAGAAACGTTGTGGAAGGACATGGCTTGGCACATTCGTCGGAAGGGGCGTGGTACGGGGCTTTCCCTGCAGCTCACTGAAGACTGAGAAAAGTTGCTTGGACGACGAGCTGGAGTCGATCCTGTCCTGGTAGAACTGTCTCCTGGCATACTGTATGACCGCTGTAACTTCGGACCTCACTTTCACGTAGATCTGTCTGTGAACAGTCAGACCAGTCCGTCTCCAATGACGCTCCGCGCGTCTCCGTCGGCGGCGAGCTTCTCTGACGTCATCGGATAACCACGGGGCGGATGGTCGGTCCCTAACCAGCCTGCTGACAGTCGGGGCGTGTCGGTCAAGCACCTGTCGAAGCCCGTTGTTATAGGCGTCCACGAGCTGCTCAGGCTCCAATGAAGGTGATTGACACACATCTGTAGCTGCTGCCATCTCCTTTACATCGGCCTGAAAATCAGCGGACGAAATATTGCGAATGTTTCGTGACGTCACGAGTCGTTTACGGGGGCGTGGTCTGGTAACTGCAATAGTGCAAGCTACGACACTGGTCGGAAAGACCTGGATAGTCCTGCACAGCTTTAAGCGATAACATGCTGCCCTCACTACGGACCACCGCCCAGTCGAGTGTGTGGCCGCGCTTATGTGTAGGGACGCCAACAAGCTGTGCCAGATTGTGATCGCTCAGCATAGTTTTCAGACGGCTCACCCGGCAGTCTGTATTGTCATCAAAATGGAAGTTAAAGTCGCCTAGGATGGAGAAATCGCAACACAGGTTCACGTATCGGGACAACAGCTCCGGAAATTCCCAAAGAAAAATGGAATCGGTCAGTTTATTGCGCCTACTCGGCGGCGGCCGGTAGAGACACACAAGGGTAATGGAGGTAAGGCTTACTGAAAGTTTAAGCTCAACAGCCTCCATCGATGTAAATTCAAGTGGTTTTAAAGAAACGCTGCAAGAAAGAGCTGACCTGATGACAAAGCCGAAGCCACCTCCTCTCGATCCATGGCGGGCAAACGATCGGAAATCGTAGAGTCCCGCCGGGGTTAGAGTAGCGATGCAGGCCTCATCTCCCTGAGGATAAAGCCACGTCTCAGTCAATATCACAATATCGGCGTCGTGCTCAAGGATCAAATCATGAATTTCAGAGGCTTTCTGACGAACGGACTGCACGTTGAAAGACAGTACCTTTATGTTGTTGCGTCTGTGTGTTTGTTTACGAATGCCGCCGCGTCGTGTCCGCTTCCTCGGTAAGCCTTACCTGTAGTGCGCGGAGGTGAGAGGTCAGCTCAGCAGTCAAGCAAGCGTATGTCAATACCAAAGAGTACTAATAAAAAAAGCTTATAAATGATACAAAGGCAAATAAGAGCTGAAATAATAAAACAAAGCAAAAGAATATCAGTCCGCTCTAACACACAGAATGTGGGAGGCAAGTGAAAAAAAGAGTTTCTTCTACACATTCACTGATATAGACCACACTACCGGTCACGAACGGTCACTAACAGGGACTAATCCCTTTAGCACACTTCAACAGTCAAAGCTAAACGACCCCGCTGCGCGATAGGGGAAATAAAGTCAGCGCTGCGAAAGGACACAGATATGATCGTAGTGTGAATATACGTAGAGCACTAGTAGAGAAAGTGTCACGGTGCACAAGTACTAGTGCTATCTCTCTCTCTCTCTCTCTCTTGGCTTGACTTCGCGAACGAAGATTTTATAGGAGTTGCCCACGACGTCTGCAGGCTTGTTCGTGGCTGCGGAGGCCAATCCGAGACAGGCAGGTTCGACCGCAGTGGCTGCAGGGGAAGGTATGGCCAGGGTTCTGAGCTGCGGCATCTCTGTTTTTTCTCCTGAGCCGCTTGTCCTTAAGGCTAGCTCTGTGAGAGTCCTCAAAGGAGACAGCTGCCTTGTAAATGGTGGAGCGCCAGGTGTCACGGTCCGCAGCAAGCGAAGACCACTGGTGGTGGTCGATTTGGCAGGCACTAAGTGACTTCTTGAGACAGTCTTTGTATCTCTTCTTTGGTGCCCCTCTGTCACGGTGTCCAGTAGCAAGCTCGCCGAACAGGGTGATCTTTGGTAGGCGATGATCCTCCATCCTGGAGACATGCCCCGCCCAGCGGAGCTGTGTCCGCAGCAGCAAAGCCTCGATGCTCACAGTTTCAGCCTGTTCAAGGACCTCGACGTTGGTGACATAGTCACTCCAGTGAATGCCCAGGATGGTACGCAGGCAGCGCTGGTGGAAGCGTTCGAGGAGTTGTAGTTGGCTGCGGTAGAGGGCCCAAGACTCGGAACCATACAGCAGGGTGGTGAGGACCACAGCTCTGTACACGCTGATCTTGGTGCCTGTTTTCAGCTGTTGATTGTGCCACACCCGCTTGAAAAGTCGCCCGAAAGCGCTGTTCGCTTTTGCCAGCCTGCTGTCAAGCTCCTTGTCCAGCTTGGCGTCCGACGTGATAATGCAGCCAAGGTAAGTAAACTGGTGCACTGACTTTAGTTCAGACTCGCCAATGGTGATGTGAGGAGGGCGATACACTGTCTTGGGTGCCGGCTGATGGAGGACCTCTGTCTTTTTCAGACTGACCTCGAGTCCAAAGAGCTGGGCAGCATCTGCGAAGCAAGACGTGATGCGCTGCAGGGCTCTCTCTGTGTGTGCAACGAGGGCAGCATCATCAGCAAAAAGCAGCTCACGAATCAGTTGGTCTAGGGTTTTCGTGTGGGCCTGCAGTCGTCTAAGGTTGAACAGGCTGCCATCAAGACGATACCTGATGTACACTGCATCGTCATCATCGAGGTCCACTGTGGCCTGCTTCAACATCATGCTAAAAAAGATGGTGAAGAGGGTCGGTGCCAGCACGCAGCCCTGCTTTACGCCGTTGAGAATAGGGAATGGTTCTGAGAGATCATTGTTGAGTCTGACCTGGCCTTGCTGGTCCTCGTGTAGCTGGACAATCATGTTGAGGAACTTTGGGGGACAGCCAAGTCGCTCCAGGATCTGCCACATGCCTTGCTATAAGCGTCACAAATCGCACAGAGTGAGAAGATCGGTATTCAAGAGTACTGTCGGCAGAAGTCAAAAGGATGACAATGATAATATTGGACCACGTGCAGTGGTTGAAGTTAAAAACAAATGAATACGTCTCTGCGCAAACACAATAATTATGAGCAATGAGACGCAAGAAAATCAAATCGATATTGTTCAGTGTTAGCCTGGAAAGTAAAGCACAAAGTTATGTAAGGAAGAGTAACTGAATGTTCTGGAAATTAGTCTAATACACACGCACGGGGTGACTGTACTGTGCCCACAGTTCCTGCTGTGCGTATGGCGTGTATGTGAGCGGGGGGACGCTGAAAGGATACGTTGGTTGCGTCATGCTGAAGTGTCCCAATGGTCCCGCCTCACGATACTGTGGAAATGCGGCACTGTATGGTGGTAGTGGCGGTTGCTGCCACATAGGATACTGGCCCGGCATTTGTTGCTGATAGTTACATTGACTCTCTGCTGTACCACCAAATCTGGATTCGCTGTACTGTGATTCCAGACTTGGTGCTACAGCAGAGGACACTGACAGTCCACCTTGACTCTCCGGTGCAGCACCGAAGCTGGTTGCCCCACAGAGCGATTCCAGGTTGGGTGCTGCAGCGGACACTGACTGTCTGCCGGCTGCGACATTAGCATAAGTGTTGGTGGTGCCAGCGTGTCTTTCACGTCGCTGACGGCGGTCACGGCCACCACCTGCAGGCTGGTTGTTGGGAGTGGTGACGTCAGTAGCTGGCCCTCCTCTCTTTATGTTGAGGGTCAGACTGATGGTGCCCTGGCGACTAGGATGGATAGGGTCACCGCGCCTGTAGTATTTTCTACGCGGCAACCCATCAACAGCAGTAAAGACCTGAGTGTTATCTATCAGTGTGACACCCAGCTTTCTGCACACATGGAACTGTTGGAGGCGGTGATGGCCCTGTACAGCTGGTGTCTACTGTCGGTCGGCAGGATGGAGGATGCCTGCAGACGAGCGCCGGGAAATACCCGCCTGCATTCCCGGACGAGCTGTTCCCACACAGCGCTGATCACTTCCTTCTGTTTGCAGTCGTTGGTCCCCACGTGGAAGTTCACCAGTGCCACCGCTGTGTGGGACGCGTGTTGTCGCTGGAGCCAGTTCAGCAGGTGGACAGTCCACAGGCCAGAGACAGATAATACGTCTACTTTTTCTATAGGGTAGGTGGGCATCTTCTCTGCCTTGATGTTGCGAACAACAGAGTCTCCAATGACCAGCGTGGTGGTGTCACTCTGCACTGTCTGTTGCAGTATTTGCTCCTCTGGAGACATTTTGTTATTACGCTGCTGCTGGCTGCTGGCGTGGTCAGACCCGTTGTTGACCTCAGGCAGGCCGCCGGTAATCCGTACTGGTATGAGTCGCTCTGGGCTCTTCTCGCTCTGTACTCACAGCCTGTACCGTGGCCAGTTCTTGCAGAACGGGTGGAGGGGAGGGGTGACAGGGAGCAGCGATTGCGCTGCCCGTTACCTGGCGCGGAGACGCACAGCTGTCAACATTGGCAGACAGGTCAGCTTGAGTGTTACCACTCATGGCAACGTCTGACCTGTTGGACGCAAGGGCTGACTTCCTTTTCAGCTATTTTTGAATTTCCCTCAGGCGCTGCTTGTGGCTCTGTTTGGCGGAGGATAGCTGGTTGACAGTGCCGTCTGTGGCGTGTTGAGCTGTCTCCACACCAGTTATCCTGTCGTCCAGGCCGGACAAAACTTCGCCCACACTTTTCTCCGTAACCTGTAGATCTCTGGCTCTCTTGACCGCCTCGTCACGGAGCTGACTCTTGAGCTGATCAATCCTGGCTAGTGCTGTTGAAAGTCCTTTGAACAGTGTACTGACGTCAGCGCGAAGGTCCGTGATGAGGTTACAAGCACTTTTGAGTTGCGCTCGCAGAGTATCAGGGTCAGTGGTGTCCTCGTCAGGACAGGTAGTCCCGAGGGCTGTGTGGTGGATGCGGCCTCTGTATTACGTAATCCCAGTCCCGGAGACGCGGGACTGGAGTTCGTGTTTGGTCGGGTTGGGGGAAGGGGCGTGGCAGTGGACATTACACCATCAACTGTTGCCGCAACAAGTGATAAATCAGTGCAGGCGTTCTGAAGTGGCTGGCCAGTAGATGTGGTGATGTGATTAGGCGGGGATGAGTGGTCGGATAGAAGGGGCGTCGGTTGATAATCCCCTGTGATTGACGGCTCTGCCGACTGCACAAGAAGAGAGACTTCTTTGTTGTCAGAGGGAGTGGAGAGGGTAGGGGTGATGGGGGTGTCTGCTAGGGAGACAGCCAACAGCAGGCCCCGTGAGGAGTTGGAAGGGGTGGCGGGTGAGGTGACGGTACTTTCTGTAACGTCAGGGTCAGATGCAAGATGGTTGCTGGT
This sequence comes from Semisulcospira habei, assembly GCA_036245525.1. Lineage (NCBI taxonomy): Eukaryota > Metazoa > Mollusca > Gastropoda > Semisulcospiridae > Semisulcospira > Semisulcospira habei. The sequence goes on along the minus strand of BTPG01000002.1, from coordinate 75,065,147 downwards.
GACGGGGACATTGTAGGGTCCGCTGTACCGGCCAGGAGCTGTTGTACATTATCACAAAGGGCTCGGTACTCCGATCTCACCCACAGACCCTTTCTCTTACCCTGAATCATGCAGGTGCCACCGGTTGTCCGCCTTTTCCTAAAATACACGGTGGTGACGATAAGTTTGTTGTCGTCTGTGTGTACCGGCCCTTCATATATCTTGACTATTGTCTTGGCCAGGTCAGTGGCCATCACGGGTGACAGCTTCATTGTCATAGCTGAAATCTTCCCATAACACATTGTGGACTCCTGCAGTGTTTGGGCAGAAGCTGCATGTATCTCACATACACGGCATTCCTCCACGTCTTGAGAATGTTTGAGGGCATTAGCACCTTTACATTGAAATCTTGTTTGGAGTTTGTCTAAGGTATCTCTCAGTACTGGGTCACGGGGGATGGTGGGAGTGGAAGGGGGTTGGTGTACAATGGCTATAGTTGTCATGGTTTCAGATAGGAACAGACATGTGATTTAGAGTGGGGCGGGAGCTGAGGATGGGTAGGCAGGTGTCACTGACGGAAATGTGGTTTATAGTTGGGGGTGGGGTGGGGTGGGGGGGGGGGCAGTGGAGGGTGGCTACGCAGGAGAGGGAGGGCGTGCAGAGGCAAGAGGCAGAGCGTGGGTAGGGGGGAGGAGGCGCCAGGAAAATGGAGCGGGGGTAGTGATGAGTGTGAATGGGGGGGGGGGGGAATGGAAGGTGGGTAAGCAGGAGAGGGAGGGCGGCGTGCAGAGGGTGGGTAGGGTGGAGGAGGTGCCAGAAACACGGGGCGGGGGTGGGGGAGGGAGGAATGGAGGGTGGGTAAGCAGGAGAGGGCGGGCGTGACGAGGGTGGGTGGGGTAGAGGTGCCAGGAACAGGGGGCGAGGTGGGGATGGGTGTTGGCGTAAGTCAAGTGTGGGGTTCTAGCTGGCATGGAATGATGACGTACGATGCCGACCTGCCAAGCTGATCCTAGGCAGATAAGGCTGGAACTGTTTACGCGGGCGCGGGTCAGGCGTGACCGCCGACAGCGCCGCCTTGTGTAAACACATCTGGCAGCAGTTTCGTGGCAAAGACAGCAGTCTTAGTATGGTGTAGTCTGACTAGTCTATAGATCATGCAGCGTACGGGCTGAAGGAACGTTAAGAAAAAGCATGTTTTTTTTGTTTTTTTTACTCACAATAAACACGGTATGGTGAGATAGTATGCAAGTCCACTCTCCGTCGCAGTGTGCATTTGAAGTCCAGGACAAAGTAATTAGTTGCAGTAAACAGCACGTTACAGTCCGGTATAATGAACCACAATGAAAGATGTGAAATAGTTCCAAAATACCACACACAACAAAACACCACACGATTAATTCACCACTGAATATGAAATCACAAAATATCCAGATATGCAAAGAGATCACAAAGTAATGTGCGCAATTAGAAAACAAAACGTCCGAGTAACGTAGAATAGTAGAACACAATACAATCTATCAAACTGATATATCGTCCGCTTGACTGTTCAGCGGAGAGATCGGAAAAGTCGACCGCCTTCTCCGGCGGTCGCGGAGAGAGAGAGAGAGAGAGAGAGAGAGAGAGAGAGAGAGAGAGAGAGAGAGAGAGAGAGAGAGAGAGAGAGAGAGAGAGAGAGAGAGAGAGAGAGAGAGAGAGAGAGAGAGAGAGAGAGAGAGAGAACAATAAACAATGAACCTTTATTTTACAACACTAAAAGCATTTGGTCCCAAAAACCAATTTTAAAACTTGCCGTTTGTGTGTGTGTGTGTGTGTGTGTGTGTGAGAGAGAGAGAGAGAGAGAGAGAGAGAGAGAGAGAGAGAGAGAGAGAGAGAGAGAGAGAGAGAGAGAGAGAGAGAGAGAGACAGACAGACAGACAGACAGAGACAGACAGACAGACAGACAGACAGACGGACAGACAGACAGAGAAGAACGACACATGTACTGGCTGAAAATCAATAACATGAGCTCGTAGACGACATCTGGACAGAAGATTCAAGATTTAACGACTTTCTTTTCAGCACAACACGACAGAATTACGTCATGTTTAGAGTATTGGGTCAATATCTGCTTTGTGACGGAGTTGCTTCTTTTACGTCACCACCACGGTCTGACTTTCTGCAGAAGTCAAGTTTTTTTTACTGTTTTAATTTTATTCTAAACGAATTATTTTTTTTAATGAAGACGTTGAAATGGCACAAAGCTGACTAACGGACTCATTTAATGTCTTTCTGCAAACTAGCCCTATCCAAAATTTCAAGTGAATATGACAAAAATTACAGACTCTAATCTAGGTCAACCGACTTTCTATTTATGTCTTCAATGAGACATTCAAGTATAATATGCTCGGAGGCCACACCTTGAATAAAGTATTTCGCCATTGTTGTGCGTACAGAAATGTCCGAGATTCTCGTGTTTACACACACACACACACACACACACACACACACACACACACACACACACACACACACACACACACACACACACACACACACACACACACATACATACATACATACGCACATACGGCGCTTCGCGCTAAATGTACGTTCAGCAGTAACTAGACATGTAAATTGTATCTGGTTACTTCGTCAGATTTTCAGTCCGGCCAGGCTATTTCACCATGGGCATGCTTTTGAATTTGCTCCATCACGACCCATCCTAAAAAGTCTCTTCAATATATAGAAGAGACTTAACTCATTCGCGGCCAGCCGCATCCGGATGCGGCTGGCCGCGATTGAGTTAAAAGGGCACAAGCTGAATCCAATTTTATTTTATGATTTAAAAGGTGGTATTTTGACTGTATGTTCCAACGGTAGGCTGATGAAGACCGCCAGATGCAGTTAGAAAGTAACTTGTAAGTAAACCCTGGATCTCAAGTTAAGAATGTCTTACAATGATAGTGCGTTATAAATTTCAGCAAACCATAACTGAAAAAACAAACCAATTGTCACCAAAGGTAGCGTCAACCACATATAAATATTGTTTTCTTTGCGTTCGAGCTTCAACAGTGGCCAGCTGCAGTGGTGGGCCCTTGACTAAGGCTGCTGGTTCCCAAGAAGCATCTGCACTGAAAGGCCAAGTGTACAGCTCCCCATCCTGCTTCATAACGCTGACGTGTACCAGTCCCAGCATGTCATCAGTCGCTTTCACCTACCAAAGCAGACAGAACAAAAATAGTTACCGGATATTACAGCCACCCTCATAACATCTCACCCGTCATGAAAGGCCATCATTCATGTGACTTTAGCCATCCTCATAACAGCTCACCCGTCATGAAAGGCCATCATTTAGGTGACTTTAGCCATCCTCATAACAGCTCACCCGTCATAAAAGGCCATCATTCAGGTGACTTTAGCCAGCTAAATCCTTCGCAATACTCATGACAGTAAAGTGCATGGATGACAGTGCGAAAACTTGAAATGACTGAAAACTGTCCATGGTCTAACTATGACCCATGATTCATGGCATGCAAAAGACATAAATTCTCATGAGCCTCTGCGACCGCAAGGGCTCATGAGAATTTATGCCTTTTACAGATTTAACAGGCTGACTGAAAGACTGTTCTGTCTGAACCAAAAACATGAAATTCAGCTTTCTGGACATAATTTAGAAAAAGTTGAATCAGTCTACAGGACTGAAGACTGTCACCCATGGTAATGCAAATCAATCCCTTACACAACAGCTGATTATATTCAACCTGTCCAGTATCTCTGCGTGCAGTCTGACAGCTGACTAACCACTGGAAAGCAGCACTAATAGTGTACACTGTTAGCCCTGTTCACTGTGATTCTGTTTTGTTAGGAACACTTACTCTTTTTTAGAATCCTGAAAGTTAAATTGACCATTCAGGGCCCAAACTAGTCTGGCACCGTTCTTTTTATAGTAAACCTTTATCCTAAGCAGTTCATTACAGTGAATTAATTAAGAATCAAGCTTGCCTTGTTTAGTAGCTTATAATGGGAATGTATAAGATCATGGAAGGTGTGGCACCACTCTACAGCTTTGCACCTTCCAGGATCTTAAGAGTTCAGCAAAATCACCCACCTGACAAAGGTAGGTCGTGCCATCAGCCCACTTCGCCATGAAGTGCTCATCAACGCTGCTGAAACTGTAAAGTCAGATACAATGCTTAAAAACTATTTTTAGCACAAAAAGAGAGATCAGAAACCGTATGCCTTGTGGGTCAGATGGATTTAAAAAATCGTGTTTCTTGTGAGTAGGGACACACTTGAAATTTGTGTAACATGTCAATTGTTTCTGCTCATACCATAAGCCAGTGCTTGAGTCACCAAAAGCAACGTTTGAGAATTTGAACTGATTTCTGCAAGAATCCATTCCAAAAAGAAAAGCAACTACTGCCATTTTGATCTAAGAATGTAATTTTCGTGTTTTAGGTATCAGTATTGTGTTACTTGTGACAATTTCTTTTTTTTGCGTGACGCTGAAAAAGAACAACTTACCACTGTGTAAAACTGCCATGACCTTCCCGGGAAAAAGCAAAGTGGGTGTGTGCCGCCATCTTTCCGGACAATGCACGACCAAAACCAGGTTAAAATTAATCAACACGACCTGTAGTCTAGGTCAACCGACTTTCTATAAACGGTTTTTATGTCTTCAATGAGACATTCAAGTATAATATGCTCGGAGGCTCTCTTAGCCACGCCTTGAATAAAGTATTTCGCCAAGTTTTAAGTTTGTGCGTACAGAAATGTCCGATATTCTCGTGTTTACACACACACACACACACACACACACACACACACACACACACACACACACACACACACACATATATATACATACATACAGACATACATACAGACGCACATACATTTTTCTCTCTTTTTTTTTTTTAAATCATTCGTTTCGTGCCAGTCTCATTTTTGAGCCGGGTAGCAGTTTCGGTAATGTGCGCATGTCAATTGTGTCAGCACACATATCGAGTGACATTATAACTGACAAACGATATTTGTGTACATCAGAAGCGAGTTGTATGCTGACAGTTGAACCTACCCGAGGAGTGACCTACCAAAGCGAAATGCGTTTTTCACGGCCATGTTACGCATGATTTCCCCACAGGAAAGAGTAAAAAGATCGTTCATTGTCCATTTGGGCCATTTGTTACCTTTTTTTTAATCTCGTGTGAACCTCGGCCTTTCCGAGGGTTCATCAGAATTAGTATGCATAGAAAGGTCTTACTATCAGGTATATTTATACCAGGTTTGGATTTGAAGTTGTCAATAGTATTTGAGAAAACATAAATTTTGTCAAAATATGGCTATTTCTGACCTATTTCCTGATCCCCTGTGACCTTAACCTTTAAGAGAGGTCACTCAAATTGGTATGTTTAGAAAGGTTTTGCCTCAATGTATTTTGGGGCCAAGTTTGAAGACTGTGGCTTGAATAATCTCCGAGAAAATGCCAACGTTGTAGTTCACAGACGCCGGAGGACGGACGACGGACGGAACATCGCTGGCCTGGAACATAGACTCACATAGAGTACTCACTTTCGCTTCGCACGTGATGCAACAATTATTGAGCTTTCTTACCTGACGCCTGAGCTTGCACGAATAATAGACACGCTGGGGTCGAAAAGAACACTAGAAAGAAACACTGACGTCCCAAGCAATGACCCAAATATTTCATTTGGACTTGTGTTGACTTGCTATAAACCAGCAACGCCTTGCAAGCAGGAAAGCATCATTTTGCATCTTTTTAAATAACTCCAGATTACATTCGCTCCACAACGAATCTGTTCCAATCTGATCACAGGGACTGGAATACAATAAAGATAATTGTTTGACTGCTGCCGCCGGCAGCAGTCCAACAGTTTTCTTAATTTTACTCAGGTCACTGTTGTCCATGCCAAGTCATGTTTCTGGGCCAAATCACACTCATGACGTCAAATTTCCTTCTTTTGTACACGTAAACATGCACCGTCAAATGTGACGTAAAATGAAAAGGTGTAAAGGTCTATACTAGTCCAGCAGCTTACGCAATTTCTGTCGAAGTAAGTAGTTCGTCAAAACAGTAACAATGGTTCGCGGGTGTAAAATTAAAGTGCGAAAGGAAATAAGTGGTGGGTTTTTTTTTTTTTTTTTTTTTTTTTTTTTTTTTTTTTTTTTTGTCCTAAGGATGGAGACATTTTTGTAGAAGTGTTTTTTTCTCGACTATGTTTCGAGATAGGGGACCAGTCCGAAAGTAAGGGAGACTAGTCTAAAGTATGTAACCTTAAAAAGAATCGAACAAATATTTGGTATTCAGTGAAATCGTATGTATAACTGGAATAAGTTAAATATTTGTCTAAGTGATGGAATGAAATTATGATTGTAGCAAATATGTTTGTGTATTTGGCATAAATTGTGGAAAAAGTACTTTTTATTGTGGTAAGTAGTATAGAGTCGTTAGTTGCAAGATGGCGCCCACACCTACGTGTGTGACCAGCACACTCGATAAAATGCAGGTTTCTTGCTGTTCATGTGGACAGGAATATTTTTTTTACAGCTCAGGAACAACTGGGAACATCGCAAACCTTGATTTTATTTCCTGCAGTACACGTAAAATGAACTTGCAGAGGTGAGTACATGTTTTCTTACAGTTAGTAGACGTATATGTACATTCTACTAATACAAACAGGTGCGCGCGCACAAACACCCGCAGACACAGACACATTTGATCATGAAATTCAAAACGTACAGCCCATTTCAACAAGGAATTGTAATGTAAGGTAACAATTTAGTACATGTAATGCACACAAATGTGATATTGACTGAATCATGATGGCTGAAGGCATGGGCATCTGTGCTAAGTCACACTTTATCCTCACATGAACTTTTTTGTAATTTTGGCTTTTCATATATGTAAGAAAATATATTTTCATTTACTTGATAACATGTTTTCATGGTGTAGCATGTTTTGTTTCGTTTTTGCACTAACTTGCTAGCATGTTTATTATTGTTGCAGACATAATGCTGTTTTTCATATTCACGAGAATTATTCCTCTTGGAAAGACACCAGAGCCTGATAAGGTGTACACCTTGTACATCTCCTGTAAGGCACAACTACTGAGGATGGACACTTTTGCTGCATCTGACAAGTAAGTACAGGGAAAATGTTATAGTTAATATTAGAGTATTTTGGGCTGTGATCCCAAAGGGCAGAATCTTATACAGCAAGCATGATACTGTTCATTTTTCTGTGTTACTATCATTAACTGACTCGGTTGAAACTTTCAAAACTATAAATAATCTGGTTCAGATGTCTTCCCAAGAGATGCACCCTGAGCATGCTGCCTCCATCGTGAGTGGATTTGTACACCACTGGTCAGCCTCAATGTCTGGCAGTTGTGCCAGGCATTGACAAATAGCAGTGCATGGCTGATTACTGGTGTAGCAAGTGCAAGTTGCATTGCATGTGTCTGCTGGGCAGTCACAGATGATGTGATGTCAGACAGCAGTTCAGGGGCAGACACCTCTTGTGTGGTCATAGCACGTGTAATGGCAACAGTTTCAGTATCTCTCATGTACCCAAACGTTGTGGGATCTAGGTGAGTCATGATCGGTTCATTTGCATGTTTCCACACATACAGTTGGATCGCTGCTCGAAGCAAATGCTGATCAGGTGGGGGGGGGGGGGGGGGGGGAGGGGTGGAGGGGGGAGGAGTGGAGGGGGGAGGAGTGGAGGGGGGAGGGGAGTTTTTTTGCACTCACATGCTTGTGGCCTCTGGCCATTTTGCATCGAACCTTGTTGGTGTCATTTTCATGATATCCATACATCCTGCACACAAACTTCATGCTGGCTGACCTCATGTCAGATGTTATGATAGGCTCAGTACCGAGTGATGCAAAGTCTTGAAAACGACTTACCTCTTTCATGATCAGGCGAAATGCTGTTCCTTTGCCATGACCATGAAAGGAACTAACGGTATCACACCTTGTTTTGCAGTACACTGGCAGCATCATATTTCTTTGGGGAACAGTCAGCACATCATACAGGGTGTGCACAGGGATAAACCTTCTGGAATGTGTGAATTTAGCCGCACCTCCTGTTACAAACTGATGAACAAGCTTTGTGTGGCATTCAAATGCTTAGCAGCATGAAGGGCTAGCGCTTGACTGCAGCAGCTTGCGAGCTGGGCCGCCAATTGCTTTCCAAAGTGTGTGGGCAGCTCGCTTAGCATCACCCACTGTCACTCCAGCCCAGCACACCAGGTCAGCGTAACCTCTTTCGGAAATAAATGCCCAGTTTGGGCACTCTGCCTGCAGTTTTACTTTTAATGCATGAGCTTTCATTATGACTTTTGGTGTGATGTCACTTTGTGCAAGCAGATAATTGTACGAGTTAGTAACTGTTGAAAGCAAGAACACTTTTTTGTCATCTTCAATTTGATTACGAAACTTTTCGATGACTTCGGCCAGGATGCCGTCTTCTCCCTGCTATGGGGTGTCAGAACTTTCTACTTTTGTACTATTGTCATTTTGTTTCTTGACATATCTGGATAGGCAGTTTTTCTTTCTGTGCTATCTTGCCTCCACAGACACCAGATCATCGCAAGCTCCAGCAAGGCGAATGAGCATTTCCTCATCATTTTTCTTCAGTGCTGTTGATTATACCTGGTGGAATATACTGCATTTTTTTTTTTCCTGTGATGGTTGTTACCTGAGACCAGCTTCTGTCTTTGGAGGTCCTGTGATGTGCCGCACGTGTCTTATTGCAAATGAAGCAATTTTGCTTCCAGTTAAATGCGGTAGTGGACGATCGAAGGCGTGGTGGAGTTTTGGCAGTGTTTGTGTGTAATACTTCAGTATCTGTACTTGGAGTAGAGTTGTCATTTTCTAGCTTGCAGCTATCATCTGTGCCAAGATCTGCCACGGCATCAGGGGGTACAGATAAAGAGCGTTTTTTACAGTTTGATGGAACCCGGAATACTTTCATTTTACCGCCCTGAGCCTCCACAAACGCGTGGTGCATGCATGATTGGATGCTCATCGCAACTCAGTTTCGAAGATAGCGTTTGTTTTTGTGGGTTGCGTTTTGATTTGGTGCTGAGGTGTCGAAATAAAATGTGCAAAGCGATGGTAAAGTGAATGGAAATAAACATGACAAACCTTTAATAAGAGGTAGAAATGTACAAAGCGACCTTACACCTTTACTTTTCTTGGGGAAAAATAAGCTTAGTAGAACTCGTCGGCACACCAAAATTCCCGACTACAGAGTCCGCGTGCATGCTGTATCACGTGGCGATAACGTGATTTGGGATACCTTATTGTTGAGTAAGGATATTTGAGCTCAAAGCATGCTTTTTTGTAATGTATTCTTCTCTTAATATAATTAAGTGTGGAATTATACTTTAGAAATAAAATTAAAATCCTATTGAGTCATATATAGTGCATACTGCAACCGAATATACGATCAGTGAGGCCCATGTAAACTACTAATCCCCAGTGAACATGGCTGCGACAGTCCTGGTTTCGTCTGCAGACATATTGGAAACAAAATGTGCTACAGAAAAATGTCTTCATCCTCCGGCGTTTTAAAATGAGTGCGCACTGCTTTTATTCACACTAGACTTTATTTTGGTATACCCAAACCTTTGTTACTCTCTAGAAAATCACTATCTCATAACGGCTGATCGTCTATGAAGGGCAGCTGCTGGACTATACATTGTTGAACTTCTTCTTCCATGAATAACTAACCCACAGAGGCCCCAGTGATTCGCCCCCCCCCCCCCCCTTCCCCCAAAAAACACACCCCGCAGGGGCGAATCAGTTACATCGGGGGAATGGAGGGGTGGGGGGGAGATGGAGGTGGGGTTCTAACTTATTGTTTTGGACCTTCAACCTGACCAAAAGGCCTCCCGACGAGAAAGCGTACTCTTCCAGTGACCGAAATATCAAGGGGGATACTGAGCTAGGTGCCTTAGCAAGTGAATCGGGACACGCTGGATAAAGCACCAAACTTCCTGGGGTGCTACATTAGGTCATACTTTTTCATTCTGGAGGCTGCGCCCACGCGGTTAAGTCCTCTGAGTCGCGTCACATGACATTTTCTATTTTCAGATGATAACGTTAAAAGGACAGCCCCACTGACTCGATTTGGTCACGTCTTACTCTGCTACTATCAAACATAGAATCTTTGAACATGGCAGGTTTAGTGCCCATAGGATGACCTTTCTGAAAATACCTGCTTGAATGACATTTGAGGAAGGTCAAGGTCACAAAACGGCAGGAGAAACTCGCGCCTACTCAGTAAGCAAAGGTCCTCGGGCCCAAAAAGGCCGGAGTTAGCCCGCGCACGGCAGCCGTGCGCGGGCCCACTGAGGCCGTCGTGGGCCCGAAGTCGTTTTGCTACTGAGGTACGTCCACATATGGGGGACAGCAGCTTAAATACAGATTTCTCAGTAGCACTAGGATACAAAGGACAACGTATTGACCGACAAACACTATGGAACTATTGCAGATTAATTCATGTCGTTTTGGATGGATGGATGGATGGATGGATGGATGGATGGATGGATGGATGGATGGATGGATGGATGGATGGATGGATGGATGGATGGATGGATGGTATCAAGCCCCTGTTGTCTGGAACTCACTTCCCCTACACCTCCGGAATGCTGAAAACATTGACGTCTTTAAGACCCAACTTAAAACCTACTTCTTTCAGCTTGCGTACCATTAATCCACAGATTGTGTGTGCGTGTGTGTGATGGTGGTTTGGTCTGCATACATATGGTTTTGCTATGTGTGTTTTAGTTGTATGTGCGTGCGTAGATTAGAAGTGCATAGATTAAACTTTTTTAAAGGTAGTGAGATTCTGCATATATACATTTTTTGTAACGCGCTTAGAGCCCACTGCTCCTGGGGATTCAGCGCGATATAAATGCTCTTTATTATTATTATTATTATTATTATTATTATTATTATTATTATTATTATTATTATTATTATTATTATTATGGATGGATGGACGAACTGATTGATTGTTTGTTGATTGATTTTTTAATTATTTTAATTGATTGATTAATTGATTGATTGATTGGTTGCATGATTGATTGATTGATTGATTGATTGATTGATTGATTGATTGATTGATTGATTGATTGATTGATTGATTGATTGGTTGAAGATCTATGCCTCTTGGAGATGTTTGCAGCGTTTGGTGTTCGGAGCGCTTGGAGATGTTTGAAGTGCTGTCTATACTCATGACAGAAGCGGGTTATCCCCCGTGATTTCGCTCTCGTTCGTTATCGGGAGTCGTTCGGAGCAAACGAAACCCCAGCGGGGGACACCGCCTATGGGGACCTACGGACACGTCAAAAAGATTACGCGAGAACAGAACTACCTGCATACAGAAACCCGGTTCTGAGACATCACCTGCCATGAAAGACCACCATTCAGGTGGCTGTGGCCACTCGAATGATGGTCTTTTATGACAGGCGACACTGTGTGCCCTTCAAGACTTGTCTTGAGAAAGCACCTGTCTATTATGACTACCCTAATGGGAGACCACGTGCCGTAATAGAGCATCATTCAAGTGGCTGTAGCTGTAGCCATCTGAATGATTGTCGTTTATGACAGGTGACACTTTTTGCCCTGCAAGTCTTGTGTTGAGAGAGCACCTGTCTTGTAAGACCAACTTTTTCTTGCATAAAGGGGGTAGGTTTCTCAAACAGGTTTTACGGTACCGGTGGCTGAGTGCACAAGGGGGATAACTTGCTTAGGGTCATTCCGTGCCGACCATGCGCAGTGCTGAGGTGTGAGCACATCCATACTTGTCTAAAGACAGTTCATTGTGTAGGTCACTTTCTTTTCTTTTTTTAAGTCCATGACAGAAGCGAAACTATTCCTAAAGGCCCTAAGCGCCGCCGGAGCAGTCTCAACCATAGGGGCTCGACTGATACTGAGTAGCTTTGACTAATGCAAATCCGCTGCACCACCGCGTGCGCGCCAACGCCTACTAATGCTCAAGACAGAATGTTCGGCATCCTGTCTCGAAAGACAATGAAGTATGCGCTTGCTGGGTCAGTCATGGAGTGACCTCTCCAGTGCGCAAGCCTGGGCGAAGTGTATGGAGATCCTGGGATGCCCAGTCGTCAAGATCACCCTCTCGGCCTCGCTGAGGTATCCAAAGGAATGCAAAGCAGTACGTTTGGCACCAGCTTGGCTGCAGGAGCTGCCAGAACAGTGCGTGAATACAGGCAGCTGTCTGCCTTCGGGGCTCCGCTCCTGATTTGAACGGTTTACTCCCCCACATTTGGCCGTTGGGGATCCAACCTGATCTCCTCCGTCCTCTAGCCGTTGGCTGTCAGAAACAGCTCATCCGCCTAGTGGTGCAATGTGAACACCACCCCCTCACGTGGTTTAGCCCACCAGCTGAGGTGGTTTGCCAGGGTGTGGCGCTTGGAGCCAGCACGTGAGAGATTAAGAAGATGGATGAGGACCAGTGATGCCCAGTCCGTCCTATGTACTGAGGACGCAGCTGCCGAACAGCAAAGGTACTACCTCTATCCAGAGCCCCCTACACCCCTTAGTAGGCGTTGTCGCGAACACGATGGCATAAGCGGATTTGCATCAGTCAAAGCTACTATCATCGAGCCCCTATGGTCTCAACATTGCATAAAACTGTTTGACGAATATCAACAATTGATATATATATATATATATATATATATATATATATATATATATATATATATATATATATATATATATATATATATATATATATATATATATATATATATATGTATATATATATAATGTGTTACAATGCTTCCTAATGAGTGGATACGGTGGTTATTTCGTTTCAGTCGTCTGCGTGCAAACATCACTTTGTGTTCGTTTTATCACTAAAGCGTATTCACCGCTCATCTTCATTAAGCGTCAGAGTCGAGGTAAAAGCTATTTATATCCCCAAGCTCCTGTTCCTCGAGCAAACCAGAAAGTAGCTGGCGATCTGATCATGTAAAACGGCCTTTGTTGGGCTATATCACAGTCAGGGGTCTTAATTAATCTGTCCGTGAATGAAACCGCGGACACATAATTAGTTTATGACCACTGCTCTGAGGTATACTGAGGCAGGTGAACATTAAGACTAGTGATACAACCATATTTAGCACGAAACAGAACACACACACACACACACACACACACACACACACACACACACACACACACACACACACACACACACACACACACACACACACACACACACACACCGCACACACACACACACACACACACACAAACAAACAAACAAACAACACTGAACAACAAAACGGAACAGAGTGGAACAAAATTGAACAGAGCGAAATTAAACAGAAAAGAATCAAATCATATCGACTCTCAAACAAAACGGAACAGAGTAGAACAGCGAGGAGCAGAACTCAACAGGGCTAAAGCGAACAGAACCGAATCGGATCACATCGAGTCTCATGACTTGCATCTTAAACGAACGCGAAGTTAGGCAGTCTCATTTTTTAAAAAATACGTACAAAATCATGATACATATGTATATGTGATACATAAAACATTAAAAGGAACATATGTTCCGAACAAGAAGCTTCCACTTAATATGTTGCAAAAGAGTGTACGTGCTTTAATGGCATAAAACGCGAGTGCGAGACGTTTTTCAAAGCCTGCCTCGAAACTGAACTTTGTGAAGCTAGCAGTCAAAATTCAAGATGGCGGAGAGTGACATGAGCAGTCAGACTTGTGTTGCCTTACTTACTTACTTACGCCTGTCACCCCTACCCGGGTATAGGCCGTCGACGAGAGACCTCGAGCAACTCCTGTCCTGTGCTTCTCCTTCGATTCTACTCCAGGTGGTTCCCAGTCTCTTGATGTCTGCTTGGAGGTCTCGACGCCAGGAGTTTCTCGGCCTACCTCTTTTCCTCTTTCCCTGGGGGTTCCATGACAATGCCTGCCTAGTGATACTGGAAACTGGCTTTCTCAGACTGTGACCGATCCATCCCCATCTTCTTCGCCCAATTTCATTCTCTGCTGTTATCTGCTCTGTTCTCTCCCAGAGTCTGACGTTGCTGATCTTCTGTGGCCAGTGGATTTTCAAAATTCTTCTAAGGCAACTGTTCATGAAGGTCTGTACTCTGTTGACTGTGGTTTTTGTCAATCTCCAAGTCTCTGCTCCATATAGGAGAACTGCTTTTACATTTGAGTTGAAAATCCGGACTTTGTTGTGTTGTGACAGCTCTCTGGAACTCCACACTTTTTTCAACTGGAGAAAGGCTGCTCTGGCTTTACCGATTCGTGCTCTGACATCTGCATCAGTGCCGCCTTTTTTGTCTATGATGCTTCCGAGATAGGTGAAGAGATGTGTTGCCTTGCCTACTGTGAAATCCTTAGTGTGAAATAAGCAATACGCAGCGTCAACCCAGTCGTTCGCTGGCTGTTAGCTCGTTCCGGCCCGCGTCACTGTATCTTCGCTGCGCTCCGCATACGCAGTGCGCGCGCAGCGAAGCTCCACCGAAAACAAACTCGCTCAGATCGTCTCGCATCGTCAATCATATTTTAAATTGGCTACAGCAGAGTACAAGTTTTACTATAAGCGGATACAGTAAGAACTGCTGAACATGTCTCACACTGACACTCTCACAACTGAAAACTAGGATGCCTTGTTTAATAACCCGATATAATCGTGTCTGACTAATTAAGCCGCATGGAGTTTACAGAATGCCGTAATTGGCTCTGGGAAAGAGGCCCGTCCAAATACACCTGCCGGGTTTGACAAAAGTAACACGTACCGTTATTAGTGTAGTCATATACACGATTAGAAGCGCTAAACACTCGGTGTCTGGCTTGTTGCCATTTTGTCCATATCAATCTCTAAAGGGTCTTCAGTTGTAAGCCCACCCACAGCGAAAACAGCCGCACGTCCTGAGACACGGCAAATATGCGGTACCGTTCCACATGACGCTGCGTAACGCCTAATTACTTTTGTATAATAATCATATACATGAATAGAAGCGCCAAACACTCTAGAATCAAACTGTGCAAGCCATTTTGTCTCTATCAATCTCTAAAGGGTAACCAGTTACAGGTTCGTAACCTTACCCCCTGCGAAAAAGAGCGCGACCTTAGACACAACTATTCGGTTCGGTTCCAAAGAACTCGACGCTGCGTAACACCTACTAATATTTTTACTATAAGCATATACATGAGTAGACGCGCAAAGCAAATAAGAGGGTCATCAGTTACAAGATTGTAGGCCTACCAATTGCGAGAAATAGTTCGCCCTGAGAACTATTTATACCGTTCCGTTTAACTCGACGCTGCGTAGTAACATCTACTGACATTTTTATTATAATCATATGCATGCGGCATAGACTGAAGCGCCAAATACTATAGAATCAAACAGTACAATCCATTGTGTCCTTATCAATCTCTAAAGGGTCATCAGTTACAAGATTTTAAGCTCACCCCCTGCGAACACAACCTGTCCTGAGACACTGTAACTGTACGGTGCCGTCTCTTATAACTCGAAGCTGCGTAACACCTACTTACATTTGTATAATAATGATATACATTAACTCATTCTACCCCAGACACACCACAGCAAGATAAGGATCGACCATGATAGTTCAAGGGTGATGCCAGAATAGATTGGCGCCTATGGGCGCCAAGCTATTCTGGCATCACCCTTGAACTATCATAATAATAATAATAATAATGCATAGCATTTATATGGCGCATTTCTCATATTTATAATATAACTCAATGCGCAGAATGTAGCCGCGAACTGAACCCAACAAGCACGCTCACGTGAATCACACGCATTCACTCACACACTGTACGTAAACACAGAACATTCACATGGTGCTAAGGGCAAGCTCAAGCGAGCTACTGACGGTATTTGGAAATCGTTTTGTATTTGAAATTTTATTAAGTTGGCTGAAACTGATACCAAAGTGGAGGGGGAGGAAGAGCCGGAGTACCCGGAGAAAGAACCCCCGACGGTCCGCCCGAATTAACGGTGACACTTACTAGAGGAGAAAAATCCGACGCCGGAACCCGTAATCGAACCTCGCACCTTTAGCATTGGTGGCAGGCGCCTTAACCACTGCGCCACGGACTGCCCCTAGCGAAAAACAGCGCGCCCTGCGACACTGTAACTATGCTGTACCGCTGCATAAAACACCTACTTACATTTGTATAATAATGATATACATTAATAGAAGCGCCACACATTCTAAAATCAAACGGTGCAAGCCATTTAGTCCCCATTAATCTCTAATGGGTCATCAGTTACAAGTTTGTTACCCTGCCCCTAGCGAAAAAGAGCGCGCCCTGCGACACTGTAACTATGCTGTACCGCTCCATAAAACACCTAGTTACATTTGTTGTGCGAGTAGTAACCCAGCTGACAACGACGGTCTGACACAGAGCGCCAAGGCGGTGCTGTTGTTCAGCAAATTTCTCGCCAACACGAATCCATCCTAACCGTTTGTGAGTTATAGATATTACGTCCTGTGGAGTCTACAGACAGTATTTCTCTCGGAGAAAGAGACCCGATAAAATGCACCTAGTTGTCTATTTTTGTTAAAGACAATATTTGCATTATAATATATTCTAATGTACACATTTGCATTATAATGTACATGCATAGAAAGTGTACTTTAGAATAAAAAATATGTTAATCGTTATGTCCTAATTGTCCCAAAATGTTCCAATGTTCCTATATCATGCAAAATGATAAATGTCATTTTCTTAAGCGGTCTCTAAAGTCCCTCAGTTACAGTTGTGTTACACACACACACACACACACACACACACACACACACACACACACACACACACACACACACACACACACACACACACACACACACACACACACACACACACACACACACACACACCAGAATTTTATCACTTTGCTTTATTGAGGATCATGAATTAACCAATGCATTGCATGAGTGTTTTTTGGACACAAGTAATTTTTCTGAAATATAGCACCACACACAGTACACACACACACACACACACACACACACACACACACACACACACACACACACACACACACACACACACACACTATCAACATCTATCATCAATCGTCATCATCATCTCTATCATCATCATCTCTATCATCATCATCATCTCTATCATCATCATCTCTATCATCATCATCATCTCTATCATCATCATCTCTATCATCATCATCTCTATCATCATCATCACTCTCTCTCTCTCTCTCTCTCTCTCTTTTTCTCTCTCTCTCTGTTCACTGTTACATTGCTTTATTAGGGGTCAAATAAGCGATGCTCTGCTAGAGTGTCTTATATTCAATTGAAACAAAAAGCACAATGCACAATATTCTCTCTCTCTGTGTTTCATCATCATCATCATCTCTCACCATCATCATCTATCATCATCTATCATCAATCATCATCATCTCTATCATCATCACTCTCTCTCTCTCTCTCTCTCTCTCTCTCTCTCTCTCTCTCTCTCTCTCTCTCTCTCTCTCTCTCTCTCTCTCTCTCTCTCTCTCTCTCCAGCTGCTCTTCGGAGCAAGGTGCATCATAACATCGCTCCGTCTTCAGTGCCAATTGTGTTCGCAATGTTTGGTTGTGATGTGAGATTTTTGCCCCAGTCACTTGCGATAGAAACTTCTAATGGACAGTGATTTTTAATTTGTGTGACTTTCATATTTCGAGAGTTATTAACCTTTCATTTCTTCATCATTGTTTCTGTTGGATACTTCGAGCCGAGGGACAATGGACTCTTTGCTTCTGTTTCGCTTGGCGCCAGCCTGGCGTGCCGGCCGTACGTAATCAGCTGCGTTATCTCAGTTTTAACTCAGACTCCGAAAAGCCTAATCATTTTGATTCGATGGAATGTGCGCTCGCGCTCTTCTCCAGCCCGACCGAGCGGTTTGTTTAACTTGCTGTCAAAAGGTGATGAGTGTCATGCATTACATTGGGTAGACCCGATTCCGATGCAGAATGAGGGTCATAGACGTAAATAAAGTGTGTAAGATATATGTATTCTCGTGAAACCTAGCAGCCCCATTCGGACATATTTCATGTCTTACACTGAGACAATGGCAGGTGTTTACTGAATAATCTCGCGCAGCATCCTCAATGTGAGGACCAGAATGTATTTTTGAGGCAGGCAAGAGGCTTGGTTCTCGTTAGCTCTTGCATGAGCTGGCGGCATGAGGATCTATGCCTGCCCCAGATGGAAATAGTTGTTTTTTTAGGTGAATGGTATAGCATAGTACAGTGTGAGACTGAGTCCTTTCTACACAGAGACAAAATGCACAGACTGGTATTACTTTGACACAAACATACTTGTTACAAACTTTTGTTTCGCAAACTTTTTTTCTGAAAAAGTTCCCGTCACAATTCCACGACTACTGTCAAATAGTGGATATTATTGATCTTATTGCATCAGTTTAGTTAACGGATAAGTCCCCTATTTTCTCTTGTGTCGCATGCATTTTCTCTTGTTTAAATTATAATTTCTCCTTCGTACAATGCTGGAACTATGATGTAAAATCATGTAAACTTTAACAACAGTTTTCTTTTTCATTGTATTGGCTATGCAAGATTATATTATTGCATATGCCGGCCAGCAAATTACGAGGTCGCGATAGTCCATAAGCCAGTCCCAGCTAGCGTGCACCCCCCCCCCCCCCCACCCCCACCCCAGTAATCAATAAGATCGGTTTCAAAATGTACCTTAGTATGTCCTGAGATGTTTAAGCCATGTTCTCCTAAAATCCTTTAGAACACACCAGAGTTATAGCCGATGGCTACCCCCATTCACGGTCTACGCGGATGTTAAAATGAGGTTGAGAAATATTTTCCTCTAAATAAACCAGAATATTCATTCCAGAAGCCTAAGTAAATCAGAATTAATTCCAGAAGCCCAAATCAGGCAATGTTATGTTACGGCACACCTTCTGCATCTTCTGCCAAAACAGAATGAACAAATATTAAATATCTGGCTCACAATGAATGTATTTGTGCACCCAGTAAACGGCCATTTCCGCGGAAAAAAAAAAAAAGAAAGATAAAAATAATGTGTCAGATGCCTCCAGACATTTTCTATAGAACTGGCAGACAATTTTCAGGCTTACAGCATTAAAACAGGATGTCACAATTATTATAAAACGTGACTAGGTGATGCTGTGATCACTGTGAGTGCCACAGTGGTTGATTATATATCCCTACCCGCAAGTTGTAAAAATACACAAAATTAATTAGAAAAAAATACTAAAGTTATTCCATTTCATTTTGATCTCTCTGTCCCTATTAAGTTTCAATAATGTGAGCATAAAGTGCAAGAAAATAAGGAAAGTCGGCATCCTTTACGGTACCTTCGTGGTGAATGATAGCTTTTCCCCAAATAAAATTGCCGAACTGGGAATTGTACGTTGTTTCCGATGCCCTCAAAAATTTTGTATACAACTGATAGGTCTTTTTTTTTTTTTAGGTTGTATTGGTTAGGATAGAGTACCACAGTTACTCCCAACCTGATTTTATGATGTTGTGACGCATTTAGGGGCCACAGTGACTGAATCTGTTGTCCTACCCCCATTTTACCAGTACGCAAAGCAACGCAAAATGATCATAACAATTACTTACGTCATATTCCTCTGTTTAAATATTTTTGTTGCCAGTTTTCGTAACAAAATATGCATACTGATCATACAAATTTGTAATTATTTCATTCATTTCAATGTGACCCATCAATTTAATTGTAACTATTTTTAACTGGCTGGTCTTTTTGGTGATATTTTACCTAGCGTAAGGCGGGTCTAGTAATGTCTCCCCTTTTCCTTTCATTTATTTTAGTCTAAAAAGGTGTAAATATGAATATGCATAATAAAGTGTCATGGTTCCTAACAGTCAAAACAATGGTATCAAAATACTTAGTTTCCATATGTCCACCACGAGATCATCACTTCCACCCCCACTTTTTGCCTTCTTCTTCAGCAACGTTCAATTTCTTGATGGCCGTCTTTAAATCTTCCGCCGTGAAATGGCCTTAGTCGCCTGCTCGGCATTAAACACCAATAACTAACCTTAAATGTTATATTGTTCTGGCTGCTAATAAGTGAGCTGTCAAGAGCTCGGCAGCAGGTTTTCAGAGTTTGGTGTACAGAGACGTGTCTTCTGGTCAGAGCTGCCAAAGGACCGCCTCTCTGTATGGACAGGTCCGGAGAATGTGCTAAGGAGAATGATTTTCTACGCCACATTCGCATAGGGTTAGTTTCCGCAAGACCAAGTCTCACGAGGCGAGTCCAGAGTGATCAGTGCGCGCGTAGATGGAAGATGGTGGCCTGGCTCTCCATGTTCAGCTTGTTGATATCGTCTGCCCACGGGCTGCAGCCGCCGTTCTGCTGTTGCCAATCACGTTGTTGCTGTAGTGTCACGTCTTAGTTTCTTTACACGAGTTTGTGATCTTGAGGTAGTCTGGCGCCTGCTTTGGATAGGCTGTCAAGCCTCCCCATTCCCAGCTACTCCAGAATGCACTGGAATCCACTGCAACACTATTTTGTGGACAGGGCATCCAGTCTATCTTGAAGCTTCTTGGTGAGGAGATCAGTGGATCAAGCTGCTGCCTTACCCTAGCTAGTGTTCTGCTGCTGTGTTGAGCACCTGCAGATCTGTGCGATAGTTGGAGCTGCTGCTGCCAGCTGGTAAGGAGAGGGAGGTAGTAGTGCGGTCTGCACAAGGCGTCTTGTGCGGACCCGCCTGTGTAGTCTAGATGTGAGCACAGCTGCTGTGAAGGTAGCGCTTGTGCATTATCTCCAGCGAGATGGCTTTGTGCAGTGCCGCGACCTTTGGCAAAGAGTCCTGGGACATCGTTGATGTTGTCTAGAAGGCTCTTTCGAGATGTCCAGGTATCTGAAGGGAGCTCTTCACACATCTTTGGGCTTGGTTCCAGGACGTCAGTTTTAACCCTTTGCAGGACCTTCAGTTGGCGGTTCAGACTTGCGCGTTTCTGACGGTTCTTGGTCTGCTCCTGTAGTCTCCAGTGCTGTCGGTGTTTAGAAAGTCTCTTCATCGTGTGTGCTGTTCTGCGTTCCAGTGGCTCCAATGTCCTCAATTTCCTACATCGGGATGCTCAGATGGCTTTAAGAATGTCACTGTATCATTAGAATGACCCATGTTCTGCATCTTGTCAGATCAAGCCTGACATTTTTTGGTTTTGCAGGTAGTGTTTCATGTTGCCGATGTACCGCACTACAGGTCTCACACAGCTGGTGTTTGCTTGCTCCAGGATGCTATAATTTGCTCCAATGTGGTCCCCACCAGTTTTTTCATCAGAGACTTATTTTCTTTCGCAGCTCTAGCTACCATGGCTTCGATGTCAGGTCTCCACGTGAATCCAGTAATTTATTTGTTGCCAGTAAAGTTGGCCTGCCTGTCTTTGGTACTGGAAGGTCTCTAGTTTCAAGGTGACCTCTTCCATCTGATTGAAAGAAATTGTCTAGCTCAGTTTGAGTGGCCATCTTTCAGTCCAGCTGCTGACTCTATTGACAGCATCCTGGATTCTGCAGGATGCTATTTCTTTATGTTCTGCTGCGCTCCACACTAGTAAAGTCATCCGCATGGGGGATGTTCGAGACGAACCTTGGTACTGCTTTACTGATGTCATTAATGTAGACCAAGAACAGCATCAGGCACAACTTACATCGCCCTCATGTACATTTTCCCCGAGTTTGACAAGACTGCTTAATGTGCAGACGGTAGAAGCTTCAGCGGCAGCCCCTGTTTACAGACAATTCCCCCTATCAGTTGCATACAAAATTTCTGAGGGCATCGGAAACAACGTACAATTCACAATTCGGCAATTTTAAATGTGAAAAAGCTATCATTCACCACGAAAGAATGCCGACTTTCCTTATTTTCTTGCACTTTATGCTCACATTATTGAACCTACAGAAACTTAATAGGGAAAGAGAGGTCAAAATGAAATGGAATAACTTTAGTAATTTTTTTCTAATTAATTTTGTGTATGTTTACAACATGGGGGTAGGGATACAAAATCAACCACTGTGGCACTCACAGTAATCACAGCGTCACTTAGTGAAGTTTGTAATAATTGTGAAATCTTGTTTTAATGCTGTAAGCCTGAAAATGGACTGCCAGTGCGATAGAAAATGTCTGAAGGCATCTGACACATTATTTTTGTCTTTTTTTCGATTTCGCGGAAATGGCTTTTTACTAGGTGCACAAATACATTCACTGTGCGCCAGAGATTTAATATTTGTTCATTCTGTTTTTTTTTTTTTTTTGCAGAGGACGCAGAATGTGTGCCTTAACATAATATTGCCTGATTTGGGCTTCTGGAATGAATTATGATTTATTTAGAGGAAAATGTTTCTCAACCTCATTAATTTTAGCATCCACGAAGACCGTGAATGGGGGTACCCTTGCGCGATCGGCTATATCTCTGGTGTGCTCCCAAGGATTTTTAGGGGAAGTTGGCTTAAAGTATACTTTAAAACCCATCTTGTGTAAGTGCCGCTCAGTGCATAAAAGATGTTTATGTTTGAGATGTGAAAGAGCTGTGTAAAGATTTTGTAATGTATACTTTGTTCATTTAGAATTTGTCTTTGTCTTGTTTGTACTACTTGTTATAAATATACCACAAATGAATTTCTCTCTTCGAGATAATAAAGTACTCCTATTCTTATACTTATTGTGTACTGGCGGGGGGGGGGGGGGGGGGGGGGGGGGGGGGGGTGGTGCACGGTATGGACTGGTTTATGGAGTACGAGGCTTGTGCAGCAAAAACACCAACTCACACAGAGAGAGAGAAGGGTGGGGGGGGGGGGGGGGGCGGAGAGGGGAGGGGGGGGGGGAACAGGTGCAGACAGTAACAAAGATCCGAATGTCTCCAAGAGGCAGAGATCCTGTGGTTCCCGGCAGAGTGCGGAGGCTCATAAGAATATGTCTCTTTATGGTTTGAATTTATACCTCGCTGTCAGCAAGTCCCATTAGGCGACTGCTCCTCTGTGGCGCAGAGTATAGCGCGATGGAAAAGCCCAGGCTAGGCAGTTCACGGCAGTGCAAACT
>BTPG01000002.1:74999563-75037063 GCA_036245525.1 Semisulcospira habei | reverse complement strand
AACTTAGAACTGAGCTGCAGACGGTCAAACAGGAGCTGGCTACTGTCAAGCAACAGAATGCATTCCTCAGCGCCAGACAGGACAACCTTGACTGTAACATCAGGTACAACGAAGCCAAATTCAAGCATGGCCTCCAAGCCGGGGACCAGTCCCTACGAGACTACGCTACTTCAACTGACAAGGCGGTGGAGAAGCTGGCTCGAGAACAGAGCGCCCTGTCCACACAAGTTACGAAACATGCACTCAGCAAGGACACACAGCTCCGTACGCTGAAAAAAACAAGTGGAGTCTCTGCTGTCGCCTTCACTGCCTGTCCAAGCGCCTGGTACAAACAAGTCCCCACCACACTCTCCATCACCCTCTAGCTTCAACAATCACCCCAGGGTGCAGATCGAATCATCGGCCGCTAGCACTCCAGTGACTGCACAGTGCGCGCCGTCATCAAGCGGCTCAGCGGCTACTGTGGCCACCCGTAATCGCTTCGCAGTCCTCGCCACCGACGAAGAAAATGACGAAACTTCACGCGGATCATCCCAAGAGGATATGCAGAAATCCCCCAAAGCCACCCCCGCGCAGCCTGCTAAGACGTCGTACGACCACCTCTGCAACATGAGCATTAGGCCTGACTCGAACGTTCTGCTGCTCGGTGACTCCGTCATGAAGCGAGTCAGCGAGCAAAAAATGTCGAGTACCCAGCACGCACAGTATCTTGGGCAAATATTGGTCCATTGCTGGATAATGGCCGATATATTGGGCCAGTATGCGAGAGCTTAGCGCCATGCTGAAACCAACACGCGCGCCGGTATCGCGTGAGCCCGCGCGCGCGCCGGTATACAATCTTGGTGCCAAGCTGGAACAATCACGCGAGCCGCCGGAGGCTGTACCGCGCCCGCGCGCTGCTTCGCCTGCAAATGTTGGCACACGATAGGCGAGCCAGTCTGGCCCAATATTCGCAACATTGACAGATGAAATTTTAAATCTAGCCGACATTTATCTTGAAAATAAATATACAACGGCAATGTTTTACCATAGTTTGGGCACGCCGTGACTTTTTTTGTTAAATAATTTTTTTTATATAACATTTATTCGCCACATTCTATGTTTTGTCAGACACTGCATTGCATGCCGGTATTAGCACCTGCTGCGATTATTTCCGCCAAATTTGACTGCAAATCAAGGCTACAAATTCCATTGCCAGACCAAGTTCCAGCTTTCTTTCTTCTATATTTCTTTCGCTGACGCCACGTGCACTTGCTGATTAAGGTATACGTATGTGTATAGTACGATTTTAAACTTCTCCTTGAGAAAATATGGATTTTAAAGATGTGTCGTACTGGTCGAAGAGGAGAAAAATCAGGAATTCCCACTACAAGATCGTGCAGCTGGAGAACCTCAACACAGTCCTAGACAACGCGCGGCGACCAGGAACAACATGGTAATTATACATTTGAAATCTGAATATTGTTTGCATTTTCTTGTTTTGTGGTGTGCTGCTTGAGTTGATGAATTTAGTTATGTAGCTGGAGGTTTAAAAACTAATATTTTATTATAATTTACATGCAGTTTTGTGTTTCGTTTTATGCTTTCTGCTCTATGCAGGAAAACTACAGAGAAAGGTAAATTTTGATAGTGATTCTTTTGGACAAATTTTATTTGTAAAAACCGTTTTATTTTTTTCTGTGTGTGTTTGCAGATTCTGTACTTATCCCACTGGAGGCTTGGACTTTAAAGATTGTGTACGGAGGACAATGCCCTTTTTGATGAGGACAAGTCAGTGTCTGGATATATTGTACAACCTCACTGAAAAAAGGGGAATGAAGCCTTCAGCAGACTGTGTAACTTGCACAACGCAATGATTGGTAAATTATAATTAAGTAATTAATGCTCTGTTTTATTATTAAAACAAGATGGGATAAAACATAACCCACAAAGTCCCTTCTATATGAGTGCTGTCCTCGCTTTTGTCTTTGATCTGATTCTGATGTTGAATTATCTATTGAAAAAGTCTCACAGATCTGCCAATGCGTCAGTGAGTTCTATAATGCCTCAGTGCGCGAGCATGACTTGGCCCCGGTAGCTGGACTCACAATCCAGGGGAAAAAACGGATTTGTTCAATAGCATGTCCGTTGAAAGGTCCTGGTAAATCAAAGTGGCACAGTTGGAGTGCGCCTGAGTTGATCAGTGTTCAGGTCGTACTCCATAGGCAATAGATTTCCCTGTCCCCCATAACCCGCCCGTCAGGGCCGTCCATGATCACCTCGGTGCTGTGGACGTTAAACCCGAACTAACCAACCAACCATGACTTGTGACCCAGTTTCTCGGCTGGCCTGGAACAAACTAAGTGGCCAAACTGAAACAGCCGCGTGACGCGTATGTCAAGACATACACGCCACGCGGCTGTTTCAGTTTGGCCACTTAGTTTGTTCCAGGCCAGCCGAGAAACTGGGTCACAAGTCGTGCTCGCACACTGAGGCAGCGAGTCTCTCAGCTGTCAGGCTAGCTGATGAGCGGGCTTCCTGCAAGGCGCAGTACAGCAGGAAAAATGACTACCTTTTGTTTTCATGACTTTCTTATTTACCGTTCTAGTGTGTGATGCAAAACTTTGTGAGATCTGTTTTTTTCTCTTTATTTCCACCTTATCCTGCTGGCTACTGGTTTGTCACAACTATAGTGTGTTTGGTGTCAGTGTGTTGGGCAGAATGTCCGCTTTTAAACAAACAAAGCTTTGCATCACACACTTGAACGGTACATAAGAAATTCATGAAAAACAAAATGTAGTCATTTCCCCTGCTGTACTGCGCCTGGAACAAACTAAGTGGCCACTTATAGCGTTGGGCCAAACAGCCGAGGTGATTGATTTGTCAAACATCATTTGTCATGACGCAAGTTTTAGTTTTTACGTATTCATTTAGTTTTACATGATATGAGTTTCACTTCATAGGCTTGAGAAAATTGTGTCAAAACTAGAACTCCATAGTACAATTTCAGTCTTGCTATAATTTGTGTGAAAGCAGGTTGACTTTACCTAACTACATGATATACTAAGTACACTGGTCACCTGCATCCTCTTCTTAAAGCGCGTCGATGTGTGTGTGCGTGCATGCACGCGCGCTCCAAACATCTCCAAGAGGCGCCTGGAGTGCGCATGAGGATCTATTCCTCCTGGAGATGCGCGCATGTTTGTGTGAGAGAGAGGGCCACTCGTGCAAGAGAGAATGCCGTCATATTTTAGAGCTCATTCAGATGTTGGAGCCTGCACTGCAGGGAGTTAGCACTTTATAAATTTAATTATTATTATATTTAGAGTATTAGGTCAGTATCTCCGTAGTGACGGAGTTGCCTCTTTTACGTCACCGCCGGTCTGACTTTCTCTAGAAGTAAAGTTTTTTGTAGTGTTTTAATGCCTTTCTGAAAAGAATTAATTTTTACTAAAGAAGTTGAAAGGATGAAAAGCTGGCTAACGAACTTATCCAATGTCTTTCTCCAAACTAGCTATAGGTTCAAGTAATTATGACAAAAATTACGGTCTCTAATCTGGGTCAACTGACTTCCTATAAACGGTTGTTTATGTCTTCAATGTGTCATTCATTACAATATGCTCGGAGGTTGTCTTAGCCGCCACCCACTTAAGAAAGTATTTCACCAAGACCAAGTCTTAAATTCAAGCTTGTGTGTACAGAAATATCAAAGAATAAGAACTCTTGTTTACATACATATACACGCATACATTCGCACATACGGCGCTTCACGCCAAAGGTACGTTCAGCAGCGAAGTTAGTGTAACTAGACATGACGTAATTTTTATCTTGTTGCTTCAATTAGAGGTTTAGCCTGCTTGCCTTGACATGGAAATGCTATTAAATTCGCCCCACTGCGACCTTTCCTAAAAGCTCCTTTCTATAAATAGAAGGGACTTAAAAGACTTAAAAGAAAACTGAAGTCCAAAATGGGATCAAACCATTCAAGTGACTGCATGGATATTGCAAAACTGGCCGAAGTGAGTCTTTGTTTTGGGTCATCTGTCAGATGGTTTTTAGTTTTAGCCATTGCCCGTCATGAAACATGCATCAATTGGTATTTCTCTGAGACTAAGCAAGCCACAGTCTTCTGTAAATGTTCAGACTTGGCCCAAGGGTACTTTCCACAGTATAAACACCAATTTCAGTGACCTCTCTTAAAGTCAACTCTACAGGATTCAGTAATCAGACATGCATTTTATTTTCAGATGGTGTGAGAAGGTGCCATGGTAGTGCAACAGACATAGGCCACGTTTTAACTCAGTTACTGGATCAATTGATCGCGATGGGAATAAGCAGAGGTGGGAGGCGGCAAAGCGAGCACACACAGACTGACAGTGAATTAGTATAGTTTTAGTTTCTCTGCAAGCTGCTAAACCCTCTGGCTATCAGTACTGCCTGACATTGTGATGATTCCTGCAGGACACAGACTGACAGTGATTAGTATAGTTTTAGTTTCTCTGCAAGCTGCTAAACCCTCTGGCTATCAGTACTGCCTGGCATTGTGATGATTCCTGCAGGACACAGACTGATAGTGATTAGTATAGTTTTAGTTTCTCTGCAAGCTGCTAAACCCTCTGGCTATCAGTACTGCCTGGCATTGTGATGATTCCTGCAGGACACAGACTGACAGTGATTAGTAATAGTATAGTTTTATTTTAGTTTCTTTGCAAGCTGCTTAACCCTCTGGCTATCAGTACTGCCTGACATTGTGATGATTCCTGCAGGAATCATTGCGACTTATAGTGCAATACAGACAGCCAAAGGGTTAATCATACCTGTTGTTATCAGATTTATCATATTAAGTAGAAACTAGAATGTAGTGCATGTTTTGTGATTTTGTTAAAACTACAATTTCTTTTGTTATGAAACGTTATAAAATATATGTTGTGTAATGGTTATATATGGTATAGATCTGTCATTTCTGTCTACCATCTTAGAATTTTTAATTAACTTTTTTTCCGGTCAAAGCAACATCAACTTCAAACATTGGACATTAATTTCAACTAAACTGTCCATGACAGAAGAAAATTAAACTAATTTTGATTGCAATATTAAGTTTCATTCTGATTCAAATATTCAGTTTGCTACACTGTTAAGTCAGTCGGGCCAAGATGCTTGTAAACATATTGTTTATTTTTACAAGTATAGTTTGCCTGATCACTTAAGCTTGCCTCATGTTTTTTTGTTGTTGCACATAACATTTTAATAAGACATACATGTTTTGTAACCATCTGTTGCAGAAGTGTTTATGTTTGAAAAGTGATGGCAGCTACTGGCTAGTTTAGGGCTTTCAAGCAATGTAGAGCAAACCTGCTTTTAGTTGCAAGTTATTAAAATGCTAACTGGCTGCATGCATGAACTTTTACTCCCCCCCCCCCTCCTCCCCATTACATTTAAGGTTTTATTTGATACTATTTTTAACCCATTCAATCCAGAGGCTGATTTTGTCAGATTTGCTTGAAGGCTACATTACAAATTTTGCGACAGATTAACCATTTTAGTTTATGGGTAGTGCCAGAATAGCTTGGTGTCTCAGGTGCCAAGCTATTCTGGCACCACCCTTGAATTATCATAGTCAAATTAATTTCAAGCATGTGTGTATTAGGATGAAAAGGGTTAATAAGGACAATTCATGAGATTCTCTTCTTTCTTTTCATAACCAATGTTGTTTGTGCCAAATCCTGTATGTTTAGGAGGAAATTTAGTCTCCAATCGAATTATGTCAGTATATTCTGTTAATCTGTATGAAAGTTATTTATGGGAGCAGGTAAAAAATGTGCTGTGTACAAAATCTGTTATGTTTACAGATCCTATTGCCAGTACCTGAACATCTGTGTGTATACATTCAGAGATGGTTTTTGTATGTCATGTATCAGAACAATTGTTTTCTTAATTCAATAATTGTGGGCTTTTTTTTTTTTTTTTTTTTTTTTTTTTACATTTTGTGTATTGTTACAGACAGGTTTCTTTTTGTGTGTGTGTGTGTGTGTGGGGGGGGGGGTGTAATTAATCCATTGAATCCTGCCTGAGGGTGATTTTTTTTTCAACTTCAGATTGCCCTGTGAAAGGTATGTTATGGGTAGATCAACCATTTTAGTTCAAGGGTGGTGACAGAGCTGTGCACCAAGCTGTTCTGGCACGATTCTTGAGCTATCATGGTCAAATTATTTCAGGCAGTAATGTATCAGGATGGAAAGGGTTAAATGAGATAATCATTGTCCTTCATTTCGGTATAGTTAGTGTTTTCTTTTCATAAAACTGAAAATCAGATTAAACTTGTGCATCACTGTGAATCTGAGTTCAGGTCTTTCTTTTTAAGTTGTGTTTTGAGTTACATATTTTGATGAACGTTTGATTTGATAACTATCAGATTAATATATGTTTGCATGATGGTCTTTTTCCTCAGAAAAAAAGCTGGATTAAATTACCAATATCCAAATCTGGGACACTACTATTCATGTTGGAAAAAGGTTGGCAGAATATTTGCTACATGTTGGCACCAGAATGGATTAAGCATGGCACTATATTGGCAGCCAATATTCACCATCCTGGCCCTAGGATGGATCCATCTTGGCACTATATTGGCAGCCAATATTCACCATACTGGTTCTAGGATGGATCCAGCTTGGCACTATATTGGTAGCCAACATTCACCCGATATTGGGCCAACAATGGATCCAGCTTGGCAGCCAACATTTACCCGATATTGGGCCAACAATGGGCCATTTTGCGCTTCCAATATTGGACCAATATTGCCACCCATATATCGGCCCAATATCTGAGCCAATATTGGGCCAATATTGGACCTATATTGGTGTGCTGGCTGGGTACAGACTGCAGCGTGCAGAACCTGGCTGTATCCGGCCTTTCAGTCGAGGCTTTGAGCAAATGGGTGACACACCTCCCGCCTACTCCACGTATCCGGCACGTGGTTTTCCACGTAGGAATCAACAGTAGCAGTGTCAACCAGGGTCCAGTTGCAAGTGACACGTGGCTACAGTTAATCCGTCTGGTGTCCGCCGCCTTCCCACGTGCCACGATTCAGGCCTCTTCCATCATCCCTCCCTTCAGCAGTCACCACGCCCTCTCACGACCTGCGCGCCTGTCCAACTTCAACCTAAAACAGGCCTGTCAACAAGCAAACACTCAGTTTGTTGACCATACCTCTACCTTCCTGACCAAAAACGGCGCCCCCAAGCAGGTCAAGTACAGGCGTGACAACACCATGACCCACCCTAGTGACGAGGGTACTAAGCTGATCGCTCTCAAGATCCGTTACGGCGACCCTCCCCGCGACCCCTACCACCAACAGAGAGGGGGGGGGGGGGGGGAGGGGGCACAGTCAACGGGGCGGGTCCAACCCACTTATCAGCCATAACGGGTCACGTGGCGAGAGCGGGCAGCAACTCGTCATCAACCCATAACGGATCGCAACACTTAATGTCTGCCGTCCCGGGTCGCCTGCAGTCCTCGCCAGAGAATAGAGAATGGATTTTACTTCGACAATTTTTGTCGACTTTATTTTTTTACTATTTTTGATAACAAAAAACTCCACATGACCGCACCGCCCATTTTTCCCGGATCTACTCTATCTTACTCGGTGAAAATAAAGATTTCCAAAATCAATGCCATTCATGACTAAAGCAAAATTAACACCCAGGGTTAATTAATCTATCGATTATGTAAGTGTATACACACTAAAATGTATATTTAATATGTTTAATTATAGCTTTAATAATTAATATTATTTATTATAAAATGAATCCAGATGAATTACTTCTTCTAAACAATATCAGCGCTGTAGAAAACAAAGACTTAGACTAAAAAAAACAGCGCCTTTTGTCTGTAATTGTTTCAGGTAATCAAAAGCTTATCTCGGAAAACAATACATGACAGAAGACATAGAATCCCTCACGGCTGAAGAGTTAATTAAACTACACTCCAAATATGAAAATCACATCGCTTCACTAATGACTCTTGATTTCAGTCAATCTCTTGTATGTCTATACACAAAAGCAGTGAGTCACTTTCTACCTGTAGACACTGACAGTCTATCACGTGACCTTGAAAGCAACCCTATTGTTTCAAGTTTAATTGGTAAATTAGCATGCATCATGTTTTACAAGTTTGGGAATTACCTGGCACATGTGGTAACTTTGCTTGTTACTGGGAGCCAAATTGATTTTTCGAAAATAAATTTTACTGCAGAAGAAAATGGACGAAACCCAGAGGACTACATAACCAAGTCCTGTCTTGACACAGGTTCAGACTAAAAGTCCAGGAAGAGTAGAGGCTTGAAAAAAATTAGCCGAATGGAACAGACAAAAAAAATTACAGCTTCAGGCGCAAACAGAAAAGGCTCATGTAACTGACCCACCGTCAACAGCACCAGCTTCAGCAACAGTGTCACTACCATCAGGACCATCAGAGCCAACACTGTCAGGTCCATCACACCCTCATCAAAGTGTAAGACAAACAACTGAGTCTAAACCCGAAACAACAAAATATATAGTTGCTGGATTTGTTGTCGGATTTGGTTACGTAGGTTACCAATTATACAAAAAATACAAACCACAGACCGTACAGTGTCCAAAAAATCAGACACTCCAAAAACAAAACCAAAAGTCGCCACATTACCAGTATCATCCAAAGTCGTGGACCCATTTGTTATGCAATAAATACATTTTTTATTTTAATTTTTATTGTATAAGAAAATGAGCAACACAAAGAACATAATAAACCTTGTCTATCACTCTGCCATAATAAGCGGACTAGCAGTAGCTTACTCTATGCTGGGAAAAAGTCTACTCAAAATGAAATCAGCCAACCTGAGTAGATTAGACTTTGAAGACAGTGCTAAATTAATTGTAGTTGTTACAGCGTCAATTGCTACAAAAGACTTCTCGTTAAGCAAGGAATTATTCCCAAAAATGTTTCTATGTAAATAAAAAAGTATGGCTACAATAGCTATTATGATTGGTGGTGCCATGGTCAATGCACTTGCATTCAGTGGTTCAAATTATCTCTTTTCAAAAGTGGGTAGAGAAGAATCTGCAGAAGATATGTGACGTCACAATGAAGCGTCAGAGAAACTTGCACAAGCCCAGCAGGATTATGAAAAGCAACGAATTGAGAAACTTGATTTCATTAATGAAAAACTCAGGCTTGGAGGTCATGCACAGCATATGTTTTCTAATACCGACGACGCAATCCGTGAATATTTTCTCATTACAGGCAATGACATGACCATCCCAAAACCAAAACTTAGCGACTATTACCAACCCAGTCCACAACAAAGAAACACAGAGATAATCTTTGTTCTAGTGGGAATGACGTTTGTATATTTCACAGGAGTTATATTGCTAGAAAAAATGATCGACGCTAAACTATCAAAAATATATTACTCCCCCATTGGATACTGGAAAGGGAACACCGCAATTCAGAAATTACACGCGGCCGTGGGCGGAGATGTAACACTCAATCAAATAAAACAATGGTTACAGAGACAAGTAATTTGGCAAATATATTTACCTGTACCAAGAAAAATTTCAAGACCTCATTTTGAAAACACTACACCAAATGACACGCATCAAATTGATTTATTGTTTCTGCCCCATGACATAATAAGAAAAAAGCGTTACAAATACGCACTGACTGTTGTCGACATAGCTTCAAGGTATAAGGACGCCGAACCCATATCTGACAAGAATGCTACCACAGTTGCTACAGCATTAACAAAAGTATATAGTTGTAGTCCCCTGAAATTCCCCAGACTTATGCAGGTTGATGACGGATCTGAATTCAAAGGTGTCGTTAATCAGTTATTTGCTAAGCATGGCGTACTGGTTAGACGCGGCATTCCAGGCATACACAGATCACAGGCAATTGTTGAGAACTGCAATAAGCAATTATCAGAAAGACTTTTCAGTTACCAGTATTCTAAGGAACTCATGCATGACACACGTAACATGGAGTGGGTAAAGAGATTACCAGCTGTGATAAAAGCAATGAATAACGAAGGCCACGTAAAACCCGCTGATGCTATTAAACTAAAATCAATACCGTTAGAGTCAGGGAGAGGACTAAAAACACCTCCTGACACACGTTTGTTTACAAAACAGGTAAGATATATATATCAGCCCGGTGAGTCTGAGAATGATGTCAGGTGCAGGGCAACCGACCCCATTTGGTCTATGACTGTACACAATATTAAAAAAATAATTCCCGGCACTGACGCATCAATATATTACCTATATGAACCAGCCCCTCAGAGAGCATTTGTCAGAGAAGAATTACAGATTATTCCCCCAGACACTGTTACTCACTTTTGACCAATTCGTCAATCAGTTCATCAATGAGCTCATCACAAATATCCCAGGCCGCACGGGATCCTGGCACCAGATGGGACCCATGTGTCCAGCCCACTTACACACAGGGCCTGCAGGGGTCCATCGTGATACCAGGAGGCATGCCCACTTACAAGCCCGCCGACCCAACGATCTGCGCTGCCCATTTACCCTCCGCATGATCCTCATTTCATGCTTGCCATGCTCGCCCCGCTGTCTTGCCCGGTAGCTATCATGGACCTAAAAATAGCACACCTCACGTGCTGAGAGCATGCGTGCCTGCCTTTGGCAGTACACTCAGACATTCAAACTACAGCCGCTATGTTCCGTTTGATATCATACATCATAGATCCTCATAGCTTCCAAGTCCGATGGTTCAAATTAATTTATTTGGTCCGTCCACTGACTTATTTACATCAGTATTTGTAGGCGCGACGGGGTTTTGGAATTTACCTCGATCAGTCCTTGAAGAGCTCTCACGCTGGAATCTGGGATTGACAGAAAAAAGGAAGACCGCCATTTTGGAACGCACGTTTCTGCAAACTCTTCAATTCAGTCAGTTCTGCTGATTATGCTTCTCAAGTCACAACCCAAAATAAAACAGAGGTAAGCCTGCATAATTTACTTATTTTCATTATTTGGTGCTTACTAATGAACATGGCTAGTAGACTGAGCATCTTACGATACAAGGCGAAAGATCAGAGAAGGTGCTACAACACAGATGTCGAACGATGCCAAAATAAACTGATTGATGTGTGGGTGCAGTAAGATGGCGATGTGTTAGCAATAGAGATGTTAGTGCTTCAAAGAGGGACGAGGACACAATAGATTGTTTGCAAGCTACTTATAGCACTAATAACAAAGCAGGAAATGAAGCTGCAAGTGACTAGACCATGCACGTCGGCAGCAGTGAGAATGTTCTACTTCCAGTGACTTCAACACTGACCATCTTTTAGATGCATGAAGATACAGCAGATAAACGGACAAACTGAAGTTCTGACAGAGTCTTTTGAGTCGGACACAGATGTGTCAGAAGGTAATAGATAAAAACCTGACCTGAGTGACAGTAGTTTCCATCCCAACTAGATGCAGTTTTCTAACATTAAAAAACCCTGAGTATTCAGTAAAAAAAATAAAATAAAATAAATAAATAAAAATGCACGTTTTGTATGGAGGAGGCACATCCTTTCAGCCAGTATGAATTAACAGCATTTTTACACCTTCTATGGCATTATTCCTGTCATTTCTGTATACATATAATGATGTATACATCTGTTACCAGGTACCACATCACTGGGAGCAGTTTGGGGCTGACACCAAAAGAAAGACAACTGCGTGAGGCGGGTCCTGTCTGTTCTGCTACAGCATGAAGGGGGAAAAAGATTGTCTTCCCATCATGAGGACACTTTGGTAAGCTTTTAATTTTTGTATGCATGTCACACTCTGTATTGTCAGTGTTGTATGACTTGTGAGACCTTAAAGTATGTGTGCATTATGCATAATATTAGGATTTTGGAACAATGCATGTCATCATAAAGTGGATTTCCTGGCATGTAACAGAGATTTGTTTTTATGTTGTGATCCAACTTTTCCTGCAGATTGCATACAGAGCCAAGGCTGGAGAGTTCTAAAGGTGTGATGTGTTGTTGGTCTGGTGTGTCTGTTTCTCGTACAAATAATTTTCTAGTACAAATTACATGGGAAGTGGGTGATCCAACATCAGGAATTGGTAAAGCTTGAATAAGTAAGGTGAAACTAATGCAAAAGTATCTACTTTTTTTCAGAAGGGGTACTGAAGCACAATCCGGAGTCCACGTGAAAACAAGTCCAGGACACAACAGCCAACTGGCAGTCAGGACCAGTACCAAGGAAAATACAGAGAGGTGGAGCGATCTATTTATTACACCACCATTTCAGATTACTGTTGGAAACAAACAAAAAACTACAAGCTGTGACATTTTTACAGACAGGTAAACTAACGCTGGAGGGATCAACTTCGCTAAATTTATCGCAGACCTATTTAGGCATAATTAATTCTACCCAACTACTTGGATATCAAAACTCTACCAAGGGTTTATCCACTGTCTTGGGTGTGAATGTATCCAGTGTAGATTTGTTGTGTTGCTATTCCACTCAGCTTGCAGACTGTATATGCTCATATTGACGCCAAAGTAGAATGTGATCATGCAGAAGATGTATCACACTGGCTGACTGAGTGTGATATGAGGCACAATACACCATGTGTGTGTTATGAGTAAGACATGACTCGCTGAGCATTTTACAAGTTCTATGTTCTTTTTTTTTCAGACGTATATCACACTTATAGATATCTCATTACTCATTTTCACTAGAGGAATGTAATAAAATATCATACATATATGTAATACAACTACAACTGCAAAAATAAATCCAGTGAAGGTTCTGCATTATTTTATGTTTTGTGTGTATGTGACTATAAAGGGTTTTTTTTTGGTGCTCTCTCTCTCTCTCTCTCTCTCTCTCTCTCTCTCTCTCTCTCTCTCTCTCTCTCTCTCTCTCTCTCTCTGCCCTGGGGGACTTGGGTGGGGTTAGGTATTTTTTAGTTCCCAGGGTCACCCTGGTCAGCCCCACAGGGTGGGGTTTTTTCTCTATTCTGGGGCATGTGTTTCTGTCTACCCTTTGTCCATTCACCTGTATTTGCCTTTTTAAAACTCTCCCTACTGTCTGCACTGCCTGTAGCTCTTGATATTGGATGTGTGTTGCTAAATGGTCTTAGCTTTATTTAGCCCCTTGTGTTAGGTTTATTTAATGTATTTGACTGGCTGACGACATACATTCAATGTTCTGTTTATTTTTTTATTTTTTTTAAATTTTTTTCACAAATAGTGCAGGCACGTCCTGAGAAAGCCTTGTTGCTGTTGGGACGCTAAGCAATGTACAATCAATCAATCTCTCTCTCTCTCTCTCTCTCTCTCTCTCTCTCTCATGATGGTGTTGTGTGCGTGCATGCATGCACGTGTGTTTATGTGAAGGTTGAAGAGCAAGAAGTGATACATGGAGATTGTACAAGCACAACATGGGTGGCATCCAGGCAAATCCAGACCAAAATGGTGACGGAAAAGTGTGTAAAATGCAGAGGAGAACTCAAAGGAGAAAGAAACATGCTTAAAAAAAGACATTTACACCACAATACATCAATATGTTGGGTATTTTCAACATAAGCATACAATTCAGTCGCTACTTGTCAGCTACTTTGCTTTTTCACTGACAAGTAGCGACTGAATTGTGTACTTTACTGTCTATTTTGAAATACCCAAAATATTAATAAATTGTGTTGTCTTTTCTAAGTGCGTTTCTTTCTCCCCTGAATTCTTCTCTGCACCCTGGAAGCATCCAGGATCCATCCTGGAAGGGGGAGCTGGGTGGCTCGGTGGTAAAAGCATTTGCCTCCAGACCAAAAGGTCCCGGGTTCGAATCCAGCTTGGGTCAAAATTTGCTCAGACCCTTTTTCGTTGTCCCCATCTTTGAAATCACCCTCGTGGTGGACAAAAGACGTTAAGCCCTAAACATTTAACATTTTTTCCATCCTGGAAGTATGCGGGATACATCCTGGTAGTATGCAGGATACATCCTGGAAGTATGAAGGATATATCCTGGTAGTATGTGGGATACATCCTGGAAATATGCAGGATACATCCTGGAAGTATGCGGGATACATCATGCTCACAAACCAGATAGGTGAGGCTAGCACTGGCAGAATTGTATGCAAACCAAGGGGAATCACAGCGCTGGACACATCATGGGATACACCATGGAAGCATCTAGGATCCATCATGGGAGCATCTAGGATCCATCATGGAAATATTTGGGGGATATCCTGGTTACATCCTGGGAGCATCTAGGATCCATCATGGGAACATGCTGGGGGCATCTGGGATTTATCCTGGCAACATCATGGGAACATGTGGGGGGGCATCTGGGATTTATCCTGGCAACATCATGTCAGCCCACACGGGGCTCATTTGGGACCTATTTGCACATCCCATGTGGGCCCCATACAGGCAGCCCATATTGGCCCCATATGCCAGCCCGCAGGGGACCCATATGTCACCCACAAGACTGTGTTGACTGGGATCTTCAGATAACTTGAGCCTGTAATTCCCAGGTGCATAAGCCTTCTCCTTACTGTGAAACACTTGTTTCGTGTCCCCAACTGCCAGTGACTTCTTGTGTGTTTGGATCATTTCAAGATTATGTTTGTTTGATCTCAGTGACTTGTTTGGATAATCAGGCATCAGTTGTCCATCTAACACTTGCTTGTAATGTTCATGACGAATGTCTTTATTTTTAATTGCTGTTTTTTTTTTTTTTTATTCCTTTGGCTTTCGACTGACTACCTTTTTGGTGCAGTATAGAATACATTTTTGATCTCAGTCCAACGTACTCAACTATTGGCACACCATTCAGTTCGTCTTTAAACTTGCCAGGCACTTTTTTTGTTTTGTGTGCTATATAATTGATGATCTTTTGGATAGTCAGACGTGTCATACATGTGTAGTTCTGTTTTCTTGTCTTCATAAAAGTCTTCCGTCGATACATCTATGATCATATAGTCAGTGTCAGTGTATAGCAGACGACACTCAGGATACTTTGGTTTGAAGTAATCATAATAACATTCAAGCATTAACAGTTTTGACAACTCAAGAATTGCCATAAATGAATACTGGCTTGTCCAGTTTAACAATTTTTTTTTGAGTGAGTGACACTGCATACAATGGTGAATGAAACTCTTTATACCCTGTGTACTGTGGCTTACCTGTAAGTTTAATTGCACCTGATTCAGTTGTGATCAGTCTTACATCTTTGCGGTGATGAGGATTTTCCATAGTCTTGCCAAAACAGGCATTGTTCATAAGCTTAAAGAAGTCTTTGTCAAATGCAGTGTTACCATCTCTTGCATGAAGAGATGTGTTCTTCATTATGTAATCTTTCATGAAAGCACTTTGATCAAATTGAATACCTCTGTGAACTTTCTTTAGTACTAACCCATGTCTAATGTAAAACTGCAACAAGCGATAGTGACAAACGTAACTGAATTTGTCATTCAGATTTGGCACAAGTTTAGTGTCTTCTTTTTTCCCAGTCAAAGTAATTTTCTCAACTGCCAATGTATAATCATTATGGTAATCATGTAGATGGTGTGGGTACTCTAGGTCGACTTCAAAGATCCAACCCTTCGCGTTGTTACTATCATGATTTATAATATAGTTTGATAAGTATGTTCTGTCGTACTGTAACAAATCATACAGAGAAAGGTTTTTAAAGGGCAATAACTCACACATCGCCCAGCCATACAAATTGTTCGCGTCTACGTACGTAATGAATGACCTTAACCTTGAGGGGTTAAAGTCAAGGTCATCCAGATATTTATTGTTCGCTTTGGCATAATTGTTTGTGGCTATACTAATGCCTCCCCTCAATCCACGTTCCACCATTTCACCCATCGTATGATCAGACAACAGATCTATAAATATCTTACTGGATTTCAAAAATGTATCCCATGTCATGCTAGGACTAGTTATGTAACAGGCCGGGTCAAGACTGTAGTGCAACAAACCCTTTTCACAGTATCTTTCAAATACGTCTGCTAGCAAGCAAACGTCAGCTTTCAAATACTGGTCATGGTAGTCACCAATTGTCTGATACCCTAGTTTACCCCATGCATCGAGCGCATGTTGGTAATCAGAGTCAGAAATACTTTTACCATTAAGTGTAGAATAAAATTTCTCTTTTGGTGGCAGTCTCCTTTCCTCAAACACAACCCAGTGATCAATGTACTCATAAGGGTAGACACCTTTCTTAATCAAGTCTGGCTCAAAATATTTACTTGTTATTGGATATTCAGTCAGACCTTCTGCCAGACTAGCCAACCCTAAAGACAAATGTAGCATAGAGTCATAAAACACTAATTTGTTGTCCAATCTAAAAGTCAAATATTTTTCAGTTGTCTGCGCTATACAACTAAATTAAATGTTTCTGTAAGACTCATCCACAGCACGCATGATAATGTGTGAATCATACCCCTTTAGATTGTGAAAAAAGATTGGTAACTTATATGTCTTAGGATCTGTTTTTAACAAAAAGTTACAATTGTTATGTGCAGCACCTCTGTAGCGTCCAGTTATGTGATCATGGTCACGAACTTTATCACCCTGTTCACAAATCCAACATGTCACAGCTGTATCAAAATTCAGTTTGTCTTCTGCTGTCATCACCAAAAGCATCAAGACATGTTGTGAAATAATGTACTACCTGACTATACAGATGTCTCATTTCTGTTAAAAACAGACATGCTGCATTTTCCCCTCTGTAGATAACAGGTTCTGAATGCTCTCCGTCTGACCTAACAATAATGTATCCAAAAGAACACGCCACTTGGTCACTTAGTTTTATAGTCTTTGGTAATGACTCTGGAACAGGACATTCATACGATACAACTTGTGATTCAAAATCAGCATACACTACAAACGGCAGCTTTTGCTGATTCCCATAGTTCTTGAAATAGACTTGACTACCAAGATCTGGGTACTTAAGTACAGTTTGAATGTCATCAGCTGACCTACAATGCAGGACATGTTTATGTGCCACTGCAATAGAAAAAAATCTTTGTAAACATCTTTTACACACTTCCTGTTTACTAACATATTTTGAAACAATACTGCGAATGAGACGTGACATAATCCTGATAATTGTGTAGTGAAAGTTATTGTCATCTCCTATTAGCAACATGTCAACATTTTTATTTTCTGAATGTCCGTAGGTTGGAGCAAGTGGTGATACTCTAATGGGTTGTAACTCGTCAACAGACTCATTATCCCACACATAGACATTCACAGATATACCAGGATTTAGTTTTTCAAACAAGTCTATATCCTCTATTTTAACAGGGAAATCAATACCACTAAAGTTGAGTTCATTTACAAATTTGGTGTAGTTAGATACGCGTTCAGGTTTTGATTTTACAAAGTGTAGTTTAGCAAGTACACACCACATGAAACAAAAATTATCATTGTTTTGAATATTAACAACAGCCTTTTTGTTTGCAACCTCTGTTGATTTACCATGATTTACCATGATAACCATGATTTACCTAATATAGGATGATACCTTGACTGCTTTAATTGTAGTTCATGTTCATGACCTTCATGCCATCCAGAACCCTTCATTTTTGCTTTGTCAATTGCTTCAAGAAAGTCAGGCTATAGTCTTTCTCTAAACACGTTTTCCAATTCCCTTCTTGTGTTAACTGTGTGTTGTCTTGTCGAGATATACAATACAATCACTTCACCCTCTACTCTAGTAAATTTTATTTTAGCAACAACCTGGATCTTTACACTGCCTGTTAGAAGATTATCTTGTATGACAGAAAAAGAGTTTTCTATCAATTCATAGACATTGTTACTATTAGATATAGGCAAGTCTGTTGTGTGAAACACGTTTCTTAAGCCTGATTGGCTTGTCGTGCCTGATGAGCTTTGAGCATTGTCCGTCATTTTTATTTGACCGACAAAATAATAAATGAAAAAAAAACACAACATTATTACTGTATGTGTAATACCATTTTATTAACTGTAATAAAAAAAAATGAAAAAATATACCACTATTACTGTATGTGTAA
This sequence comes from Semisulcospira habei, assembly GCA_036245525.1. Lineage (NCBI taxonomy): Eukaryota > Metazoa > Mollusca > Gastropoda > Semisulcospiridae > Semisulcospira > Semisulcospira habei. Next base: position 75,019,039 of record BTPG01000002.1, on the reverse strand, counting down.
TACCATTTTATTAACTGTAATAATGGAAAAATACAGATTTATTTGGTTTAGTTCTTTCACTAAATCATTACACACTGCATTAAACCAGCCACTGTAATATTCATTAACAGTGAAAGTTTGTGTCTTAATATCAACAGTTATTTTTTGTATTATTGATGGTTTAAATGGATTATCGACTCCCAAAGTTATGTTACCTGACATGAACAGTGTTACTGGTGTCATAAAAAAATTTCCAGGTCTCTCTTTTTTAAGCCCATTTACATATTTAACGTCTTTAAAGTAGTATGTAATATCTATGATTTCACCAATAGGCCAATTTTGCATGATTTGTCCGTCTGCCATTTTTATTGGACAAACCAAAAGACTAAATTAATTTACTAACCCATACCCTGTGGGCTGATCTGTCTTTCAAATAAGCTTTAGATGCTTAGTTAATTTCAATTTGTTTTTCACATCATCCCGTTCATGCTTATTTGGGATAACGTCATTCTCTCTGAGACAGTCTTCAAAGCTGTCACGATCCTTACAGTAAAACAAACAGATAAACTCTAACTGCTCTCGAAAATCTTTCAGTACAGCATTATATTTCTGAGTGAGAATCCATACACTTATGTTTGCGTGTCTGCCACTGAAAGCAAGTTCTGCTAAAGTGTTTCTCTTCTTGACAATGTCTTTCTCAGCTCCCTCCCTCTCTCCACCTTCAACTCGACAGCACCCCCATCTCCCTCTCTGACTCGGTCAAGAACCTTGGTGTTATCCTCGATTCCTCTCTTTCCATGACCAGCTTCATCTCCGCCATGGCCCAGGCATGTTATTTCCACCTCCGCTGCATCAGTCAGATCAGAAAATACCTCACTACCGAAGCTGTCACCAAACTCGCTGTCTCTCTCATCTTATCTCGCATCGACTACTGCAACTCTCTCCTTTCTGGCCTTCCTCACTCCACTACTCTCACTCTCCAGTGCGTCCAGAACAATGCTGCCCGCCTCGTCCTCAGAAAGAAAAAATCCAACCACATCACTCCCCTGCTCAAACTCCTTCACTGGCTCCCCATCCCCCAATGCATCCAATACAAGATTCTGTCTCTCTGCTACAAATCCCTGAACAACTACGCTCCTACCTATCTCTCCAACTTACTTCACCCCTACACTCCTTCCCACTCCCTCCACTCTGCCTCCGACCCTCTCCGCCTCCTCATCCCCCACACCAAACTCAGCACTTTCGGCCCCTGCTCCTTCTCAGTATACGGTCCATCCACCTGGAACACTCTCCCACTCTCTCTCTCCCATCAGAAACACTCTCTCTCCTCCTTCCAGTCTGCCCTCAAAACTCACCTCTTTCAACAGTTCTAGCACTACATCACCACACTCCCCACCCCAAGCTGACCGTCGTAATGTTTTTTCACTATTTGTGGTACGTGAGTCATTGTCTAAAGTGTGCGCATGTGTGTGCGAGTTGTGAGTGCGCGCTTAGAGTTATAATTATTATCAGATAAGCGCATTATAAATACATTATTATTATTATTATTATTATTATTAAGAGCAATCATCAACAATAAACAAAGTTGGCTGTCCTTCAAATTGTTTTTAAAAATACTGTAGGTAGTCATTCAGTTTTTTCTCAGGGTTGACTAAGTAAATGTTGCTGTCAGTCCAAATGAATAAATGGTTGTGATAAGCTTTGTTGTGTTTTATTGTAGGACAAAATATTACTATGTTTTTTAAATGATGGATGTATCTTCTTTGTAATAAATTAAGTACAAATTCAGTTTTACCACACCTTGTGGCACCACAAAATAAGCCACAGTGTGGGTCGAGTGTCATCAAGTTCATTTTAATACACAATATGATTTTAATACAAGTGACCACTTAGTCTGCACTCTTGTATGTTCAGTTGAGCGTCATAAATCAGATACAAATATATGTTTATTGCTCCAGGGGTTTCAACCTTTTTTTTTGTATTTGGATTGTCACTGCCGTTTTCAACAGTTCGACCTGACCCATGTAGGTAGTCGTCATCTGTACTATGCAGGTCTAACCACAGTGCATACTTATTCGTCAAGTATTGACCGATCCTTACATCATACAGATGTAGATCTTTACACGCCATGTTTGCTGGTTTATCTCTAAGTCTTCCACCAGCAATATACTTTGTGATCTCATCGTAGTGCTGGTATGGTAACATTCCAGATGCGTACACTTGATTAGGACGGCTTTCGATTGTACATGACAAATGTGTAATCTTTGGATTGTAGAATTTTTCTGAGTCCCTTTTGTATGGGCTCGCCGGTTAAACAAACAACATAAGTATGCCTTTCAGTGACCTAGCAGGTGTGTTCAGGTTTATGTTCCACATTGGATCGCTTTTGTCTTTATGCATTTAACTATGTCTAATCACCCGATCATAATAAATTGGCAGTCTTGACTGGTACTGAGTTTGAATAAGAGTAGCCAGATGAGTATGTGTGACAATTTCATATTCCAAAGAGACGTTAGAGGTCTTATATGTTGCATTGAGATCAGATGATTTTATAACTTTGGAGTAGTCATTGAAAGTTAGTTCAAAACTAAGACGGTCATTCAGTGCTCCTTGGTAATAAGGTAAATGTGCTGTTAGAATTTCAAACTCAAGTGGAATGAAAAACCTGGTTCCATATGTTTCAGCCATTATAACGTCCTTGGCTGCAGTGGTTTGTTTTGTCTCCGGCATTGATTCGAAGTTTAGTAATATTATCTGACTGTATGCCTTGATAAATACGATCCTCTCATTCTTCTCTTGTGAGCCAAAGATCTTTGTAACAGTAAAACACATCAGCATCGTCAAGACTAAACACTTCCTGTCCTTCAAGTTTTACTTTAATAGTTCTAATAATTGCTCTGCCTAGATTGTTAACTAGTGTTCTATTAACGTCTGCGTCTGATGAAAGTTCAATATTAAATGCTAGGCGTGCAGTACCAGGAACAATAACGTCACTGGGCCCTAAGTTTGGAAACTTGACAGTGAGTGTTTGGTTCTGGTATATGGTACTTGGATTGTTTGTGATGACTATTGATTGTCAAATGCCCTTAACACCAAGAGGCTCACGTAGTTTTCTGTATGGGTCTAACTTTGATTCGTAAGACTGTGTCATTTTGTTATGCAAAAATCAAATAAAATTAATTAATAAAAACAATGGCAGCAGGATGATTTAATCATGATAAATTTGAAATAGATGTCACAGATGCCTCAGATACTAGTATCACAGATAGGACTGGAATGGGAAATATTTCTCCTATGTATCACAAACTGTTAAAAGACAAAGTAAACTCATTTTATGACAGTGTTGGTGCTCGCCCAGATGTAATAAATCCTAATCAGTTTGAATATGATAAAAAAACACTTATTTGTAAATACAGACAGAGGTAAAGTTCAACTGACTAATAAAAAAGACCCTGCTAAGTTTAGAGCTTTAAGTACAATCAAAACTGATGTAGGTGGTGAGGCAGCACTGCAGCGTTACCTTGGTGTTGGTACTAGTAAGAAGTTACCCCTTAGACTTGCTACTGCTCCTCACGACATGCAAACAAGATTACCAACAGGTCAAGAAATTGAAATGACAGAAGTAACAAGCCTGCCAGAAATGGCAAACACGGTAATACAAGAAACCTCATTTACTGAAGGACAAATAAATGATGCTATAAAAAAACAATAGATGACCCACCTTTATCAATGTGGGAGATTATAGGGTTAAATAAATCACTGCAGTCAATAAGAGGTGAAATGGTAAATAATGTTGCCAAACTAGGTGAGCTTGATAAACACATAGAACATGAAAAAGATAAACTGGCTACCGCAGATGAGGAGAAACTTGACACAGAAATGAAAGAAAGAATACAACACAGATTAAATGATTTGCAGATAGAAAGATCTGGACTATTAGAAGCGATTAGTATTGGAAGAGAAAAACTGAAAACACAGGTCAACAGGATTAGAGAAACTATTTCAATAATACTTCATGAAGACACAACATTGGCTGAGAGATTAAAAACACTTTTTAGAGAACAGGGTATCATTATTGCGAGTTTAATTACTTCTCTTGGATTTATTATCAGTACTGTTGTGTTGTCTGTCTCTGGCGGTGGGGGTGGACCACTGCCTCCAGCACCACCAGCACCAACTGACCCAAAAGATTTACAGTCATGGGTAAAGAAACAGTTGTCACACATATCAGACTTGCTTAAGAAATTGGCTGTAAAAGCAATGGATACGTTGCCTGGTATAATAGGCACAGTTGTCAGTTGGCTGATCAGTACAGCAGCAAAGGTAGTTGGTTTAATGGCAGAAAATGTGTGGGTCTTTTTGGTGACAGTAGGTGGATATTTAATGAAACAGGTAAAGAAGTAATACCTCTAATCCAGTAAGGCCTATTACCAATGCAGTTCTCTCTGACTCATGTGTGTTTGGTGACGGTGTAGGAGTAAGTATTTACAATCTTGCACAAAGATCATATGTTCTAAGGAATGTGGGTCATAGGCATATATTTCTGCGTTTGGTGCTTAACAGAACATCACCAGCATTCAAATTTACAATGTGCAGAAATGTGGAATTCGAAAAATAGCAGTACAGATGCCCATGACATAAAAGGAGGGGAAAATACTATTTAACAATCTTGGTGAGAAGTGCCTGTATAGTTTGAGTTAAAGCAAAATATGTCTCTGGTAATGAAATATCTTATGCATTGTGGGAGAAGTCATTTGTAATTGTGTACTAAGGGCAGTGGGCAGATGTTCACATCTGCACGGAACATAGACGACCCCGCCCTCCACAAGTCGCCTGCTGCCTTGCAGGCCTGGCCGCTTGGCTGCGGAAAGGCTAAGGGAGGAAACCCCTGACATCAAAGCCCCCGTGTCTCCGGGGAAGGCTTTTGAGCCAGAGACTAGGACAAGGACAGTCTGATATAAAACCTACGACCCGAGGACCTCGATGCCATCGTCCCAGCTTGCTAGGCCATGGCAGATGAACCAAGGGTTTAAAGGGTGGGGCCAGTACTGCGCACACTGCACTCCACCAAAAAGCTCCACCGCGCAGGCTTTAGGAAACGTCCACGGACCATGACACTGACCATTCCAAGTCCTGTAGCGACGGGCGAGGGGCGAAACGGCAGGTGAAAGATGTCACTGGAAGCCGCAGTCTCAAACCTGCTTGCAGGCGGTTCAGGATATTGGTCGCCTGATGTTGACCTGGGGATGACAACATCACTCGGCACACCCTGAACGACCAAGCAGCCTTCTCTAGGGACAGCACTGCTTGCTCCACATGGAGAGGGGCCTAGAAAAGGTGGCCTAACCAAAGCTCGTCCCCTCGCAACCCCAGTTGGCTAGCCGCGGTCAACGGGCATCTTCTCCTGCGGTCAAAAAACAAGAAAGAATAACGGATCCACTCTCATGATGACCACGACCGGACTCAACGCAGCATGCTGGAACGTCCGAACCATGCTCGACAAAGCAGACAGCGGACGCCCTGAACGTCGCTCCGCCCTCATTGATTATGAATTGCGGAGGTTAAACATCGACATCGCCGCGCTCAGCGAAGTACGCCTTCCGGACGAAGGCAGCCTCCAAGAACTTGGTGCTGGGTACACCCTCTACTGGTCAGGCAGGCCTGCATCAGAAAGACGGCTCTCAGGCGTGCGTTTCATGGTCAAGACATCCATTGCGACTAAGCTAGAAAACCTACCAACGGGCCACTCAGACCGCATCATGTCCATGCGCCTCCCACTGAGACACCAGCAACATGTCACGCTTCTCAGTGTGTACTCCCCAACCCTCCTGGCAGAACCTGCTGAAAAGGACAAGTTTTACACTGACCTGCGCAGCCTCCTACAGAGTACCCCTGCAGACGACAAAGTCATCATCCTTGGCGACTTCAACGCCAGAGTGGGCCAGGACTCTGAAGCCTGGAAAGGAGTCCTCGGCAAGCATGGCGTGGGGAACTGCAATGACAATGGCCGCCTGCTGTTGGAGTTCTGTGCAGAGCAGCAACTGGTCATCACCAACACTACTTTTCAGCAAAAGGACAGTCGAAAGACCACCTGGATGCATCCTCGCTCCAAACACTGGCACCTTATCGACTATGTCCTAGTGCGTCAGAGGGACCGCAGTGACGTCCTCCTCACCAGAGTGATGCCCAGCGCAGAGTGCCACACTGACCACCGCCTTGTCCGCTGCAAACTCAGGCTCCACGTCAAGCCAAAACCCAAGAAATGGGGGCCCCCCAAGAAAAAGCTTGATGTTGCCAGCCTTCAGCGTGACGATGTGAAAGCTGCCTTTCAGACAGATTTACAGCGCAGGCTCAAAGACACAGCGGACCCAGTAGACTCCTCCCCTGAAACACTTTGGGAACAACTGAAAACTGCTATTGCAAAATCCTCTGCAGAAGTCTTGGGTTTCGCCAGAAAGAAGAACAAAGACTGGTTTGATGAAAACGATGTAGAGATCCAGGAACACCTAGCAAAAAAAAGAGCCGCCCATCAGGCCCACCTAGCCCAGCCTTCCTGCCCTGTGAAGAAGTCTGCCTTCCGCCTCGTCTGCAGCAGTCTCCAGCGCAAGCTCAGAGATCTCCAGAATGAGTGGTGGACCAGACTTGCACAGAGGACCCAGCTTTGCGCTGACAATGGTGACTACAGGGGCTTCTACGAAGCACTGAAAGCAGTGTATGGCCCCAGGCACCTGGTACAAAGTCCCCTGCGAAGCGCGAATGGCCAGGCACTCCTCAGAGATAATAACTCCATCTTGAACCGCTGGTCGGAATACTTTCAGAGCCTCTTCAGCGCTGAGCGCACTGTTCAAGAAGCAGTCGTCCTACAAATCCCACACCTCCCAGTAAAGGTTGAATTGGACGAACCGCCCACCGCTGAAGAGACCCTCACAGCCATCCACCAGCTCAAGAGTGGCAAAGCAGCAGGCATTGATGGAATACCGCCAGAGATCTGGAAACGTGGAGGCACAACACTGCACAACAAGCTCCATGACCTCTTTCTCTGCTGCTGGGAGGAAGGAACACTACCAAAAGATCTCCGTGATGCAGTCGTTATCACCCTGTACAAGAACAAAGGCGAGAAGTCTGACTGTTCCAACTATCGGGGAATTACCCTGCTGTCCATTGCTGGGAAAAATCCTTGCAAGGCTGCTCCTGAATCGGCTGGTACCTGCCATCGCTGAAGACCAACTCCCAGAGGGCCAGTGTGGCTTCAGAGCAAACAGGAGCACCACCGATATGGTCTTTGTGCTGAGACAGCTATAGGAGAAGTGCCGCGAGCAGAACAAAGGGCTGTACGTAACATTTGTCGACCTAACAAAAGCGTTCGACACTGTGAGCAGGCAAGGCATGTGGCAGATCCTGGAGCGACTTGGCTGTCCCCCAAAGTTCCTCAACATGATTGTCCAGCTACACGAGGACCAGCAAGGCCAGGTCAGACTCAACAATGACCTCTCAGAACCATTCCCTATTCTCAACGGCGTAAAGCAGGGCTGCGTGCTGGCACCGACCCTCTTCACCATCTTTTTTAGCATGATGTTGAAGCAGGCCACAGTGGACCTCGATGATGACGATGCAGTGTACATCAGGTATCGTCTCGATGGCAGCCTGTTCAACCTCAGACGACTGCAGGCCCACACGAAAACCCTAGACCAACTGATTCGTGAGCTGCTTTTTGCTGATGATGCTGCCCTCGTTGCACACACAGAGAGAGCCCTGCAGCGCATCACGTCCTGCTTCGCAGACGCTGCCCAGCTCTTTGGACTCGAGGTCAGTCTGAAAAAGACAGAGGTCCTCCATCAGCCGGCACCCAAGACAGTGTATCGCCCTCCTCACATCACCATTGGCGAGTCTGAACTAAAGTCAGTGCACCAGTTTACCTACCTTGGCTGCATTATCACGTCGGACGCCAAGCTGGACAAGGAGCTTGACAGCAGGCTGGCAAAAGCGAACAGCGCTTTCGGGCGACTTTTCGAGCGGGTGTGGCACAATCAACAGCTGAAAACAGGCACCAAGATCAGCGTGTACAGAGCTGTGGTCCTCACCACCCTGCTGTATGGTTCCGAGTCCTGGGCCCTCTACCGCTGCCAACTACGACTCCTCGAACGCTTCCACCAGCGCTGCCTGCGTACCATCCTGGGCATTCACTGGAGTGACTATGTCACCAACGTCGAGGTCCTTGAACATCGAGGCTTTGCTGCTGCGGACACAGCTCCACTGGGCGGGGCATGACTCCAGGATGGAGGATCATCGCCTACCAAAGATCACCCTGTTCGGCGAGCTTGCTACTGGACACCGTGACAGAGGGGCACCAAAGAAGAGATACAAAGACTGTCTCAAGAAGTCACTTAGTGCCTGCCAAATCGACCACCACCAGTGGTCTTCGCTTGCTGCGGACCGTGACACCTGGCGCTCCACCATTTACAAGGCAGCTGTCTCCTTTGAGGACTCTCACAGAGCTAGCCTTAAGGACAAGCGGCTCAGGAGAAAAAACAGAGATGCCGCAGCTCAGAACCCTGGCCATACCTTCCCCTGCAGCCACTGTGGTCGAACCTGCCTGTCTCGGATTGGCCTCCGCAGCCACGAACAAGCCTGCAGACGTCGTGGGCAACTCCTATAAAATCTTCGTTCGCGAAGTCAAGCCAAGAGAGAGAGGAGATGGGGCTGACTGAACTGGTTGTATGGGTGCCGGTGTCGGGGCCGGGGCTGATACTGTCTGTACAGGCATTAATGACTGTAGACGTGTGGTTGTTGCCCCTAAGTTCACAGATTGACTGAATCCTAATTTCTGACCAACACCAGCAACAATTATTTCATTATTATAATTTGTTATTGTCCCCATTTGGAGTTGAAGGTCAGACAGCAACATGTATAACCCGATGCCAACTACAAAGTTAACTTTTGATCTCGCATATCTAAGTACGTCTTGGTAGCGTTGTATACTTGATGGGAGATCAACCACTGAATTTACTGAATCTTCCAGATTTGCAAGAAACTGTTTTTGTTCTTCAAACTTCCACTCCCGTTTAAAATATTTGATTTTGTTAATGATTGTGCTCCTAGTAAACAGCACACATATGTTCTGATAGACTCATTTACGCGCTCGACTCCCGCTTGAGTATACCCATCACTTTTGTCTAAAACAAATGTGGTCCACGCATTAGACTGCTTCTGTTCTATTGATCCTAACCAGACTTGTGATTTTGATGAGAATGAAGTGTGACCAGGGTAGTAATCTTGTGGGTATTGTCTGTGACTCATAGCATATTACAATGTACCCATGCCGTTGTGATCAAATTTTTGTGTGAAGTCATACCCGGGGCTGATGTTAAATTCATTACATATGCGTTCAAACACTTTCATATCCATGGGGCATGGGGTTGTTATACCTGTTAAAACTGGATTCAATTGGTAGTGGGGTATGTAGTTCTGACAGTATTCTTCTAAGCTGGTAATACGTGTGAAAACGATACACAGACCTAATCAGTTTTTTTGAGTGATTCAAATGGTCTGTAAAAGAAACGCCACAGCCTGTAGTTGAACACAATATAGCAAAGTTAAGTTGGTTTTGAAACATCTGTAGTGGGCTTGAAGACCACTTTCTTGCAGTAGCATCGTATGTTATTGGAGGGTTTAGGTAATGATCAAAGGGGTTGGGTATTTTGAGTTGGAATAAATCTTGTTCAAACACAGCTATGTCGAGCTGATTTAACTGAATTATTTTCTGTTCATAAGTTGGTGCGACATTATACTTGGCATCCACATTAAATTGAAATGCGTTTGTAGTGACGCTTGTTGGTGATTTAAATTCCATCCTTCTTTTTATGAGGTAATAAAAATGTTTATTACCTTAACAAATCTTGACACAAGCAAACCAGTGTGGTTAACTAATGGGATTGATAATCGTGATGGTAGCAAGGCTGTAGCTATCCATGAAATGTTTTACAGTGTAAAGGGGATTAATGTAGAAGATGATATAAATTATAAGGTAATTTTTGGTGGTGTGACTGAAGCTTTACCACCTGGGTATTATGACTTTTGTACTATCGCTGAATGGTTTCAAAGTAAATTTAATATTAAAACAACTTTATATCCAGCTAAGCTACTTGTTACATTAGAATCTTCGAAACAAGATTGGTTAAAAATGACAAAAAAATTTGCATATTTACTTGGTTATTATTTTGATGAAGATTGGTATATAGCTGAAGATGGTGCTTTTTTAGGTATTATGACATTGAGGACAAAAAAACTTAAAATAACTGGAAAATGACCTGTCAATTTCGCAGTACACACAGTATTTAATGTGAATTTGAAAGAACTAAACACGACTGAAAATGTTCACAATGGAAAACCTTCAACTTTGTTGAGATGCTTACCGACTGGAACTGCACCCTATTGTGAAAGTGTGGCTGTTAGATTTCCTAATTTACAGTTTAAGAAATTAGGTTCCAGTTTCACGGCTGTGCAGAACCACACTTTTAGTGAGGAGAGGATGGTGGTTCACTGATTGCAAGATAAGCCATCTGTGGCAAGGCCGGGCATGGGGGCAATTAATCATTAGCGCGCACCTCTTCAGGCAGAGTGAAAGAGCCGTTCATGGTCCTGGAAAGGAGTGCGCTTTCAATACCCTACAATACGTCTACGTGCCGACAGCGGCATACCAGCACAGTGCAGCGGAAACGCTGAAAAGTGTTAGTAACTGAACATTCATCACAAAATGCGTTTTTGTCTCAAGAATGTCATTACAACATGAGTGTAAATTTGTAGCTGATAAAATGTTCTTTCTTTTCATACTAAACATGCCCATGCTGCTTACTACCAGCACACCTTGATGAGCAGTTACATTTCATATTTGCAATACAATGAACATGCACTGACAAAATAAAGCGTCAACTTTGAAGCTCAATCTGTTGTGCATGTCGCTTTTCTGTGGGATGAAATGTTGATGTATCTACGCAGCATTCTAGCCTCTACTGTTATCACTTACTAGATTTCTGGGGCCATTCCTGCTAGAGCAACACTAGCGCCAGAAAGCACTCAACTGCTGAGAAGCTGGTAAGCTGGAAATCCGTTAGGTCCATCAAGACGATCAACACAATCATGCTGATACCAGCCTTACTTTATGCCTTACACAATCAATCATAACTACTAACACAAATAACAGGTCTTAAGCACACCACACTGGTTCCTTTACATTAACACTAACACAAATTACAGCTCTGAAGCACATCACACTGGGCCTTTATATGAACACGAACACAAGTAATGGGTCCGAAGCATATCACACTGGTCACAGTGGTTCCTTAATATTAACAGTTACAGTTAGATACTACTAAACAGTATCACAGAGAATACTAAAGGCTATAAGCAGAGCATCATAGCACCGGGATTACACTATACACAACAGTATTCCATAGAGAATGAATGTTTAGACTTGCATGCTCAGTACTGTGCGAGGCACCGATAACTTATTCAGTCACACACAAACACAGTACCTGTCTTTATCCTCGGATTGCACCCTTAAAAAAACGTCCCCTGAATAATACCACCAACACAGGAACCAGCAAGAATTTGTGCACAAGTGTGTTAAAGGGTTTTATGTAGAAAACTGATGAAGAGGAGATAGAGAACATTAAACACAGGCATCACACATCACTCGTGAGTAGTCCGTTACAGATTATTAGAGAAGGAATTTTTGCTGCCAGCCAGTGACATAGATAACCTGCTCACTGGGGGGAGAGGCTACCGCACACCACAGCAGCAGGCTGTGGGCCAAACTAAAGAGTGAGAAATCGGCCTTTCTGTACAGCCATGGTTTCTTTGAATCACTGTGTATATCTGTAACTAATCAAGATGACAAACCAGTTGTAATGCATGATTTTAGTGTTGTGTTGGAAGTTAAATAATTTTATTTTTGTTTATAAAAAAAATGAGTGCTGGTCCAAACCCGAGAATTATACCAGTTGCGTGTCCAGTAACAGAGTTGAAAGATTTTGCTGATGTACAGGATTTTGAGAAGGAGGGAGAAATTGGAGAAATATATGGTTTTGAACTTGATTCTTTTGGCATGTATAAGCGAAAAGTAATCGTTGACATGAAAGACGGTGAAAGACAGATTCCTAAACTTGGTCAGCGGCGTGATGTCACTGTACCTGTTCGTGTAATAATGTGCCCTACAACTTAATACATGTGGGTAATAAGTAGGTAGTTTCGCTTGTACCTACACCTGTAATTTCACCAACAATTGACTGGGACATAAAGTTTGAATTTATTAGTCCTGATGTGTATATAGTGATGACGAAGGTGCCTTAGTGTTTAGGAAAGTTGTTAACTCTGGGCCGTTGATTGTAAGTCTTGTTCCAAACTTTGCCCCAGACAACATTAGCAGAGATAAACTACAAGTGCTTGGTTTTGGCTACGGTCATTATACGATGTGATTAATGATGCGCTCTGGGCAGCTCTGGTGTGCTGAAGAGGTCGCCAAGACTGAAACAGCTGTCCACACCGGCTAAATATCTGGACCCCCCTTGGGGGGACCTAGATTTAAATTTCCATGCACTGAGTGGCTGGAACAGTGGATATGTGATACGCCCCCCTTCGGGGGGGGGGGGGGGGCTTCCATATGCATTGCTTTCAGTCACTTTCTTAGCGACCCCTCTCTTTCCTATCTCTTTTTTTTTTGTGCTTTGGCCACAGTAGATCGTGCACATTTCTCTCCCCTGACAGTGCTATAACCTACTTTACTTTGTAACCTTCCTAAAATATTAGCACTGGCAGTCTCCCCTTTTCTTTTCATTTATTACTACAATATCGACTGCAACCCCTTCCCCCCTTTTGGTAGGTTCTCTTTTAGGCTGCATGGAAATTTAACTCTAGGTGGTGGCATGGAATGTATGCCCCTGCAGACACCACAGTAAAATGTGGTTGTCATTGCAGGTAGGCAGAATTTCCTGCCTCCTCCAGTATTGCTGATGGTGTGCTGAAGAGGTCGCCAAGACCGAAACAGCTGTCCACACGGGCTAAATATCCGGACTCCCTTGGGGGGACCTAGATTTAAATTTCCATGCACTGAGTGGCTGGAACAGTGGATATGTGATACGCCCCCCTTCGGGGGGGAGGGGGGGGGCTTCCATATGCATTGCTTTCAGTCACTTTCTTAGCGACCCCTCTCTTTCCTATCTCTTTTTTTTTTGTGCTTTGGCCACAGTAGATCTATGATCACTGGTCGATCATGCACATTCCTCTCCCCTGACAGTGCTATAACCTACTTTACTTTGTAACCTTCCTAAAATATTAGCACTGGCAGTCTCCCCTTTTCTTTTAATTTATTACTACAATATTGACTGCAACCCCTTCCCCCCTTTTGGTAGGTTCTCTTTTATGGTGCATGGAAATTTAACTCTAGGTGGTGGCATGGAATGTATGCCCCTGCAAACACCACAGTAAAATGTGGTTGTCATTGCAGGTAGGCAGAATTTCCTGCCTCCTCCAGTATTGCCGATGGTGTGCTGAAGAGGTCGCCAAGACCGAAACAGCTGTCCACACCGGCTAAATATCTGGACCCCCCTTGGGGGGACCTAGATTTAAATTTCCATGCACTGAGTGGCTGGAACAGTGGATATGTGATATGCCCCCCTTCGGGGGGGGCTTCCATATGCATTGCTTTCAGTCACTTTCTTAGCGACCCCTCTCTTTCCTATCTCTTTTTTTTTTTGTTGTGCTTTGGCCACAGTAGATCTATGATCACTGGTCGATCATGCATATTTCTCTCCCCTGACAGTGCTATAACCTACTTTACTTTGTAACCTTCCTAAAATATTAGCACTGGCAGTCTCCCCTTTTCTTTACAAGTGCTTGTGTATGAGAAACAGAGGTATTTTCTTACGCTTGATGACGAAGGTGCCTTAGTGTTTAGGAAAGTTGTTAACTCTGGGCCGTTGATTGTAAGTCTTGTTCCAAGCTTTGCCCCAGACAACATTAGCAGAGATAAACTACAAGTGCTTGTGTATGAGAAATGGAGGTATCTTCTTGCGCATGATGACGAAGGTGCCTTAGTGTTTAGAAAAGTTGTTAACTCTGGGCCGTTGATTGTAAGTCTTGTTCCAAGCTTTGCCCCAGACAACATTAGCAGAGATAAACTACAAGTGCTTGTGTATGAGAAACGAAGGTATCTTCTTATGCATAGGAAGGGCAGATCAGATGCAAAGGTCGTGTTTGTACCATCAAACTTTACCATCACCAGAGAAGCGACAATAGTATTTGAAATTATCATGAGATCTGTTTCTTCTGCCAAAGAGGCATATTTTGCACAGGGAATAAAGCTTACGTGGGATAAAACATTGACAGAGTCAACAAAAGTTTTTATTGCTATTAGGAAAAATGTTGATGTTTTTGAAGTTTCGAGCAGTATTCCAGCTGTCAAGATATTGGTCGACAATACAACTTTCGTTTATCTAAATTGCCTACCCGGCACCGGCCTCCACGTGGCGTAGGTGGGTAGTCCGCTCAGTCCCTGACTGAGTGGGCTAGCGGACGGGTGCCATCTTTGTCCAGGATTAGGACTTGATGTCAGCAGATATGTTGTTCAGCCTTTTCACTGGTCCGGTTTTTAAGGAGCTGTGCTAACCTAGGTCGTACCATGTTGGATTGGTCCTTAAAAATACTCGTGACTTTTTGGTCCTTTGGATCCCAAGTGTTTGCCGTGCTTGGAGACCCGTGTCGGGGGAGAAGAGGATCCTGGTGGCTGAGGTTCCCTTTGGGCTGCGGCTCACTGGTGCCAACACTCCACTTCGGCCTTGACTTCTACCTAAACGGGAGGCTAGTCGTACCGGCCTAGTCAATCGGCTCTTGTCACGTTGAGCCCTATCCCACTGTTGACATGCGGGTTGCTATACGGAGCACCATGCTATAGCTTCTGCTGCTGATTAGGTGCTTTACGCCAGTATTCCTCTGCATTCAACGGTGTGATAGAAGGCGGTGGCTCAAACGGTTCAATCGGGCTTACCCCCTTGAGTATATCTTTCGGGCAGTCTCCATTGTGCGTCGGCTGGAGACCCGCCGACAGTTGCACTTTCCCTTGTTGGGCTCGGTGATATAATATGGATAAAAACAAAAAACCAAAACTAGCACAGAAACGGCACATAGCCACCGACATTGAACATGACAGTGACTCGGACTGCAAGGAAGCGACGCCTCAGGCGTCGGCCGTATCGCCTCGCTTCCTCATTGTCCATAGCAAGGTGAAGGAGAAACCACTTACCAAGCTGCATCCTTTTCTGGTGGGGGAGACCCTCAGGAGCCGTGTTGGCAGGCCTGACGCCCAGCGCCTCAGGTCTGGTGACTTGCTGGTGGAGTGCCGTACTCGGGCATACTCCAGCGGGCTACTGGGGCTCTCTTCCTTCGGAGACACTCCTGTGGAAGTCACACCCCACAACACTATGAATTCGTCAAGAGGCGTAATCAAAGATCAAGCTTTGGCAGAACTGTCAGAAGATGAACTTGTAAGGAACCTTAAGTCTCAGGGGGTGACTTATGTCAGGCGCTTCGCTTCCAAGCGAGGTGGTGGGGAGATCCGTCTCCCTACCATCATCCTGACGTTTGGCACCCCCACCCCTCCTACTACCATCTGGGGAGGTTACTACTCCCTGAGAGTGAAAAAGTACGTCCCTCTTCCCCTCCGGTGCTTTAAGTGCCAAAAGTATGGCCATGGGCAGAAGACATGCCGTCAGGCAGAGGCTTCATGCGCCCGTTGCACTAGGCCCGGACACTCTGCTGAGTCCTGCACAGCCACCCCCCTGTGTGTGAATTGCCAGGGGGCGCATATGGCTTCGGATAAGAAATGCCCTCGTTGGATATCCGAGTGCAAGATTCAGCAGGTGCGTGTGGAGAAGGGACTGTCCTTTCTGGATGCCAAAAAAATGGTTGAAGGCCCTGGTGCAGCTGCGGCTGCCCCAACCTCTAACACCTCAGTGTATACTTTTAGTGCAGCGGTGGCAGGCAAGCGCCCCACCAAAGACTTTTCATGTCAGACCCCAACTTCTTGGTTGGGGGCGGAGCCTCGGCTCATCTCGCCCTGGAGAGTAACCCTCCTCCGGTGGTGACAAGGACCCAGGGAACGCAGAAGGCGGACACTGCCGGTCCGGTTGTGCCGCCTTCTGTTGCCCCTAAGACTCAGCCCCCACCCAAACCTGTTAGTCAGTCAACTCCAAAGGCTTCTGGCTCTGGTCAGCCTTCTAAGGCCGCTAACTCTAGCGGCAGGAACGCTGCCCAGGACCAGAAGTCTAAGAAATCTATGGGACCGCTGTGCGCACGGGCCCAGAAGGGGAACACAGATGTCCCCCTTCAAAACAAATATGCTGCACTGGAGGAGCGGATGGAGGGAGTGGAAGTTGTTGTTGCTGATGCTGCGGCAGCTCCACCCCCTTCCTCTCCGAAGAACCAGAGGCCCGGGAGCCGCCCCCCCCCCCCCCCTCTGTTTCTTCAACTCCTTCCAAGGTAAAGGAAAAGGGGGGGAAAAACTCCTTACCCCCAGATAAGACTTAATCATGGACTCTTTGCTTCAGTGGAATTGTCGTGGTTTTCGAGCTAACTTTGAGGAATTACGTCTTTTAGTCCAGTTCTATAACCCCTCAGTAATATCTCTTCAGGAGACTTACCTGAAGACTTCTGACTCTGTGTCTTTTAATGGTTTTAATGTTATACATAAAGGCTCTAATTCGGAGAGGCGCTCGGGTGGAGCGGCTCTTCTCATTAGTAGCCAAATTTTATGTAGCCCCGTTAGCATCGACACCTGTCTTCAGGCTGTCGCTGCTCGGGTTACCTTAAAAAAGACCATAACCATATGTAGTATTTACCTGCCACCATCACTGCGGGTCTGTAGCAATGATATTTTTAACTTAGTAGATCAACTGCCCCCTCCCTTTATTCTCATGGGGGATTTTAACGGTCATGCTCACCTTTGGGGTAGTGACCACTATGATGGCAGAGGTCAGATGTTAGAAGATGTTTTTTCTCAACTTAACCTATGTGTCTTTAACGATGGCTCACCTACATACTCTAACTCAGGTTCCGGATCTAGTTCTGTTCTAGACCTCACTGTGTGTGATCCTTCTCTCATGCTGGACTTTGACTGGAAGGTTCACGACGACCTGTGTGGTAGTGACCACTTCCCAGTAGTCCTGTCATCGGTCAGCTGTGAGGAAGATTCGCCGGTGGGGCGCTGGAATCTCAGAAAAGGTAACTGGTCTCTGTTTGCCTCTCTCTGTCAGTCTCGTCTTACAGAGGAGGTGGTCATGTCAGCTGAAGAACCTGTTTCTTGTTTTACTTATATTTTGTTGGAGGTTGCAGGTGAAACCATCCCTAGAACTTCCACATCACTCCCTCGGAAGCCGAGAGTACCATGGTTTAATGAAGAGTGCCGCCAGGCCCAAACAATGCGCAAATCTGCTCAGCGACGTGCTTTTCGTAATCCGTCGCAAGCAAATATTTTAACCTTTAAAAGACAGCGGGCGAAAGCCCGTTACATTTTTAAACGTGAACGCCGTGCTTCCTGGAGATGCTTCGTCTCATCTTTATCTTCTAGGACTCCGTCCCAAAAAGTCTGGAAGGCTGTTCGAAGAATTGGGGGCAGGGGTGGCTCGGCTTCTGTCGGCCATCTTAGAGATGGTGCCAGTTTGGTCACAGATAAAAAGGCTGTGGCCAATTTGCTTGCCTCCACCATTGCCCATAATTCTTCAACAGAGCATTATTCACCTTTCTTCCAGAGAGAGAAGGAGAAGCGTGAATCTTGTGCTTGTGATTTTATATCGGATAACTTGGAAGACTATAATGCCCCTTTTACGTTTTCAGAATTGCAGCAAGCCATGCAGAAATGTACTGACTCTGCTGCTGGATTAGATACCATCCATTATCAGCTCATAACACATCTGCCTGAGGATTCACTCCTTGTACTTCTCAAGGCCTTTAACCATATCTGGATAACCGGTCATTTTCCGCCATCTTGGCGCCAGGCTGTGGTTGTGCCAATTCCCAAGCCGGGTAAGGATCCTTCCGACACGGGCAACTACCGGCCAATAGCTTTGACATCATGTTTATGTAAAACTATGGAACGCTTGGTCAACGCCCGACTGGTGTGGCATCTTGAGTCACGTGGTCTCATCACAGACCTCCAGTGCGGTTTCCGGCGCTTCCGTAGTACAACTGACCATCTAGTTCGCTTTGAGTCTTTTATTCGAGATGCTTTTGTCAACAAGCAGCATGTCTATGCAATTTTCTTTGATCTTGAAAAGGCATATGACACTACCTGGAAGTATGGTATAATGTCTGATTTGTCGGACATGGGTTTTAAAGGGCACCTGCCTGTTTTTATTCACAATTTTTTGTCTAACAGGTCGTTCCATGTCCGTGTGGGCTCCACCCTCTCCGACTCCTTTGAACAGGAGATGGGTGTCCCGCAGGGCAGCATTCTATCTCCTGTTTTATTTAGCATTAAAATAAATAACATTGGAAAGGCCGTCAAGGCTGATTCTGAATGCTCTTTGTTTGTGGACGACTTTGCTTTGTGTGCACGAGGTCGAGGACTTGCGTCCCTTGAGAGGCGCTTGCAGCTGTGCGTTGATCGCATCCAGCGGTGGGTGTCTCTCAACGGATTCAGGTTCTCGCCCTCCAAGACAATCTGTGTGCATTTTACTAACCAGACGACATTTTTTTCCAAAACCTACCCTGGGCATTGCTGGAGTGCCAATTCAGGTGGCCGAAGAGGCAAAGTTTCTGGGGGTCATCTTTGACAAAAGATTGACCTTCTGCAACCATGTTACCTACCTTAGAACCTCTTGTCAGAAGGCCCTCGACATTCTTCGTGTCGTTGGTCGTACTGACTGGGGTGCAGACCGCATTGTCTTACTTCGACTGTACCGGGCCCTTGTTCGGTCCAAACTGGATTACGGCTCTGTGGTATATGGCTCGGCTTCAAAGTCTGTTCTACAGCGTCTGAACACAATTCACCATCAAGGTCTGCGCATATGTCTGGGGGACTTCAGGACATCTCCAGTTCCTAGTCTGTATGCAGAGGCAGGGGAGCCTTCTCTCGGGCTCCGCCGCATCCGCCTCATGCTCAGCTACGTTCTGAAGCTAAAGGCCCATCCAGACAATCCTGCCTATGATTGTGTTTTTAACCCGTCGTTTGCAGAGATTTACGATGCCCATCCGGGAGCTGTCCGTCCACTTTCCTTCCATGTCCGACCTCATCTGCAGGCGGCCGGAGTGGACCTGGACAAAGTTTTGGAATCTCTGCAAAACGTCACTCCACCCTGGCTACTACCAGTTCCTGACATCTTGCTGGACTTGACCGCCCACAAGAAGGATTGTACTCCACCAGCCATATACCAACAGAGCCTCATTGAACTCCTTTCAATTTTTCCTGGCTATTTATACGGATGGGTCCAAGTCTGAGGATGGACGAGT
>BTPG01000002.1:74924563-74994563 GCA_036245525.1 Semisulcospira habei | reverse complement strand
TTTTTTCTTTCTGTTTGTTGTATTATCGCGTAGCCATTAACTAAATGCGGTTTTAAGGTTGCCAATGTAAGCCCCGGTAAATTACAGTCGGCTACTGTTATACCATCTGGTGGCAATCCATCTGTAAGATTTTTTTTACTAAATATAAATGTAGATCTTTTGGATCACTCACCTCTTTTTTTGTACTTCCTTCGAGTACATCAGACAAATTACCGATTGGTTTTTTTGGCAATGGTTTTGCTGGTTGGTTTGCTAATACCGACTCTAAAAAAGTGGTCATTTCTTCATGGTAATCTAAGTGAGATTGAAAGATCAATCTAGCCTCCTCAGACCAGTTCATTTTCTAAAACACGCTCGGACAAATTACACTAGACCAATCTGGTTAACAGTAAGATTTTCTTTCTCAGCGCACTGCAGGCTACCGCGAGGCCTTTTCTTGTTTCTAAATATCAAAAATTTAACACGCAAACTATCGATCCTACCGTCGTATATATTCACAAGATTTAGCGATTACTGAATATCACCTCTGAGAAGTCAAGTCAGTCCTCAAAACATATCCATCTCCTACAAAGCCACGTAACAAAAAGAACACGACCGGCTTGGTGTTTACGAAATGTCACCTGACGGTTGTCAACAGCGAGGCGTCAGCAGTGCATGCGTGTGTGTTCAGTTAGCCGTGTTAGCGTTAATCAATAACAGGAATAGGCAAGCTCGGGGCGCTGTTTTAATACGAACATTTCTGAATAAACTGGCTTACATAACCGATGGATTAATTAACTCAGGTGTTAATTTTTGCTTTAGTCATGAATGGCATTGATTTTGGAAATCTTTATTTTCACCGAGTAAGATAGAGTAGATCCGGGAAAAATGGGCGGTGTGGTCATGTGAGTTTTTTTAAAATCAAAAATAGTTTAAAAAAATAAGTCGACAAAAATTGTCAAAGTAAAATACATTCTCTATTCTCTTCACCAACCACACGCCAAACGTCAAACAGCCAGCTTAGCCAACCGCCATCGAGCAACGTGTTGGGACGACAAAATCTCCAAGACCCCCAGCTCCTCTCTTCAGATTTCCCGCTACTAGTGCCAGCAAGAACTCCAGTGGCCGCACCTCCCACCAACGCCTGGTTCCAGAGTCAGGGAGTGAAGACCAAGACGGCCCTGGATCCCCAACACCTGCTCCAGTTGCTGGCGCAGTTTCTTAGGCCGTTTGTCTGAAGGACATTCCGCTACCTCTTTTACTTCCAGGGCCAAGCTGCACAGGTTTTAGAATCACATCTCTGCACTGTGTACACACGGAGAGCGATGGATGGTCGTTTACTGCTCTAAGGTTTTGTCTGATCAGTTTTCGCCAAGCAGGGCGCACAACTGGTCGGGAATTGCCTTTCTGCTTTCAGGGTCAATCAGTCGCTCCTACCGACTTGGCGCTGGAAGTAAAAATGGTATGTGTGTACAAACCCGTGGGTCGTGTGTGTGTGTGTGTGTGTGTGTGTGTGTGTGTGTGTGTGTGTGTGTGTGTGTGTGTGCGTGCGTACACGAAACCACTGAAATGGGTGACTTTCTTTACCATCCTTATGCAAAATGGGTGTGTGTAAAATTCTGGGTGACCAAGTCAGTTACCCATTTTTTCTGAGGGTTGTTTCTGCATTATCTTTCATTCAAAAGTCAGAAAAAAATATCAAAATAGGATGTCCCCATTTCCCCAGATTTACTTCATGTTGTGTTTTTGCGATGCCCTGGGCCTGAGTGTTGACACGGAAGCGAGTGTTTTCAGATCAACTTGATGATCGCTGATTGGTTAGCCCAACACCGATGAACGGAGTTGTTTCCCTTGCCCTTCCTAAAACGTCTTTCGTCCCCCGGCTGGCCGTTCTTCACGTTTGCAGAGGTACTTTATGCAATATTTCTTAGTTACGAGCACGCCCAAATGTATTTGTTCAGTGCAGTTATTTAACTGAGAGATGCCTCCAATCCCCGATACCCGTTTCGCCCAGAAAAATAAGGCATCTGCTTCGGCCGTGGCTCGGTCCGTGTCTTCCTCTCTGACCGTTGAGTCTTGTAGTAAATGATAATAGAACCCCACGATTTTAACAAAAGCTTTCTTCTTCAATGAAAGGAATTCGTTCAATAACACCATTACAAGGTCAATCTACCACGCGATTTTGTTTCTTTTTTTTCTGACATGTGTGATTGTCAGTGATCGAAAAGTAACTTGACACATGCATGCACAGTATGAGTTGACTTTTTTAAAAACAATGGCGCCAGATTTCAATCCTCGTTTGCAAACCTGCCTCGCGATTCGAAGAACAAACGTCCACAAACAGGTCTTTCGGATTGTGCAACTAAAGTGTCGCTTTTTACTGTGTTACCAGTTTTTAGTTCCCAGGGTCACCCTGGTCAGCCCCACAGGGTGGGTTTTTCTCTCTATTCTGGGGCATGTGTTTCTGTCTACCCTTTGTCCATTCACCTGTATTTGCCTTTTTAAAACTCTCCCTACTGTCTGCACTGCCTGTAGCTCTTGATATTGGATGTGTGTTGCTAAATGGTCTTAGCTTTATTTAGGCCCCATGTGTTAGGTTTATTTAACGTATTTGTCTGGCTGGCGACATACATTCAATGTTCTCTTTAGGTGTTTTTTTCACAAGTAGTGCAGGCACGTCTTGAGAAAGCCTTGTTGCTGTCGGGACGTTAAGCAATGTACAATCAATCTGATTCAAAATGTCAATTGGTTTACATGGTTGTATTGGACATGTTTGCTGCAACACCGTTTTGGTCACACCGGCTCAGGACTTTCTACACACATCCAGCGCCGGATTACAGCAGGATGTCCAAACCCATCGGGATCTATGGAAGTGGACAAGCACGCCCCTTCCTGGCACATGACCAAGGCCCATGGCAAAATTAGTCAGCTGCAGCATCATAGCCCCCCAGCCTCTGCCACAGAGGGTGCGTCTGGTAGGAGGGTGCATGGACGGCAGCGGAATGCTCCCAATTACAAACTGGTAAGTAAAGTGATTCTATGATCATCTTCATTTTATTTGCTGGCGTGCGAAGCAAAAGTGAGTTTATGTTCTGGGCCACCGGTCGTCCGTCCGTCGTCCATGGTAAACTTTAACTCATTCAACCCCAACACCAAAATCCATAAATTTTGCCCCTGTCCTCTCAAGACCGCATTGCAGCGCAGGACACAGATCGACCATGATAGTTCAAGGGTGATGCCAGAATAGCTTGGCGCCCGTAGGCGCCAAGCTATTCTGGCATCACCTTTGAACTATCATGGTCGATGCTTATCCTGCTGTGGTGTGTCTGGGGTAGAATGAGTTAACGGTGGCATTTTCTCGGAGACTATTCAAGCCACATTCTTCAAGCTTGGCCCAAGGATACTTTGTGGCAAGACCTTTTTAAACATGCCAATTTGAGTGACCTCTCTCAAAGGGTCACGCAGGGTTGACAAATGTGTGAAAACTGCTTGCATTTTCAGAAAACGTGGATTTTCTGCTGCTGCAGAAGCCAGCCCTCGTCACCGAGGTCACACATATGTAAATCAGTCATACACGGGATTACTCTTTTTATTCTTGGCCCCTTAAACCAAAATTGGGCTGTTTCTGTCCTGATGCAGCTTTGGTTTCAATCTTTCTTTCTTTCTTTCTTTTTCCAGTTGGCAAATGGAGCCTGAGATGGACCTGAGACTGAGAGTAGTGCAAGCGCATCGCAATACGAGGGCAGTGATGACGAGGAGTTTGTTCCTGGCTTGAGCTCACTGTAACGAACGCATTTTGTACATGTTTGGGTAGGAAGACGTTATGACATCATTAGCAGTTGGACCGGAGGTTCAAAACAGGTAATGTAGAGGTGAGCAATGTTCACGTGTGGGAGTGACAGTGTTGTATCGTGAACTGTTGTTAGTCAGAGATGTCATATCAGCCGAGTTCAGCGGACGTGTTCGTTGGTGCTCTGAGAAAGAATTCTTCTAGGGAATTCTATAGCTGTATATAGAATACAGGTATTTATTGTTGTTATTATCGGTATTTATAATGACCTGTAAAGCTATTAATACGAAAAGGGAAAGTATTGTTTTTTTTATGAATTATTATGACTAGAGTGCAGAATGGCCCATGTTTGAAGGAAGTGCGATGGCTCGTGTCAATACTTGTTTGGTCATGTAATTATTATATGTGATATAGTTTATAACTAGGATGTCATGTTGTATTTATTTATATGTGAAAATGTGGGACTGAAATAGGAAGGTAATTCAGTGTATAATTAGGTATACCTAATGATAAATGAATGTGCAGTAATATGTTATAAATTGAAGGTGAGCTGTGATTGTAATATTTGGCTCATAATTCATTGTGTGTAGGTACGCAAAATGTGTGCACAGTGTTAAAGTGGCTATAGGAATTGTCATAAGAATTGTGACAATAGTGACTATAGTAGTATGGTGGCATAGAGAAGACATTTTTCAAAGGAAATGATCTCGAGCACTCTGAATTATAATAATGTGTCGAGGACACATACAGACTCTTTAAGTATAAGACCAAAAATTTACGATTGTATAAATGTTGTATACAGCGGCCGGTACGGAGCGGAACTCCTCTGGTATGTGGCTGATGAAGCTGTCGTTATAGCATCGTCTACGTGACCGGATGCGGACATCATCACGCCTTCATCTTTCCTTCGTCTACCATCACTGGTGCAGACGTGCAGCAACGGTAACGAAGTAAGCCTACAGATTTGAGCTACAGGACCACATGCAGTGTTCCTCCAGTGTAGCCTATGTCGCCTAGCGTCGTTGATAATTCCACGCCTAGGAATATTCTATTCTGTAAGTACTGTCATCGACTATTACCGTTCAGTTCGAGAATCTCCGTCAAGTCAAGTCGTCAATGTGATATCATTGACTGTGTCGACACTAGTGTGAAGAGAAGAGCCGAGTGACGTCTCGGGGAAAGAGACAACGACTTCTGCGGTAGCGATTGACTGTGTAAGCGTCAAATTCATACATAGCTTATACGCCACTTATTAATTATTTGTGTGAACTTGTTTATATGGTGATGTGAATTGAGTGATTTAATGTATAGGTTCATGAGTGTATGGGAAATAGCAAAACAGAGGGCAAAGAGAGATAACTGTGTAGCCTTTGTCTTTGTTGTAAGCACGTGTGTGGTGGTGGATGAAAGAGTATAGTAAACAGAGTTAGAACACCCACCTTTATACTGATTGTCAGAAAGCCCACGCACACACTCATTCCATTAGACTAAACGTATTTATACATATAACAATTTAATTCAATACAACACAAAAAACCTTCGTTACATTTGGTGACCCTAGACTTTCTCTGTGTTAGTTAGCGTTAAATCATACATATTTATATTCCTTGAGGGTACCACTAGTTATTATAGATTTATATAGATAGACTAGTGGGCTTATTCTTTTGAAAATCTTGTTATATTGTGTATGACTGGGATGTGTTGTTTTGTGTGACATATGCCGTCTCCAGTGTAACGGCTGTGCCTGTGTACAGTTTCTGGGCACTAAGGATTTAGCTCTTTTTCTGTCTGTGGGTTGCTATTCTTTTTTTCAGCTCTATTTTTTTCTGTTAGTGGGATTGTATTTGCTTTGCTAGTTCTTTGCTATTGTAGGGTCCTGTACTTTCATGCGTGTGTTTGTGTGTATGTTCTCTTTGCCCTTATTTTAAGTGGGTTATAGTGTTAGGATTTCAACCCATTTAATTTAATTTAGTTTGTTTATTTATTGTTTGATTGGCACTGATTTTGATTTAATTTTTTGTATTTATGTATGTGGTTATAATTGGTTAGTCTTGTTACATTGTTTCCTTTGATTTGGTTTAGTTGTTGATAGATTGTTTCCCTTGGTTCATTCTTGTTTGATAAGACTTTGATAATTTGTTGGGTTTATTTCCTTTTGGCCATAAATTTGGTATTATAGTAGTATTTAGTATTAGTGATTATAGTGTTGAGAGTTAATTGTTTTTTCTCATTTCATAATTCTTTATTTAATAACTTGGTCTAAATAATTTTCCTTTGTGGGCATAGGTATATATATTCTTTCATTAGGGTAGTTTTTTTAAATTGGTTCATATTATTTCTCTAGGGAGGTATTACATTTGATGTGATAAGGAATGTGGAGTGTTTGAGGTATTTTCTATGACGTAATTTTATTTTTATTTTTCTTTCTATTGATATTGATATAAACTGGTGAATAGATCCATTATCATGATTATACATGGTAATATTATTTTATTTTTTATTAAAACTATTAACTTAATAATTTAATTTTTCACTGTATATTCCTTGTGCTTCTATCCACTTCAGTTGACGTTCTTCAGCATATGTTGTGAATATATTGAGTTAGTGTGTTATATTTGGTATAAAATTTGTCACTACTTCATTACTTACAGACATATTGAGATAATACAATACATAATTTGCTTTATAAAATTTTAAGACTTTACTGTTTTCATTGTAACTTAGACTGTACATTATCCTGGTAATTTACTTTTGAAGAAACTTAATTGTTTCATAAGGTTTATAGAACAATTTATAGTGTTGTGATTGATTGCATTTTGCCATTTCATTGTTGACACTTTAGTACTTTACTGATTTCCTGTTTAAACATTTTGATACTTTTATAGTAATTTTTTTGGGGTTTTTTTTGTTTGTTGATCTACATTGCACTTAGCCATGTCTGATGATTATGATAAGTTGTTCCAATCTTTTATTGCTCAAGCTACAACTTTGGGTATCCCCGATAAGGAACGTGGAAAATATGTAAGGATTGTTTTGATCCTCTTGAGAGACAAAGATTGAGGGATGAAAAAAAATTGGAAGAAGAAACAAGACAGAAAAAAATTGGAAGTTGAATTAGCAAATAAACAAGCAGATGTTCAGTTAGCATTAGAACTGGAGAAAACAAAACAAAAGGAACTTGAGTTACGTTTTGAACATAGACTTGAGGAACAAGATGCTGGTCATGGAAACAGAGGTAGAAATAGTAGTTCTTTTGGTGCTAGACCTGTTTACCCCAAGTTGCCTCTTTTCAAAGAAAGACAAGATGATATAGATTCATACCTTTTTCGTTTTGAGACTCATGCTAAGCCATTGGCTGGGATAGTGACAAATGGGTTACATTTCTTTCAGCTTTGTTAGAAGGTAACTCATTGAACTTATGCCACAGTCTTTCTGCTCATGGTCCTGTAGATTATCCAACATTGAAGGACAATTTGCTTAAGAAGTTCCAGTGTACTGCAGAAGGTTTTTGCAAGAAGTTCCGTGAAGTCCGACCAGACTCGAACGAACCTTTCCAAACGTTTGGTATTGAGCTGAACAGATTGTTTGATCGATAGATAGCTTTGTCCGGTGTTACTAGAAACATGCAAGGAATTATGGATCTTGTGTTAGGTGAGCAGTTTCTAGAATGTGTGTCACAGGATCTTGCTACTTTCATTCGCAAGCGTGGACTTGTCACATTGGATGATATGGTTAAAACCGCTGAAGGTTATCGTCTTGCTCGTCCTGGAAAGAACTTGGCACGCAAATCGGCTGCTACAGTTTTTGGTTCAGTAGGATCAGTTGATGTAGCTGAAGAGTCACAAGCTGTTGCTGGCTCTGCAGATTCTCGCGGTGGTTACTCGAACTATCGAGGTCGCGGCTATTGGAGAAATCGTGGTGGTTTTCAAAAGACAGACTAAACACCCTCAGTTTCGAACCAAAATGTCGAAGGTCGTTTTGATCAAACTCGGGGATCTTTGAGACGTGGACGTGGAGGTGGTTCATTTTACACCAATTTTGATACTTGCCCTCTTTGTAATGGTAAAGGTCATGGTCCCAGGCAATGTCCTCTTCGAAACAGTCAAAACCCTTGCCCTGTTTGCAACATTGGTGGTCATACTAGAAAAACTTGTCCCTTTGTTGTGAAAAAAACCACAGCTTCAGATGATAAAAAGAATAACTCAAGCTCAGGTTGTGCAGTTGTCCCTGTAGACTCTGAAGTTGTTTGCTCTATTTTTGATCAGACAGCTGGTTACTTGCATTTAGAAGTCGGTTCTGTAAATTCTACTGCTTGCTCAGTTCTGCGAGACACAGGCGCTACCATTTGTGGTGTTCGAAAACGTTTGGTTTCTGAGGAACAGTAGGTACTGTCCGTTGTAAAACTTTTGGTGGAGAGATCAACATTTACCAGCAGGCTAAAGTTGTTGTTTCTTGTCCATATTTTGCTGGAGAGTTGGTTTGTTGTGTTCTTGAGGATCCAGTTGCTTACTTGATTGTAGGAAATATTCCAGGTTTGATTGTCCAGCAGACCCACGATACCCAAGTTGCTGCTGCTGCTGATAGGTCCCTGTTGCTGCTGTCACTACTCGTGCTCAGGCTAGGAAGCAAGGTCTCCCGCACAGACCTCTTGTCACTGTGTGCGATGATTTGAAGGTCACTCGTGCTGAACTCATTCAGTTGCAGAAAGGTGATGCTACTTTGCAGGGTTGTTTTAAGTTAGCTGCCTCAGGTGAAGAAAAGGTTGTTGGTTCTGCTACTTATACTTTCTATTTTAAAGATGATACAGGAGGTATCAGAAATCCAAGGATATTTTGCATCAGGTTGTTGTTCCAGAAAAACTTCGTACTTCAGTCATGATTGCTGCGCATGATCAACTTTTGGCTGGTCATTGTGGAGTTCGTAGAACTCTGACTAGGATTCTATCCCAATTCTTTTGGCCTGGTGTTTCTGTTGATGTGAGTACTTATGTTCACACTTGTGACATTTGCCAGAAAACAGTTTCAAAAGGGAAAGTTTCCCCTGTTCCTTTGGCGACTATGCCTCTTATCTCGACTCCGTTCGAGAGGGTCGCTATTGATCTCGTGGGGCCTTTGTCTCCTCCATCTGTTGAAGGTCACAGATATATTCTGACTTTGATTGACTTAGCTACTAGGTTTCCGGAGGCAGTTCCTATGAAGGATATTTCTTCTGTTGCAGTTGCTGAAGCTTTGATGATTATTTTTTCAAGATTAGGTTTTCCCAGGGAAATTCTGTCAGATCTAGGTTCTCAGTTTAACTCAGATTTGATGAAACAGTTTCATGCTTTGTATGGTACTCAAGCCATACGTACTTCTCCCTACCATCCTCAATCAAACGGTACTGTTGAACGGTTTCATGGCACTTTGAAATCTATGCTTCGGAAGGTTGTTCATTTTCAACCAAAAGCTTGGCATCGATATCTTCCTGCATTGCTCTTCGCATGTAGAGAATTGCCGTCAGAGAGTACAGGTTTCAGTCCTTTCGAACTGATGTTCGGTCGCAAACCAAGAGGTCCCATTTCTCTCATTGCTGATTTCTGGACCGAAGATCACAACTCTAGTGATACATCAGCAAAACCATTGTACACTTATCTCTTTGACTTGAAGAATATTATTTCTGAAATTGGTGAAATTGCTTCACAAAACTCTGCGAATTCGTCTGTCAAGAACAAGAGGTACTTTGACCGTCGTGCAAAGGCACGAACTTTTTCTGTTCATGATGAGGTACTCGTTCTTCTCCCCACTGACTCTAACAAACTTCTTATGACATGGTCAGGTCCTTATTTTGTGCAGGAATGTCTTCATCCAGACTATAGGATTCTTGTGAAAGGCAAGCCGAAGATTTTCCATGCAAACATGCTCAAACGATATCTTCGTCGTATTGATGCTGCTGTTGGTGTTGTTGAGGAGTTTACTACACGGTTGTCAACAGGTGTTTTAGTCGATTGGTCTTCCATTTCTCCTTTTTTGCTTCCAGATGTCGATGTTGTGCAGCCTCCGTGTGATGTTCCTCATGTGGACGTTTCAGATTGGCATACTGTCCCATCAGTGGCTATTGGTGTTGTCCAAGATGATGATGATGTCGGTGATCTTCCCACTATTCCTCTCATGTTGTCGTCTGTCAATGACAAAGACATTTCCAATATCGATTTTAACACAGATCTCTCTGATTCTGATGGTCAGTCACTGTATGCAGTGTTTGCAGATTTTCCTAGGGTGTTGACACCGAGACCCGGTTCGTTCAACGGAAATCTCTTCCTTGACGTAAATCTTACGACTGATGTTCCAGTTCGTCGACGGGCTTATGATCTACCTTTTTCTTCTAAGCGGATAGTTGTAAGAGAGATTCAAACCATGCTTGACCTAGGTGTGATTGAGAAATCAAAATCTGCATATTCATCACCCGTTGTCCTGGTTCAGAAAAAAGATGGTGCTTGTAGGTTTTGCATTGACTATAGAGCTCTCAACAAGATTACTGTTTTCGATGCTGAACCCATTCCAAATGTGGACGAGTTGTTCACAAGGCTGGCGAACAGTACGTTTTTCACGCGTATTGATCTTTCTAAAGGTTACTGGCAGATTGTTGTCAACCCGGTGGATCGTCACAAGACGGCGTTCGCAACGCACATTGGTCTATATCAATGGATCAGGATGCCTTTTGGTTTGGTTTCTGCCCCAGCAGTGTTTGCTCGTATGATGAGAATGCTTGAACTTCATGAGGCCTACTCGATGAATTTCTTCGATGATATTTTGATCCACAGTACTACTTTTCAAGATCATCTTGTGCACGTTAGGGATGTTTTAACCAAGCTGCTCCACTACAACTTGACTGCAAGTCTGGCTACAAGAGTCTTGAGTTTCTTGGACATGTGGTGGGAGAGGGGATGCTGCGTCCAGAAAAGAAAAAGATCGAGAAAATTTTGGCTATCCCGACCCCAACCACCAGAAAGCAAGTCCGTTCTTTGTTAGGGCTATTGAACTTCTATAGACGCTATGTCCCGGCATTAGCAACCATCACGGCTCCCATTACTGATCTCACAAAGGAGACAAAAGCACGCACAATTGCATGGACACCTGCGTGTGAGGAAGCGTTGGTTAAGATCAGACACCTTTTCTCTTCTGCGCCTGTTCTTCAGTTGCCTAGGCTTGACCAACCTTTCATTTTGCGCACGGATGCTAGGTCTACTGGCTTGGGTGCTGTGCTGCTTCAGGAGTTGGAGGGAACTCTTCACCCCGTGTCATTTGCAAGCAGAAAGTTGCTCGACAGAGAAACCTGATACAGTACGATCGAAAGGAAGTGTTTGGCTATCGTTTGGGCCATTTCGAAATTTTCCAAATTTCTCTGGGGGATTGATTTCATTCTCCAGACTGACCACAGACCGCTGACGTACTTGCATACAAGTCGCTTTAAGAATTCTCGCATCATGCATTGGTCCTTGTCCTTACAAGAGTTTAGATTCAATCTTGAACCACTTCCAGGTACAAAGAATGTGTTCGCGGATCTGTTGTCACGCGCTGATCGTGATCAATCGGTTCCATAGATCAAGGTTTCGTGGTCGTTGCTGTGTTTTGACATTATCCTCAGAACTTGTAAAAAAGACCCTCGGTCGGTTCTTTTTTTTTCGTTGGGAGGGGGGGTAGTGTAACGAACGCATTTCGTACATGTTTGGGTAGGAAGACGTTATGACGTCATTAGCAGTTGGACCGGAGGTTCACAACAGGTAATGTAGAGGTGAGCAATGTTCACGTGTGGGAGTGACAGTGTTGTATCGTGAACTGTTGTTAGTCAGAGATGTCATATCAGCCGAGTTGAGCGGACGTGTTCGTTGGTGCTCTGAGAAAGAATTCTTCTAGGGAATTCTATAGCTGTATATAAAATACAGGTATTTATTATTGTTATTATCGGTATTTATAATGACCTGTAAAGCTATTCATACAAACAGGGAAAGTATTGTTTTTTATGAATTATTATGACTAGAGTGCAGAATGGCCCATGTTTGAAGGAAGTGCGATGGCTCGTGTCAATACTTGTTTGGTCATGTAATTATTATATGTGATATAGTTTATAACTAGGATGTCATGTTGTATTTATTTATATGTGAAAATGTGGGACTGAAATAGGAAGGTAATTCAGTGTATAATTAGGTATACCTAATGATGAATGAATGTGCAGTAATATGTTATAAATTGAAGGTGAGCTGTGATTGTAATATTTGGCTCATAATTCATTGTGTGTAGGTACGCAAAATGTGTGCACAGTGTTAAAGTGGCTATAGGAATTGTCATAAGAATTGTGACAATAGTGACTATAGTAGTATGGTGGCATAGAGAAGACATTTTTCAAAGGAAATGATCTCGAGCACTCTGAATTATAATAATGTGTCGAGGACACATACAGACTCTTTAAGTATAAGAGCGAAAATTTACGATTGTATAAATGTTGTATACAGCGGCCGGTACGGAGCTGAACTCCTCTGGTATGTGGCTGATGAAGCTGTCCTTATAGCATCGTCTACGTGACCGGATGCGGACATCATCACGCCTTCATCTTTCCTTCGTCTACCATCACTGGTGCAGACGTGCAGCAACGGTAACGAAGTAAGCCTACAGATTTGAGCTACAGGACCACATGCAGCGTTCCTCCAGTGTAGCCTATGTAGCCTAGCGTCGTTGATAATTCCACGCCTAGGAATATTCTAATCTGTAAGTACTGTCATCGACTATTACCGTTCAGTTCGGGAATCTCCGTCAAGTCAAGTCGTCAATGTGATATCATTGACTGTGTCGACACTAGTGTGAAGAGAAGAGCCGAGTGACGTCTCGGGAAAGAGACAACGACTTCTGCGGTAGCGATTGACTGTGTAAGCGTCGAATTCATACATAGCTTATACGCCACTTATTAATTATTTGTGTGAACTTGTTTATATGGTGATGTGAATTGAGTGATTTAATGTATAGGTTCATGAGTGTATGGGAAATAGTGAAACAGAGGGCAAAGAGAGATAACTGTGTAGCCTTTGTCTTTGTTGTAAGCACGTGTGTGGTGGTGGATGAAAGAGTATAGTAAACAGAGTTAGAACACCCACCTTTATACTGATTGTCATAAAGCCCACGCACACACTCATTCCATTAGACTAAACGTATTTATACATATAACAATTTAATTCAATACAACACAAAAACCCTTCGTTACACTCACCGGATTCAGAGGGTGTGTCGGCATCAATTGCTGGGATCTCTGACATAGACAGTATTGTATCGACTATGTTAGATTTCATCAAAGTGGCAGGTTCGGGGTGGCCAGGTGTCGGTGACGCTAGTACCAGCAAGGTGCAGTGTGCGTTAGGGGGTGGCAATGAGAATGTGGATAGGCAGAAGGAACATGATGCTGGGGGTGGGGAAAGAGCACTTACAGAAGAAACAGGTGTGCACGTGTCGCAGAGGGGGAAAGGAAAGTACAAATGGGACAAGAAACATGCATTCAAATTGTGTGGCAAGCTTGTCTTGAAAATGAGCACACACTTACAAGATGTCCATGCAGATGAGGCAGACGTTGCTAAAATTTTGTTGATGAAAAAAGGGACAAAGCAGAGACGTCGAGCATGGATCAGACTACAAGATGAGGGTGATTACATGCATAACGTTGCTGTTCTTGAAAACAAATCCGGATGTTTGATTCCTAAGTATCGCACCAAAAGGAAAGTACAAATGACAATCAGTATAAAGGTGGGTGTTCTAAAGCCAACTACGACTCCTCGAACGCTTTCACCAGCGCTGCCTGCGTACCATCCTCAGCATTCACTGGAGTGACTATGTCACTAACGTCGAGGTCCTTGAACAGGCGGAAACTGTGAGCATCCAGGCTTTGATGCTGCGGACACAGCTTCGCTGGGCGGGGCACGTCTCCAGGATGGAGGATCATCGCCTACCCAAGATCACTCTGTTCGGCGAGCTCGCCACTGGACACCGAGACAGAGGGGCACCAAAGAAGAGATAAAAAGACGGTCTCAAGAAGTCACTTAGTGCCTGCCAAATCGACCACCGCCAGTGGTCTTCGCTTGTTGCGGACCGTGACACCTGGCGCTCCACCATTCACAAGGCAGCCGTCTCCTTTGAGGACTCTCGCAGAGCTAACCTTAAGGACAAGCGGCTCAGAAGAAAAAACAGAGTTGTCGTAACTCAGAACCCTGACCAGACCTTCCCCTGCAGCCACTGCGGTCGAACCTGCCTGTCCCGGATTGGCCTCCGCAGCCACGAAAATGCCTGCAGACGACGTGGGCAAGCCCTATAGAATCTTTGTTCGCGAAGTCAAGCCAAGATCGCACCAAAACTAGTAAGGTAGACGACCTTCTCGCCTGTAGCCATTGCAAAGGGCTCTATCAAAAAAAGCTGATCTCTGTACACTCAAAACGTTGTACAACAAACCAAGGGGAATTACTCAGCCCTGGACAACAGTTAGATCCCCTGCCCCCGCCTATCGGGCACCCAATCGCCAGCCCACAGAGAAATACGCAGGTATAGAAAGACGATCATTTGCATCTTCAAATAAGATGCATCAGGTCTCTTATATAACCCATGTCTTTCTCCGGAACTTAGGAAGTAGGCAGGGGAAACATACATACACAAACACGAAGGTGCATTACTATATTACTCAAAACCTTGCTGTCAGAAACCAGGAGGGTTTCAGATCACTCAGAGAGGGGAGGAGGCGCGCAGTGGTCGCCTAATGCTTCCAATACCCTTAGACGTTGAATTTTCCTTCTATCACAAGGTCTTGGCCAGGCAGAGAGATGATGAGATAAGCCGTCTCATCAGAACTGACCCCTTGCTTCTTGAGTATGGAAAGAGATTATTTGACCGCAGGGACATTGAAGAACACACGGCTGGACAAATCAGCTCCATGATGCGGGAGTTAGGGAGACTATTAAAGATTATCAGAGTGAGGTCAGAAATGAAAATCGCAAGTTTAAATGTTGTGATCAATTCAGCTAGCTTTGATCATGTTGTCCTGGCTGTAAAAGAGCTAGCAGATTTTGATGAGGACACACATCAGTTCAAAAAAGGCAATCTCGCAATGCGCATAGGCCATGCTTTGAAAAAGTGTTCACAGATCAAACAGTCACAGGCATCCAAACAACTTGGGCAGGGTTCAGACGACAGGTGGCGACAGGAGCTCTCTGAGGCTAAGCGGTTTGACTGTGTCTTCAACGGGGACTGGTATGATTGTGTGTCCGCTACAGCAGCTCAGTCGGTCGGGAAAATGACCATGAACAAACCCAAGCTGATCCCATCATGTGAAGATGTGAGGAAGGTCCAACAGCTTCTTGAGACAAGGATGGTTTCGGAAGATTATCCGACTGTGGTTAAAGCAACTCTTTGTGCTGTATCACTTTTCAACCGAAAACGAGGGGGAGAAGTTCAGAGAATGAAGGTGTCAGACTTCCAGAATGCTAAGATTGGATCGATCACCAATCAAGATATCTTGAAAGGTCTCACAGAGGTTGAGAAGAAAATGGTGAATCATTTTCAGCGAGTGGAGATCAGAAGCAAGTTTAATAGGAGTGTTCCCGTTTTGCTGAGGAAGAAGATGATGACAACTGTGGACAGAATCCTTCAAATGAAGCAATCAGTGCCAGCTCTCGCTGATTCCCAGTACATCTTTGCCACACCTTCTGGTCAGAGGCCTTACAGAGGCCATGATGTTCTGAAGGCCCATGCCCTAGAAGCACGGGTGTCATACCCAGCCATGTTCACATTTACTCAGTTACGGAAGCAGGTTTCAACTTTGGCTCAGTCAATGGCCATCTCGGAGTTAGACCAGGATCAGCTGGCAGATTTCCTTGGTCATGATATTCGGATACATCGCCATATCTACCGCCAACCTCAAGACGTCCTTCAAAAGGCAAAAGTGGCAAAGATTCTTCTGTCAGTTAACAATGGGATGACAGATTTTGAGAGTTGCATTAGAGCTGAGCTGGGCGATGATGAAGAGATTGACTTTGACAATGAAGACACATCAGAAACTGGCAGAGAGGTCTCGGGGGGAACAGCACCTGTGAATGAAGCAAGTAGCAAGTCAACAACACAGGAATCAATGAGCATGACGGAGAAAAGACATCCAGAGCCTGATGACAATCTAGATAGTTTTGATGATGACAGTACTGCGTCAGCTCCTGTTCGAAAGAAAGCTAGATTTACAAGGAGACCATGGGGGGAAGCTGAAGAGAAAGCTGTTCAAACTCGTTTCAAGACACACCTCGTCATGAACAAACTTCCTGGAAAGGCCGAGATACAGCACGCAATGGCAGAAGAGCCTGCACTTAGACATAGGCGCTGGACAAACATTAAGGATTACGTCCACAACAGACTGAAAAAGTTACAAAAGAAATGAATTGAGGTTCTCCGCCACTCTCGGCATTTTCGGTTTCATACAGATCTATTACAATATTGTTATTATTGGGGTGGTTTCATCATGTATAGCCTGCTTTTTTTTTATCTGATGGACGCCTGGATCATTTTGTATACTGTATAATCTTTCGATTTGCAAAACGAAACAGCCGGCTGGGGACAAAACACAATAATAAGATAAGAAAACCATTGACAACGTAAAGATTTATTACAAGAGTGTTATTATGGGGGTGGGGTGGGGGGGGGGGGGTTGCTCTGCCTGGATCATTTTTGTATACTGCATTCCATCCATTTAAAAATCTGCAAACGGAAGAAGAATGGTTGGTTGGGGGACGAAAGACAATAATAAAGGCTGAAGTTTCAAGTGATTTCTTATGTTGTCAGTTACTTAATTAATGTCAGTGTTCTGTTCTGTCATTTTAACTCATTCTACCCCAAGACTGGAATCCCCAAATGTTGAAGTCGTCTTCAGAAGACTGCGTTGCAGTGCAGGACACAGATCCACCATGATAGTTCAAGGGTGATGCCAGAATAGCTTGGCGCCCATCTTTATTTTGCTGTGGTGTGTCTGGGGTAGAATAAGTTAAGTGTTAGTTTCTTCATCTGGGTCTTTTTCTGTCTTTCATATTTTTCCACACTTTTTGACCCGCATCATACTGAGGCTAAAAGCTTCAAATTTGTTCACTGCCATCATTCTATGCAAGCTACATTAAGTACACTTACAGATGAGGACATAGACCAATGGCTTTAGTTCAAAGGTGGTGCCACAATAGCTTGGCGCCTAGAGGCACCAAGCTATTCTGGCACTAACCCTTGGACTATTTCAGTCACACTTGTTGCACACACTGGTGTATTCCGAATGATAAGGGTTTAATATTCAAACTGCTCTGTTGCTGTTTGTCTGAAACTCCAGAGTACCCAAAATAAACCAAAAAGTCCTTTAATTTCCAGAATACATTATGTTGATTCTCACATAAATTCCATGATAAACTGTTTTGCTTCAGAAGGACAAAACGCAGCAATGTTTAAAAGATTTCCTCTGTAAAAATTATAATCGAAAGGTTACCGGCCAGTGTTTATTGAATTTTGCACCATACAATGTTAAAAATGTTAAAGCACACATACACATTAAGTTGGACAAACATTAATGTGAAAAAGAAGTATTCCATGAACTTGACCTTATTACAGACGCCTAATGTTGTGAAGACACCCATTTTGACTGTAATGCCAGTTTTTGTGTGAGAGGCTTTATTGGTAGAAACCCATTTTTTCCATCTAGTGCCTCTGTTTCTAGAAAATGTCTATTTTATTTTAAGTTATAGAGCTTAGTTATAAGGTGAGTTCTAAACATTCGCATCAATTCCAGAGCCCTAGAATAAATAGAAATATGGGAACCCATTTTGACATAAAATGGTAGGTAACCCACTCTGACGCTTTTGTCCCCCTGTGTGTGTGTGTGTGTGTGTGTGTGTGTGTGTGTGTGTGTGTGTGTGTGTGTGTGTGTGTGTGTGTGTGTGTGTGTGTGTGTGTGTGTGTGTGATGGTATGAGTTTGCGTGAAAGTGTCATCAACCTCGCTTGTTAACTGAATTGGCATAAACTCGGCGACGACTTACTCAGGCTAGCTGCTGATGGTTGTCATAGTTACTATGGATTAACCGATTTTTTGGTGACAGAGACACATGAACGATGACCACATCTGATGACAGAGACACATGAACGATGACCACATCTGATCATTAGTGCATTACTGCTCTGTGAAACAGTGTTTCTAGTACAGTGAACAAACCGCAAACTATCCGTGTAATGTGTTATTAATGACCGGAATCCGCTTCAGTTTGTCGGACAGTCGGAACACCCGACTCACCGTGCACGATCATTGCGTGAATTCTTTTTACTAGTAACCTTACTTAAGTTCTCAGGTGACTGAGATTATCGCCTGTCTTACATTTTCAATGAAAAGCGAGTGTGTTGTACTAACATATGGACTTCGTTGCACACAAATTCTGACATAAACGCTTTCTTTATAGCGGGTTTTTCTCAGATCGTACACTTGTCGTTTCTTACTCTTTACTGCAAGCTTTTGTTTTTGTGTTCTTTGCGTGTGCTGTAATACACGGTTTCTGGCGTGAACCGCCGTTCAGCTGACGTACTGAGACTAAAGTCGAATTAGTCTTTATTTGTTTCATCTGATATTTTACTTGTACATGCAATTTCTTTTCTGGTTTAACTGCGTAACCTTCTACTATTTGTATCTTGTACCTTAGTTTTGTCCCCTGTTTTTTTTTTTACCTTATTATCTGAACATGATTTATGCAACTATGAACAGACCCTCGAAAAAAGGCCAACAATTTCGTATCGGTCACCTAAATATCTACCATCTGGCAAACAAAGTTCAGGATGTCTGTGTTTATGTTAATACCCCCAACTATTTCCATCTCTTCGGTCGGTTTAACTGAGACTCGTTTGGCCGCCCACATCAGTGATGAAGCCATCGCCATCCCGAATTATTCTATTACCAGGAGAGACCCGTCAGTACAGGGTGAGACAGGTGTAGCGGTATATATCCATCAATCTATTCTACACATAACCCGCAGGCGACAAGACCTAGAAACTGGTGATGTAGAATGTATTTGGGTAGAAATCAAAAACTCTAAATCCCCGCCCTTACTTGTTGGGTTTCTGTATCGAAACCCCGCAGCCACCTTTGAGTGGTACGATAGCTTTTTACACATGATCGATAAAACAGACATTCACAACAAAGATGTTCTCCTTCTTGGAGATTTTAATATTGACTTTCTTAAACCCCATCCATCATGGGAATGTACTACTACCCTTGTCGGTCTTCACCAATTGGTAACATCGCCCACCAGAATTACGCCATCATCAGCCACTATTATAGACCATATTTATAAAAAAAAAAAAAAACTCAAGCAGTTAGCAACACTCAAGTAAATAGTCTTAGTGTAAGTGACCACTATCCGGTTAGCTGCCCATGGCTGTCAAAACTTCCAAAGCTAAAAAAGCAAGTCCACACTTGCATAACTTACAGATCGTTTAAAACTTTAATGAAAGTGTTTTCTTGGCTGATTTAGCCACAGCACGATTCATCGACGTGTATAACGATAGTGACCCAAATAAAGCATTAGTTACCTGGTACCGGATTTTTCTTGGTGTGCTGGTACATATTCTAGTCACCATGCTTTACTTTGCAGTGACTAGAATATGTACCATTAATGAGAACTTTTTGTCTTCTGTTTTCTAGGTAGGATTTGAAAAACACGGCTGCGCTTTTAGTATATAAGGATATTTTCTTTATAAGTATGTCATGGTTCACCATGTCAAAGGCTTTCCGGAAGTCTAAGAACACTACACCTGTTAGTTTGGAATCATTAATAGATGATAACCAGGTATCTGCCATCCTTATCAAGGCAGTGTGACAGGAATGGTTTGGTCTGAAGCCTGACTGCAGTGAATGGATGAGATTTTGGTTTTCTACGTATTTAGATAGATGCTTATGGATGTGCCGCTCTAAAGGCTTCGACAAAACAGGTAATAGTGATATGGGACGAAAGTTGTTGATTTCACTCAAATCTTTTGATTTTGATAGGGGGATCACTTTTGCGTCTTTAAATGCGTCCGGAAAATAGTTTTGGTTTATACAGAGATTGAATATATGTAATACTTTCGACGATGTATGGAAGAGATATCTTGAGTATTTTTTAGCTGATCTCATCAGGCCCGGATGACTTTTTATTTTCCATCGAGGAAATTAATTTACCTACTTCGTGGACTGCTATAGGCGGTATCGTGAATGGTTCTTTGTCCGTATTTTCCCGGTTACAGTGGTGTACTAGCGCGTTTGGACAAACATACTCACATGAGTTATTTTCTGTTGGGATTAACGATTCGGCTATAGAGGTAAAGTGGTCGTTAAACCTATTTGCAGTGAGGTGGGGTGATACAGGCGCACTATTTTTATTTGTACCTCTAGTTACTAAATTAATGGCACGCCATACAGTAGATGAGTCTTTGCTTTGTTTAACTACTTTATCGAAAAGAGATCTCTTTGCATTTAAAACCATATATTAAACACGATTACGCTGTGTTTTGTATTCAGTAAACCGCTTCTAGCTTCTCAGGTGTTAGCATGTGGAACACATTGCCCAAACATGTTACAACATCAACAACGCTTTCGTCTTTTAAAACCGGTCTCTTCAAGTACCTCACCTCAGCATCGTAAGATTTTCACAGCAACCTGCACTTGCAGTGTACGATTTTCCCCTTTTTAACTCTTCAATTCAGTTATATCTTCAGTTAATACAAGATGCTAATGCTGCACGTATTGCGTGTGTATGTGTGCGTGTGTGTGTGTGTGTGTGTGTGTGTGTGTGTGTGTGTGTGTGTGTGTGTGTGTGTGTGTGTGTGTGTTTTGTGCTTGTGTTTATGAATATATGTATGGAGATTTATACCTTTACAATTGTGTGTATGTGTGAGATTTTCTATGTTTATTTTCACTTCTTCAATATATTTCAATTTTTTGTTAGTTACATATTAGTTTTTCCCAATTTAATGATTGTATTTTGTGATTTGTGCATTATATGTAAAGTAGATTAGCAACGGCAAGTTCGAAAAATGGTTTCACCAAAACTTTCACCGTTGTAAAATAAAGAATCATTGTCATTGTCATTGTCATTGTTTCTCTCTCTCTATCACTCTCGCCAGAAAGCAGTATTCACTGTTACTTTGCTTTATTGGGGGTCAAATAAGCGATGCTCTGCTAGAGTGTCTTATATTCAATTGAAACAAAAAGCACAATGTACCATATTGTATCTCTCTCTGTTTCATCATCATCATCTCTCTCTCCCCCCCCCCCACCCCCACCCCCCTCACACACACACACACACACACACACACACATACACACACACTTTCCGATTTGTGTCCTGTGACCGTAGTCACAGAAGTAGGGAGGTCCCACAATTGCGTACTGGAGAAGATTACATCGTACTGTAAGTGACTCGGGGAAGGCAGGCAGGGCGGAACTGGAGAAGAATACATCGTACTGTAGGTGACTCGGGGCGGGCAGGCAGGGCGGAACTGGAGAAGAATACATCGTACTCAGTGTATGTGACTCGGGTCGGGCAGGCAGGGCGGAACTGGAAAAGAATACATCGTACTGTAGGTGACTCGGGGCGGGCGGGCAGGCAGGGCGGAACTGGAGAAGAATACATCGTACTGTAGGTGACTCGGGGCAGGCAGGCAGGGCGGAACTGGAGAAGAATACATATTACTGTAGGTGACTCGGGGCAGGCAGGCAGGGCGGAACAGCGTGAAGGTGTAACTGCAGGTTTGGCGGGGAAGGTGATCAGACCATAATCAGGCTGAAAAAGACAACAAAACAAAGCAGAAACACACGAACAAGCGACGACATTGTGTAAAGGTTACGAATATGGTTATTTACAGCTGGCGGTTATTGCACTTTTTTAATCCAGCGGCGCAGGGGATGGGGGGCGGGGTGGTGGTGGAGTACAGTCACTGATTCACGACGATTTGTTTTTCGATTAACGAATCACGAATCCCCCAAAATGACATCCACGTTTGCCGATGGAAAGTGACGCTGAAGACACTTTTCACCAGCCGAAAACTGCGCGAAGGGGGAGGGGGGTTGGGGGGGGGGGAGCGGGAAAAAGAAGCGACTGAATAGTTAGTATGAAACAGTGGCAATAGATTAAATAAAATAAACTCGAACCCTTCTTTTACGGGTCATGAGGATGAAGAAATTGCAATCACGAATGAAGACAA
Source organism: Semisulcospira habei (assembly GCA_036245525.1). Classification (NCBI taxonomy): domain Eukaryota; kingdom Metazoa; phylum Mollusca; class Gastropoda; family Semisulcospiridae; genus Semisulcospira; species Semisulcospira habei. Next base: position 74,972,545 of record BTPG01000002.1, on the reverse strand, counting down.
CCGAAAAAACCGCCAATCTCAAATCACGATTTTAGGGTATGACCACCTCACCCCCCCCCCCACCTCACCCCCGCCCCCCGCCCCCCTTCAACCAATGGTAAGAACAATTGAAAATCTTATTACACATACACTATGCCCTAAATTAAAAAGAAAAGAGAAATATCTCACAATTAACTATCACAAAATTATCACAGCTATCACACATATACACACACACACACACAGAAGCACTACCACCACCAAAAGAATAGTATACACAATATGTAACATAAAAATAAAACTGTATAATAATTTAATATCACGTAAAAATAACTGAAAACTATATAAAAATAGTTGGTGTAAAAAATAGTTAACTCAGATATCTTAACATTGTACAATTCAGGTCCTGTCACGATACCCTTTTACAACACCTCGACTGTCGTACACGAAGAAAACTCAGTCTCCTCGACACAAAAAGCGCCATGCATGGACAGCCAAAGGGTTAACACAGCATGAGTTAGACGAGGTGCTTTGTAGGCAGACCGCACGATTTCATGTCTTCATACATACACTCTCACTCCCTCACTCATTCACACAAACATCTGTCCGTGACAATGAAGATCTGATCTGCCCACGAAGCCCATCGCATGCTTTGAAAGGGCTCAGGCAGCACTAGTAACATAAATAAATGTGCGTTTTACCTAGCAATTTTCTAACCCATGGACCGACAACCTAAATTTGCAGCAAGCCATGAATATGAGCACATTGACGTTGGGTCGGCTTTTTTTGGTCACAAGTAACAGAAAGCAGTGGCAGGATTTTGCGGAGGCACAGGAGTTTATCTGCAGTACTTTATAGGAAATTCGTGGTAGAGACGGTTTAGAGTATGGTTTTTTAGCAAATCGGAAGCACCTAAGTTTAGAGGCGTCAGGCGTATACATGTCGCGGAGACGGAAAGCTTCATCCAGACCAAAAAATGCCAGTTACAATGTTCTTGTTGGGAAGATGCAACTTGAAGGAATGAAGCGAAGCATTAGATGAAGAATTCAAAGTGCGTAATAAAAATAAAAATAGAAAAGACAAATATATCACAATTAACTATCACAGCTGTATCACAGCTATCACAATTATTAAATTAACTCTCTCAGTCACACATACACGTGCGCGCACACACACAGACGCACCAACCACCGCCACTAATATAATTATACAATATGTAAAATAAAAAATAAAACTGTATAATAATTATGTATCGCCATAAGACTTAATATACTTAAACAGTATTTTAGTCGTGTAAAAATAGTGTAACAATAGTTAACGCAGATATCTTAACGCTGTGCGATTCAAGTCCTGTCAGTGCAGAGAACTACCCCATCAAACAAAGAAACACGCTTTGAAAAGACAATCAGTTCGTGATGGAAAGATGGAACTTGAAGTAATGAAGCAAAGCTATAGATGGAGAATTGAAAGTGCGGAATAAAAATAAGAAAAAAAAGTGACGTCAAATAAAAGAGTAAAAATGATGGAACTGAAGATCGAAATAGGCACGTGCAGAGCCGGTACGTAATGAAGAGAGAGTCACAGAGAGAGAGAGAGAGAGAGAGAGAGAGAGAGAGAGAGAGAGAGAGAGAGAGAGAGAGAGAGAGAGAGAGAGAGAGAGAGAGAGAGAGAGAGAGAGAGAGGGCGGGGTGTAGGAGAGAATGAATGACTGAATGAATGAATGAATGAATGATACTTTATTTCTCAAGGATGGAAACAATAGGCGCACAGGCCTCTTTTCATGTGTGTCCTTGAGAGAGAGGGACAGAGAATCAATGAATCAATGAATCAATGAATCAATGAATCTTTATTTTACAACGGTGAAGATATTAACACAGTCAGTGACTATGTCATTTTTCGTACCTGCCGTTGCTACAACTACGACTAACTAAGTAGAAAGTATACATAAAAAAGAGACATCAAAACACAATAATACAAAATATATAGTCCACTAAACACAAACAAGCGCATACGCCGCGCACAAACGCACTCACGCGTCCACACACACACACACACACACACACACACACACACACACACACACACACACACACACACACACACGCACACACACACACACACACACATACACACACACACGCACACACACATACACATGATTGTTATAATATACACGGACATTCGTGTGTCTACGAATAACTAGATATTATTATTTGAGTAATGTCAGATACTTATAAAGACTTGCCTTGAAACGAGATAATGTCGGAGTGGCTTTAACGTGATGTGGGAGTGAGTTCCACAGTGTGGAACCCGCAAATGACAAAGTAGATTTAAATATATCTATTCGGGGTTTTGGAACAATATAAAGACCCCTTATGTTCCTATAGCAGGAATCTGATTTTTTAAACAACTCTTTTAGATATTCTGGAGCGCTATGGTTCCACACTTTAAACATCAGTACTCCTTTGTTATATTTAAAATGATTTTGAAGGGGCAGGAATCCAGCTTTACTGAGTTTTTCCTCGGTCGTCAAGTGCGGGTCGGGAAGAATTAATTTTGCCATTCTCCTATGTAAAAAATTTAGTCTTTTTAAGTGGACATCAGAGAGAGAGAGAGAGAGAGAGAGAGGGCGGGGTAGAGAGAGAAAGAGAGAGAGAGAGAGAGAGAGAGAGAGAGAGGGCGGGGTGGTAGGAGAGAGAGGGACAGAGAGAGAGAGAGAGAGAGAGAGAGAGAGAGAGGGCGGGAGAGAGAGAGAGAAAGAGAGAGGGAGAGAGAGAGAGAGAGAGAGAGAGAGAGAGAGAGAGAGAGAGAGAGAGAGAGAGAGAGAGAGAGAGAGAGAGAGAGAGAGAGAGAGAGAGAGAGAGAACGAACGAACGAACGAACGAAACTTTATTTTCCAAGGATTGAGATATTAGGCGCGCAGGCCTTTCTTACAATCTGTCCTTGCTAAGCTACTTAAAAAAAAACACCAACAAAAACAACAAAAACTAACTAATAATAAAGGACACACACACGCATACACACACACACACATACATACATATACATGTACTCGTGCACATGCGCACTTTTGTACATCCACATACACACGTACGTGCGCACATAATTATCTAACATATAAGTAGGTATGATATTTTGTGTACTATCAGAAACAAGTTAGAAAACAGAACAAACAATTTGGAGGCTAGTTGGAAAACAAAATAGCAAAAATTTAAAAACATGAAGCGTATTATGTCGAGAAAAAAAGAAGAAGAAAGGATCAGCATAACGTTGTCTTAGAAAGGTAATCATGTACTCTACTTTTAAACAGAGAGAGGGACATGGTTTGTTGAATATTGGGAGGAAGTGAATTCCATAAAAGAGCACCTGAATAAGACAGGCTAGATTTGAACAGGTCTATACGGGGCCTTTTTATAGAGAGACTGTTCCTGGAGGTGCTGTATTTTTTTTCAGTTGGCGAAAAGAGCCTAGATAAGTAAGGTGGAGCTTTCTCATTAAGAATTTTGTGCATCAGTACACATTTGTTTAGTGCGAGGTGCTTAGCCAGAGGGAGAAGTCCGATGGCCTGCAGCTTGGCATCAGTGGATAAAGACGGATCAGGGAGGATAAGCTTAGCAGCGCGCTTGTATAATGAGTTTATCTTCTTGAAGTGATTTTCACTGCAGCCATCCCATATTGTTGAGGCATAATCAATGTGTGGTTTAATGTAGGCATTAAAAAATAGTTTGCGCGTCTTAAGGTCAATGATCGTTTTAAGTTTGGAAAGTAAAAACAACTTTTTGGACAACTGTTTTCTCATATAATATAGGTGGTTTTGCCAGCTCAGATCATCATCTATTATTACTCCAAGCAGGCGGTGTTGACTGACCTGCTCAATTGGGATGGAGTCCAAAGAAAGGTTGAGTGATGGAGGTTTGAGCTGATGTTTCTGGCGGGTTGTGATAAGCATGCTTTTTGTTTTTGTGAGATTTACAAGCATGCGATTTTCATTACACCACCGAGAGACTTCATGAAGACTCTCTTGAAGATTATTTGCAATTTCAGGCACAGTTTTGCCAGCGGAATGTAATGTTGAGTCGTCGGCAAACATGTCACACTCAGCCGCAGTACACGTTACATGTAACGGTAGATCGTTAACGAAGATATAGAACAGTAGTGGGCCTAAAATAGACCCCTGGGGCACTCCATATTCCACAAATTGTTCAGAAGAACATTTTCCATTGACGTAGACTGTTTGTGTTCTTTTTGTAAGATAGGAGTTCAGAAACGAAAGAGCCGAGGGGCTCTTTTTGTTTAAGTAGGTGGCAAGCTTTTTCTATAAGATGGTATGATCGATAAGATCAAACGCTTTTCTTAGATCCAAGAAGACAGCACCAGCCATTTTATTATCATTTATGCTGTTGACCCACGAATTCACTATTCGTGCGAGTGCAGTGTGGCATGAATGCTTGGGACGAAAACCTGACTGGTAATGATATAATAGGGACCTTTTTTCAAGAAATTTCAGAAGATGTTTGTGAACATGCTTTTCCAGAGGCTTCGAGAGAATTGATAGAAGGGAATTGGGCGAAAGTTATTAATTTCAGAAGAATCGTTTGCTTTAGGAACAGGCACTATTTTTGATTTTTTGAAAGCTATTGGGAAGACATTTTTTTGTATACATAGGTTATAAATATATGTTAGAGGTTCCACTATGGATGGTTGCGACAGGTCAAGGATATATCTATTGATACCATCACTGCCCGAAGACGTTTTCTTTTTTAGGATGGAAATGTATTTGCCTACCTCGTGTACAGCAATATCAGGGATGACGAAAATATCATCTGAGGACAATCTTTGCTTACAGAACTTTGTTAGCTTCTCTGGTGTGGAATATATCGACTGATTGCGATTGTGAGAACTGAGTAAGTCTTTCGGGGCTGATAGAAAGTGGTTATTAAACTCCTCAGCGGAGAGATTTTCTGGAATGGTATTGCACTGTTTACGCTTGTTGTTGGTAAGCGTATTAAGTGCTGTTCAGATAGGGGAAGGGTTTCTGTCTTCTTCAACTGTTTTGGTTATAAAAGATCTCTGCGCCTCTCTAATTAAGTACTTAACTTTATTTCGCAATCTTTTAAATTCATGAAAATTTTTTTTCTTTCTTAGCCTTATTTCTATCATCCATTGCTTGTTTGATTTCGTCGGTTATCCACGAGGGAGGCTGGCGGGATCGGACACGCTTTCTTCTTACTGGCGCATATTTGTTTAGCACCCCTAGGAACAGTTTAAGTAAGACAGAGACAGCCTTATCTGGGTTGGTACAATTGTACACATCATGAAACGGTGTAAGGCTAAGATCGTGTAGAAAAGCATCTTTGTTTAGTTTTTAAAAGACCTATAGGTAATGTACACATGCTGATCCCTCTTTTGTTTGGGCATCTTACACGACCATGTACAGGTGATGGGAAAATGATCACTGACAGCTAGTGGGGGGACGCTGGTCTCTAGTACTGACTTGCAGTTGTTGGTATAGATGTGATCAATGAGTGTAGCGGATGATTGGGTTATTCTAGTAGGAGCTTGAACTAGTTGCTTCAACCCAAAAAGAGTTGTCGATTGCCACGTGGGATTTGTTTTCAGTAAGTCAATGTTAAAATCACCTAACAGCATTACATCTTTGTCAGTGTCATTCACTTTATCCATCATCTGCACAAAGTCATCATACCACGAGAGAGAGAGAGAGAGAGAGAGAGAGAGAGAGAGAGAGAGAGAGAGAGAGAGAGAGAGAGAGAGAGAGAGAGAGAGAGAGAGAGAGAGAGAGAGAGAGAGAGAGAGAGAGAGAGAGAGAGAGAGAGAGAGAGAGAGAGAGTAGAGAATACATGCGTGCGTGTGCCGGCGCAAGCGAGTGCATACGTGTATTTGAGGGCGAGGAGGGAAAACAACAAGAGGGAGATTGGGGTTACGTGCAGAGCTCGTGATAAAAAAGAGAGTTAAAGGGGGAAATAAAAAGAGAGGGGGTACAGAATGTATGTGTGAGTGTAATCTTTGGACAGTGTTGTAACTGACATTTCTAAGCGTGTTTCTTGGGTTCAAGACCACAGCCCACAGAAATAGCAAGTAGAAGGTTGCATATGGCATAAACTGCTTAGGCACGAGGGTTGTTGTGGATCATAGAAAAAGTGTGCATTTCGTGAATTAATGGAGTCAAATGCACGGTGAACCTCATATTCCGGGCTCCAGCAAAAACCATACACAATTAATCTATAATCCAATCGAACCCAGTATAAGTACTACATCCAGTTGTCATTTGGATGCAGCAGATTGCGCTGATATCATCCGAAATACTGACCTAACAAATGAAGTAATTTCAACAGCAAAAACTATGTACAAACATAATTCAGTGCGATAAGCGGCCAGGTTTCGCAAGAAAATCGAGTGGCCGTAGTTTTGTATGTGTTGACGTCACACTTTGCAGCCGCATGCCAAAATCCGCAATTCTTAAGATGAACATATCATGAGAACCTCGCAGAAAAGGTCTCGACAAGGCAAATCAGAATAAATAGGTTGAAAATGTATTCGGTGTGATATGTGTCATCTGTTAACAAGCAGAATTGCGAATTTGCCAGATAAACATATTATATTGGATATTATTTGAAAAATCTCGTCTAGAAAAATTTAGATATATATAATAGGTTCCAAAGGTATTTTGGGAAAGAGCAAGGTGCTGAAAGTCAACGCTGCCAGTGGAACGCCCATCACACTGGAAGGCGAGGCGCTAGAAGAGGTGGAGAGCTTCACCTACCTCGGCAGCATAGTCGACAAGAAGGGTGGGACGGATGCTGACGTGAAGACCAGGATAGGCAAGGCCAGGGCAGCATTTCTCCAGCTAAAGAACGTCTGGACTTCAAGAGATCTGTCAGTCGACACCAAGATCCGACTGTTCAACACCAATGTGAAACCAGTACTTCTTTATGGAGCAGAGACCTGGAGGACCACAGTGTCGACCACCAAGAAAATACAGACGTTCATCAACAACAGTCTGAGAAGGCTCCTCGGGATACGCTGGCCGGACAAAATCAGCAACGAGGAATTGTGGCAGCGGACAAAGCAGAAGCCTGCAGAAGTCGAGCTTCAACAACGCCGCTGGAGATGGATAGGTCACACACTACGCAAGCCAGCAACCAACACCACAAAGCAAGCCCTAAGATGGAACCCACAAGGAAAAAGGAAGAGAGGTCGGCCACGAAACACCTGGCGACGTGACCTGGAGACAGATGCCAAGAAGATGGGCCACACCTGGGGACAGCTGGAGAGACTCGCACAGGACAGAGACGGCTGGAGGGACCTTGTCGGCGGCCTATGCACCAGGGGGGGTGATGGGCGTAAGTAAGTAAGTAAAGGTATTTTGCATTTTGCAGTCTTTTACCCTATGGGTGAAACAGCTGCATGCAACGCGACGAGGTATACTAGGTGACTCTCTCTCTCTCTTGGCTTGACTTCGCGAACGAAGATTTTATAGGAGTTGACCACGACGTCTGCAGGCTTGTTCGTGGCTGCGGAGGCCAATCCGAGACAGGCAGGTTCTACCGCAGTGGCTGCAGGGGAAGGTATGGCCAGGGTTCTGAGCTGCGGCATCTCTGTTTTTTCTCCTGAGCCGCTTGTCCTTAAGGCTAGCTCTGTGAGAGTCCTCAAAGGAGACAGCTGCCTTGTAAATGGTGGAGCGCCAGGTGTCACGGTCCGCAGCAAGCGAAGACCAGTGGTGGTGGTCGATTTGGCAGGCACTAAGTGACTTCTTGAGACAGTCTTTGTATCTCTTCTTTGGTGCCCCTATGTCACGGTGTCCAGTAGCAAGCTCGCCGAACAGTGTGATCTTTGGTAGGCGTTGATCCTCCATCCTGGAGACATGCCCCGCCCAGCGGAGCTGTGTCCGCAGCAGCAAAGCCTCGATGCTCACAATTTCAGCCTGTTCAAGGACCTCGACGTTGGTGACATAGTCACTCCAGTGAATGCCCAGGATGGTACGCAGGCAGCGCTGGTGGAAGCGTTCGAGGAGTCGTAGTTGGCTGCGATAGAGGGCCCAGGACTCGGAACCATACAGCAGGGTGGTGAGGACCACAGCTCTGTACACGCTGATCTTGGTGCCTGTTTTCAGCTGTTGATTGTGCCACACCCGCTTGAAACGTCGCCCGAAAGCGCTGTTCGCTTTTGCCAGCCTGCTGTCAAGCTCCTTGTCCAACTTGGCGTCCGACGTGATAATGCAGCCAAGGTAGGTAAACTGGTGCACTGACTTTAGTTCAGACTCGCCAATGGTGATGTGAGGAGGGCGATACACTGTCTTGGGTGCCGGCTGATGGAGGACCTCTGTCTTTTTCAGACTGACCTCGAGTCCAAAGAGCTGGGCAGCATCGGCGAAGCAAGACGTGATGCGCTGCAAGGCTCTCTCTGTGTGTGCAACGAGGGCAGCGTCATCAGCAAAAAGCAGCTCACGAATCAGTTGGTCTAGGGTTTTCGTGTGGGCCTGCAGTCGTCTGAGGTTGAACAGGCTGCCATCGAGACGATACCTGATGTACACTGCATCGTCATCATCGAGGTCCACTGTGGCCTGCTTCAACATCATGCTAAAAAAGATGGTGAAGAGGGTCGGTGCCAGCACGCAGCCCTGCTTTACGCCGTTGAGAATAGGGAATGGTTCTGAGAGGTCATTGTTGAGTCTGACCTGGCCTTGCTGGTCCTCGTGTAGCTGGACAATCATGTTGAGGAACTTTGGGGGACAGCCAAGTCGCTCCAGAATCTGCCACATGCCTTGCCTGCTCACAGTGTCGAACACTTTTGTTAGGTCGACAAATGTTACGTACAGCCCTTTGTTCTGCTCGCGGCACTTCTCCTGTACCTGTCTCAGCACAAAGACCATATCGGTGGTGCTCCTGTTTGCTCTGAAGCCACACTGGCCCTCTGGGAGTTGGTCTTCAGCGATGGCAGGTACCAGCCGATTCAGGAGCAGCCTTGCAAGGAGTTTCCCAGCAATGGACAGCAGGGTAATTCCCCGATAGTTGGAACAGTCAGACTTCTCGCCTTTGTTCTTGTACAGGGTGATAACGACTGCATCACGGAGATCTTTTGGTAGTGTTCCTTCCTCCCAGCAGCAGAGAAAGAGGTCATGGAGCTTGTTGTGCAGTGCTGTGCCTCCGTGTTTCCAGATCTCTGGCGGTATTCCATCAATGCCTGCTGCTTTGCCACTCTTGAGCTGGTGGATGGCTGTGAGGGTCTCTTCAGCGGTGGGCGGTTCGTCCAATTCAACCTTTACTGGGAGGTGTGGGATTTGTAGGACGACTGCTTCTTGAACAGTGCGCTCAGCGCTGAAGAGGCTCTGAAAGTATTCCGACCAGCGGTTCAAGATGGAGGTATTATCTGTGAGGAGTGCCTGGCCATTCGCGCTTCGCAGAGTACTTTGTACCAGGTGCCTGGGGCTAGGTGACTAATTATACCGAAAGTACTTGAAATCTGTATATTTGAATTTGAATCGTCTCCTCAAGACCTTTCAAATGACATCCTACATGTACGTTTTTCTTAACAATTGGCAATTTTACCTCCTGCTCTAAAGTGTGGCGTCACGTTTACAAGGCTACTTGATTTTGAGGCCAACCTGGCCATCTATTATTGAGGTACGTGTATCACTGAACCAGTTTGATACACCCCTCTTGCTCTTAGTTCTCTTTATACTAATGAGTAGTCCCTTGGCTAGAGTAGTCGACATATCTGGAATTCCTGTGACGCTTTCTTTCTGTAGTTGTCCTGAACTGCGGAAGCACTAAGTGGCAGCCTCAAGGAAAACAATACTGCCCTTGCTACAGCGCAGATGTAAACACCGCAGCTACTGCCATCAGTTTGTTTGGGGAACAACCGAAGCATCTTATGGTGAATAGTTGCAGACTTTACATGCACATTTTTCTAGCGGAATACCTTTGTCCTGGACGCTTAAATAGGCTAAGTATCGGAACAGTTGAAATATAATGTGAGTATGGAAAATGGTCATCGAGTCAGAGTAAAGAACCATCTTTTGGGAAATGTCGACGATCAGTACAATCCAGTGCGCTTCCCCTACGTTTACAGGAATTATAAACTTGTTGAAATCGAACCAAGAGAGTTTGCTGCTGCGGCGTTGGAGGATTTGATACCTACGTCTTTCTGTTCTGCTGCCTGGCTCCAGGTTCCAGTTTAACGCTGTTGGGTTATTCATTTTGCGGAGAGCCAGTCCAAACCATGCACTACTAACAGTGTGAACTAGTTGGTCTTTTTTCTCTGCAGCATCAGCGAGCATGGACATATACTGATCTATCTGAGCACTATTCAACCAACAATTCCTATCAGCTATTACACCTCTTGGGATATTACTCAGTTTGCTAGGGTTGCAATCAAGGTCACGGAGGCCAGAAATTTGTGAATTTACATCTACTTCATCCACTCCAGTATTAACAACATAAGTACCCTGCCGCTGATTAAAAATGAAATGTGCTGGTCCTTCTGGAATGTCTGTTCTTTTAGCATCGTCAGTTGCTAAGAAAAAGGGAACCTTGTCATTGAAAACTACCCCAGCCAAACTATACTCATTATTGCTCTGCGGACAACCGTTAGGAAGAGAATCAAGCCACAGACTGTTTAATGTCTGAATGTCAAACCCGTGAATTACTCGTAATCCGATTACAAGAGAGCGTGGCAAATACATCACATACGCATTCAGCTGGCATTGGTCATGGAACAAAGTCTTCGTCGGATGCTAAAATATTAGTTTCAACGCTTTTAAGAGTTGGTTCACAAACATTAAACGCTGATCTTACTATTGTCACAGAACGCATCGATCCTGTCACTAAACATTTATTTACGTTGTGTGCTAAGTGCAAAACACTCAGTGGATCGATTTTCTGCGAGAAAGTAATGAACAATCGTCATAAATACATTGTGAAACGTGCAAAAATGTTGAGTCGACAACATGAAATGTTCCGAAATATTTTGAATGAGAGTTCTGCTGAATTTACCAGTCTTGGCGTTTCGAAAGTCTGAATGGTGGCCAGGGCTGTCTTGCAGTGTCCTAACATAATCACAGGCAGAGAAAGCAGCTAGTGCAGGTGGAATGAGTAAGTGCAGACTGGAGTGAACGCGATCATAGAACAAAAGATAACACATGCTGCCAATATCGTGTTCCTTGTATGCAAGACTGATGTTTAAGTCACTGCACACCACTTTTTTGCCTCCTGGACAGAAAATGGTGGTGCTGAAATGTCCAGAGTGCATGGTTTTACCAATGTGATTAACAGAGCTGCGAAGTTGGTAGTGAATCTGCTTAGTCCCGCATGGAAGAAAAATGTCATCAGCCGCTATTTTGTCGTGTACTTTTTCTCGGCCGTTGACATTTCTTCCTATACAGATGACAACGGTGTCTGGAGCTTCTACAATAATGTCTTCCTTGATATACTCTACGTTCTTTTTGCACACGTGGCAGGTACTGTACTGTAGGGTTCGTCTGAAATAATTACTCATCATTTTTTGTACACTTGGAATAGTACCCGCTCTGTAACTTGGTATGGGTACGTTCCACATACAGTTGTCTTCCATACTGGGTGCTGATTCTATTACAACTCGACAAGTGGTGCACGTTTTCTTTTCTTTTTCACAAAACAGTTCCTGGCTTCCACAGACAAACGAGAAAATACTAACTGATAGAACTCACCAACATCCTGCTGCTGCTTCTCATCGGCTAAAGTTTTTAACTGATCTAGTAGAAGACCTGCTTTTACCATATCAACAAAACAATCAGGAAGTGTTTCCCCTCCTTTTGAGGATCTTTCTACAAACTGAAGAACTTGCAAGACTGCTTCGTCTAGAGGATTAACGCAGGGGCGCTTCAAATTCTTGGTTAGGCTTGTACTTAACCTGCAGTTAGCAATCGCCTGAATTGTAGCACTAAACCAGCAGAACGTGTTATTTGGATTTTTAAATCGACAGAAAGGGAGTGCTTCCACGAAGTCGTCATCTGAGTCATTTTGATTTTTGCTGTTACCTGTCGAATCTGATGCGGGTTGAGAGTGACATCTTGATTTATTACTGCCTGTCGACGCTTTAAATTTTTTAGAGTTGTCTACTTTATGGCTAGATTTCTTGAACTTTGGTTTTGGTTTAGTTTTGTTAAGATTTTCAATAGGTTCTGTGGGTGGTCTCTGATAAAAACCAGTCTGCTTTTCCTCAGTTAAGTTGTCAGGTTGTTCATTACCCCTCTGCCACTTCTCTGAGTTCTTCAGGACGACGATCGGTGTCCGTCAAGGATGCCTGCTCTCTCCTGTCCTTTTCAACATATTCCTGGAGAAGATCATGCAGGAAACCCTCCACGACCACCATACTTCAATCTCTATTGGTGGCAGATCCCTGTGCAATCTTCGATTCGCAGACGACATTGACCTCATGGCAGGCAGCAATAGTGAGCTCCAAAACCTGACAGACAAACTTTCAAGTAGCGCAGGGTCTTATGGCATGGAGATCAGTACGGATAAAAGCAAAGTGATGATCAACACCACAAGCGACAGCAGCAGCAACATTCACATGAACGGCCAGAAGCTAGAAGAGGTCAATAGCTTCAAGTACTTGGGAGCCACCCTGTCCAAAGACGGTAGTTGCATAGCAGAGATCCGTATCAGGATAGGTACAGCAACATCCGCAATGGCCAGGCTGGACAGGATATGGCGAAGTAACTCCATCAGCTTCACCATCAAGTACAGGCTTTACAAGTCCCTCGTAGTGTCTATTCTACTCTACGGCTGTGAGACTTGGACACTGCTTGCAGACTCAGAAAAGAAAATCCAGGCCTTTGAGAACAAGTGCCTGAGGAAGTTGCTCCGCATCTCGTACCGCGAGCACAAGACCAACGAATATGTACGGAGCATCGTCACTTCCCTGGTGGGCCCACATGAACCCCTTCTGGCAACCGTGAAACGGCGCAAGCTTGCTTGGTTTGGCCACGTGACCCGACACAACACCTTGTCCAAGACTATCCTCCAAGGCACTCTCGAAGGAAGTCGTCGGCGAGGTCGTCAGAGAAAGAGTTGGGTCGCAAACATAAAAGAATGGACCGAACTCGAGATGCCAGACTTGCTTGCCACCGCCCAAAATAGAACTCAGTGGAGAGCACTGTCTGTTGCTGCTGCCTTTCAGTCCCCCCAACGCCCAGTTCGGGCAAGGGACTGATGATGATGATGATGATGCCACTTCTCATCAATCGTCTCGGTGTTTGCCATTTTAAAACTGTCTACAGTAAATCTTCTCTGCTCAGCAAGTGTGTGGTGTCTCAGCTGCCAGCAGAAGGCGTCTAGTCTCAGTTTCTGCTTGAAAGTAGTATTTTTCCATGAATTTAACCTATTTTCAATAACTGCATTTGTCCTTTTTTCAGGCATACGAATTCCACTACGATTTTCTAAAGTCATTATCAACGTTGCTGACCACAGAGGGGAAGTAGAAATACAGTACGTCAAAAGATAACTTAACATATCAGGCGAATAATACGCATTCATTTTGTCACGTCTGCGGCCTTCGCAAATCCATTTACACACTTCAACTTTTATCTTTTCACCCCAGCTGCGGAAAGGAGACGTTCTGCTCCTTGATAATATTTCTTCTTCAGACTCTTCTTCTTCTAAATGCATGTACTCTTCTTCATTGTCGTTCTTGACTTCCATATTTTCTAAATCTTCTTCTGTTATAGTTTGAAAGAGATTGATCTTCTTGAGCAGTCGGTCAGTACACTCTTCAATTTGTGAATAATAGGTCTCGACACCAAGCAACAAAACAATATCATGCAAAATCTCCTGTGTCTCTAGCAAGTTTTTTACTGTTCGCCAGGAAGGAAACACGTCTCATCACTGTATGTCTAACTGTTCTTTCATTGAAACATTTCTTTGTCATGTGACTTATATTTTTCATAAAGCGTGACAGGCAAATGCGCACCGTAGTTTTGTTTAGGTCATCTAATACTTCTTTATTTTGTAATATGCGCATTGCGCGGTCCAAGTATTTTTGTAACGTCTCACCGTTGTACATATCCAGCGCCGCACAAATAAAAACATTTGATCGGTCGCTTACAATAACTCGCGGTGTTCTGACTCTGCTACTGCCAAACATTTTATTTTCTGCATGCCTAAATGATTTGAGCCAACAAGTGACGTCCACTTCACCGTGTACGTTGGAAATCATTGCGGCGAGTGGTACAGCTCTATCATGACCTACAGGGTTAATGGCACATAATTCATAATACAGAAATCATTTTGCCTTTGGGTTGTCTTCTGCATTTATGGAATGCACCACGCAGCCAGTTGCATCCCAGTGTAGCTGGCCTTTATTTGCTAATTTGTGATATAATATAATGCCTTCCCTAGACCATACATGGATAGTAATTGCGCCATCTAATACTTCAATTATATGGTGAATAAATCCACCTTCCTCTTGCCAGATGTTCATTAAATTCCGTAAACTCTTGTTCAAGTCCTGGTCGGTCCTCCCTGTCCGTCTAGCTTCCTGTTTAATTTTTCTAAACACCTTATCATCTACGCCAAACCCGTCACAATTTCCGGGGAGATGAATATGCCCAGGTACTTGGTAAAACATTTCGTTTCTAAGCTGGCTTGCTGACGCTTCCTCGCGCTGGGACCATATGGCGTGGAGGCGCGTCCCCTGGGTGGTGGATAGGGGGTCCTTCGCGAGAGGGGTGCACCGAATGAAATAAGGTGCCGTGAACCAACATGGTCTAAGGGAAGGTGACCCCGACAGAAAACCCCTGGTCCTCCTAGTAAGGGGGTTGGGCGTGGGGGAAGCTTCCCCACCCTGCAAATAATGAAATAGCTACAAAAACGCCGACGAAAAGACAAACAGCAATTCCTTTCCTGGAGGAGGAAGGTTCTTCTACCAGAAGATTTATGACGTCCTGTGGTGAAAGCCGGAAGTCTTCGGAAGCCACAGGACCGAGCCGCTTCTCTCTATCCAGGGACACAACCATGGGTACATGGAATGCCAAGACCATGTACCAGAGCGACAAGGCCGCCCAGATAGCAGCGAAAATGCAAAAGTACAACCTTTCCCTGCTAGGTATCAGTGAAGCTAGATGGACGCATTCTGGCCAGAAAAGGCTATTAAGTGGGGAGATGATTCTGTATTCAGGTCATGAAGAGGAGAATGCCCCCCATGCAGAAGGAGTAGTATTCATGCTGTCACTAGTGGCACAGAGAGCGCTGATGGGCTGGGAACCTCTTGGGCCAAGAATTATCACAGCAGCCTTTAGAACCAAGAAAAAGATCAAGCTGAACGTCATTCAGTGCTATGCGCCCACTAATGACAGTGACGAGGAAGAGCAACAAGAGTTCTACGACCGACTCCAGAGTGCTGTGGACAAATGTGCGGAGCGAGACATCACCATCGTCATGGGCGATTTTAATGCCAAAATAGGGGAGGACAACACCGGATACGAAGAGGCGATGGGGAGACAGGGACTAGGGGAGATGAGTGAGAACGGGGAGAGGTTTGTAGACTTTTGTGCTCTAAACAGACTTATCATTGGAGGCAGGATCTTCCCACACAGAAGAATATACAAAGCAACTTGGGTCTCACCTAACCATACTACAGAAAACCAAATAGACCATATCTGCATTAGCAAGAAATTTAGAAGATCCCTTCAAGATGTTCGAGTGAGGAGGGGAGCAGATGTCGCCTCAGATAACCATCTGCTTACCTTAAGAATAAAGCTCAAGTTAAAGAAAAGCCGCACAGAGACAACAAGAAGACAGCGCTATAATGTAGGCCTCCTGAGAGAGACTGGAGTGAGAGAAGAGTTTAAACTGGTGCTGTCCAACCGGTTTCAAGCGCTACAGGAGCTAGTAAATGAAGAGGAGGCGGTCACCACAGAGCAGCAGTGGAAGGCAGTTAGAGAGGCACTGAACTCAACCTGCAAAGACACTGTAGGGTTCAGGAAACACCATTACAAGGATTGGCTGTCGGTACAGACCTTGAAGAAGACAGAAGTGAGGAAGCAGAAGAAAGCAGTTGTCAACAACAGTTGCACGAGAGCAGCCAAAGCAAGGGAACAGGAGGAATACTCGGAAGCCAACCGCGAGGTGAAGAGGAGTATCAGGGCAGACAAGAGGGCCTACAAAGACAGCCTGGCAGCAGAGGCAGAAAAGGCAGCAGGCAGCGGCAACATGAAACATCTCTACGACATTACCAGAAGATTGTCGGGCAAGTCAGTATGGCCATACAGAAAGACCAGTAAAAGACAAAGAAGGCAAGCCTATTGCAGACAGAGCAGATCAACTCGACAGATGGCCCGAGTATTTTGAAGAGTTACTGAACAGACCCAGCCCACCCAACCCCCCAGACATCCAGCCAGCAGAGACCGACCTACCCATCAGCTGTGACAGACCCAGCCGGGAAGAGATCAGAAGAGCAGTGGTATTTTTGAAGAACGGCAAAGCAGCAGGGCCAGATGGCATCCCAGCGGAGTCTCTGAAAGAAACCTAGAGACAACAGTAGAGATGCTGTACCCACTGTTTGGAAAGATCTGGGAAGAGGAGGTGATGCCGACTGACTGGAAGGAGGGGTACCTAATCAAGCTTCCCAAGAAAGGCGACCTTAGCAAGTGTTCCAACTACAGAGGAATCGCCTTGCTGTCAGTACCAGGAAAGATCTTCAACAGGATCATCCTGGAGAGAATGAAGAGCTCCGTTGACCCCCAGCTGAGAGACCAGCAAGAAGGATTCAGGAAAAACCGATCATGTACAGACCAGATCGCCACTCTCCGCATCATCGTAGAACAGTCTCTGGAGTGGCGCTCCCCGCTGTACATCAACTTTGTGGATTACGAGAAAGCATTTGACAGCGTGGACCGAGAGACACTGTGGAAACTCCTACGACACTACGGTGTACCCACAAAGCTCGTCCGCCTGATCAAGAGCAGCTACGATGGCATGACATGTCTCGTGATCCACGAAGGGCAGTTCACCAAGGAGCTACAGGTCAGAACCGGTGTCAGGCAGGGGTGTTTGCTGTCTCCGTTCCTCTTCCTACTGGCCATAGACTGTGTCATGAAGAGGACCACAGAGCAACAGACGAAGTGGAATACAGTGGACACTGTGGACACAGCTTGACGACCTCGATTTTGCAGACGACTTGGCTTTACTGTCCAACACTCATCAACAAATGCAGGACAAGACCACGAGGCTTGCTGACATCTTGTCCCAAGTGGGCCTCACCGTCCACAAACAGAAAACAAAGACAACGAGGCTGAACGCAACCAGGGAAGAACCAGTCTTACTTGCTGGCACCCCGTTGGAGGAGGTGGAGTCCTTCACCAACTCGGGAGCATCATAGACAAAAAAGGCGGCACTGATGCAGATGTCAGAGCACGAATCGGTAAAGCCAGAGCAGCCTTTCTCTAGTTGAAAAAGGTGTTGAGTTCCAGAGAGCTGGGTACAGTTTTAGGTTGTACACTCACCTCACGGCTGAGCAAGTCAGTTCCCGTGATTCAGTGGGCAGTTCAGTTGAGATTCATTGCGTTAAGTTGTTTGTTAAAAGCTGTTATACAGCTTAGCGTTGTTCACTGGATACC
Organism: Semisulcospira habei; assembly: GCA_036245525.1. Classification (NCBI taxonomy): domain Eukaryota; kingdom Metazoa; phylum Mollusca; class Gastropoda; family Semisulcospiridae; genus Semisulcospira; species Semisulcospira habei. The sequence continues at coordinate 74,954,952 of BTPG01000002.1, read as the reverse complement.
ACAGTTAGAGTTGTAGATTGTTTGTGACGAGACCTGTGTCAACTTTGTTTTGACCAAGCCAGGCAGTCTGTCACATTATGCGGATCGACCCAAAGATCAATCTACGCGGGAGAGCACGAGCGGGGTACACCCCAACAAGTCCGTGTTGGAAAAAACGGTGTTCACATCGCACACATGAATGTTTCAGCCTGATTCTGGCCTGGCCGCGTTGGAAAAAAACGGTGCTCACATCGCACACATGAATGTTACAGCCTGATTCTGGCCTGGCCGTATACACAAGGTTTATGACACAGGTCTAGATTTTGTTTCATCACTCATTCCCTTTGTGTATTTCGAACACATTTTTGCTTGCAACAAGCCAGGTACTGTTCTCGTCAGCGGACCAACCTGACCACATTGGTGATAAACACCAAACCTTTCTTTGTTGTGACCGGTCTGTTGCCATTTATAGTTGTTAGATCACTCTTTCCTGTTTATTTATAGTCATTGCGTTGTTTGGGGTGCTTTAAGCATTTGATGGTTTAAGCAATAGGTCTTGTTTAACCCTGCTGTTTCCTCCCTCGTTTTTGTTGTGGCATTTAATTTGTTTCATTGGTTTAAGAAGTTTATTACTTTGCAAAATACATAAAAGAATACACATCACTTATCATCAGATCAAAACAAGCCACAGGCTTATAGGATGATCTGAGTTGACTCAGTTATACTATTTGCAAAATTTGCATGGCAATGGTTATTTGTTTCATTGCGTGTTGGCTTGTTTGCAATGGTGCAGCGTTCACTATGACGCGGGGCGTTAGACTGGTTCTCGCGCGTGGCAGTTTTTCCCCTTTTTACTGGCCGCGCGGTTCCGTGTGACTGTGAGTCATCAGTGACCATTGTTGCTGGTGTTTGTTAATTGCGTCAGGCCGATGTTCCAGATTCTGGTCTGGGATTTTTGTGTTGGAACAAACGGTGCTCACATCGCACACATGAATGTTTCAGCCTGATTCTGGCATGGCCGTATACACAAAGTTTTGCCGTGACACAGGTCTCGATTTTGTTGAAGTCACTCATCTTTTGTGTTAAAAAAAAACGGTGCTCACATCGCACACATGAATGTTTCAGCCTGATTCTGGCCTGACCGTATACACAAAGTTTTGTGACACAGGTCTCGATTTTGTTGTAGTCACTTATCCTTTGTGTATTTCGAACATGTTTCACTTTAAAAAGCCAGGTACTGCTCTCGTCAGCGGACCAAACCTGACAACAGAGGTGTGATTTAGTTATCACATCCGTCCTTCTGTTCAAAGGAATATCTGTGGATTTGTTGTTTGACGGTATTTGTTGTCCGTTCATTGTGAGTTGGTCGGGTTCATTGCGTCTCCCCGTGGAGTAATTCAACGCACTGTGAGAGGTTTACCAGCACTAGGTTATTGTGCGTCACCAACTTTGGTGCGATTACCTCGCCGTCTATGTTACCTTCATTGCGTTTTCGCAGCAGTGTTTTCATAGAGACATTTTGGGTTGTTTTAGCGCCAAGCTGTTGTACGTCACCAATATGTTTGGTGCGAATTTAGTTGGTTGTTGGATTCCTCTAACCACGGCATTCTGGTTTAAGCCAGTGCACAGTTTGTGGCGAGGCTGTAGCTCTTACTACGACCTTCACGTCTGCAGTTCAAGTGACGTGTATGGCTACTGCCGCGTCAAGTGATGTTGGTCAGTGGCGGCTCGCGGTGCGGTCCGGTCACGTGGTCCCGCACAGCGCGCTACGCGCGTGCCTGTTGTTGGGCTGGCGTTCGTCGTTGACTAGCTTTCGAGCGCAATATCCTTCCGTCTTCTGATGTTGTTGTTGTTGTTTATTTGTTATTTCTTTTTAGGTAATTTCATTTCAAATTGACGTTTTTGATAATTGCGACCTCAGTGTTGGTTTTTGGTTTTTTGTTTGTTTTTTTGGTTTTTTTTTCCCCTCTCTTTCTCTCTCTCTCCTCCTCCTCTTCTCCGTCTCAGTCTGTCAAGTTGGTTTCGACTGGCCTTAGCTTAGACGAGATTAACATGTCTCCCAGATTTTTATGCCTTTAGTAGGCTATCATTGGAGGTGTTGCGAAGAGGCTGTTGCAGTCATGGTCCCCAGTAACTTAGAGATACTGGGCCAGTGTTTTCTCAGGGCTTTGGCTAAGCCTCTAGTTTTTGGGTTAAATTTAGTGGTGAACTCTAATGGTGGAGTTGTGTGTTTCAGTTTCCCCTGGTTTCGTTCTTACAGTAGTTTTGTACGTGGGATGTTCACCATAGCATCTGACTGGGCTGTTAGCTCAGTATGTTGGTAGCCTCGTACTAATAGTTTTTCGTGGAACATCAGTGTCCAGCTGTCTGTCTCTTTGAGTTGTGTCAGAGCAGTTGCGTATTATCCTGAGTGTTTCCCCTTTACCAAGCCGTTGAAAACTGCTTGTGGTTGGGCCGATTGGCGGTGCAAGTATTGGAAGGTTTCAGTTGGCTTCCTGTATATAATCCTTTGTAGACTGTTATGTCTAAGAAAGTAGCTTTGTTTTCACAGATGTTGTATGTGAAATGAACCCCTTCTGTGTGGGCGTTTGCTAGTTGGAAGAACTGGTGAACTTCTTCGTTGCTCGCCTTGAGAAAACCATGAATCCATCATCTCTGTACCGTCCGTGATACAGGATCTTGTGTTTTTGTGGATAGTTATGGTTCACTTCGTTGAGAGTTTTGGCCATCAAAATGTCGCTGCATTAGGGGGAGGGAACTTGTCCCATTGCGCAGACGACTATTTGTTTGTAGAATGCGCCGTGGGCATCGCGTGGCCAGGGCTGGTTTCGTACATCCCAGGCTCTGTACATATATCTCTGCAGAAACAATAAACATCAATGCACATGTGGCCCTGCAGAGACAAAACCATAGATGAAATTGTGGCCCTGAAGGAGGAGGCCTCTTTGCTCATGTACTCCTGCAGAAGAAAAGAGAAACACACATGCACAAGGGTCCCTGCAGAACTAAGAGTCCTCGGTGCACACCTGCGGAAAGAGGCATAGATGTTAACGTGTCCCTGCAGAAGACGAAAAGAAACCCATGCACAAATTGCACACGGATGCACAAGGGTCCCTGCGGAAGAAAGCATAGATGCTCAAATGTCCCTGCAGAAAAAGGAAAACGAGACACATACATGCACAAGGGTCCCTGTAGAAATAAGAGGCATAGATGCACATGTTGGCTATTTGATATCGTTATTTTTGCTGTTTCCGTATGTTTCTAGGCCATCTGTTTGCCAGACCCCGACGGTCCTGTAGTTCCGTCCCAGCTTCAGACGTTTGCCTGTTCCATTAGGCTGTTGTATATTCATTTGGTTGGGTAGTCATGTTTTCTTGTGACTGTTTTTCGGCTTGTTTTAGTTGCACCCACTTCACTGCGACTGACGTGTGCTGTCAGTGGCATTTTAGTCAGCCGCGCGTCTTTTTTTTCCCTGGTATGTATGAGTCATTGCTATGCATGATTCATTTCGGGCCCGCGTATTCGCATTTTTTGCTATGCGTTAGGTAATTTGGATTCCCAAATTTTGTTGCGACTTTTGTGCGTTGTTATTGGTGGGGAGGTAAACGTCGTATTACAGTCCGTTCGTGACTGTGTAGTTTCCTTCCTTGTTTTGTCACCTGCGCGGTAGGTTCTGTCTATTTCGCTTTCGATTCATTGCGTTATTTCATTAAGGTTGTTTTCATGAGTCTCCTGTTCCCCATTTATGTTACGAGTCTGTTTCTAGGCCAGTTTTTGGCGAGTTATTCCGTCCAGGCCTCAATGGTTTGCCTGTCAGTTTTGGGTCTTGAGACTGGGCGTCGTTTGTCTGGTGAGCCTGAGTTAGTCTCATATCACGCCTGGGTTCAGGTCCATGCGCTCTCAGTTTCTTGGCGTGTACCATTATCGTGTGCCCCGCGCCGTCATGCGCGTTTGTTTCGGGCGGTGTAATCAACGGTTCTCAGGCGCGCGGCAGGTTTTATCCATTTCGGTTTTGGTTCATTGAGTGGTTTCATCGAGATTGTTTTCTTGATCCTCCTGTTCCCCATTTGTTGTAATATGTATGTTTCTAGGCCATTTTTTTTTTTTTTTTTTTTTTTTGCCGCGTTAGGAGGGTCTTGTCGTTCAGTCCAGGCCTTAAAAGTTTGCCTGTTGGTTAGGGTTTTGGAACTGAACTGTGCGCTGTTTATCTGGTGTGTATGGGTTAATTTCATACCACGCCTGGGTTCAGGTGCACGCGCTCCCAGTGTTTTTGGCATGTGCCGTTGTCGTGGGCCCCGCGTCGTTGTACTTGAGTTTTGATCTGATGATCTGGTCTCCTAGGTTTTTGTGGCGCTTGTACGTGACTATTGGTGGGGAACTGAAAATTTCTTTGCAGTCATGATCTCTAGTTATTATGTGCCAATGTTTTTTAATGGCCTTGGATAGTCCTTTGGTCCTGGGGTTCAACCTGGTTGTCATCACCAAGGGTGGGGCTTGGTTTTTCTTTTTTCTGTTTTGTGTTCTTTCCTGGAAAAGTGTTGCTAGTGTGGTGTTTTTTTTTTTACTCCAAGTTTTCTTTTGCCGACCTCAGAGGTCTTCCTCTCACGCCGCTCATCCCCGTCAACCCCAGTGTGCTCACCCAGGCACGCTGGTTGTTCCAGCCAGACTCCCGGTCCTGCCGCTATATATATATGTCAGGTAGTAGGGGACTCCCTCCGGAGGAAACTCCGCACTGCTGCCGAGTCACTTCGGTGGTGTTCAGTGTAGCCTTCAAGTGACCACACCTACTATTCCCCCTACTTACGACATTGCCAGTGGCGGTGTCGACGAGTGGGAGCTCCCTCCAGTGGTAGCGAGTCAACCACTACGTTCTTCCACGCACAGCAGTAGGTCTGGCCGAAGACAACCGCGCACCTTGGGCTCTTGGAGGACTGGGATGAGGTCACCGTGAGACGGAGACTTGAGGGATCAGAAACCTGGAACAGCGTTTTTTATTTTTATTTTGCATGATGATGATGATGATGATGCCATGGTGGTCCATGTGGTTGGGGACTGCGTGACAGGGCCGCATTCCACGCTTCCTGTCATAAATATCCTGGTGTTAACCAGGCCCGGGACTTGCGGACACCTGCGGTGCCAGCCGTGTAATCATCCACACCTTGCGATGCGTCATACCCGGGTAACACCCCCAAAGTCGCACCCGTGAAGCGGGTGGCATCAGCCTTCCCATTGGGTCCATAGCACACCCGCTCTGGGTAGGAGCCGACCCAGGTAGGAAAAATCCCGCTTGACTCGGCTGGGATTCGAACCCGGATCTCCCGGCCGCCAGTCCGACACGTTAACCACTGCACTACGGAGGCCGGTTGCTAGTGGTATGTTGGTAACGGTTTCAGTGTGCTTTGTCAGTTCCGTTTGTTCGTATCCTCGTTCAACTTGTTTTCGATGAAACAGTTTTCTGGTGAGTCTGAGTTAGTCACGCCTGGGTTCAGGTCCACGCGCTCTCAGTTTCTGGGCGTGTGCCGTTATCTTGGGCCCCGCGCCGTTATGCGCGTTTATTTCGGGCGGTGTAATAACCGGTTCTCAGGTTTGTTAGGCTGTTGTCTATTCATTTGGTTGGGTAGTCACGTCTTCTTGTGACTGTTTTTCGGCTTGGTAAAGTTGCACTTGCTTCACTGCGACTGACAGTGGCATTCTAGACGTATGTGTCATTGCTTATGCATGATGTTGCCATGCGTTAGGTAATTAATTTGGATTCCCAAATTTTGTTGCGACTTTTGTGGGTTGTTATTGGTGGGGAGGTAAACATTTTTTTACAGTCCGTTCGTGACTGCGTAGTTTCCTTCCTTGTTTTTTATTCCCCCCACCCGCGCGGCAGGTTCTGTCCATTTCGCTTTCGATTCATTGCGTTATTTCATTAAGATTGTTTTCACAAGTCATGTTACGAGTATGTTTCTAAGCCAGTATTTTGGCGAGTTATTCCGTACACGCCTCAATGGTTTGCCTGTCAGTTTTGGGTCTTGAAACTGGGCGTCGTTTGTCTGCTGAGCCTGAGTTCGTCTCATATCACGCCTGGGTTCAGGTCCACGCGCTCTCAGTTTCTTGGCGTGTGCCGTTATCTTGGGCCCCGCGCCGTTATGCGCGTTTCTTTCGGGCGGTGTAATCAACGGTTCTCAGGTCTGTGTTGCCTCAAGTTGGAGGTCTGTTAGCCGAAGACCAACTTGTTTTGAGGTGTTTTTTAGGGTATCCAAAATGAAAACAAGGCAAATCTAAAGAGTTTAGGTAGTTGAACAATCTTACCGTTATGTAAAAAAAAAAATTATCGCAATTAGGAGATACAACGAATTAAAAATTGCAAAAACGGCATGTCAGTAGTGGCACATTTTGCTAGTCATACGCGGGAATTTTCTTGCTGTAACTCCGCCCATTCAACACTGTGTCAGCGTGACCTCACAGTCATGGAGACCGATTCTGAAGATGATCTGATGGAATATTCTCCATCATTACAACCCACGGAGTCTTTTGAGGTAAGCAAACATTTTCTTTGCTCCCCTGAGTTTGCATTATAAAAATATAGGTATTTAAAAGCGTATATGAGTTTTAAACTTGCCGGTTTTCAGTGATGGCTAAGTAGGTCAGAAGCAGACGCTGTCGGCTACAGGTCAAGACAATGTTATACATGCATCTTTTTCTCTCAATGGCGTGTTTCTGTATTTTGATTAGAGAGAGAGCAGGAAAGGTGACACTTTGCAACATTTCTTCAGTGGGTTGATTACTTCAATATAATAAATATTCGAAAGTGTCCAGCAGATTCCTTGCTAACGACGCAAGAGCACTCTTACACATGATACTACATGCCTTTGTGGCACTGCCCTGCGCACAGTTCTACAGCGCTGGCAAAACTTAAAATTGTATGGTAAGCTGATGCTGACAAAAGCGTTGAAGTTATTAATTTGCGGTTTTTAACAGTTTTAAGGGTATAATATCAAACTGGTGTACTAATACCACCCACGTTGTCGTCTTTGTACAAGTTTTGAGTGTTATAATTCAGAATGATTCAGTTTGATTACCATTTGATATGAATTGTTGCAGGAACCAAATGAAGTTGCTGCTTACGAGGCAGACGAAGACGAAGTGTGTGTCATCTGCAGGAAAGGTTTTTTAAAAAAGGAAAACGTGACGCTTACACAAAAAGGATGCGATTCCATAAACAAAGCCAGTAAGCAGAGGAAAGAAGACATCCACACGATTCCTGGAGATCTCGTGCACGCTGCTTGCAGACAAACATTCACAAACAAACACTATGTGAAAAAAGCTATGAGAAAGCTGAAGAAGTCACCATCACCTCGAAAACGCAGGTTGTCTGGACTTAACATAGCTTCTGGCACCAGTGGTTTGGGAGCAAAGTGCTTGTTTTGTGACAATGGAAGCGAACCAAAGAGAAAGAGATCAAAGGATGATCACTATCAACTGACACCAATAAGAACATTGGAATTCAAGCCAAGGTTGTTGGATTTTTGCAGCAAGAGAGGAACCAGTGACAGGTGGGCAAGAGAGGTGAAGGCCAAGGTTGAATATCTACAAGATCTTGTCGCTCAAGATGTTGTGTATCACCGAGTGTGCTACACAAACTTTCGAAACCACAAGCAAATTCCACATGCGTTTCAGGCAAAGAAACCAAACCAAATGCCAGCGACAAAGAAACTTCATTTTGCGGGTACCAGAATACATGAGAACAAGAGAAAGGCGTTTGAATATGTCACACAGTTCCTCGATAAGGAAACAGAGGAAGTGACAATGAACACACTCGTTGAGATGATGAAAGCTAAGCTGCCTTCATAAAAAAATCCGTACTCAAAGAGACACATGAAGAAGAGACTGCAGGAACATTATGGCGACAAAGTCGTCTTTAGTGAAAAGGACGGAGAACATGTCCTTGTCTTCCAACAGACAGTTAGAGGCATTGTGAGGCAGTTTTATAAGCAGCCAACTTCATCAGATCCGGAGGAGCAGAAGCTACGCATTATCAAAACTGCTGCTTGCCTAATCAAGAACGACATCAAAGCTGTAAAAAGCAACAAAGCAGACTACCCAGACATCATGCCTCATGAACAGGACCACATAACTTTCCTGCCAGAGACATTACAACTTCTCTTGAGAGAAGTGTGTACAGGGACATCCAAACCAAGTGACCTGAAAATTGCAGCAATTGGACAGGCTATCATGCAGTGCGCAAAACCAAACACAATTCTTGCTCCCTTGCAGTTTGGTCTTGGCGTTCAGCTACACAAAGCATTTGCATCTCGCTTTCTGATAGAGACGCTGTGTCGTCTCGGCTTTTCGTGTTCGTACCATGAGGTGCGCAAGTTTTTAAAGAATGCTGCTGTACAACAAGGCATGCAGGTCGTCACTGGGGTTGATTCAACTCAAGATGAAAGTCATAAAGATTGCAGCACAGCACGGCTAGAGAGGGACCACAGTGACACAAAGAAACTTGTTGACTATTTTATGAAGAGAAACCCCTTTACCAATGATACAAAACTTCGATGCATTGCCAGTGGGAGGGAGGCTGATGAAGCTGTGAATGCTGACAATGCCAAAGAACTGGGCCAAATCATGGTTGACAAGATGTTGGGCTCATCCCTTGCAGACATCAAGCTGAAAAAGGCAGATCAGGTCATCACAATGGCTACAAAGTCAGCTGTGAGAAGTAAAGGGGAACAAATCACAGTAGACCCAAACCTTCTCTTCCAACGACTTGTGAAGGTGGCACAGGTAAATCCCGAGCAGCTACCACAATGCTTTGAATACGAACTTACAAATACACCGACAGCATTGTTTGACACAAGTGGTCTACCTCGAGAAGCTCGAAAGGGGGAACTAGCAAAGTTTCTCTTCAAAGCAACCAAGCAAGAATCAGTCCATGTACTGCCAGAGAAAGACCTTCAGCATGTTCTTGATGGAGGAGCCCTCCTGCATCGACTTCCATGGACCGGAAGCTCGACATATGCCCAGGTGATCAGCAGTTATGTAGAGTTCGTTCAGAGGCACTATGGCCGAGCAGTCGTCGTTTTTGATGGGTATGGCCAAGGTCATTCTACCAAAGATGTAACCCACCTGAGGAGACGATCCGGACGACAGACTTCATGTGACATTGTGTTTGAGCCAGACATGCTCGTCAGGGAATCTAGAGAGAGCTTCTTGTCCAATGAAAGCAACAAAGGGAGATTTATTCAAGCGCTTGCAGGAGCTCTCCAAGACAAAGAGATTAGCGTGGTCGAGGCAACTGCAGACGCGGACTGCAGCATCATCAAAACAACGTTGGAGTGTGCACTTCAGTGTCCAACAGTTCTGATTGGCCAAGACACCGATTTGCTGGTGATGCTGCTCACGCACACAAGACCATTCCACAGCAAGATCTACATGTTCAATGGAGATCACACATGGGACATTAAGGCTGCTCAAGATCAGATAGTTAAAGAAACAGGCAGCCCGAACATCTGCAAACTGCTGCTTTTTGGGCATGCGTTTGGTGGGTGTGACACCACAAGCAGCGTTTTTTCCATAGGAAAAGGAACTTTGGTGCACACCCTCTTCCAGTCATCAAGATTCAGGCAACTAGGAGAAGTCTTTCTTGACTCCCGAAGCACTCATGATGACGTTGCAGATGCAGGCGAGAAGGCGCTGGTGTACTTGTACACAAAGGCCAAGCAGGAATGTGGCTTGAACAGCCTTCGTCACATGAAGTACATGCAAAAGTTGTCCACTGCTTCCTGCTCCATCGAGCCGAAATACCTTCCACCAACACAAGCAGCTGCCCAGTTCCACTCCATGCGGGTATACTTTCAGGTTCAAGAGTGGCTTGGTCTGTCAACTAATCGAGACCCACTGGAATGGGGCTGGAACATCAGAGATGGCCTTATGGTTCCAGTGTACACCAACGCTGAGGCTGCACCAGACCATCTTCTAAACCTTGTGCGTTGCAATTGCAGAACTGACTGTGCGTCAACCAGGTGTTCATGCCGACGACATGGATTGGTCTGCACTGTTGGATGTGGAGAATGCCGAGGTGAAAGCTGTTTAAACACCATGAAGTACACAGAAGAGGAAGTAGAAGAGGAAGAAGAAGAGGAAGAAGAAGAGAAAGAAGAAGAGGAAGAAGAAATAGAAGACATGGAAGACATGAATGACAATAGGGTTGAGATCTAACAGTCTGGCCCTATCACCCGCGCTGTAATATGTTTTTGTTTTCGTGTAATGAAGCGTTTTCTAGTGCTGATTCCAGCACAGCACGGCTAGGTCTAGATCTACGTAATAAATGCTCAATAACTCTGTTTTCCGATAATTTATTTTTCTACATAATTCAGATGTGATGGAGGGAATTGTTATCTTTCCGATGCACTAAAAACTATTTTGGATACCCAAAAAAACAAAACGAAGCATTTTGCGGCAAGCTGGTACCGGACTATGTTGTGTTCGCCGGCCTTCACTCGTTACCGATGTGTCTCATGTTCCAGAATATTGCGTTTACAGTCTGTTCACTGCTCGCCGCGTCTTAGGCTACTCCGCCTCTTGGTTGTGTAGCATGTCCAGTTTTGGAGTTTAGCGCGTTGGTTGTGGGTTGGCGAGGTTCGGCGCGCTCATTTCACGAGTGATTGACACGCGGCTGCCCATCGTGACATGAGCGTCGATTAGTCAGCCACTGCATGCGTGCCGCGATCCTGCGAGGCGGCTGGGCAGGGGGGGGGGGCGACGGGGGGGGGGGGGGGGGGGGGGGGGGCGGGGGTTGCCTCTCTGATTGTGTTGATTCGTGTTTTTTTTACAAGCACATTGTTTGAACATAGTTCTATGCGTTCATGGCTTTTAGATCTGTGACTTGTATCAACAGTCACAGGGTATTCACAGATTTATAGGGTTTGATTCAAGTGTGACGCCGGGCCCGGCTAGTGAGTCACTTCCAAAGACTGTAACCTCCTTGTGATTTTTACTCTGTACTGTTGCACAATGTTTGGTCATCGGTATTCGGGTGGCTGAGCCCCCCGCGCCACCTGTTAGCATATTCACGTTGCAAGTTCAAAGTTGGGCTTGAGATATTACATACGTGTACTTGTGTGCCAACATTTTCGGCACAGGTTATTGTACATACACTGTTTGTGTTTTTCGGACGATCCATGTAGTTATGTGTCAGCCTTTCCATAATTATTGGTTAGATATTTGTACACACGTGTGTTCATGTGTCAACAACCCGTTTTCTGGGCATATTTTGTTTGGGTACCGTTTTCAGGTTGTACCTTCCCCTACAAGTGAAGTTTATTATTACAGAGAACACTCTTAACCGATTCCAGACGCCTTGCATCCGGATGCACGACATAAAGCCGCGTATCCCGAGGCAGCACGTCGCAAGTGTGTTAACACGACACGGCTAAGCCTTTAACCCATTTAGCCCCGACGCCCTGCAGCAGGAGATGGATCGACCATGATAATGCAAGGGCAGTGCCAGATTAGCTTGGCGCCACAAGGCGCAAAGCTAATCTGGCACTACCTTTGATGAATCATGGTAGATCCATCTCCCGCAACTGGTACATTGGCGTTAGGTGACACTACCTCCAACATTTGGTAATTGAGGGCTTGATGTGCCTGGGCAAAGCAAGCACTGATCACCACTCTGCAACTGCAAGAAGCATAATTCCTCATGATCCTTGCAGGCACAGGCAGGAATCATCGCCACCAAAAGCGTTACCGACAGCCAAACGGTTAAATGTAACAGGTACATCTTTGTCTGAAAAAAAATCACATCTCGGTTTGTAAAAATCAAATAACGTTCTCTGTCAGTGCCCAAAACCTTGGTGTTTTCATTGACAGAGACCTCAAAGTGGATAAGTATGTTAGTCATATGTGCAAATCGTTTTTTTATTCAACTTCGGCGCATCAGCAATGTTAGACAGTATCTGACGCCCAAAGCAACTACCACCCTTGTCGCTTCCTTTGTTTTATTACGGTTAGACTACTGTAACTCCCTCCTATCCGGCCTGCCAAAAATCCAGCTGGATAAGTGCAGAGAGGCCAAAACAGTGCTGCCCGTTTAGTTCTGCGCGTGCCTAGACGTGCCTGATCACATCCGCTCCGCCCTTAAGAAACTCCACTGGTCGTACAAGAACGAATTCTGCACAAATTTTCCTGCATGTGTTTTTCCTGCATGCGTTAACTCATTCGAGACCTGCCGCCTCGAGCCGCGTATCCGGAGGCGGAAAGTCTCGAATGAGTTAATTATATCAACCTAACCTCCTGCCTGACTTGCTCCGTCTGCATACTCCATCTCGTACCCTCTGCTCTTCCACTGACACACATACATTTCGCGTTTCCAGATTCGAGTGTAAAACACGTGGCGGTCGTGCCTTCTCCCATCATGGGCCCGCCAACTGGAACAGCATATGGCCTCCCGGCCCATGTGTGCAACTGGCAAACGCCGCTCTCCTCTTTCAAATCACTTTTCCAAACTCACTTCTTCCACACTGCCTTTGTACATAACCATCGCCATTACTGATGATCATGTGTGACTGTGTGTGTGTGTGTGTGTGTGTGTGTGTGTGTGTGTGTGTGTGTGTGTGTGTGTGTGATAGTGTGTATGTGCCGGTGTGTGATGGTGTGTGTGATGGTGTGTGTGTGTGTATGATAGTGTGTATGTGCCAGTGTGTGATGGTGTGTGTGTGTGTGTGTGTGTGTGTGTGTGTGTGAGTGTGTGTGTGTGTGTGTGTGTGTGTGTGTGTATGTGTGTGTGTGTGTGTGTGGTATTGTGTGCGACTCTAGAGAGGGGAGGATAGAGATTATTTGGACAATTTTTGTTTACTTCATAATGTCACGATTTTTGCTAACATAACACTCATATGGCCACACCGCTCATTTTTCCCGGATTTTCTTTATTTTCATTTGTAAAAATAGATAATATGAGTGGATTTGGGCAATTTTTGTCGACTCCATAATTTTACAATTTTTACTAACAAACTTTGTTATGATCACGCTGCCCATATTTCCAAAAATGTTAGTATTAAAACAGCACCCCGGCAAGCTTGCCTAACATACCAGCTGCCACTGCATTATTATTTTAACAATCACTCTTTTATGTACCTCTCAGCAGAGTAATATCAAAAGGGGGTTAACACCTGAGTTAATTAATCCATCGGTTATGTGTGTACATTCTGAAATGTGTATTTAATATGTTTAATTATAGTTTCAAAAATTATTATTTTTATTATAAAATGAACCAAGATGAATTACTTCTTCTAGACGATATCAGCGTTGTAGAAAACAAAGACTTAAAAAACAGCAGCTTCTCTCTGTAGTTGTTTCTGGAAAATCAAAAGCGTATCTTGGAAAACAATACATGACAGAAGACATAGAATCCCGCATGGCTGAGGAGTTAATTAAACTACATTCTAAATATGAAAATCACATCACTTCACTAATGACTCGTGATTTAAGTCAATCACTTGTCTGTCTATACACAAAAGCAGTGAGTCACTTTCTACCTGTGGATAGTGACAGTCTATCACACAACCTTGAAAGCAACCCTATTGTTTCAAGTTCAATTGGTAAATTAGCATGCGTCATGTTTTACAAGTTTGGAAATTACCTTGCACCTGTGGTAACCTTGCTTGTTACTGGAAGCCATATTGATTTTTCGAAAATAAATTTTACTGCAGAAGAAAATGGACGAAACCCAGACGACTCCACAACCGAACCTCGGTCCTGTCTTGACACAGGTTCAAATGGTGACTAAGACTAAAAGTCCAGGAAGGGTAGAGGCTGGAAAAAGATTAGCCGAATATAACAGACAAAAAAAATTACAGCTTCAAGCGCAAACAGAAAAGGCACATATATCTGACCCATCATCAACAGCACCAGCCCCAGCACCAGTGTCACTACCGCCAGGACCTTCAGGACCAACAAACCCTCATCAAAGTGTAAGACTAACAACTGAGTCTAAACCCGAAACAGCAAAATATATAGTTGCTGGATTTGTTGTCGGATTTGGTTACCTAGGTTACCAATTATACAAAAAATACAAACCACAGACCCGATCAGTGTCCAAAAAATCAGACACTCCAAAAACAAAACCAGAAGTCGCCACATTACCAGTAGCATCCAAAGCCGTTGACCCATTTATCATGCAATAAATAAATTTTTTATTTTAATTTTTCTTGTATTAGAAAATGAGCAACACAAAGAATATAATGAACCTTGTCTATCATTCTGCCATGATAAGCAGACTAGCAGTAGCTTACTCTATGCTGGGAAAAAGTCTACTCAAAATGAAATCGGCAGACTTGAGTAGAGTAGACACGGCTGTTTCAGTTTGGCCACTTAGTTTTTTCCAGGCAAGCCAAGAAACTGGGTCACAAGTCATGCGTGCGCGCTGCCTCAGCGAGTCTCTCAGCTGTCGGGCTAGCTGATAAGCGGGTTTCCTGCTAGGCGCAGTACAGCAGGGAAAATGACTACCTTTTGTTTTTCATGACTTTCTTATTTACCGTTCAAGTGTGTGATGCAAAACTTTGTTTGTTTAAAAGCGGACATTCTGCCCAACACACTGACACCAAACACACTACAGTTGTGACAAACCAGTAGCCAGCAGGATAAGGTGGAAAGAAAGAGAAAAAAAAAAACAGATTTCACTCTCTGTGTAGTGTTTTTTCACAAAATAGATGAAGTTCCAACATCAATAACACAAATACGATACAAACTACATCAAAACGGACTTGCATGTGCTAGAAGTAACATGCCTAGAGTAAGTATGACTTACCAGATCAGAGATACCGTGAAATAGGCTGGAGAGAGGAGGGTGATAATGAGGTCACTGTTAGTGCCAGTACTCTCACAGGCACATAGCAGTAGCACCGATCTGTCAACACAGTTCTTTGGCACTACTTTCAGTTTTACTCCAACACCCTACAGCAGGAGATGGATCGACCATGGTATTTCAAGGGTAGTGCCAGATTAGCTTGTGACATCAAGCACAAAGCTAATCTGGCACTACCCTTGAATTATCATGGTCAATCCATCTACTACAACTGTTACTCAGTCGTTCAGTAAATGACACCTCCAAAATTTGGGAAATGCATCCATGGCATTAAACGGGTTAAAGAAAACTGTTGTGTGGTAAACAAGATGATCTCACTTTTGGATAGTTTCTCAGGATGAAAATGTTTAATCTGGAAAAGTCTGCTCTGAACATAAACGGACCACAACAGAATAAAGAAATTCAATACACCTATGCACATCAGTCTGCTTGGCACACCAAAACCTCCTCCGACAGCAACTGCGACCAACTTTGTGATTTGGAAATAAAAGATTAGCTTAATTGTCTGACAGAAAGCAATAGAAATTCGATGGTGTGATATTTTTTTGTTTAAAAACACACCGCCGCGTGTAGTGTGTGTAACAACAGCATAGCAATCACCTGCTTCCAATCCATTTACTCTTTTCTTTTCTTCACAAGTGGCATGACTGAGTACAGCACAGCTGACACTAGTGTCATGTGTTCTGTTATGAGTAATTTGAGCTTCTCTGCTTCCGTTTGCAAGCCGTATGTCCTGCTCTTTAGAATGTTTACTGTTGCATGCATCTCTTCGCCTCCCTGCTCACCATGTAGTGCCAGTCCAAAGCCCCATTGTGCGATAAAGTCTGCACAGTGACACTCAAGTATGTGTTGTTTTGGGATTATCTTTAACGCCCTGTCCTCATGGACATTTATCCCATAACACGTCTGTATCATTTGTTCATATTTACTGCATGATATGACCTGTTTTTTGTCATACCTTTTTCTTGACCTTCCACATATTCGACACAGAGAATTGAGTCTCTATTCATGGACACTGACAGTATGTGAGGTGTCCTCCATTTTCACAATCTACACCATTTAATTTGATGCAAACTCTCACATAAACATACGTTGCGACTAATAATAGATCCTATCGCTAGAAAGGGACTAAACACAAAGTCACGTTCATTTAGCAAGCACTCCAACATCACATTGAAAAGCAGAAAACGCACAAGAGAGTATGACACATATTCCCATGACTGACTGCCTGAATGTTTTTATCCCACTAAAAACCTTACAACAAGAATCTCTAGTTGTAGATGAAACTAATGCTAATAGCAAGGAATGCGGCATCTTGGATACCACTTGACTTCTGGCTATCATCTGTCAGTGTTCTCATTAATTCATTCTCTGCTCCCACGGGCCTCTTACAAACCAGACCATTTAGTGTCAGTGGGCCGTATGTCTGCAGTTTTGTTAACTTAACTATGTACAACAATGTAATGTCTGATTAAGTGCTTTGCTATAGAACTAACCCACATCATACTGAGGCTAAAAACTTTAAATTTGTACACTGCCATCTGCAAGCCACATTATAGTACATACTTACAAATAAGGATATAGACCAATGGCTTTAGTTCAAGGGTAGTGCCAGAATAGCTTGGCGCAAGCTATTCTGGCACTACCCTTGAACTATTTTAGTCAAACTTATTTCACAGACTGGTGTATTCCGAATGATAAGGGCTAAGAAGAACATTATACAAAGACTTAATGAAGTACATGAAATAAATGATAACATTGATCCGTGCTACTGCTTCATGCCTGTGTCTGAGAGTACTACTGGCACTAACAGTGACCTCATTATCATCCTCCGCTCTCCGGCCCCTTTCATGGTATCTCTGATCTGGTAAGTCATACTTACTCTAGGCATGTTACTTCTAGCACATGCAAGTCCGTTTTGATGTAGTTTGTATCGTATTTGTGTTATTGATGTTGGAACTTCATCTATTTTGTGAAAAAACACTACACAGAGAGTGAAATCTGTTTTTTTCTCTTTCTTTCCACCTTATCCTGCTGGCTACTGGTTTGTCACAACTATAGTGTGTTTGGTGTCAGTGTGTTGGACAGAATGAACGCTTTTAAAGAAACAAAGTTTTGCATCACACACTTGAATGGTAAATAAGAAAGTCATGAAAAACAAAAGGTAGTCATTTTCCCTGCTGTACTGCGCCTAGGAGGAAGCCCGCTTATCAGCTAGCCCGACAGCTGAGAGACTCGCTGAGGCAGCGCGCGTGCACGACTTGTGACCCAGTTTCTCGGCTCGCCTGGAAAAAACTAAGTGGCCACTTCTAGTGCTGGGCCAAACAGCCGTGTAGACTTTGAAGACAGTGCTAAGCTAATTGTAGTTGTTACAGCGTCAATTGCCACAAAAGACTTTCTCGTCAAGCAAGGAATTATTCCAGAAAATGTTTCTATGTAAATAAAATAAGTATGGTGACTATAGCTATTATGATTGGTGGTGCAGTTATTAATGCACTTGCTTTCAGTGGATCAAACTATCTCTTTTCAAAAATGGGTAGAGAGGAATCAGCAGAAGAAATGAAGCATCACAATGAGGCATCAGAAAAATTAGCACAAGCCCATCAGGATTATGAAAAGCAACGAATAGAAAAACTTGATTTCATCAATGAAAAACTGAGGCTTGAAGGTCACGCACAACATACGTTTTCAAATACCGATGATGCAATCCATGAGTATTTTCTCGTCACGGGTAATGACATGTCTATCCCAAAACCGAAACTAAGCAACTATTACAAACCAAGCACACAACAAAGAAACGGAGAATAATCTTTGTTCTAGTGGGAATGACATTTGTATATTTTACTGGACTTTATATTGCTAGAAAAAAATGACAGACGTTAAACTATCAAAAATATATTACTCCCCAATTGGATATTGGAAAGGAGCAACCGCAATTCAGAAATTACACGCGACCGTAGGCAGTGATGTATCACTCAATCAAATAAAACACTGGTTACAGAGACAAGCAATTTGGCAGATATATTTACCTGCTCCAAGAAAAATATCAAGACCTCATTTTGAAAACACAACACCAAACAACACCCATCAAATGGACCTCCTGTTTTTACCTCATGATACAATAAGAAAGAAATGATACAAATACGCACTGACTGTCGTAGACATAGCTTCAAGGTATAAGGATGCCGAACCCATATCTGACAAAACTGCTACCACAGTTGCTACAGCGTTAACAAAAATATATAGTTGAGGCCCTTTAAGATACCCCAGATTTGTTCAGGTTGATGATGGATCTGAATTCAAGGGCGCCGTTAATCAGTTATTTGTGAAGCACGGCATACTGGTTAGACGCAGGATACCAAGCATTCACAGATTACAGGCAATTGTAGAAAATTTCAATAAGCAATTATCAGAAAGACTTTTCAGCTACCAGTATTCTAAGAAACTCATGCATGACACGCGTAACACAGAGTGGGTAAAGAGATTACCGCTTGTGATAAAAGCAATGAATAATGAAGGACACCCAAAGCCTGTTGATGCTAATAAAATGAAATCAATACTGTTAGAGTTAGGGACAGGACTAAAAACAACACTGCCAGACACAAGTTTATTTACAAAACAGGTGAGATATTTATATCAGCCTGGTGAGGCTGAAAATGACGTGAAGCGCAGAGCAACCGACCCCATCTGGTCCACGTCTGTTCATAATATAAAAAAAATGATTCCTGGTGCTGATGCGCCAATATATTATTATATGAACCAGCCCCTCAGAGAGCATTTGTTAGAGAAGAATTACAAATTATTCCCCCAGACACTGTTACTCATTTCAACAACTAACTCATCGATTAATTCTTCGACCAGTTCATAGGCTATTTCTTCAGATAACTTGAGCCTGTAGTGTCCAGGAGCATAAGCCTTTTCCTTACTGAAAAACACACGTTTCATGTCCCCAACTGCAAGTGACTTTTTATGTGTTTGGATCATTTCAAGATTATGTTTGTTTGATCTCAGTGACTTGTTTGGATAATCAGGCATTAATGTCCCATCTAATACTTGCTTGTAATGTCCATGACGAATGTCTTTATTTTTAATTGCTGTTTTTTTATTTCTTTGGTTTTGGACTGACTACCCTTTTGGTGCAGTATAGAATACATTTTTGATCTTAGTCCAACGTACTCAACAATGGGTACACCATTCAGTTCATCTTTAAACTTGCCAGGCACTTTCTTGTTTTGTGTGCTAAACAGTGGATGATCTTTAGGATAGTCAGACGTGTCATATATGTGTAACTCTGTTTTCATGTCTTCATAAAAGTCTTCAGTAGGCACGTCTATGATCATAGAGTCAGTGTCAGTGTATAGCAGACAACACTCAGGATACTTTGGTTTAAAGTAATCATAATAAAATTCAAGCATCAACAGTTTTGATAACTCAAGAATTGCCATACCAATGAATACTGGCTTGTCCAGTTTGACAATCTTTTTTTTGAGTGACACTGCATACAATGATGAATGAAATTCTGTGTACCCTGTGTACTGTGGCTTACCTGTAAGCTTAATTGCACCTGATTCAGTTGTGACCAGACTCACATCTTTGCGGTGATGAGGATTTTCCATTGTCTTACCAAAACAGGCATTGTTCATAAGTTTAAAGAAGTCTTTGTCAAATGCAGTGTTGCCATCCCTTGCATGAAGAGTTGTGCTCTTCATTATGTAATCTTTCATGAAAGCACTTTGATCAAATTGAATGCCTCTGTGAACTTTCTTTAGTACTAACCGATGTCTGATGTAAAACTGCAACAAGCGATAGTGGCAAACGTAATTGAATTTTCGTTCAGATTTGGCACAAGTTTAATGTCTTCTTTTTTCCCCATCAAACTCATTTTCTCAACTGCTAATGGATAATCATTGTGGTAATCATGTAGATGGTGTGGGTACTCTAGGTCGACTTCAAAGATCCAACCCTTCACGTCATTTTGGTCAAGATTCATAATATTGTTTGTTAACTCTGTTATGCCATACTGTGACAAATCATACAGACAAAAGTTTTTCAAGGGCAATAACTAACACATCGCATATCCATACAAATTGTTCACGTCTACGTACGTAATGAATGACCTTGACCTTAAGGGTCAAACCCAAGGTCATCCAGATATTTGTTGTTGGCTTTGGCATAGTTGTTCACTGCTATACTAATGCCTCCCCTCAATCCACATTCCACCATTTCACCCATCGTATGATCAGACAACAGGTCTATAAATATCTTACTGGATTTCAAAAACGCATCCCATGTCATGCCAGGACTAGTTATGTAACAAGCTGGGTCAAGACTATAGTGTAACAAACCCTTTTCACTGTAACTTTCAAATATGTCTGCTAGCAAGCAAACGTCAGCTTTCAAGTACTGGTCATGGTAGTCACCAATCGACTGGCATCCTAATTTACCCCACACATCGAGAGCGTGCTGGTAATCAGAGTCAGAAATACCTTTACCATTTAGTGTTGAATAAAATTAATTTTTTGGAGGTAATCTCCTTTCTTCAAACACAACCCAGTGATCAATGTACTCGTACGGATACACACCTTTCTTAATCAAGCCTGGCTCAAAATATTTACTTGTTATTGGATACCCAGTCAGACCTTCTACCAGACTAGCAAGTCCTAAAGATAAATGTTGGATCGAGTCATAAAATGCTAATTTGTTGTCCAATCTAAAAGTCAAGTATTTCTCAGTTGTCTGCGCAATACAACTATTGTTTCTGTAAGACTCATCCACAGCATGCATGATAATGTGTGAATCATATCCTTTGAGATTGTGGAAAAAGATTGGTAGTTTGTATTTCTTAGGATCCATTTTTAATAACAAGTTACAATTGTTATGTGCAGCACCTCTGTAACGCCCAGTTATGTGATCATGGTCACGAACTTTATCACCCTGGAAAGGTTGCTCACAAATCCAACACATCACAGCTGTATCAAAATTCAGTTTGTCTTCTTCTGTCATCACCAAAGGCATCTGGCATGTTGTGAGATAATGTACTACCTGACTACACAGATGTCTCATTTCTGTTAAAAACAGACATGCTGCATTTTCACCTCTGTAGATAACAAGTTCTGAATGCTGTCCATCTGACCTAACAAGAATGTAACCAAAAGAACACACCACTTGGTCACTCAACTTTATAGTCTTTGGTAATGACTCTGGAACAGGACCTTCATATGGAACAACCAGTGATTCAAAATCAGCATACACTACAAATGGCAGCTTTTGCTGATTCCCATAGTTCTTGAAACACACTTGACTACCAGGATCTGGATACTTAAGTACAGTTTGTATGTCATCAGCTGACCTACAATGTAAAACATGTTTGTGTGCCACTGCAATAGAGGAGAACCTTTGTAAACATCTTTTACACACTTCTTGTTTGCCATTGTGTTTTGTTGTATGCCCATGAATTAGACATGACATACTCCTAACAATTGTGTAGTGAAAGTTATCATTATCACCTATTAATAACATGTCAACATGTTTATCCTCTGACTGTCCGTAGGTTGGGGCAAGTGGTGATACTCTAATGGGTTGTAACTTGTCAACAGACTCATTATCCCGCACATACACATTTATAGATATGCCAGGATTTAGTTTTTCAAACAAGTCTATGTCTTCTATTTTAACAGGGAAATTTATACCACTGAAGTTGAGTTCGTTTACAAACTTGGTGTAGTTAGATACACGTTCAGGTTTTGTTCTTACAAAGTGTAGTTTAGCAAGCACACACCACATGAAACAATAGTGGTCATTGTTTTGAATATTAACGACAGCCTTTTTGTTTGCAACCTCAGTTGGCAGTGGTATCCATGATTTACCAAATATAGGATGATACCTTGACTGCTTCAATTGTAGTTCATGTACATGACCTTCGTGCCAACCAGACCCCTTCATTCTTGCTTTGTCAATTGCTTTGTCAACTAACTTATAACTTATGCCAACTAATTTATAAGAACTTAAAAAGTTACCTGTAAAGTTATATGGCATTTGTAGGTGACTTTGGAAATTTGTTATCAAGTATCTGTAGGTAATTTTTTTAAAAATTGTTTTCAAGTGCATATAACATTTGTGTGTGTGTGTGTGCGTTTGTGTGTGTGTGTGTGTGTGTGTGTGTGTGTGTGTGTGTGTGTGTGTGTGTGTGTGTGTGTGGTTATTATTTTTTAAAAAACTGTGTCTGGGTATTGTCTCAGAGAAAATTGTATAAATGGTATTGAAATGTCTTTTCTTATATCTCTAACACACATACATACACACACAAACACACATACATGTATATAGACATTCACACAAACATACGTACACACATACATACGCATACAAACACACACACACACACACACACACACACACACCCATGCACACACAAACATATGTACACACACAAACACACAAACAAACTCACATGCACATACATTCACACAAACACACACACACACATACATACACACAGACATACACACACACACACGTACACACATGCGCTCATGTACACACACACACGTACAGACAAACACACATACACACATACATGCATATACACGCGTACATACAAACACATGTACACACATACACGCCCACATAAATACACATGTACACACATACACGCCCACATACATACAAAAACACGTGTACCTACGCACAAACACACACACACGTACACACGTACATACGCATAGGCAAACACACATGCACTCATAGACAAACACACAGACACAAAATCTTTATTCAGCATGCATGAATATTGTAGACTCCAGTCCGCAGAACACTTCACCACACTTTAGTTTCAGATTTAGAGTTTCTAAGTATGACGCTCTATGTTTACCTTAGCAGCCGCGTTTTGCCCAAAGCGCTGTTGGCAAGGACGGCTCTCTATGTTTACCTTAGCAGCGGCGTTTTGCCCGAAGCGTGGTTGGCAAGTATGACGCTCTATGTTTACCTTGCCAACCACGTTTTGGGCAAAGCGTGGTTGGCAAGGACGGCTCTCTATGTTTACCTTATTACACATCAAGTAGACAGGCTTAATCGGCGGTATTATTAATAACCCGGTCTGTCACTGACAGTCCTGTTGCTAAAACCTATGTAAAGTCAGCTTACATGATCCACGACGAAAACACCTCACACTTGGTCCACAACATTTAGGACGAGACAATACAAGCAAGCAAACATGAGCTTCTGATGCGACTTGGTGATTATGATAATTGACACACATCAGACAAAATATCACTCCATTCATTTTATGACCTGCCTGATGATTTTCGCACTCTCAGTCTTAAAGCCACTTTACGTGTAACCTGTCCGATGATTTTCTCACTCTCAGACTTACAGCCTTTTTGTGGTATGTTCTGTGATTTCTCACTCTAAGACTTACAGCCTTTTTGTGGTATGTTCTGTGATTTCTCCATCTAAGACTTACAGCCTTTTTGTGGTATGTTCTGTGATTTCTCACTTAAAGACTTACAGTCCCACATTTTCATTTGTCTTGTTTGTGATCTGCTCGGTGATAGAATATTATTGTGTACGTGTGATGCGAGTTGTGCCCAGACTGAAGCCAGTCTTTGTCCGAAGTGCAAGGTTATATCCGATCATACGAACGATCACTTTACGATATTCTTCTCGTAATTTTGAACGCATCGTCATCCACTTTGTTTCCTGGAACTCATTGAATATAGTAGAACTTACGCCTGCCATTGTCTATATTTTTCATTCAATTATATATTTCATCCCTTGCACTGTCAGTAACTGTGAGGAGTTAGACTGTGACTAGAGCAGTCTATTGCTGAACTTCAGATCTAAGCAACCAATGTTTGCTTTTCGGCTTACTGACTCTGTGACACGATGCTGTATCGTCTCCACCACCCCACCAGACTCCACTCCTGTCAGCCCTGCAGACACGCTGGCACTTCCTGAGGGGTGTCACAATGTTTGCTGATCCCACCACCCTCCACACCTACCCCTGTTTCTAACTCTCTAAAGGCGGCGCTGAGTGCCGGGTTACAGCATACCACCAAGTCCGAGTCTCGATGGCATCTTCATCCCTCTCTCTAAGTGTCGTGACGCAAGACCCCACCCTCGCCACCCCCACCAATCCCTTCAAGAGAGATAACCCGGTGCTGAAGGACACTGCGTGCGGCCAGCAAACGCGTTTCTACAGCAACGGCCCCAATGGCGTCATCGCCCTCAAGCGCTGGCGAACTGCCCTCTACCACCGCTACGTCAAACTGCTCCAGGCAAGAGGCGGTTACACTGTAGTCTGGAGGGACACAGACGCCAGAAATGAACCTGTAGAGTGTGGTGACTTCTACCTGGATTTTTCCAATCCTGACATTCCCGATGACTTGGGAAAAACATTCATACATATCAGAGGGAGAGCACAACCAAAAATCACCATCACCCTCTACTTCCACGTGCGTCGCAAGACTGGCGGCACCTGTCTCATTCAGGGACACAACAAGGACACGTGGGTCCTCAGCGAATATGACTCTTTGTGTACATTCGTACAACAGTTGAAGGACGGCTGCGCAGACCCTGCTGACAATGTCCCTGTTGATGTGCCGCGTGACCAGTCATGCGATCCCAACATCTCCCCGATAGTATCATTCCCAGACACCCATCCTCGGCCAATTTTGGACTCATCCCTCCCCTTAATCGGATTGGAGGCTGACGACTCTACCTCCCTATCGCTGATTATTCAGTCCTGTAACCCTCGGAACAGCTCCGTTAATCTTGTCCCCGAGCCTCTGACCGTGACCACCGTCAGCGCTGTGAGTGACATGACCAGTGACGGTCCGCCTACCCCGCCCTCCATCCCACACCCCTCCTCCAGCGGGCCACATCTACGGGATGATCTCCACTCTACCCTCTCTGATCACTCTGATGTTCCTGCCGGTCAGTCCCTTGCCACTACCCCCTCCACACCCGAACCTGCCCCCTTCACACCAAGTCCTGTCAGCCATATTGTTACGCAAGTGGCGTCTACGGGTGACGTCACCACCGAGGACTTGACCTCGCCCGGGTTACCCGTCTCGTGCACTCAGGTGGATTCTGATTATAGCGAGCGGTGTCCGAGACGAAAAGCCGCTTATCATCCTAAAGCTCCAGACCCAACTCTGCAACAGCCAGGCCGCCGTCGAGGCTCTCCATCAAGAGTTGTGTCAGCTGAGAACTGTCACTATGCTAAATATTAAGCAGATTGACAGTAAGGTGTGCGAGTCCTCGGTGAACATGGCAAATGACCTCCGGATGTTAGAGTCTTGTATGTGTGGCAAGCTGTCCCACTTACATGATCAATTGACAAACATGGCAGAATTCCACTGTCTCGTCGACGACACTCTGCAAAGACTGAACTCTGAACAGGGGCTACCT
This sequence comes from Semisulcospira habei, assembly GCA_036245525.1. NCBI lineage: Eukaryota > Metazoa > Mollusca > Gastropoda > Semisulcospiridae > Semisulcospira > Semisulcospira habei. The sequence continues at coordinate 74,929,712 of BTPG01000002.1, read as the reverse complement.
GTTGCCTCTTGCCAAACCCCCCAACTACTAGTGTCAACAACGCCTGAAGGCCCGTAAACAGTGATGCAATCACTAGTGTGAAACCTGTGTCCACTACAGCTGGTGATGTGATCCCAGTAAGGATTACCGTTCCTAAGAACAACCCTCCGAGTAGCCAGAAAGAACAAGCCCCATGGAGTGCGGTAATTACGGTCAACGTTGCCTCCCCTATCGCAGACAACCATCGTGAGGGGAGCGGGCCGTCTCAGCCTGGCCAGCGGCAAGGGGGCGGTAATCGGATTGCCGGGAGCCAGCAGCAGCGCAAGGACTTTCTTTCGTGCGAGCGGGTCTTTGATCACAACGTAGAGGTAGACACAACCACGCTCGTCATCGGGGACTCCGTCGTGCGAAACTTCAAGGGAGAGAGGATGACCATGTACCAGGGCGAGAAGGTACAGGTCATCTCAATATCCGGCCTGCAAATCTCCCACTTGACTGACTGGCTCAAGCAGCAGCCGCAGTCACCCCGCGTCCAACTGGTCACCTTCCACGTAGGGGTGAACGATTGCAAGACGCATGAAATCACCAGTCAGCAGTGGGAGAGACTGGTCACTTCTTGCAAAGGCGTGTTCCCCAAAGCAAGCATCCAAGCCTCATCCATCTTGCCTGCTGCCCAGGGGAAAAACTCTCGCCTTAACCAACGTATTTCCCCCTCCAACGCAAATCTGTGCCACGTGGCAAAGAAGATGCGCGCTATCTTTGTTGACAATGCGGGCGTGTTCCTAGCCCCAAGCGGTCTTCCCCGGAAGGCGCTGTACCGTGTAGACAACAAAGGCCGACTTGACCCCATTCATCCATCCCACGTGGGAACCCGGAGGCTTGCCGGCAATATCAAGTACGGTGGTCCAGCTGTCAACCAGGCTGATGAAATCACTCACCAGCACAGAAGCTCTCAGGCGACCACTAAGACGAAACTCTACTCAGAGGCCTTAGCTGGCGGTAGCTTGAATGTACAGAGTGACACTTCCACTTCTGACACTATTGTATCCGGTTCTGCTGGTCCCACATCACCAGTACAACCACCTCTACGCCAGGACCCTCAACCACAGGACCATGAACAACTTCAACAGCAGGAGCAGCTGCAGCTACAACAGGCGCAGCAACAACATTTACAACAGGAGCAGCAACATCTACAACAGATGCCCTTCATGCCGGTTCCTGACTGGCAGCAACTTCAGTACCATCATCTGCTGCAAGTACATACCAACTCTTCAACTGCAGCACGATGGCAACAACCACAGTACCCGGATGGTTGCCATGGTGTGTGGTCGAATCATCGCCCACCAACCAGTGTATCTGCTTATCCGGTTAATAGTGTGCCACCGTACCACCAGTTATGCCAGGTGCCCACAGCGAATGGTGCCAATGGATATGTCAGCTACTTACGCGGTTGGTAATTCAGTGTCGTGTGATCAGTGATCCTTCACCGTTGTGCTTCACAGATTTCACTGTGGGTGTGTGAGGCAGTTCATGATTACGTCACTGTTACGTGTGCTTCTTTATATAGGTTCTTCTGCGCTCGCTTGTAATTTATTTCAAAGCAGTGATTGACTGTGTGCCTCAACTTCTGTGATTTTCTCGCCTGGTTTGATTACCAAAGCTCCGCTAAGTTTTCATTGTGACAGTACGGTTTCAAGTGTTCAGCCTACGATACTTCACATCGCAGGCTACACCAGTTGTTCATTTATTTAGAAAGCTTGCGCAGCATTAATACGTGGATACACTATTAATCAAAAGCGATCTTCATTTGATAACGCTGTGTTGGACACCATTTGTGACGTTTGATACGAGGTGCTATAACTTCAGCCGCGCTTTACTGCATTGAGACTTTATTCCTTATTCCCTCTGTTTATATATTTTTTTTGTATTGCGTTGCACTTCATTTGTGAGAGTTAGAAGTCAACATGATCCATAATGCTCAGACACACGGAAGCCTTCAAACTGGTCACTTGAACATTTACCATCTTTTTAACAAGGTGGCCGATTTGAATGTTTTTCTAAACTCGTCTGAACCATTCTACCTGTTTGGTCTTAGTGAGACGCGACTTAACTCTGACATAAGCGATGAAGCCGTTCACATACCTAACTTTAGCATCACTCGACGTGACCCTTTGGTACTTGGTCAGACTGGGCTTGCCGTTTTCATCCATAACTCAATCCAACATTTAGTAAAAAGGCGTGAGGACATAGAACAAAACTCCGGAAGTTGAGTGCATTTGGTTGGAATTTAGGGCTCCAAAAACTAAACCCGTCTTCATCGGCTTTTGTTATCGTAACCCATCAGCCAAGTTTGAATGGTACGACGATTTCTTGCATGCAGTAGAAAAAGTTGGCTTACCTAACTGTGAAGCGTTGCTACTAGGCGACTTTAACATAGATATGTTGAAGCCCCATACCGCGTGGGATTGCATCACCACACAAACCGGCTTAGAACAATTAGTTTCGGCCTCTGCTAGGATCACAAAAACAACCGCAACACTCATTGATCATATTTACACCAACCGTCCCCTTAGTGTGTTCAATGTTAGTGTTCCTGACCTCAGCATCAGTGATCACTTTCCTACTGTGTGTTCCTGGTCAACAAAACTGCCAGCGCATTGTAAGAACGGGCACACAACTATAACGTACCGCTCATTTAAACAGTTTAATCAGTCTGCTTTTCTAGCAGACCTTGATCAAACACCATTTAATGTCGTTAATAACGAAACTGACCCTGAAAAGGCTCTGACTGTTTGGTATCGACTCTTTACAAGATTACTTAACAAACACGCCCCTTTACGACAAAAGCGGGTAAAAAACCACACGTTACCGCCTTGGCTAACGTAAGGAATAATTGAAGCTATGAAATTGAGAAATGACTTAAGAAGACACAAGCTATTTAACGAATACAAAAAAACAACGTAACCGTGTCAAGTCTATGGTACGCAGGGCTCAAAAGTCTCTCTTTGAACGAATGATTAAAGACAGAGATACTGCCGCAATCTGGCGCGCGGTTAATCTCGTCACCCGAGGTAACAGCAAGATATCGTCAGCCATTCCTTCTAGTATTACTGCAGACACCTTTAACAAACATTTTCTGTCTGTTGCCGAGTCAATCATACGCTCAATCGGAAACGCGTCTTACACATGCCCGGAGGCCCTGCTTAACTTCTGTAATCAGAAGACTAAGGACAAACCCCCCTTCTCTATACCGCCTCTAGCTGTGTATGAAGTAGGAAAACTGATCGGGTCACTGAAAAACAAAACATCATCGGGACCTGACGAGATCAGTCCTAAAATCTTGAAACTGTCCCTTCCCTATACAGGAGAATCGTTAACGTATATTTATAACTTATGCATCCAACAAAATATATTTCGGAACTGAAGCAAGCCATTATCCCTTTGCCTAAAAATCAAAAGATCTCTCTGATGTTAATAACTATAGACCCATCTCAATATTATCCAGCCTTTCCAAACCTCTTGAAAGACACGTGCACAAACACCTTTATCAATATTTGGAGAGTCGCAGTCTGTTGCACGTATTTCAGTCCGGCTTTCGCCCCAAGCATTCTTGCTATACGGCACTAACAAGACTTATTGATGCGTGGCTAGCATCCATAAATAACACCCAAATAATTGAGTCGATCTTTATTGATTTTAAGAAAGCTTTTGACCTTGTAAATCATAACATTCTTTTGTCAAAACTTCATGCATATCTCTGCAATGCAGATGCTGTCTCATTGTTCACTTCATATTTAAGCGGAAGGAAGCAAAGAGTACTGTTAAATGGTCGTATGGTCTCGTCAAAAGCGGCGTGCCTCAGGGCTCTGTCCTCGGTCCATTGCTGTTCTGCATATTTATCAATGACCTTCCACTGCATATTAGTTGCCGCGATATTTCTTGTGACATGTTTGCTGACGACTGCACACTACACACTCCTCACAAAAATGTAGCTGCATTTAGTACGCGTCTGCAGGAAAGCCTGCGTGAGGAAACCGACTGGTGTCATTCCAACTCCATGTCTCTGAATCCGTCAAAAACAGAATGCATGGTTATAACCACACGTCAAAAGCACCAGCTATGCCCGCTCTCTCTTAGTCTGTCTATAAACGGCAGCCCAATTGAGCAAGTATCACACCACCGCCTCTTGGGGGTCACTATAGATGATCAGATTAAATGGCAAATGCATATTAATAATGTGTGCAAAAGGGCTTCCAGAAGCCTGTATATGTTGTCAAAATTGAAAACAATTACTGACACAGATACGCGTCTTCTTTTCTACAATGCTCATGTCAAGTCGCACATAAACTATGCATCAACAGTGTGGGATGGTTCTAGTGATGTACATTTGAAGTGGCTGAACTCCCTACATAGGAGAGCTGCTAAACTTATATTTCCCGATCCAGAACTCTCAACTGACAAAAGCTTAAAACTTTAAAAATTCTCCCTCTATCCCATCACTTTCAGTTCAATAAAGGTGTATTGATGTACAAGCTGTACACGCAATCATGTCCACTGTACTTGAGTTCTTTTTTTCTCAGAACGGACATCTGTAGCTTCTAGACATGGACAACAATTCAAAGTACCCCTGCCGCGTATTGATTTATTCAAAACCAGTTTGTCATTCTCGGGAAGTTCATTCGGAAATTCTATTCCTGCAGAAATCAGAAACGCAAAGACGCTCACCTCATATAGGGACAGCCTCTTCAAACACCTAGAATCTCTGACGTAATCTAATCATTACAGTTTTGGGATAACTTGCACGTGTGTTCAGGTGTGTGCATGTGCGTGTATGTGAGTTTGTGTGTGTATGTGTGTGTGTGTGTGTATGAGTGTGTGTGTGCGAGAGAGAGACAATGACAATGACAATGAATCTTTATTTTCCAAGGATAAAAAGATTTAGGTCTGAAGACCTTTCTTCCATCTTGTCCTTGCTAAACTACTTACACACCCACTCACGGGGCCGCACGCACTGACATACCATAAGCGCCCAACAAGGCGAGTCATTCTGGCTGCCCCCCTCGATCAGCTGCCGCTCGAAGGTGACAGCATGGATACAGCCAGTGTGTACATATGGCGATCATATACAAAAACATCATAAACACATTTAATACACATAATGAGATATACA
>BTPG01000002.1:74707063-74919563 GCA_036245525.1 Semisulcospira habei | reverse complement strand
ATCTTTGTACGAAGTTTGGGTTTGAAGTTGTGAATAGTATTTGAGAAAAAAAATACATTATGTCAAAATTTAGCTATTTATGGCCTATTTCCTCATCCACTGTGACCTTGACCTTTGGAAGAGGTCACTCAAATTGGTATGTTTAGAAAGGTCTTGCCACAAAGTATTCTTGGGCCAAGTTTGAAGACTGTGGCTTGAATAGTCTCTGAGAAAATGCCAACGTTAAAGTTTACTACGGACGACGGCGGACGGACGACAGACGACGGACGGACGACCACTGGCCCAAAACATAGACTCGGTTTTGCTTCGCACGTGAATCAAAAAGAAAACTTGTACATTCAGTTGTGTGTTGTACAATTAAATAGTTCCCGTTGTGGGCCCGAAGACGTTTTTAGTTCTGTGACCGAGGACTGAATTATCTACCGATATCGGTACAGTTTTGCTATTATATTTGTGAATTAAAACTTCCCAGTTTTAAAATAGCATGCGTGTATTTGGTGTCAGCTAGATGCACAGATCCTCATGAACCGCCGCAGGTGTTCACTTTTTCTTTTCTTCTGAATATGCTAAACATAACTACTGCATAGATCCTCATGAACCGCCGCAGGTGTTCACTTTTTCTTTTCTTCTGAATATGCTAAACATAACTACTGCATAGATCCTCATGAACCGCCGCAGGTGTTCACTTTTTCTTTTTTTCTGAATATGCTAAACATAACTACTGCATAGATCCTCATGAACCGCCGCAGGTGTTCACTTTTTCTTTTTTTCTGAATATGCTAAACATAACTACTGCAGAAAATAATGTAACAAATGAATTAATGGAATGAAATGAATGGAATGAAATAAATGGAATGAAATGAATGGAACGGAATGAATAGAACGGAATGAAGGGAACGGAATGAATGGAACGGAATGAAGGGAACGGAATGAATGAAACTGAATGAATGGAACGAAATGAATGGAACGGGACGGGACGGATCGATCGATCAATCAAATAAAATTAACATCATCAAACGCTCACTTCTTCCTAGGTCGGTTCTCAGTCGCCATCTCCGTCTGGAAGAGTACGTCATGAAGATGACGACGGCGGCAGCAGCCAACAAAATGACAAGCGGGATGATCATAAAGTACAGAACTGTCATCTTGAACGATTCGTTCGCTTTCTGTGGCGTGCCTGCAGCAAATTAATTAGTCAGTATTTCTTGTCTTTCTTTCTTACAACTTTTTTATGCGTTTACGCTGACCCCACCACACAACCATCATATCAAAGACGTGCAGTGTTCGTATACTATCATTTCTAGACAGACCTCGCGGCTGACACTTCCGCAACTAATACCGTAGTTATTATATAGGCGATTTTTCTCAATTTTTGGGCGAATCGACTCAAAGCGCCACGAACTGAAACCCAACACGCACACTCACGTAACAGAAACGGATTTACGCCATTTAAGACGAACACAGTACAAGACAGACGAAGGGCCAGTTCAGCTACTGAAGTTACAGAGATTTTTGATCGCTTGTATTTGAAATTTGTAAAGTGGCCTGAAACCGGTACCAAAGTGTGGGGGTGGGGGGTGGGGGGGGGGTGTTTGATCCATAGTTACCGAGCGCTGATATACACCCCAGTAGCTGCAGGTCATCGGGCCGACGACGGCCGCAGTTGGCCCCCGCATACACCTTCGATGTAAATTATTTTGCTGACGATACATTGTTGATGTACAGTACACTTGGCTTACAACTCCTTGTACCCCGAGACCGAAATCCCAAATTTTTCTTCTTCCGTTGTTCTCTGAAGACTGTTTTGCAATGCAGGACACAGCTCGACCATGATAGTTCAAGGGTGATGCCAGAATAGCTTGGCGCCCATAGGCGCCAAGCTATTCTGGCATCACCCTTGAACTATCATGGTCGATCTATATCTTGGTGTGGTGTGTCTGGGGTAGAATGAGTTAACAAACACGGATGTGCTGAAATCGGGTACAACACTTTTTCGGAGGCACCAGCTACACACTTTCTGTCTAGACTGTTTCCATCATACTATTTTCTAAGTTAAACACAATCAAACCTTGCTCCCGTACCTTTTTGAATTGTCCGAATTTCACTGTGACGATGGATGGTTGGATGTATGGATGGGCGGACGGACGGACGAACAGACGGATCTGTGGATGGATGGATGAATGGGCGGGCGGGTTGATGGATGGATGGATGGATAGCGGACGGGCGGGCGGATGGATGGAGAAAGACGGGTGGGTGGATGGATGCATGGTATTTGATTTTTTCGGCGACGGGGAAGCAAGGTCTTGCGTCTCGAGGTCTTTTGTGTCAGGTTGAGGGTCTCAAATGAAAAGTTGGAACCCACCACCCGGAGAGAAAGAGAGAGAGAGAGAGAGAGAGAGAGAGAGAGAGAGAGAGAGAGAGAGAGAGAGAGAGAGAGAGAGAGAGAGAGAGAGAGAGAGAGAGAGAGAGATGATGATATGATGATGATGAAACGTTTAATTGACAGGATAAAGTTTTAGGCGAAACGCCTCTCTTACAAACTGTCCTGTTAGAAAAGAAACATTAATAGCAAATAGTAAGAGAAACACAATAAATCGAAACATGAAGAAATAAACTGAAATGAAAAGAAAACAACAACAAAAAAACAATACAAAGCAATGCAAATAATGCGCACACATATCAATAACAGTAAATAATATATATATATATATATATATATATAATGTAATATAAGTAGTCCGTTCAGGTATTAAGTTACTGTAACAAGATGTTATCAGTATAAACGAGTTTTGAAGGTTCTAGAGTTAGAAATGGATTTAATTTGGGGTGGTAGTTCGTTCCAGGCTTTGGCACATGAGAACGAAAGGCTGGTTTTATATATATCGAGCCTGGCCCATGGTAGCTGTAACAAACTGATCCTCGTGTTTTGTCTTTGACTATCCCAAAATAACATACGAAGGTAAGATGGGGTTTTATGGTGAAGAATTTTATGCATAAGTATGCATCGATTAAATGTGAACTGTTTGTTTAGGTTTAGCAGTCGGATAGTACTAAACTTTTCGTCGGTGGGAGAGGGACCAAGCACAGTTAACTTTACCCCTCGACGATACAATGAGTTAAGTTTTTTTTTTTAATGTAGCTCACTGCATCCATCCCAGATAGTGGTGCAGTAATCACAGTGTGTCTTAATGTGGGCATGGAGAAAGAGTCTTCTAGTGTCAGTGTTAACTATTTGACTAAGTTTTGATAGCAGGAATAGATTTTTAGATATTGTTTTCGATATGTGGTTCCCAGCTGAGCTGGTTATCTACTGTGACTCCAAACAAACGATGTTTTTTAACTTGATCAAGGGGCTCAGAGTTCAGGTATAATGTTAAGGGCAGGAGACCACGTTGATGTTTTTGGCGTGAAGCAATCAACATACTCTTTGTCTTTTGGACACTAATTATCATATGATTATGTTGGCACTAGCTTGAAACCTCATCAAGACTTTGCTGGAGAACTTCGTTTATTTTTGGCAATTCGCTGTTTGATGTATGTATGGTAGTGTCATCAGCAAATAAGTCACATGCTGCATCGGGATGTGAGATACAGAATGGTAAATCATTGATAAATATGTTGAACAACAATGGGCCCAAAATTGACCCCTAAGGAACATCACACGTTACTAAACCTTCACTCGAGTAATTACCATTAAGCAAAACTTTCTGTCTTCTGTCACGCCATATAAATACCATGTAATAAATATTAGTTTTTTTTTAATAAGATAGAGTGGTTGACTAAATCAAAGGCTTTTTAAGGTCAAGAAAAACTGCACTTGATAACTGAGAATTATTAATGTCTGTAAGCCATTTATCAATGATATGTATAAGGGCAGATTGGCAAGAGTGTTGCGGGCGAAACCCAGACTGCATTTTACTGAGTAGACAGTTCTGTTCTATAAAGAGAGAGAGAGAGAGAGAGAGAGAGAGAGAGAGAGAGAGAGAGAGAGAGAGAGAGAGAGAGAGAGAGAGAGAGAGAGAGAGAGACAGACAGACAGACAGACAGACAGACAGACAGACTGACAGACAGACAGACAGACAGACAGACAGACAGAGTGTCTTAACTCATTCAGCCCGACAGCCGTATTTCCCAAATTTTGGAGTCGTCATCTAATGACTATGCACCAGCTGCAGGAGATGGGTCGACTATGATAATTCAAGGGCAATGCCAGATTAGCTTGGCGCCGACAGGCGCCAAGCTGATCTGGTACTACCCTTGAATTATCATGGTCGACCCATCTCCTGCTGTAGTGCGTCAGGGCTGAATGAGTTAATTAGGTGAGTGTCTAGGGTGTAAAATATTTTTTTAAAAAACTAACGCAAAAGGAAACGCTTAGAAAAGACAGTAAACAAAATTCAAATGATTAATATTTCAGCTAAAAATCTTTTGTTTTTGCACAAAGATAAGCAAACAAGTAGACATTTGCTACTTACCATGTCACAGAGAGGAAGTAACAAACTGAGTACTTCTTTGTTTGGTTTTTTCATATTATTATTATTATTATTTGTGTGTTTTCATCCCTACGTTACACGATCAAATACTTTAGCTCAAACTGTACCATGTGACCTCGCTACAAAAACCCTTGTAGCGACTAATGGCGGACTTTTTGTAGCCCGCTGTATGACGCGTTATGGCCTCATTTTGACCCTTTGAGTACCAGATTTGTTCGACAAAAAGAGAAAAACACGCCTAACAACGATGCTTCTTAGCATAGTTGGAAGCAATACGCACTCTAGAGTTGTTTTTAACTCATTGTACCCCAATACCGAAATCCCCAAATTTTGCCGTTGTACTCTGAAGACTGCAGTGCAGTGCAGGACACAGATCGACCATGATAGTTCAAGGGTGATGCCAGAATAGCTTGGCGCCCACAGGCGCCAATCTATTCTGACATCACCCTTGAACTATCGTGGTCGATCCATGTCTTGTTGTGGTGTGTCTGGGGTAGAATGAGTTCAGACGACAGTATCAAATGTTCAACATTATTTTCCGTCGAAACGTAAATAAATAGAGCAGAGGAAGCCTGCATGGCGCATCATGGTCACTGCCACACGATCGTCGCTTGAATGCCAAATATTAATTCTTAACTATTGTTTTGGTGAACAAGAATCGGGGAAAAAAAAAACTACTCACTGTTAAATCGCATTACTCTGACAATGTATAGACAGTGCGACTCGAAAAGCGTTTTCCAAAAGTCAAATTGAAATTGACAAGCTGCAAGGAAAAGCGGTGTTTGCGCATGACCGTGACCCCTTTCAACTGCAGGGGGTCGCTCAGAACACGTATTTAGGTCAGCTGTAGCAGACGCAATAGACGTTCGAAGTTTAATCATCTTGACTAATTTTACGAATATAGCGGAGGAATGAAAGCAAATGCGTTATTGGTAGCAGTGGTTTGCTACACGCACCCTTATAGGCCTAGGGGTGGTCAAAGTAACCATTGTACCCCTGAGGGGTACAATGGTTACTTTGACCACCCGAAGGCCTATATGGGTGTGTGTAGCAAACCGCTGCTGCTAGTAACTTCTAGCGTTGTAACTGTCTTTTTAAGGGTGTTTTGTTTCGTTGGGGTTTTCTCTGGCCGATTTTCATGTCTTCTTCAACTTACAGTTAGAAAACACACTGACAGTTCTGGAATCGTTTCCCTTTTCGTTGACAGCTTGACACCGGTAGACGTCCGTCTCTTGGCAGGCAGGAGAGCTCACTCTGTACCTGTTCTTCTTACGTCTGTCTACTAAAGCTTCAAATTCACGGATATGCCTGAAAGAATTGAATAATAAGTTAACGGATATGCATGAAAGACTTGAGTGATAAGTGTCGAAGGATATGCCTGAAAGACTTGACTCAAAGTGTACCCAAGGCCCGATGTCAATAAGAAACGACAATTAGAGAAATAAATTGGCTCCTACTTTTTTAACGCAAGAATCAAAATTTACCAAATCTTTTGTAGTATAGTGAGATGAAGGGAGGATGGAAGTATATACGACACCTGCTTCCTCCACCGAAGGTATTATTTTGTCTGTTAGGGCAGTTAGTTAGTTAGTTATTGGGGTTTAACGACAAGCAAGCAACTAAAACCACCTCACGGCGGGAATGGTACAAGTCTGGTCAGCCAGTTTAAGAGAAAGGTCTTAAAACATGATGTAAATACAGTTTAAAAGTAATCTTGGCTAAACATCGCACAGGTCAATTGCACTTGTCTACAGACTTTTGAAGTTCATAAGAACAGTCAGATTTATACAGACTACAGAGACTCAAATTTTGTAAACAAATTGTCTTCCTTTAGAAAGCTGATGATTTTGTCCGGGGGAACGTCCCGAAACAAAATCTTCAAAGAGTCTGCTGTATAGTGTTTTAGTCTGATATTGATTAGGTCAGCACATGATGTCAAGAAGTACTTCACCAAAAACGGCTCGTCGCAGGCGAAGCACCAGGGGCGTTCCTCCTATTTCAATACGAAAAAGTGTGTGACATAATTACAGCCAATGTGAAGACGAACAAGGACAGTCTCCTCACGGCGGCTGCCGTAGCGATGAGGTAGACTGTTGGACACTTTAGGAAGGGGTTCACGGAGCCTGTTCGCCTCTTCCTTGTCCCACTCAGTCTGCCACTCACGAGTTATATAGGCACCAATGGCGGGCTTCAAATAACGAAAAACAGTCTCCGCCTCACATGTACGATCATTGTTGCCACAGAATCCGCGATTCTGTTGTAGTCCATAATCCAGTCCTGGCTACCGTGCCCCCCCCCCCACCCCCACCCTCCAATACTCAATAAGATGGGTTTCAATGTGTACCTTATATGTCCTGAGATGTTTAAGCCATGTTCCCCGAAAATCCTTAGGAACGCACCAGAGATATAGCCGATGGCGCAAGGGTACCCCCATTCACGCTCTTCGCGGATGCTAAAATGAGGTTGTGAAACATTTTCCTCTAAAAAAAATCAGAATTCATTCCAGAAGCCCAAATCAGGGAATATTATGTTAAGGCACACCTTTTGCATCCTCTGCAAAAAAAAAAACAGAATGAAACAATATTGAATCTCTGGCTCACAGTGAAGGTATTTGTGCACCCAGTAAACGGTCATTTCAAGACCAAACAGGCCTGATTTTCATGCACACGGACCCTCGCGACACTGCACATTGGTTGGCTTTCAGCTGTGTCCTCTGCAGATGCTCCCTATTTCACTTTCAATATCCTGTGATTGTAGTGTCACTGATGACGTCATAAGTCATCGATGTGCGATTTGTAAGACTAAACATTCTATTTGCACACGACATAACACACTCTTCATAACCTTTTCTAATAAATGACGTCCAAATAACCCGGATTAAAGCATATTTACGAAGAAAAGCGATATGGTGAAAAATTTGCGTTTCTTTTGTTGATCAGTATATTTTTAACTGGTTGGTCTTTTAGGTGATATTTTACCTTAGCGTAAGGTGGGTCTAGTAAGGTCTCCCCTTTTCTTTTCATTTATTTTCATCTAGAAATGTGTAAATATGAATATGCGTAATACAGTTTCATGGTTCCTAACAGCCATAGCAATGTTATCAAAATACTTAGTTTCCACACCACTTCCACCCACATTTTTGGCCTTCTTCTTCTGCAACGTTTAATTCTTTGATGGCTGTCTTTAAATCTTATATTGTTCTGGCTGCCAATAAGTGAGCTGTCAAGAGCTTGGCAGCATGTAATCAGAGTTTGGTGTACAGGGGCATGTCTTCTGGTCAGAACTGCCAGCGGACCGCTTCTCTGTATGGACAGGTCTGGAGAATGTGCTAAGGAGACTGATTTTCTATGCCACATTTGAATAGGGCTGTTTACGCATGACCCAGTCTCACTAGGTGAGTCCAGAGTGATCAGTGCGTAGATGAAAGATAGTGGCCTGGCTCTAGGGGTTCAGCTTGTTGATGTCGTCTGCCCATGGGCTGCAGCCGCCGTTCTGCTGTTACCAATCACTTTGTTAAGGTAGTGTCTTGGTTTATTTACAGGAGGTTGTGATATTGAGGTAGTCTAGCGCCTGCTTTGGCCAGGCTATCAGCCTCTCCATTCCCAGCTACTCCAGAATGCACTGCAGCACTATTTTGTGGACAGGGCATCCAGTCTATCTTGAAGCTTCCTGGTGAGGAGATCAGTGGATCAAGCTGCTGCCTTAACCTAGCTAGTGCTCTGCTGCTGTGTTGAGCACCTGCAGATCTGTACGATAGTTGGAGCTGCTGCCGCCAGCTGGTAAGGAGAGGGAGGTAATAGTGTGGTCTGCACAACAGATGTACACGCCACTTCCTTTATTCCGCACGGCGTCTTGTGCGGACCCCCCTGTGTAGATGTGAGCACAGCTGCTGTGAGGGTAGCGCTTGTGCATAATCTCCAGCGAGATGGCTTTGTGCAGTGCCGCTACCTTTGGCAAAGAGTCCTGGAACATCGTTTATGTTGTCTAGAAGGCTCTTTCGAGATGTCCGGGTATCTTTGGGCTTGGTTCCAGGACGTTAGTTCTAGCCCTTTGCAAGACCTTCAGACTTGGGCATTTCTGATGGTTCTTGGTCTGCTCCTGTAGACTCCAGTACTGTCGGTGTTTAGTAAGTCTCTTCATCGTGTATGCTGTTCTGCGTTCCAGTGGCTCCAATATCCTCTGTTTCCTAAATTAGGGTGCTCCAGATGGCTCTAAGAATGTCACTACATCATGTGATTGACCCATGTTCTGCATCTTGTCAAGCCTGGCTTTTTGGGTTTTGCAGGCAGTGTTTCATGTTGTCCATGTACCTTGGTACCGCACTACTGGTCTGCCCAAGCTAGTGTTTGCTTGCGCCAGGATGCTGTAAATTGCGCCAATGCGGTCCCCACCTGTTCCTTCATCAGAGACATTTTCGCAGCTCTAGCTTACATGGCTTCGATGTGAGTCATCCACGTGAATCTAGTAATTTATTTGTTGCCAGTACAGTTGGTCTGTCTGTCTTTGGTACTTGAAGGTCTCCAGTTTCAAGGTGACCATTTCCATCTGATCTAAAGACTTGTTCTAGCTCAATTTGAGTGGCCATCTTTCAGTCCAGCTGCTGACTCCATTGGCAGCATTCTCGATTCTGCAGGATGCTATTTCTTCTCCACACTGCAAAGTCATCCACATGGAGGTTGTTCGAGAAGAACCTTGGTACTGTTGTGCTGACGTCATTAATGTAGACCAAGAGCAGCATTAGACACAACATCTCCCTGAGGTACACCTTCCCCGAGTTTGACAAGACTGCTGAATGTGCAGCCTGTAGAAGCTTCAGCAGCAGCCCCTGTTAAACATGCCTTAACTAAAAAGAATTACAATTAAATTGATGGGTCACATTCAAATTAATGAAATGATCACAAATTGTTATGCTCAATATGCATACTTTGTGAAGAAAACTGGCAACAAAAATATTTAACAGACGAGTATGACATGAGCAATTGTTATGATCATTTTGTGTTCCTTTGCATACTAGTAAAATGGGGGTAGGGCAGCAGATTTAGCCACTGTGGCCCCTAAATGCATCACAGCATCATAAAATCAGGTTGGGAGTAACTGTGGTACTCTATATAACCAATAAAACATAAAAGAGACCTATCAGTTGTATACAAATTTTTTTAGGGCATCGGAAACAATGTACGCTTTTCAATTCGGCAATTTTAAATGGGAACAAGCTATCATTCACCTCGAATGTACCGTAAAAGATGCGGACTTTCCTTATTTTCTTGCACTTTATGCTCACATTATTAAAACTTAATAGGTAAAGAGAGGTCAAAATGAAATGGAATAACTTTAGTATTTTATTCTGATTAATTTTGTGTACAACTTGGGGGTAGGGATACAAAATCAACCACTGTGGCACTCACAGTGTTCACAGCATCACCTAGTCAAGTTTATAATAGTTGTGACATCCTGTTGTGATGATGTAAGCCTGAAAAGTGCCTGCCAGTGCTATAGAAAATGTCTAAAGGCAACTGACACATTATTTTTGTCTTTTTTTTTTTTGCGATTTCGCGGAAATGACCATTTACTGGGTGCATAAATACTTTCACTGTGAGCCAGAGATTCAATATTTTTCAATTCTGTTTTTTTGCAGAGGATGCAGAAGGTGTGCCTTAACATAATATTGCCGATTTGGGCTCCTGGAATGAATTCTGATTTCTTTAGAGGAAAATGTTTCTCAACCTCATTTTAGCATCTGCGAAGAGCGTAAATGGGGGTACCCTTGCGCCATCGGGGGGGGGGGGGGGGGGCGAGGGGGGGGGGGGGGGGTTCACGGTAGACCAGGCTAGCTCAGGGATTATTGCTTTCAATGCCCACATAACCCAGATAAAAATGATTAGTAATCTGCCTTGAGGTCTGCATACAGTTCCCTGATCTGGACTAGGAGCGCTCCGAAAGGGCCAAAAATGGTATGTACGTTACCGTCCCAAACACCAACATGGAAATGTAGCTTCCGAGAAAAAATATACAACACGACTTTTGCACAATATTTTTCGTACATACAACTCAAGGAGGAACGAATCTTTGGATTTTCAGCATTTGTACAGACATTTCTTATTCAGCGTGAATTTTCTACACAAAAAAACCCAACAAAATGGCACCAGAATCAGGAACAAGATGGGATGAACCATTACCCACAAAGTCTCTTCTATACGAGATCTGTCCTCACTGTAAATGGTCTATAACTACTGTCTTTGACTTGACTCTGCTTGTGAGATAACTCCTATTGAAAAATCCTCGCAAATTTGCCAATGCCTCCATTAGCTTTATAAGGGGTACAGTGCATAGCCGTCATTGGTTTGAAAAGGTCATTTGTCATGACTTAATATTAGTTTTTAATTCATTTTCGAATTGGCGTGATATGAGTTTCTTTTTGGCTTCTAGTTCTAGTCTTGAGACAATGGTGAAAATTCAGATTCAGTCTTGCTATAATTTGTGTGAAGTGAGGCTGACTTTACATGATACATGATATACTACTATACACAAGCATGCTAGTCTGATAGTGCGTCGAAGCGCGCGGGCGCCTTTGTATGTGTGTTAGTGTGTGTGTGTGTGTGTGTGTGTGTGTGTGTGTGTGTGTGTGTGTGTGTGTGTGTGTGTGTGTATGTGTGTGTGTGTGTGTGTATGTATGCATGTGTGTGTGTGTGTGTGTGTGAGAGAGAGAGAGAGAGAGAGAGAGAGAGAGAGAGAGAGAGAGAGAGAGAGAGAAAGAGAGAGAGAGAGAGAGAGAGAGAGAGAGAGAGAGAGAGAGAGAGAGAGAGAGAGAGAGAGAGAGAGAGAGAGAGAGAGAGAGAGAGAGAGAGAAGAGAAGAGAAATATGAGAGGAAAAGGGCAATTTATATACACCTCATTTTTCCATTGTTTTTGACCACAAATCGCTCATCTAATAACACACCCCGTTTTTCTAAGATTTTCTTTATTGTTTCAGTAAAATAAAGATTTCTAAAACCGATGCCATTAAAATTAATATTTTTTATTATAAAATGAATCAAGACGAATTACTTCTTCTAAATGATATCAATGCTGTAGAAAACAAAGACTTAGACTCGAAAAAACAGCGCCTTCTTTCTGTAGTTGTGTCAGGCAAATCAAAGGCTTATCTCGGAAAACAATACATGACAGAGGATATTGAATCTCTCACCACTGACGAGCTAATCAAGCTTCATTCTAAATATGAAAACCACATCGCTTCACTAATGACTCGTGATTTGAGTCGATCTCTTGTATGCCTATACACAAAAGCAGTGA
The DNA here is from genome assembly GCA_036245525.1 of Semisulcospira habei. Classification (NCBI taxonomy): domain Eukaryota; kingdom Metazoa; phylum Mollusca; class Gastropoda; family Semisulcospiridae; genus Semisulcospira; species Semisulcospira habei. Next base: position 74,907,780 of record BTPG01000002.1, on the reverse strand, counting down.
GTCACTTTCTACCTGTGGATAGTGACAGCCTATCACACGACCTTGAAAGCAATCCTATTGTTTCAAGTTCAATTGGTAAATTAGCATGCATCATGTTTTACAAGTTTGGAAATTACCTTGCACCTGTGGTAACCTTACTTGTTACTGGGAGTCATATTGATTTTTCAAAATTAAATTTTACTGCAGAAGAAAATGGACGAACCCCAGACGACTCCACAACAGAACCCCGACCCTGTTTTGACACAGGTTCCAACGGTGACGAAGACTAAAAGTCCAGGCAGGGTTGAGGCTGGAAAAAGATTAGCCGAATATAATAGGCAAAACAAATTACAGCTTCAAGCACAAACAGAAAAGACTCATGTATCTGATCCACCGTCAGGACCGTCAGCACCATCAGGACTTGTGTCAATACCGTCACTCCCTCATCAAAGTGAGAGACAAACAACCCAGTCTAACCCTGACCCCGAACCTCAAACAACAAAATATATAGTTGCCGGATTTGTTGTTGGATTTGGTTACGTAGGTTACCAATTATACAAAAAATACAAACCACAGACTCGTATATTGACCAAAAAATCAGACACTCCAAAAACAAAACCAGAAGTCGCCACATTACCAGTAACACCCAAAGCCATTGACCCATTTTATATGGAGTAAATAAAATTATTATTTTAATTTTTATTGCCTTAGAAAATGAGCGACACAAAGAACATAATGAACCTTGTATATCACTCTGCCGTGATAAGCGGACTAGCAGTAGCTTATTCTATGCTAGGAAAAAATCTACTCAAAATGAAATCAGCAGACTTGAGTAGATTAGATTTTGAAGACAGTGCTAAGCTAATTGTAGTTGTTACAGTGTCAATTGCGACAAAAGACTTTCTTGTTAAGCAGAGAATTATTCCCGAAAATGTTTCTATGTAAATAAAAATAATATGGCGACTTTAGCAGTAATAATTGGAGGCGTGATGGTTAACGCCCTGGCATTCAGCGGCTCAAATTATCTCTTTTCAAAAGTAGGCAGAGAAGAATCAGCTGAAGAAATGAAGCGTCACAATGAGGCGTCTGAAAAACTGGCACAAGCTCAACAAGATTATGAAAAGCAAAGAATAGAAAAACTTGATTTTATCAATGAAAAACTCAGACTTGAAGGCCACGCACAGCATACATTTTCAATTACAGACGACGCAATTCGTGAGTATTTTTTAGTCACTGGTAATGACATGTCTATCCCAAAACCAAAACTTAGTGATTACTACAAACCAAGCACACAACAAAGAAACGGGGAGATAATCTTTGTTCTAGTGGGAATGACATTTGTATTTTTTACTGGTCTTTATATTGCTAGAAAAAATGAACGTAGAAAATAAACTATCAAAAATATATTACTCTCAATCAGGGTATTGGAAAGGAGCAACCGCTATTCAGAAATTACATGCCACTGTGGGTGGAGATATAACACTCAATCAAGTCAAACAATGGTTACAGAAACAAGCAATTTGGCAGATATATCTTCCTGCTCCAAGAAAAATAAAAAGACCCCATTTTGAAAACACTACCCCAAATGACACACATCAAATGGACCTACTGTTCCTACCACATGACACAACAAGAAAGAAACGATACAAGTATGCTTTGACTGTCGTTGACATAGCTTCAAGGTATAAAGACGCTGAACCCATATCTGACAAAACAGCCAGTACAGTTGCTACAGCATTAACAAAAATATATAGTCGAGGCGCTTTAAAATACCCCATACTTGTTCAAGTTGATGACGGATCAGAATTCAAAGGCGCAGTTAACAGTTATTTGCGAAGCACGGCGTACTGGTTAGACGAGGCATTCCAGGTGTGCACAGATCACAGGCAATTGTAGAGAACTTTAACAAACAGTTATCAGAGAGACTTTTCAGTTACCAGTATTCTAAGGAACTCATGCATGACACCCGGAACACTGAGTGCGTAAAGAGATTACCACATGTGATAAAAGCAATGAATAATGAAGGTCATGTAAAGCCTGTTGATGCTATTAAATTGAAATCAATTACAGAGCCAAAAACAGGACCAACCCCAGCACCCGACACAAGTTTATTTACTAAACAGGTAAGATATTTATATCAACCTGGAGAATCAGAAAATGACGTAAAGCGCAGAGCGACCGACCCCATCTGGTCTACATCTGTTCACAATATAAAAAAAATAATTCCCGGTCCTGACGCAACAATATATTACCTGTATGAGCCTGCACCCCAGAGGGCATTTGACAGAGAAGAATTACAGATTATTCCCCCAGACACCGTTACTCATTTCAGTAACTAACTCATCAATTAATTCATCAACCAGTTCATCGACTATTTCTTCAGATAACTTGAGTCTGTAATGCCCAGGCGCATAAGCTTTTTCCTTACTATAAAACACACGTTTCGTGTCCCCAATTGCCAGTGACTTCTTATGTGTTTGAATCATTTCAAGATTATGTTTGTTTGATCTCAGTGACTTGTTTGGATAATCAGGCATTAATGCACCGTCTAACACTTGTTTATAATGTTCATGACGAATGTCTTTATTTTTTATTGCTGATTTTTTTTATTCCTTTGGCTTTCGACTGACTACCTTTCTGATGCAGTATAGAATACATTTTGGATCTCAGTCCAACGTACTCAACTATTGGCACACCATTCAGTTCATCCTTAAACTTACCAGGTACTTTCTTGTTTTGTGTGCTAAACAGCGGGTGATCCTTAGGGTAATCAGACGTGTCGTACATGTGTAACTCTGTTTTCATGTCTTCATAAAAGTCTTCAGTACATACAAAGAAGTACCCAACGGAGAAAGAAACACGCTTAGAAAAAAACGGTACAACACAATTTATTAATATTTCGGGTAAATACCCTTTGTCAAAATAGACAAACAAACAGAGACATTAGCCGCTACTTATCTTCATATGCAGAAGGAATGTGGAGTTGCCACATTCCTTCTGCATATGAAGATAAGTAGCGGCTAATGTCTCTGTTTGTTTGTCTATTTTGACAAAGGGTATTTACCCAAAATATTAATAAATTGTGTTGTACCGTTTTTTCTAAGCGTGTTTCTTTCTCCGTTGGGTACTTCTTTGCATTTCACACGCTTGGCAGTCACCTTTTTGGTCTGGATTGCTTCAGTACATACATCAATGATCATAGAGTCAGTGTCAGTGTATAGCAGACGACACTCAGGATACTTTGGTTTGAAGTAATCATAATAAAATTCAAGCATTAACAGTTTTGACAACTCAAGAATTGCCATACCAATGAATACTGGCTTGTCCAGTTTGACAATCTTTTTTTTTGAGTGACACTGCATACAACGATGAATGAAACTCTTTGTACCCTGTGTACTGTGGCTTGCCTGTAAGTTTAATTGCACCCGATTCTTCAGTTGTGACCAGTCTCACATCTTTGCGGTGATGAGGATTTTCCATAGTCTTTCCAAAACAGGCATTGTTCATAAGATTAAAGAAGTCTTTGTCAAATGCAGTGTTGCCGTCCCTTGCACGTAATGTTGTGTTCTTCATTATGTAATCTTTCATGAAAGCACTCTGATCAAATTGAATTCCTCTATGTACTTTCTTTAGTACTAACCCATGTCTGATGTAAAACTGCAGCAATCGATAGTGACAAACGTAATTGAATTTGTCATTCAGATTCGGTACAAGTTTAGTGTCTTCTTTTTTCCCTGTCATACTCATTTTCTCAACAGCCAATGGATAATCATTGTGGTAATCATGTAGATGGTGTGGGTACTCCAGGTCTACTTCAAAGATCCAACTCTTCGCGTCGTTTTGGTCATGACTCATAATATAGTTTGTTAACTGTGTTATGTCATACTGTGACAAATCATACAGACAAAAGTTTTTCAAGGGCAATAACTCACACATCGCCCAGCCATACAAATTATTAGCGTCCAAGTACGTAATGAATGACCTTGACCTTGAGGGGTCATACCCCAGGCCGTCCAGATATTTATTGTTGGCTTTGGCGTAATTGTTCGCTGCAATACTAATGCCTCCCCTCAATCCACGTTTCACCATTTCACCCATCGTACGATCAGACAACAGGTCTATAATTATCTTACTGGATTTCAAAAATGCATCCCATGTCATGCCAGGACTAGTTATGTAACAAGCAGGGTCAAGACTGTAGTGTAACAAACCCTTCTCACGGTAACTTTCAAATACGTCTGCTAGCAAACAAACGTCAGCTTTCAAGTACTGGTCGTGATAGTCACCAATCGTTTGACACCCTAATTTATCCCACGCATCAAGTGCGTGTTGATATTCAGAGTCAGAAATGCCTTTTCCATTAGGTGTGGAATAAAATTTCTCTTTCGGTGGCAGTCTCCTTTCTTCAAACACAACCCAATGATCAATGTACTCGTACGGATAAACACCTTTCTTAATCAGTCTGACTCAAAATATTTACTTGTTATTGGATACTCAGTCAGACCTTCTGCCAAACTAGCAAAACCTAAAGACAAATGTTGCATCGAGTCATAAAATGCTAATTTGTCTAACCTAAAGGTCAAGTACTTCTCAGTTGTCTGTGCAATACAATTTATGTTTTTGTAAGACGCATCCACAGCCTGCATGATAATGTGTGAATCATATCCTTTGAGATTGTGGAAAAAGATTGGTAACTTATATGTCTTAGGATCTGTTTTTAATAACAAGTTACAATTGTTATGTGCAGCACCTCTGTAACGTCCAGTTATGTGATCATGGTCACGAACTTTATTACCCTGGAGGGGTTGTTCACAAATCCAACACGTCACAGCTCTTTCAAATTTCAGTTTGTCTTCTTCTGTCATCACCAAAGGCATCTGACATGTTGTGAGATACTGTACTACCTGACTATACAGATGTCTCATTTCTGTTAAAAACAAACATGCTGCATTTTCTCCCCTGTAGATAACAGGTTCTGAATGCTGTCCGTCTGACCTAACAATAATGTATCCAAAAGAACACACCACTTGGTCACTCAACTTTACAGTCTTTGGTAATGATTCTGGAACAGGACCCTCATATGGTACTACCAGTGATTCAAAATGAGCATACACTACAAACGGCAGCTTTTGCTGATTCCCATAGTTCTTAAAACACACTTGACTACCAGGATCTGGATACTTAAGTACAGTTTGTATGTCATCAGCCGACCTGCAGTGTAAAACATGTTTGTGCGCTAGTAAAATAGAGGAGAATCTTTGTAAACATCTCTTACACACTTCCTGTTTGCCATTGTGTTTTGTTGTATGCCCATGAATTAGACATGACATATTTCTGATAATTGTGTAGTGGAAGTTATTGTCATCACCGATTAGCAACATGTCAACATGTTTATCTTCTGACTGTCCATAGGTTGGAGCAAGTGGTGATACTCTAATGGGTTGTAACTTGTCAACAGACTCATTATCCCACACAAACACATTTACAGATATACCAGGATTTAGTTTTTCAAACAAGTCTATGTCTTCTATTTTAACAGGGAACTCAATGCCACTGAAATTGAGTTCATTTACAAATTTAGTGTGGTTAGATACACGTTCAGGTTTTGATTTTATAAAGTGAAGTTTAGCAAGCACACACCACATGAAACAATGGTTGTCATTGTTCTGAATATTAACAACAGCCTTTTTGTTTGCAACCTCTGTTGGCAGTGGCAACCATGATTTACCTAATATAGGATGATACCTTGACTGCTTTAGTTGTAGTTCATGTACATGACCTTCATGCCAACCAGACCCTTTCATTTTTGCACTGTCAATTGCTTGGAGGAAGTCAGGTAATAGTCTGTCTCTAAACACATTCTCCAATTCCCTTCTTGTGTTAACTGTGTGTTGTCTTGTTGATATATATGATACAATCACTTCATCGTCTACTCTAGTAAATTCTATTTTAGCAACAATCTGAATCTTTACACTGCCTGTAACAAGATTATCTTGTATGACAGAAAAAGAGTTTTCTATTGATTCATAAACATTATTAGTATTAGGTATAGGCAAGTTTGTTGTGTGAAACACATTACATAGGCTTGATGAGCCTGATGGGCTTTGAGCATTGTCCGTCATTTTTATTTGTCCGACAAAATAATAAATGAAAAAATAATACCACTGACACACCATAATAATATGTAATACTGTATTATCTGTAGTTATGGTAAACAAGTCAACCACTTCCCTGGTGTTTGACTTGAAGTCTTGTTCTGCAGATGTAATATCACTTTATTGAATGTAACACTTTCAATATAACAATGTAGTTTTCTTAATTGATCAAATATGTCTTCACACAGTACCTCAAACCAACGCAAGTGGCCACTGTTAGCATTATAAACTTTAAAAGCATTTGTCTTAAGATCGACAGTCTCGTAATCATAACGTGGTGATCCATCTGAATATTCCAAAGTAACATTATATGTTGTGTATATTATTATTGTCGGTGTTGTGAGTTTAAAGCTGGGTTCAAACACACGTGATTTTAAGTCAGTAAAGCGCTCAACATCTTTGAAGCATTCTGTAACATCAAACACTTGGGTTTGTCCGTCTGTCATTTTTTATTGGACAAACAAATGTATAAATTAATTCACCAACCCATACCCTGTGGGCTGATCTGTCTTTAAAATCAGCTTTAGATGCTTAGTTGATTTCAGTTTATTTTTCACATCATCTCATTCATGCTTATTTGGGATAACATCGTTTTCTCTGAGACAGTCTTCAAAACTGTCACGATCCTTACAGTAAAACAAACAGATAAACTTTAACTGTTCTCGAAAATCTTTTCAGTACAGCATTATATTTCTGAGTGAGAATCCATACACTTACATTTGCATGTCTACCACTGAAGGCAAGTTCTGCTAAAGTGTTTCTCTTTTTGACAATGTCTTTCTCTGCTGAACAGTTATCAACAATAAACAAAGTTGGCTGTCCTTCAAATTGCTTGTAAAAATATTGTAGGTAGTCATTCAGTTTTTTCTCAGGGTCGACTAAGTATATGTTACTGTCAGTCCAAATGAATAAACGGTTGTGATAAGCTTTGTTGTGTTTAATAGTAGGACAAAATATTACAATGTTTTCAAAGTGGTGTATGTATCTTGTTTGTAATACATTAAGAACAAATTCAGTTTTACCACACCCTGTGGCACCACAAAACAAACCACAGTGTGGGTCGAGTGTCATTAAGCTCCGGTTCATTTTAATACACAATATAATTTAATACATGACACCCTTTAGTCTGCACTCTTCTATGCTCAGTTGTGCGTCATATATCAGGTACAAATATATATTTATTGCTGCAGCAGTTTCAACCTTTTTTGTATCTGAATTGTAATCCCGTCACTGCCATTTTCAACCTTTCGACCTGACCCATGAAGATAATCATCATCTGTACTACGAAGGTCTAGCCAAAGAGCATACTTATTTGTAAGGTATTGACCAATCCTTACGTCATACAGATGTAAATCTTTGCACGCAATGTTTGCTGGTTTATCTCTAATCCTTCCACCCGCAAAATACTTTGTGATCTCATCGTAGTGTTGATAAGGTAACAAACCTGAAGCGTACACTTGATTAGGACGGCCTTCGATTGTACAAGACAAATGTGTAATCTTTGGATTGTAGAATTTTTCTGAATCTCTTTTGTATGGAGCCGCTGGTTCAACAAACAGCATAAGAATACCTTTCAGTGACCTGGCAGGTGTGTTCAAGTTTATGTTCCACATCGGGTCGCTTTTGTCTTTGGGTATTAAACTATGTCTAATCACCCTGTCATAATAAATCGGCAGTTTTGTCTTGTACTGATTTTGAATGAGAGTAGCTAAATAATCATGTGTGACAATTTCATATTCCAAAGAAATGTTAGAGATCTTATATGTTGCATTGGGATCAGATGATTTAATAATTTTGGAGTAGTCATTGAAAGTTAGTTCAAAACTCAAACTGTCATTCAGTGCTCCTTGGTAATAAGGCAAATGTGCTGTCAGGATTTCAAACTCAAGTGGAATGTAAAATCTGGTTCCATATGTTTCGGCCATTATAACGTCTTTGGCTACTGTAGTTGTTTTATCTCTGGCATCGATTCGAAGTTTACCAACGTTATCTGACTGTATGCCTTGGTAAATACGGTCTTCTCGTTCTTCTCTTGTGAGCCAAAGATCTTTGTAACAGTAAAACACATCAGGTCAAGACTAAACACTCCCTGTCCTTCAAGTTTTACTTTAATAGTTCTAACAATTGCTCTACCAAGATTGTTAACTAGTGTTCTGTTTACATCTGTGTCTGATGATAGTTCAATATTAAATGCTAGGCGTGCAGTGCCAGGAACAATAACGTCACTGGAAACTAGGTTTGGAAACTTGACTGGAAGTGTTTGATTCTGGTCTACGGTACTTGGATTGTTTGTGATGACGATTGATTGTCTAATGCCCTTAACACCAAGAGGCTCACGTAGTTTTCTGTATGGGTCTAACTTTGATCCGTAAGACTGTGTCATTTTTATTATGCACAATAAAAAATATTAAATTAATAAAACAATGGCAGATGGAGGATTTGATCATGAAGATTTTGAAATGGATGTCATGGATGCCTCAGATACCAGTATCACAGATATGACTGGAATGGTAACTAGTAGTAGTATGTATCACGAACTGTTAAAAGACAAAGTAAACTCATTTTATGACAGTGTTGGAGCGCGCCCAGATGTAATAGATCCTAACCAGTTTGAATACGAAAAAGGACATTTATTTGTAAATACAGACAGAGGGAAAATATATCTAACACATAAAAACAATCCTTCTAAGTTTAGAGCTTTAAGTACAATTAAAGGTGAAGTCGGTGGTAACTCTGGGTTGGCAAGGTACCTTGGAATTGGAGGGTCTCCTGTCACACCAACACTGGTTAGTGCCCTTCACGACACACAAACAAGGTTACCAACAGGGCAAGAAATTGAAATGGCACCAGTAACAAGCCTACCAGAAATAGCAAACACAGTGATACAAGAAACCTCATTTACTGAAGGACAAATAAATGATGCTATGAAAACAATAGAAGACCCACCTTTGTCAATGAGAGAGATAATTGACTTGGATAAATCATTGCAGACAATAAGAGGTGAGATGGTATATAATGTAGCCAAACTAGGTGAGCTTGATAAACACATAGAACGTGAAAAAGAGAAACTGGCTACAGCAGACAATGGGAATCTTGACACTGAAATGAAAGAAAGAATACGACACAGATTAAATGATTTGCAGATAGAAAGATCAGGAAGGTTAGAAGTGATTAGTATTGGGAGGGAAAAACTGAAAACACAAGTCAACAGGATTAGAGAAACTATTCAGAAAATACTTCACGAAGACACTACTCTGGCTGAGAGATTGAAAACACTTTTCAGAGAACAGGGTATCACAATTGCTAGTTTAATTACTGCTCTTGGTTTTATTATCAGTACTGTTGTGTTAGCTGTCTCCGGGGTTGGTGGCGCAAGCGGTGGTGGGGGTCCAGCACCTCCAGGTCAACCAGGTCCAATGGCCCAAACTGACCCAAAAGATTTACAGTCATGGGTAAAGAAACAACTGTCTCACATATAAGACTTGCTTAAGAAATTGGCTCTGAAAGCAATGGACGCTTTGCCTGGTATTATAGGCACAGTTGTCAGTTGGATGATTAGTACTGCAGCAAAGGTAGTTGGGTTTATGGTAGTACATGTTTGGGTCTTTTTGATTACAGTAGGAGGGTTGATGGTGGATTATTTAATGAAACAGATAAAGAAGTAAAACCCCTAATCCAGTGAGGCATATTACAATGCAGTTCTCTCTGACTCATGTGTGTCAGGGGCTGACTGTACTGGTTGTATGGGTGCCGGTGTTGGGGCCAGAGCTGGGGGTGTTACCGTCTGTAATGATTTTAATGACTGTACATGTGTGGTTGTGGCCCCCAAGTTTACAGATTGATTGAGTCCTAATTTTTGATCACGACCTGCAACAATGATTTCATTATTATAATTTGTTATTGTCCCCATTTGGAGTTGAAGATCAGACGGCAACATGTATAACCCGATGCCAACTACAAAGTCAACTTTTGATCTGGCATATCTGAGAACGTCTTGGTAGTGCTGTATGCTTGATGGGAGATCTATCACTGAATTAATTGAATCTTCAAGATTTGCAAGAAACTGTTTTTGTGCTTCAAACTTTTCACTCCCGTTTAATATATTTGATTTTGTTAGTGATTGTGCTCCTAGTATACACCAGACATATGTTCTGATAGACTCATTTACGCGCTTGACTCCTGCTTGAGTAAACCCGTCACTCTTGTCTAAAATAAATGTTGTCCAGGCATTAGACTGTTTCTGTTCTATTGATCCTAACCAGACTTGTGATTTTGATGAGAATGAAGTGTAACCAGGGTAGTAATCTTGAGGGTATTGTCTGTGACTCATAGCATAATACAATGTACCCATGCCGTTGTGATCATCAAGTTTTTGTGTGAAGTCATACCCGGCACGGGGACCAGGACTGATGTTAAATTCATTACATATGCGTTCAAATGCTTTCATATCCATGGGGTTGTTAAACCTGTTAAAACTGGATTCAGTGGGCAGTGGTGTATGAAGTTCTGACAGTATAGGTCTAAGCTGGTAATAAACATGAAAACTGTAGACAGTTCTAATGAGTTTGTTTGAGTGATTTAAGTGGTCTGTAAATGAAACACCACAGCCTGTATTAGAACACAGTATAGCAAAGTTCAGTTGGTTTTGAAACATCTGTAGTGGACTTGAGGACCACTTTCTTGCAGTAGCATCATCTGTTATTGGAGGGTTTAGATATTGATCAAAGGGGTTGGGTACTTTCACTTGAAATAGATCTTGTTCGTTTACAGCTATATCAAGCTGATTTAGTTGAATTATTTTCTGTTCATAAGTAGGTGCAACATTGTATTTAGCATCCACATGAAATTGAAATGCGTTTGTAGTAACGCTTGTTGGTGATTTAAATTCCATCCTTCTTTTTATATGAGATAATAAAAATGTTTATTACCGCAACAAATCTTGACACAAGCAAACCAGTGTGGTTAACTAATGGGATTGATAATCAAGATGGTAGCAAGACTGTAGCTATCCATGAAATGTTTTATACTGTAAAGTGGTTTAATGTAACAGATGATGGTGAATATTCTGTACATGGAATGATAGGTCGTTTAAGTTTGAGCGCTAATCACATACAGCCTGGGTATTACGACTTTTGTACTATAGCTGAATTTTTACAAGATATGTATAAAATTAAAGCAACTTTAAATCCAGCTAACTTACTTGTTACATTAGAATTTCCAAAATATAGTCAGTTTATATTAACAGACAAACTTTTAATACTACTTGGTTTTTTAGCCGAAACTAATTTTGCTATTATAGCTGTTAGTGGTGATGAAGATTGGACATTAGAAAAAGGATTAAAATTTAAACCCAAAAAAGAAAAAATAATTGGAAGATATCCTGTTTATTTGTCAGTACACACAGTACTAAATGTTTATTTGAAAGAACTGAACACAACTGAGAATATTCACAATGGAAAGCCTTCAACTTTGTTGAGATGCTTACCAACTGGAACTGCACCCTATTGTGAAAGTGTGGTTGCTAGATTTTCTAATTTGCAGTTTAAGAAATTAGGTTCTAGTTTCTTTGAGTCACTGTGTATATCTGTAACTAATCAAGATGACAAACAAGTTGTAATGCATGATTTTAGTGTTGTGTTGGAAATTAAATAATTTTATTTTTGTTTATAAAAATGAGTGGTGGTCCAAAGCCGAGAATCATACCATTTGCATGTCCAGTAACAGAGTTGAAAGATTTGGCTGATGTACAGGATTTTGAGAAGGAGGGAGAAATTGGAGAAATATATGGTTTTGAACTTGATTCAACTGGCATGTACAAGCGAAAAGTAATTGTCAACATGAAAGACGGTGAAAGACAGATTCCTAAACTTGGTCAGCTGCGTGATGTTACTGTACCAGTTGCGCCTACTCTTGTAAATAATGTGCCCTACAACTTAATACATGTAGCTAATAAGTGGGTAGTTTCACCTGTGCCGCCTGCGCCTACGCCAGCACCCACAATTGACTGGGACATAAAGTTTGAATTTATTAGTCCTTATGTATACACTGATGAAGGTGTCTTAGTTTTTAGAAAAGTTGTTAACTCTGGGCCGCTGATTGTAAGCCTTGTCCCAAGCTTTGCCCCAGACAACAATAGCAGGGATAAACTGAAAGTTGAAATTATGAGAAACGGAGGTATCTTCTTACAAATAGGAAGGGCAGATCTGATACTTCTGTTGTGTTTGCACCAGAAAACTTTCTGATTGCAAGAGAAGCGACAATAGTATTTGAAATTATCATGAAATCTGTAACTTCTGCAAAAGAGGCAAATATTGCACAGGGAATAAAACTTACATGGGATGAAACAGTATCAGAATCAACAAAGGTCTTTATTGCTATTAGAAAAAATGTGGATGTTTTTGAAATTTCGAGCAGTGTTCCGGCTGTCAAGATATTAGTCGACAAAACAACTTTTGTTCGTTTAAGTTACATAAACCTTGAACACATTGATCTTGTTTCATTTTATTATGCTAGCAAATTGTATACTTTTGACGAGTTGCAAAATGTAATCACTGATTAAATAAAAAATATTTGTCAATAAAAAAAATGGTTAAATTCTATCCAATACTACCGACGCTTGAGCCGACTGAATCAACGCTTGCGCCTGATCCACATGCGACAGCTGTACCAATTGCATCAGATAGAACATTACAGGCAGACGCATTTTGTTTAATGAATATTACAGAAGCAATTAAATATTTGGAAAGTGAAGAGGAGAGGTACTCCAGATGTAAGAGACGGTATAAGACCGTTTTCAATTCTGTTCAAAATACTTCAATGGCTGTTGGTGCAGTTTCAGCTGGTTGTTCTGTGGGGGGTATTGTTCTGTTTGCCACAGGAATTGGAAGTTTAATAGGAATTGCAGTTGAGGGTGTTAGCGTTGCTACATGCCTGGCTTGTTTTGGTTTGGAGGCCATAAACAAAAGATTTCACACGAAATTACAGAAACATGAAGCATTGAGTACGCTGGCCGGTGCAAAGCTGAGCAATATGAAACTTATTATCAGTAAGGCATTAAATGATAATTGTATTGATGACGATGAATTTAAGCAAGTCCAGGATGATTTAAATAATTATAAAAAACAGAAGTCTGAAATACAAAATAAAATGCGTAGTCAATCTCCTGTGAATGTTGAAGAACTGAATGCTAGTTTTTTAGTGGAAGGAAAAAAGATCGGTGTTCAGAAAACCACAGAAAAACTACACAATCTTTTAAACAAATAAAAATCAGATTTGGTAATCGTTTATTTTTTCATTACACTTCACAGAAAAATGTCATGCCGCCTAACTATTTAACCCCATCAGCTCCACCACCACCACCGGACTATTACTAAAAAAAAAGTTTTTTCATTGTCCTTGTATCTTAACAAATCTGACCGAGTAAGTTGTGACTTAAGTTGTGACTTGAGTCAAGAACTTACAATTTCTCATGTTTAAATTCCTATAAGAAATTGTAAGTTCTTATTTTAAGACACTTATAACTTCTTGTGTCAACTAACTTATAGAAACTTAAAAAAGTTACTGAAAAGTAATTTGTCAGTTATAGGTGACTTTGGAAATTTGTTATCAAGTATCTGTAGGTATAAAAAAAATTTTTTTTTTATCAAGTGTGTATGTCAATTTTTTATTTTTTTTTTGTGTGTGTAACCATACAAACCAGATACGTCAGATTTTGCTCATATTTCACCAGTAACATTGTTTTCAGTCATAATATACGTCGCAAATGATAACTCAAATCGTCTAGAACCGGCGATGTCCCCCGTTTACTGGAAGTCCCCGGTTGTGGGTGTATAACCCGTGTGTGTCCCTGGTTTACGGGATTTACATACTCACACACACACACACACACACACACACACACACACACACACACACACACACACACACATTACAGGCAGACGCATTCCGATTAATATAATACACACATGCACACATACATACGCATGCACACAAACACGCATACAATCACATACACGCATAATCACGCACACGCATACAGGCACATACACACACGTACATACACATACACGTACGCACTCGCACAGACAAACACATGCACTCACGCACGCACGCACGCACGCACACACGCACGCATGCACGCACACACGCACGCACACAAACAAACACAAACACACGCACGCACGCACACAAACAAACACAAACACACACATACACGCACACACACACATATAAACACACACAGACTCATACACGCATGCACTCACACATACCTACAAACACACACACGCATAGACAAACAGACAAACAAACACAAAATCTTTATTCTGCATGAATATTGTAGACTCGTCAGCAAAACACCGTCAGGCTTCGCCACACCATATGACACGCGATACACAGGCTGTGTACTCAAATCGGCACTGCGCACTTCGTCCCGTCACTAAGGCTCTACGTCATGTGTTTACGTTAGATACCGGTCCCCCAGTGGGGGACGATTCGCTAAGGACATACGTCATGTGTTTACGTTAGATACCGGTCCCCCAGTGGGGGACAATTCGCTAAGGACATACGTCATGTGTTTACGTTAGATACCGGTCCCCCAGTGGGGGACGATTCGCTAAGGACATACGTCATGTGTTTACGTTAGATACCGGTCCCCTAGTGGGGGACGATTCGCTAAGGACATACGTCATGTGTTTACGTTAGATACCATGATTTGAAGGCTTGACTAGGGCGCAGAGTAATTTATAAATCAATTATTCAGATACAATACCAATAAATATCTTTCTTTGACAGCGTGCTACAAGTGGGCTGACCAGGGTGTTGTTTTGTAAATCAATTATTCAGATACAAAGCCAAAATCATCTTTCTTTGCCAGTGTGCTACAGGTATACCCCACCGTCAGTCCTGTTGCTAAAACCTATGTAAAATCCGTTTCAATTCACTTGCAAAAAGCAAGCTACTTGCATGAGCGCGGTGAAACACCTCACACTTGGTCCATAACATTTGGGATAATACAAACATAAAAAGCATGGTTACGAGTCGTTAGACCACGCCAGAGCCTTTGTGCAATGTGACAACACAAACAAAACAAATAAGATTATGGTCCTCCAGAGCCTTTTTGTTCAATTTCAGTACTGAATAAGGTTACGGACCGTTTAAAACAAAAGGTTACGAGCATTTAAAGCCACGCCAGAGCCTTTGTCTTAAACAGTAATATTATGGTTCTTTTGGTCGTGCCAAACACTTTTGTTCAAGTTCAATACTGAACAAGTTTATGAACCGTTCAAAACAGTAGGTTACGGGCCTTTTAAGCCACGCCAGAGCCTTTGCACAAACAAACAAACAAACAATAAACAAGGTTACAGACCAGCGTTAGGGTTTTTTCCAAAAATCGGCTATTTCCTGTATTTTCAGCATTTGTTCAATTTGCTCCCGCAAACTAAACACCTTTCGGAAAGACAGTGCAAGAAAATGAAATTTGGGGTACCCTCGTAGCAGCCTGGCTAGAACACACAACCGATGAGCATACGACTTGGAAATTTTTACGTTTAATTTTAGCCAATCTGGCCAGTTCAATTTAGTTTGTTTTTGTATTTTCTGAATTTTATGGATTTCAGCACCTTGGATTAGCCACTCTCCATAGCAGATTGAAGCTGAAATGTTTAGGCGTTTGGTTTCCTGAAGTATTTTGTAGCCGTCTTCCAAATTCATTTTTAACATGTCTAAAGTAAATATAGTCAAATCACATTGTTCTACTCTACTGCACGCAGGCGGCTTGCCATCAGAAAGATTTTGTCTAAAGAACAAATCAAGTTCTTTTGGTTCTTTATTTGTCTTTTTTTTTTTTTTCGAACCACTGTTGAGTATATCACTCAAATTTCCGAGTGGTTTTCCCGGTTTTTCAAGCCAAAATTCCGGAGATTTTGTCAACACGGAAAAAATGAAAGCGATCATTTTTTCATGGTATTCACCATGAGATCGCAAGATTGACACCTCTTCCTGAGTCCAATTCATTTTCTGAAATGAGCGAATGTAAGTGAGTGTAGCCTGGGTAAATAAAACTAGACCGGTCTGGTTAACTATTGAACAGTAAGACTTAGCGCAATGCAGGCTAACCGCGAGAGAGAATGACCGTAACGATCTAACAGTATTACGCAAATAACAGTCACTTACCAATCTCAAAGTAGTATATTTTACAAGATTTAGTGCTATCACTGGTTAAGAATTCTGAGAATAATGTCCGTCAGTTTGAAACACGACTGCCTCACTCAACACACCAGGGTAGAAAGAATGCGACCCGGTTCAGTGTTTGTTAGTGTCACACCTGTTGTCAACAGAGACTGACGTCACTAGAGGTGCGTGCGCACACTGAGCCGGCGTGTTAGCCTTGTGTGTTGCATGACTCAGCTGATAGCGGTAGACGACTGTTGAGTTCACGTGTACATTCAGAATGTACACACTTACATAATTGATAGATTAATTAGCTCGGGGGGGGGGGGGGGGTAATTTTGCTTTAGTCATGAATGGCATTGGTTTTAGAAATCTTTATTTTACTGAAAAAATAAAGAAAATATGGGAAAAACGGGGTGTGTTATTAGATGAGCGATTTGTGGTAAAAAAACAATGGAATAATGAGGTGTATATAAATTGCAATTTTCCTCTCATATTTCTATTCCCTAGAGAGAGAGAGAGAGAGAGAGAGAGAGAGAGAGAGAGAGAGAGAGAGAGAGAGAGAGAGAGAGAGAGAGAGAGAGAGAGAGAGAGAGAGCATTTTGTGTCAAATCATGTATAACACTGACGTGTCTAGTGCTTTTACATCACCATCACTGCCTGAAGTCGAGAATTCTTCGTTTCGACATTTTCTTCTGCGATGAATTATTTTTACGAAAATGTTGAATAGGTACAAAGCTGGTTAACGAACTCCTCGAATGTCTTTCTCCAAGCTAGCTATATTCAAAATTTTTAATGAATGACACAAATTACGGACTCAACTGCGGGTCAACCGACTTTCGATAAATGGCAATTTTTATCTTTAATGAGTAATCCAATTTAAATGTGCTAAAACGTACTCCGAAATTCATCGTAAAGGAAGCATTTCCTAACGTTTCAGACATGTACGTACACAAACACAGGAGATACTCGTGTCTACACACACACACACACACACACACACACACACACACACACACACACACACACACACACACACACGGCGCTTCCCGCCAAAGTACGTTCAGCAGCGAGGTTAGCGTAACTAGACTTGACGTAATTTGTATCGTGTTACTTAAGTTGTCAAGGGTTTATTCCTGCCCGCCGTTGACGTCATGGACATCCTATTAAGGTTGTATACTATACCTACATTTTTTAATTGAAAACTGCCCTTTATAGGGTTTTTTGAGAGCCTTGTTGAGTCTGGAGGCTATTGCCACCCTGACAGACCCATGGTCCCGGGCATATTTGTAAGTTTGAGCCGTTTTTGTGAGGTACCCCACGATGGAAAACACGCAAAATAGCCGATTTCAGAACACAATAAAAATTTATCGAATAGTGTGTTCAAATGATAAAGAAACATTTTGGTCACTTCATAAAGTATGTTAGTATTTTCTCGTAAAAAAAGTGTGTTCTAATAATTGGAATTCTAAGTGAAATCTAGAAAAGTGTATGTTGTAAATTTGCAAATTGCCCGGATGTTATCAATAACATTACAAGTGTTTGCAATGTTGGGCAATTGCTCAGGCCCTTTTTATTCGATAAAGTCGTACTTTATGTTATAACTATCACATTGATTATGAAGAAAATATGGGGTCCCGCACAAAATTTGGCACTTTGGGTCGTTTTCGAGTGCGTATTCAATAAGGGATACAAGCAATGTCTGACTTCCGGCAGATCATATCTCCGCCGTAGCCGGTCACAAGCCCGCATGAGAAAGAAGGGAAAACGACTATGCCAAACATACAAGGGAAAACCTACACCCAAACTGTTGCAAACTACGCCCAAACTGTTAGTGGGTCATTCTCTGGAAAGGTGGTCAGATTTGTTACATGGGGAACAAAAAATGAACTGTAATAAATTGGAATAAAATGTATATATTCTGATGAAACAATGATGCTTTTATCCATGTGCAGTGAAATCAGAGCAAGAGGACTGTCTTTTTTTTTGTGTAATTGGTGTGTGAACAGGTGGGTCGACAAGTGTCTCGGTTGTAACACTGGACATCAAAATGAAGTTTGATTCAACCAATATTCAGTGCAATTCATTCCATAAGTATTCTAAAACTATTAACTCAGCCAAACTACACACTTTGAAGAGCTTCCAATGGTTTTTTATGTGATTTCTGATATTTGGCACTTGCAAATAAAATCTCTCCTTAGCACGCGTAAATTTGGGAATTTTTCACTTTTAGCTCACAATATAGGGAGCAGAGGCAAAAGTCAAAGAACACTATTGTGTATAGCACTGACACCTAACCTTTGCTATGACAAAATATGAAATAAGTTGTCACCATACTGTGGCGGAAAGAAGTGCATAACTGAATCATGACTTGGTTGTAACGCAGACACCGTCTATGTTGTAACGTCGACACCACATAAATAAAAGGGAGCAAAAAAACCATAAGTAATGTGGAAAAATCACTCTTCCCATCCAAAGCAACCAAAAGTAATGGAAAGCAAATATACCACAAAAAAAGAAACATGTATTCAATAAACAGGCACTTCTGGGACTCTAGGTTATGCAGTTGGTCTTGGCTGACTTTTCCCAGCTGCTCGTGGTCTGCCCCTTGCTGCTGATCTTCCCCTTAGTGCAGATCCACCAGGTTGTTTAGGTGCCGCACGGGCCATGGAGTGTTCCTTCCACTCTCCCACGACGGCAGTGTTGGGGCAGGCTCCTTCTCCATACAAGCAAAACGCACACATGCAAGACAGGTGCCTGCTGATCAGCTGACCCATACCGCCTGACTTGATATGGTGGAACTGACGTGACCCAGGGACCGTCTTCATCACCCTTTCTAAGCGGTCCCTGTTCACCATGCCTTCTGGCACCCAGAAGAATGTTCTTCGGAAATGCTGGCAATGGTTGGTGGGCTGCTTGTTTAGGCTGCTTGCTTGGGCATAAGCAAAACATTCCTCAGCGGTCGTGACAACAGCACGCTTTCCTTTCACAGCTGTCACGACATGGTGCTTGATGACTGCTGCCTCACCATCACATGGCCCCTTGCCATGCCTGCTGCCAAAATAGCTCCTCTCCACCCTTGTGCCGAAGTCGTCCACACATGCAGTGATATCTGCAAAAGGTCCCTTAGATTTGTTTTGGCTGGAGCATCCATCAGACCACTGCAGCACAATCTGGGGATGCAGATTCCTCTCCACACGCAGGTGGTTCAGAGCAAGGGTGAAAAATGTGTGGATGGCGTGGTGGTCATGCCGAAGGTCAGGACTGATAAAGATGAGAGATTCATACACGCCGCCATCGCAGCTGTTACACTTGTAGTAAGTGGAAATTGGGTGAAGCGTCACTTGTTCCTTGTTCCAGTGAGCTGATTGGACTTCGCCCTGCAGCAGACACGAGTAGTTCTCCGCAAAATCCATGACAGCGGTGATAAGGTTTGATGGGAATGGCTTTGCCGTCCGTAGTTTTTCAAACTGAGAGTGTTGCCACGCAGCTCGGAACAGATGCCCTGATAAAAAAGCTACTTCCTTTTTCAATTCTGTCACCATTTCCGTTACGGTGCCCACACACTTCAAAAGTACTTTTTTGCTAATCTCCTTCCCCTTTCGTTCTACTTTTTTGTGGTCCAGAAATACCAGGTGATCTCCCTGCGATTCATCAATGGAGCCAGATAGTCATCAAGTTTATCCACGCCACAGTCTCCACATTGGCGATAGTGGCAGTCCTTGGTGGGATTGGGACAGGTTGTGATTTCTACAGCATGGTACACATGCCGAATCTTGCATACATGGGGGGTGGGGGGGGGGGTGTTGATACTGTTGATAGAGAACAGCTTGTTTTCGACATTTGCACAATACTCTCATAAACACTGCCTCAGCTGGTTTGCCATCATTGTACGCACATGTGCAGGCCTCCTCCTTGCAAAAGTGCTAAAAGCAGCCTTCCCTCCCTGCTTAACATAGTCGTTGTGCAGATCTTTGAGCGGCCTGTGCAGCTCCTGCCGGGCCTTTCCTTTCCTTACCAGCTTTTTGTCTGGCAGAGGTGTAGCTGTTTTTTCGAAGAAGTCACCAACTTCTTGGGACAGTTCTTGACTTTTCTTCTGCCTCTGTTTTTTCTTGTCTTTTATTCTTTTCATGACTGTCTTTCTGTTTACAGTCAGAAGTTTGCTTCTAGAACTGATGGATCCGTCCTTCTCACATATCTTCATCACCACTGATCGGGTCGTTCGACTCTCTTGATCGCATTTGTTCTTCAGGTGTAGCATAGCTTGCTGTAGCGTTTCACCAAGCATTGTTGGGTTTGTATTACCTCGCAGCTCCTGTATGGCCTTTTTTTTTCCTGGGAGTCGCTTTATCAGCCAGTTGGTTCCAGGTCTCTGCATACTGGTGTGGGTCAGAAGGCATTGCTTGTTTAGCACGAAACAATGCAACGCGCTGTGCTCGAGGGGTACGTGTATACTGTGGACTTCCGCTAGTGGTCTGGGGACTATCACTGGTAGTCTGTGTGCTTTCAGATCTTTGACATGCATAAAATTGTCTTCTCTTTTCCTCCTGATAAGCTTGTCTTCTATTCCGATTTATTGCAGCTTTCTTTTGGTGAGAGTAGTTCTCCCGCTGCTTCTGTTTCTGCAGTCTCCACACCTCCCTCTGTTTTTCCTGCTGCTCTTTCTCACTTCTCGTTGTCCGTTTCTGTGGAATATTGCCAGATAACTCCTGCAGACGTTTTCTCTCTCTCATTTGTGCCATCCGCATCCTTGCCAGCTCATTGGTCCTCTTCTTCTTTTCCTCATCCTGGTTGATGGTTTCTCTGTACAATTTGCACCTAAGTTTGTTCATTTCAACATGGTCTGCATATCTGTCAGGATCTTCTTTGAGTTTTTTGCGATAAGCAGCGTTTACTTCACTTTTGCTTTTTCTCTTCCTGTGTTGCTGATACTTAGAACCAGACAGCGTTGGAGGAAGAGTTTGAGTTTGGGGTTCAGGTGCTGATGTTTTCTGGTTTTGTTGGAGACGCTTGCTTTTTCTGACAAGTGGGCACTCTTCAGACATGGCTAAAAAAAATAATAAAGAAATCAAAAACCTATGAGCAGATTTTGAACTATACTAAAATGCAGCCTAAATGTTACACCAAACCCCTCCTTCGATGACTGCTGCCCCTCCCCAAAACATATTAATTAGATAAAGAATTAATCTGTACCATATACATAAGCAATCAAAACAATTTGGTACACTGAAAGCATTTTATTGTTTTAAATGTCTTCTTTGTAACTTGGACATCTTTAGATTAGTGTCCCTGTTACAACTACGTAATGACATCTGTTATACTTCATCCTTAATGTATTACTTAATGTATTAGGCAAAATGAATAAAATTACAAGCAAACACAGCTCTATCTTGAAGCCAAATATACTTGCTATCTATGATAAAATGGAAATAAAGATTTATGCGAATCATAAATATCCTTTGATATCACAGTCTTCTTTGTAACATGGATACCTCCATTTCCGAGTCCATGTTCCAAACAAGCAATAAAACAATCAAGATCTGGTAATACTACTTTATAGATCAGATAATCAAAAAAATAAGACTACTTAATGTAACACGCAACATATTCGAAAAACAGTGTTAGTAAACACTTTAATAACACTCAACATATTAGAAAAACAGTGTTAGTAAACACTTTAAACACAAGGGAGATTCTGAAAAATAATAACGCGGTGACGGCATTACAATCTTATTCGTATCAAAGACGCTACATTGTCTGTGTCCTATTTACGAAGAAGTCATGTATGTGTCAATACTTTCGACTTTTAAGCCTAAATTGCAAGTGCTTCAAAGCGATTTGAACAAAGATTAACTTGCACAATAATAAGACACAGGCAACAAAAAATTCGTTTTGAGTGAAAAATGCTAGCATAAAAATACAGTGAAAACCGATGCATCTGATCTCTGTCGTAAAAAAGACATCCCACGCCTTCAAGTCTTTGTGACAAATGTGACAAAATGCACTTTACATGAAAAGAATTTTATATATCAAAATAAATAACACAAAACATGCATGTAAATTTTGAAACACTCTAAGGAACTATTCTGCAAAATATGAAATTTGTAAGCTCTCTGCTTTTGTTAAAATTCGTTTGCAATTACGAATGTTCAAAGTGGGGGCTGAAATTGGCTTGGTCAGGGCACACCATGACCAGTCAATCGATTCTTTTTTGCTACAAAACTTTGCAAACAATAGCTGTGAACACATAAAAACAGTAAAATAAGCATTCAGGTTTTGTATTCAATAATTCAAAACATAACTTACCGGCGCAACTCTTCGTTTTAAACGCTTTTCAGTGTGCCGACCGAAGGAAATGGCGCCTAAATCTTAGTCGTAAACATGGACGGAAAACGCGGACACTACCGTTAAACAGGGCTTGAAATTAGCGGGGGCCCGGGGCCAAAAACCCGCAAAGTTGATTTCGGGCTCGGAAAGTTGAAAAACGAAGGGCCCGCTTGGCCCGCAAAATAATTCGTCTGCTACAGCTAGCTCTACTCGGCAGTTTCGTATTTGGGCCTCACTCACAGTAATAGTATTGTGTTCTTTTTTTTTGTTTTTTTTTGTTATTGTATTTTTAGTTTACTTCTGTTAACTCAAGTGCACATAAGTGTAATATGAATAGATGATTGAAAAAAAAAAGGCAAAATCTGTTTGTTTAACTTTAGTTTATCAGGAAGAGTACTGTTAAGTTTAGTTCCCTTTCATGGTTTTGTTTTGAACTTTTGTGCATTGAGGTCAGATTTTTTGTTAGGTTACTCATATTAAAAATTTAATGATGTGTATTGTGCAATACTCAGTCACAAAATTGAAAAGTATTATACAAGAGACTCACTTGATTTTTTTTCTATTTTGTTTAATGGCCATTTCAGGCTCACTAGTCACTGGAATATGTGTGTCACTGAATGTGTGTGTGTGTGTTTTTTCCCCTTTTTTGTTGGTAATGTTTGAAAGTGAAAGAAAAGGCAAATAAAAATGACATCACTCAGCAAAATTGGAAATTCAATTGTTTTTATTTTAGATTATCAGACAAATTGTACTTTCTACTTATTATATTGTCAATAATTCTTTTGTTTTTTGTTTGCATTATTTTTCAAAGTTGGGCCCCGAAAGTTGCTTGTGGGCCCTCAAATTTTTCAATCAAGGGGCCCGGTGGCCCCCAAAGAAAAAAAGTTAATTTCTAGCCCTGGTTAAAAGTCCCCAGTTCTTCCTCCCAGTACACACAGTGTGTCGTTTTCACACAGCGATCATTCACTGTGTCATTCCGCATCTGGTCGGCACTATCCATTCAAGCGTCTGTAAACTCGGTCGTGAAAAATATAGTCCATTAGACATCACATTTGTAACGCGAATTCCGGACGCGAAGATACAAGTGACGCAATTTCGTTTTATTTCTACCGTCATTGCTTCCATTACAATTGCTTTGTTTCATATATCAGTTAGCTAAATATTTTGTTTGGTGAAGAACACTAAATTAGGTCCGTTCATTTCCGTATTAATTTTTCATTGATTTATTTTTATCTTTACGTCAGTGGACACGATTTGTTACAAATCAGACGTGAAATAAAAATTACTTTTTATCTCACAGAAATGCGTAGTATTAGAAAAGTGATGATGGCGAGTAAAGTTTTGGATAAATACATCTTAATTCAACCGTTTTTCCCCCAAAACTGTGAGGTATTTATGCTTTATTTTTTAACTCAAATGTAGCCACTTGTCTATGTAACAAAATGGCGATCTGAATTGTGTGATTTTCGTCAATAAAACCACAGCTGTAAACCAAACTTTTACAAACAAGCACAATTCACTGTATAATGGTGTTCATTTAACATATCTGTTGCTTAAAAATATAAACATGAGCTATCCTTACACTCTTAATATTCTGGTATATGCAATTTTACGGTGCACCCCCCATCGGTCCACCTTTCCAGAGAATGACCCTTGTCCTCGATCACTATTTGTGACAGTAAACTGGAACAAACAACAACGGCAGATACGGGATGAAAACGTTTATCTATAAGTAATTAAATGCACGTGCTGTTTCTTAGTAATTTAGTTAGTGCAGTGGTAAAGTACTTTTTGTTGCCACGCAGGTGACCAGGGTTCAAGTCCCATAGATGGCGACATTTTTTTCCTGCTCACATTTGAAACCCATACAGTTTCTACTTTGCTAAATAAAACACACTTTAAACCCAAAGCAAAAAAAATAAACACGTGGTATTTTTTTATTTTTATTTTTT
Source organism: Semisulcospira habei (assembly GCA_036245525.1). Classification (NCBI taxonomy): domain Eukaryota; kingdom Metazoa; phylum Mollusca; class Gastropoda; family Semisulcospiridae; genus Semisulcospira; species Semisulcospira habei. Next base: position 74,883,197 of record BTPG01000002.1, on the reverse strand, counting down.
AAATATGAGATTATCATCACTGTGGTAATGTGAATGTTAAACCATAAACCAACCAACCGGATTCAGTCTTGGATAAAAATGCACACTGGTTACCTCGGTACATTTGTTCATTTTTTTCAGCCAGGCATTGTGTGAGCATGTTTACATTACATGTTTACATTCATTCAATCATTCACAGCTTCACTGATGAAAAAGCACACCAAAGAGTGTTGTCACAGACAGTTTTTTTTTTAAATTTTACTGGCATCATCTACAAACATTAATTGATGTGAATTTGTTTTAATATACCTGCTGCAAGAAATGCTACATGCTCCTTTGGTGTCTCCGTGAAAGCAGGTCGATGAACATCTCTGGCTGAAAGATGTTTGTAAACAGATTGGTAGTGGATACAAGTACCTATCTCTCTAGCTGAATCTCAGTTTCCCAGCAGTTTTTGGTTACAAATTATAAGGAAACAAAACAAATGTCACATGTTTCAATATGCCATGTTATGTTTACAATGATCATTGTGAATGTGAGTAAAGAATAATATCTCTGTTTATTTTCAAAACAAATGCTGTATTTGCAGACATTCATTTAAAGTATATAGTCAAGTCTGTTGAAAGCATATTAGGCTACAATGCAAGTAGGCACCTATACAAAAGCAACGACCTCAAATACACAACGTTAAACATTTTCAGCTTAACATCTTTTGTCCATAAAAGGTGATTTCAAAGATGGGTCACAGAAATAGGGTCTGAACAAATTTTGACCCCAGCTGGATGCGAACCCAGGACCTTTGGGATGAGAGTCAAACACACTACCACCGAGCCACCCATCTCCCCCTCAAAATACAGCTTTACTGCAGAACATATTTCAACTACATGTAACATTATTCACATTTACATTGACAAAGTGCTGACTTTATACAAGCTATTTGGGAGAAAAGTGGAGCTGATGTCATTTTTAGTTGTGTGCATGCCAACGGAGACAGACACCGGCAACCACTTGCTCATAAGTTATTTATTTGGGAGCCAACTGCACAGTATATAAAAGAAGGGGGATAGGAGAGAAGGAATGACATACTTATCATTTAGAGCCTTTCACTACATATATTATTTTGCTCATATATATATATATATATATATATATATATATATATATATATATATATATATATATATATATATATATATATATATATATATATATATATAGAGAGAGAGAGAGAGAGAGAGAGAGAGAGAGAGAGAGAGAGAGAGAGAGAGAGTGAGAGAGAGACCATCACTATAGTCCTGATATAATTCAACATTGCACATCCCACAACATAATACCAGTGAAATGCAGTATCCAGCCACCAAACTACATTACACAGATACTGTGCACAATGTTGGCATGAAAATCAAACAATACTGTTACCAGTACCACACTGTGTCCAATTGCAGCACAGCAAAGTGAAATGCAGTCTCAAGCCCCATAACTTGCACTGCACAATCCTGATGTCAACACAAAATACCATAACAACTGAATAACGAGGGTACAATGCACTGTGTCACCTAGTCTGCATAATATAGGCATGCACACCAAACAATACCTGTACTGCTCTTGATACAAAGTCTGTGCAGTCGACCATATAACACTGCAAAATACATGAGTGCTACGCTGGCAAAGTGTCTACAACAGAGTCTGCACCATGCCGGCCCGTAATCCAAGCAATACCATTGCTGCTCTCCAAAAACTCAACATGGTGCAGGCTATCATGTCACAACTGATTGCTGCATAGCACCCTCCACGTACCCCCTGGTACTGTGCACAATGTTGGCATCAGTTTACTTTGTTTATTTAATTTTGGTCCCGCTGGGGGCATGAGAAAAATCACAAAAGAACTTACATGAATGTGCTCAGAAATGAAATATTATCCTTATTACTACACTGTACGCATGTTCCTTAGACAGCACAAATCACAAATGGACACGGATCATAGTCAGGTCATTCTGTTTGCTGGCATGTGTCATGTACAGTACATCTGTAAAACTTGTGAAATAAACCATGTGGTTAGCAATTCTGATACGATAAGTAAAGCCACACAGCTGAAAGTCAAAGATTGACAGTGGAAGAAAAAAACAAAACAAACACAAAGTACAATACATATCATATGCCTATGATCAGTTATCACCCAACCACATAAATCTGCTGTGACAGCTGGAGGGTAATGCAAGAACTGCATGGTCAACTCACTCTTGAGAAGTATTGTGTTTTTCATTGAGCAAGTCCACATTTGCACAACATTTTAAGCTGAGGGTTTAATGACATAAATATACATCCCCACGTTTCTATATTTCTGCACATCCCCTCTTCAGAAAGGACCCATGGGTTTTATACTCTGAGGCCAATGACCATTTTCAGAATGAACCCTGTATATCATTTTGAATCATGCAAAGCGAAGCAGTGATAAGTTTTCTCCTTGTCTCACACCGATGCTGGACAAAATCTATCTGTACCACTGTTTCCTACCCCATAAGTGTCAGCTGTGGAGTACATATTTTGAATGACTGATGTATGCCAGTATTTAGGAACTTGTCACAAAAAGACCTGTTCATATGATGAAATGTCTTCGAAAAATGAACACATTGTCAGTAAAGGGGTTTTCCTTGGATAATCAAAAACTAATACATATTAAGCTGCGTTTCCAAATCGTGACATGACAGGAGAGTGACAAAAAGTAACTATTCTGAGGGGGTCATCCAAATAAATATGCATAGGAAGGTCTTACCATCAGGTATCTCTTTACCAAGTTTAGGGTTACAGTTAGAAATACTTGAGAAAAAAACATCTTTGGGCAATATATGGCTATCTTGTACCTATTTCCCGATTTCTTGTGACCCTTGACCTTTCTGACCTTTCATGCATACGAAATTAGTATGCATGAAAAGTTCTTACCACCTTTAACCAAGTCTGGGTTTGAAGTTGTGTATACTTGAGAAAACATCTTTTTGGTCAAAATACAAATATTTTTCACCTTTTTACTGCACTACAAATTACAACATGGGTGTCAAATCGCTTTGTCACGTTGTTATATGAAAACACACAAAGCACACCCCCATCACTGTACAATAGCCCCTGAACTGCTCGACTGCACGTTACAATTTTTTCGCCCCGCTGCTTCTATGTCAGGCTTATGGAAACACTCCCTCTTTATTTCTATGTTCTCGAGTTTTGTCATTGTCACTTTGTTGTCACTGCCCCACTGCTGTTGTGTCTGCAGTTGAATAGCCAGGCCTAAGGCCTGCTTGCCCTTCTCCTAATATATGGCTATGCATCAGCTCAGGCAGTAAGGCACAGGCTTTTGCTGCATTGCGAATGATGTGACTGTCCAAAACCTTGACATTGTGGCCAGCCTGGTGGATGGACATCAAAATAACAGGACGTCTGCCCTCCTACACAGGACAATCAGTTCACTTCCTTTGCCTTCTCGTCAGTTGGCCATCGCGGAGAGATGTACCCGCTGAACTCTTCTTCCCTCATCTTTCGCAACCTGCAAAAGATAATTTTGTATCAAAAAAAGTTCTGACATGCACATATTGCGTGCATATACGTTTGCAAGTATTTATACAAAGTACATACATGCATAATATGACAGTAGTCAGAATATGAACAAGAAAGGCAATGTCCTTATGGTTCACGTGTATGACCAATCCACGTAATACGTCTGACCTTTTTGACCTTGGCTTGACTTCTCCAACAGGCCTCTGAAAATGTCTAAACATAAGTATAGGGCTGGATTTTGTACCACTGAAACCTGAGTTTTTTTCCAGATCCCTTCATTTTCACACATTTGTCAACCCTCTGTGACCCTTGACCTCTGTGAGGGGCTGATTACATTAGTATGCACAGAAAAGTGTTATCATCATGCCAAATTTTATGAAAAGTTTGCAAAAACATTGATAAAAACTACAACTCTACCCGAAACTAACTTTTGTCACACTTATCATGTGGTATCTCCATAGCAAGTTTGAGTTTGAAGTTAAAAATACTACTTGAGATGACCTTTGAAAGGTCACAGAAATTGGTATGTTTGGAATTATTTTACCACAAAGGACCCTTGTGCCAAGTTTGAAGTCTGAGGCTTGCATAGTCTTCGAGGAAATGCCAATGTTAAAGTTGCCCACTGTTAACAGACAGTTGACGGACGACCCATTACAAACACTTACTTTTGCTATCACGCATGTGCCAAAAATTAGACGCCATTGAGCTTGAAATGACCACAAAGGGTGTATACATATATCTAGAATCAGCATCAATATTCAAAGTGTAACTTGCAGAAATTGTTTCAAACAGGACACAACGCATTTCTGTTTAGCAACAGCACACACTGGACCAAATGGGTAGTATTCAGATTTTTCTAGTCCTTTTGTATGCACTAAGTGCTTATTAAAGAAAACGACAGTATTTGCAGACTTGCCCAAACCTCTAGTTTTCAAATCAAATGCAATATGGTGCCACTTGTTGACAGCAAGTGATTTTAGCATTCGGTGTTGTTGAGAATGCTGGTACTAGTACTACACCATCTTCAAAATGAAAGAAAGCATTACAGTGTGATGTGTTTATTCCAACCAGTTGTGTTTTGTTATGAACCTGATTCTATTCACAAATCAATCGGTATGCTTTACCTTGAGTCCAGGACAATAAGTGTTGCCTTCTCTCACTTTAGTTGATCCGCTGGAACTGGAATTGCCTGCTTTTAGCTGTGGCCTTCTCCTTTGAGCAAACATGACCTGACTAGCTCTTGCCTCTTCTTGGTGTAGGCGTCATACTTCTGTGCTTGTTTGCAAGTATACCCTCTGGGCGTGACACTGCAGTGAGACGTCAACAGCAGCACTGACCTGAAATGAAATACATGTTTATTATCGTGTTATTCGGCAGCATGGCAATTTCACTTCTGATCTTATTTCAGGGTGGGTCGGTTCCAAACTCCACAAACAGGGACTTTGTTATAGCATTATAAACAATTTGGGGCCGGTGGGGGGAGTCCCCCCCCCCCCACCCACCCACCCAATTCGTCCCTACATTTAGTTTACACATTACTACTTTCAAACTAATGTGAAATAAACTGTGAACACCACAAACAACAATGGTGAAGCCTGGATCGCTTGTGTGCATTTAAAACTGATCATTTTCTTAATCTGAACTGTGTGACCTTTCCAAAAGGTGACTGAAATTTAAGTGCCTTGAGTCTAAGCATAAGTAAAGGGCTGGCTTATGTACACTTGTGAATAGTATTTGAGAAAAAATATCTTTTGTCAAAATGTGGCTATGTTTGTTTACCTATTTCTTAATTTCTCATGACCCTTGGCCTGAACTCAAACTGGTAGGCTAAGAGTAAGAAAGGTCTTGCCACAAAGTATCCTTCGGCTACGTTTGAAGACTGTGGTTTGAATAGTCTCCGAGAAAATGCCAACATTAAAGTTTACCATGGACGACCAATGGCCCAGAAAAGAGCCTTACACTTGCTTCGCACATGAGCCAATGAAAGAAGGCATTACAGTATGATGTGTTTATCCACACCATAGTTGTGTTGTGTTCTGCACCTGATTCTCATCACAGATCTACTGGTATGATTTACCTTGAGTCCAGGAGAATAAGTGTCACCTTTCCTCACTTCACTTGAGCTGTGAGTGTGACCTTGGTCAGTTGGTGTAGGTGTCATACTTCTGCGCTTGTTTGCAAGTATGTACTCTGGGTGAAAGTACTGAGACTCCACAGCGAGAGGTCAACAGCAGTATTAGCCTGAAATGAAATACATGATTATTACTGTGTTGTTCGACAGCATGACAATTTCACTTTGCATGAACTAAATGCAGGGGCAGATTATTACTTTCAAAATAAATGCGACAAAAACTGTGTAAACCGCAAAGAACAAACAACAATGGCAAAGTCTGTATGCCTCATGTGCATAACTGATTCACATATATAACCTGAGTGACCTTTCCAAAAGGTAGCTGAAATAAGTGTCACGAGTCTCAACATAAAGGCTTGCTTTTGTACTAGTCAAATTTGTATTTTTCACACATTCCACGGTCATCCAAAATGGTAGTCAACAAATATTAGGGTTTCAGTCAAAGTAGCGTTTTACTAGGTAACCCTTTTAATCCTGATACACCCACTGCTTGAAATAAATGTGACTATGATAGTTCAAGGGTGGTGCCAGAATAGATTGGCGTCTCATCCGCCAAGCTATTCTGGCACCATCCTTGAACTAAAAAAATGCTGGACCTATCTCCTAATCTGTAATATAGCCTTCATAAGACGGAGAATGGATGAGAAAACTAAGTTACTAAGTACTGAAAGCAGTTACTGAGTTAGTAAAGCCAAATTCTCCCTTAGCAGGACTTTTTACTACACACAGTACGTTTTCCTAAATAATAAGCACTGGCACTGGTTTAATATCACTACAATGTCAACTACATTCCTTCCACCATATTAGTAAAGGCTCTCTGAGAATGTATGGAAATGTTCTACTTCTAGGTGGTGACTGACATGGAATGCATGCCCCTGTCAACCCACAATAAAATGTAGACTTCTTCATTGCAGGTAGGCTGTAAATTTCCATGCATAAAAGGACAGTTAGCTATTGGGGTTTTACGCCGTGCAGGTGACATCTCACGGCGGTGCATAAACTTTTTTTTTTTTAAGAGTTGGAAAACCAGTCAGATATGCCACTTACGTACGACATTTTTCTTCCACTACTAGTAACTCGTGTTCTAGTCACTTAGCAAACACCACCAACCTCTTTTTCTACTTTAGTTTACCTTTTCCTTGCTGATGTCTGAAGAGATTTTGTTGTTTTCCTGGCTGCCACGTATACTGCTTCCCGTTTGGTTGGCCCATTCATTTTTTTTTTTCTTCTGAGAAATGGTTATGCGTTACGTTCGATGACTTGTCACAACTTATGCAAAAGTATCTTATTTCTGAGGAAACAAAACATTTTATGCATAGAAACAGTCAGCTTACACACCTATTTCAGACAGTATATATCTTTTGTCAATTATCGATAAATTGAGCTTGTTTGCAATACAACTTGCCGTACGGCGGTTTTTTTTCGGTGACCTCTAGTCTCAGGTCACGGCAGACGCAAGATAACGGTATCTAAATGCGCAGAAAAGTTGCGCGAAAGAGGTGTGTCCTACAACCTTAAATTGGCCTCACCGCGACCCATCCTAAAAAAGTCTCTTATATAATATACAGAAGAGACTTAAAAACTCGTTTCAATCAAATCATTTAATCAAATGCAGAGCAGAGATATACCTTTTGAAATATCAAGCAAAACACCGGGTTAGACGAAACACATTTTGTGAGGGCATTTCAAGTTACAATTGGTGCTTCTTGTTTCGAGTCGAGAACGAGACTTGCGCTAGGAGACTGCTGACTTGCAACACACTATTGTGTAATATATATACGGAGAATAATGTGTTGCAGATCGTCAAGTCAAAAAACTTATAAATATATAACTATATATATATCACGCGAATCTTACAAAAACAAGACTAGCACTTTCCATAATCCTCATGCTCGAGTACAGACGTCACAGCTGAGTACATTTAATAAAAGTCTATGCCACTTTGTTCAAAAGAACAACAGCAGTGCGAATAAAATTGACCTGTTTCACGGGTTATGTTACTGAAAACAGTCCGGGTTTCTAGTTGAGAGTCTTAAGTAGTGCCCCTTTAATAAATCAACTTCCCAATAAGCAAAGGCCCTTGGGACCACGATGGCTGCAGTTGGCCCCGCGCACGACTGTGCGCGGGCCCACTGCGGCCGTCGTGGGCCCGAAGACGTGTTTGCTACTAGGGTTGTAATTTATAGCTTGCCTGATATCTCCGTGAGGTGGAACACTGTACACGTGAAGGCTGGGCGTTGGTTCCCCAGCAGCTAAGCAGCATAGAATCAGGGGCTTGTTGCTGGCGTCTGCAGAGAATTTCACCTCGGTGTCTTCGACTTCCATGGCCAACACCCTAGCGCCTCCTGTCCCTTTTGACACATGAAAATATGACGATGGTGGTGATGATGAGCATATCATCCATCGATGTCGTAGTCACCATCATCGTCGTCCACAGCCACCTTCTTCATCATCACCATATCATCGTCATCATCATTGTCGTCGTTGTCCAGTCGCAGTCCTCATGACGATGAATTAATGCAAGCTAGGACACTTCGAATGTGAAAAAATCGGTCACTTTGGCTATTAATTGGGTTTTCCTGATTTCCTGCAAGTTCGGTGTGTGCTCTCTGCAAAACACTACACTTCATTTCCTCAAAGCTTAAATCCAACACCCATAAATATTAGACTAACAAAACTAACCAGAGTTTGTTACAATTTATTTTTTCGCTCAAAATATCTGCACTGTGCCCACTTTCAAACTTAGTCAAAGCACACATTTTTCATGCCGAACTGAAAAATAGGTTATGTAGTTTAACTCATTCATGACCAACCGCATCTGGATGCGCGGCATAAGCCGCACATCCGGATGTGGCTGGGTGCAAATGAGTTAAAAGCAGCTTCTCTCCCCTGTAGTAATTCGTTTTTCACTCCTGTCCAAGCGAACCATCAACGGAAAAAAACACAAACGAAACTGCGTGTAGCAAACCTAGGAATTTGACGACAACTGTCAAATCTGGTCTTATGACGATGTTGAATAGGAACTCCAGATAAATGTGCATCTCTCACCGGTTCTAATGTATTTCCGAGGCTGTTCAGCTAACTTCATGTCGGATACAACTCGCACCTTGCACCTATGTGTTTCGACGGGTTGCAAGCTAAAATGCTTTGTTCAGACAAATCTGCAGAGAAATCCAGTCAGCATGACAGACGGCCATGTAAGTGCTTCAGGAATGACTTCTTTACGTTCCCCGGCTAGGGTCCTAGCCCTTCACTAGGCACAATGCCTACCCTACCAAGGCACAATACCTACCCTACCAAGGCACAATGCCTACCCTACCAAGGCACAATACCTACCCTACCAAGGCACAATGCTTACCCAACCAAGGCACAATGCCTACCCTATCAAGGCACAATGCCTACTCTACCAAGGCTCTCCTAATATTCGCTATTATCTTAGAAAGGTTACAAAGTAGAGTAGATAATAGCACTGTCAGGGGAGAGAAGTGTGCATGATCGACCAGTGATCATAGATCTACTGTGGCCAAAGCACCAAAAAAAAAAAAAAGATAGGAAAGTAAGGGGGAGAGATACAAGATTGGACAGTTAATGCCCACCTAATCAATAATCGATCATTTTATTTAATCCTCTCGGTAATTATACAAGCCCATGCCAACCAAGACAGTCAATGCCTCTATTACCTAGCCGTACTAGTTCCACCCCAGAAATCATTCAAGCAACGATTTTTGATCAGCTGTCAACCCGAGATTATAAAGGCAGATCCCCTACCCCACATAAATAATTAATGCTGCCATTGACTTCTTTAAACAAAATTATTATATTACATTATAAAATAAACCAAGACGAATTACTTCTTCTAAGCGATATCTGTGCTGTAGAGAACAAAGACTTAGACTCTAAAAAACAACGCCTTCTCTCCGTAGTTGTTTCTGGAAAATCAAAAGCTTTTCTTGGTAAACAATACATGACAGAAGACATAGAATCTCTCACCGCTGATGAGCTAATCAAACTACATTCAGAATATGAAAATTACATTAGTTCACTAATGACACGTGATTTGAGTCGATCTCTTGTCTGCCTATACACAAAAGCTGTGAGTCACTTCCTACCTGTTGATAGTGACAGCCTTTCACATGATCTAGAAAGCAACCTCATAGTTTCAAGTTCAATAGGCAAATTAGCATGCCTTATGTTTTACAAGTTTGGGAATTACCTTGCACCTGTGGTAACCTTACTTGTTACTAGTAGTCATATTGATTTTTCTAAAATAAATTTTAAATTAGAAGAAAATGGACGAGACCCAGACGACTCCACATCAGAGTCATGTCTTGGCACAAGTTCAAACGGTGACTAAGACTAAAAGTCCAGGTCGAATAGAGGCTGGAAAAAGATTAGCTGAATATAACAGACAAAAAAAATTACAGCTTCAAGCTTTAACAGAAAAGGGTCATGTAACTGACACACCATCAACAGCACCGGTGTCACTACCATCAGAACCAACACCCTCACACCCCCCAAAAAGTGAGAGACAAACAACTGAGTCTAAACCTGAAACAACAAAATATATAGTTGCTGGATTTGTTCTCGGATTTGGTTACGTAGGTTACCAATTATCTCTCTTGGCTTGACTTCGCGAACGAAGATTTTATAGGAGTTGCCCACGACGTCTGCAGGCTTGTTCGTGGCTGCGGAGGCCAATCCGAGACAGGCAGGTTCGACCGCAGTGGCTGCAGGGGAAGGTATGGCCAGGGTTCTGAGCTGCGGCATCTCTGTTTTTTCTCCTGAGCCGCTTGTCCTTAAGGCTAGCTCTGTGAGAGTCCTCAAAGGAGACAGCTGCCTTGTAAATGGTGGAGCGCCAGGTGTCACGGTCCGCAGCAAGCGAAGACCACTGGTGGTGGTCGATTTGGCAGGCACTAAGTGACTTCTTGAGACAGTCTTTGTATCTCTTCTTTGGTGCCCCTCTGTCACGGTGTCCAGTAGCAAGCTCGCCGAACAGGGTGATCTTTGGTAGGCGATGATCCTCCATCCTGGAGACATGCCCCGCCCAGCGGAGCTGTGTCCGCAGCAGCAAAGCCTCGATGCTCACAGTTTCAGCCCGTTCAAGGACCTCGACGTTGGTGACATAGTCACTCCAGTGAATGCCCAGGATGGTACGCAGGCAGCGCTGGTGGAAGCGTTCGAGGAGTCGTAGTTGGCTGCGGTAGAGGGCCCAGGACTCGGAACCATACAGCAGGGTGGTGAGGACCACAGCTCTGTACACGCTGATCTTGGTGCCTGTTTTCAGCTGCTGATTGTGCCACACCCGCTTGAAAAGTCGCCCGAAAGCGCTGTTCGCTTTTGCCAGCCTGCTGTCAAGCTCCTTGTCCAGCTTGGCGTCCGACGTGATAATGCAGCCAAGGTAAGTAAACTGGTGCACTGACTTTAGTTCAGACTCGCCGATGGTGATGTGAGGAGGGCGGTACACTGTCTTGGGTGCCGGCTGATGAAGGACCTCTGTCTTTTTAAGACTGACCTCGAGTCCAAAGAGCTGGGCAGCATCTGCGAAGCAAGACGTGATGCGCTGCAGGGCTCTCTCTGTGTGTGCAACAAGGGCAGCATCATCAGCAAAAAGCAGCTCGCGAATCAGTTGGTCTAGGGTTTTCGTGTGGGCCTGCAGTCGTCTGAGGTTAAACAGGCTGCCATCGAGACGATACCTGATGTACACTGCATCGTCATCATCGAGGTCCACTGTGGCCTGCTTCAACATCATGCTAAAAAAGATGGTGAAGAGGGTCGGTGCCAGCACGCAGCCCTGCTTTACACCGTTGAGAATAGGGAATGGTTCTGAGAGGTCATTGTTGAGTCTGACCTGGCCTTGCTGGTCCTCGTGTAGCTGGACAATCATGTTGAGGAACTTTGGGGGACAGCCAAGTCGCTCCAGGATCTGCCACATGCCTTGCCTGCTCACAGTGTCGAACGCTTTTGTTAGGTCGACAAACGTTACGTACAGCCCTTTGTTCTGCTCGCGGCACTTCTCCTGTAGCTGTCTCAGCACGAAGACCATATCGGTGGTGCTCCTGTTTGCTCTGAAGCCACACTGGCCCTCTGGGAGTTGGTCTTCAGCGATGGCAGGTACCAGCCGATTCAGGAGCAGCCTTGCAAGGATTTTCCCAGCAATGGACAGCAGGGTAATTCCCCGGTAGTTGGAAGAGTCAGACTTCTCGCCTTTGTTCTTGTACAGGGTGATAACGACTGCATCACGGAGATCTTTTGGTAGTGTTCCTTCCTCCCAGCAGCAGAGAAAGAGGTCATGGAGCTTGTTGTGCAGGCGGTTCAGGATATTGGTCGCCTGATGTTGACCTGGGGATGACAACATCACTCGGCACACCCTGAACGACCAAGCAGCCTTCTCTAGGGACAGCACTGCTTGCTCCACACGGAGAGGGGCCTAGAAAAGGTGGCCTAACCAAAGCTCGTCCCCTCGCAACCCCAGTTGGCTAGCCGCGGTCAACGGGCATCTTCTCCTGCGGTCAAAAAACAAGAAAGAATAACGGATCCACTCTCATGACGACCACGACCGGACTCAATGTAGCATGCTGGAACGTCCGAACCATGCTCGACAAAGCAGACAGCGGACGCCCTGAACGTCGCTCCGCCCTCATTGCCCATGAATTGCGGAGGTTAAACATCGACATCGCCGCGCTCAGCGAAGTACGCCTTCCGGACGAAGGCAGCCTCCAAGAACTTGGTGCTGGGTACACCCTCTACTGGTCAGGCAGGCCTGCATCAGAAAGACGGCTCTCAGGCGTGGGTTTCATGGTCAAGACATCCATTGCGACTAAGCTGGAAAACCTACCAACGGGCCACTCAGATCGCATCATGTCCATGCGCCTCCCACTGAGACACCAGCAACACGTCACCCTTCTCAGTGTGTACTCCCCAACCCTCCTGGCAGAGCCTGCTGAAAAGGACAAGTTTTACACTGACCTGCGCAGCCTCCTACAGAGTACCCCAGCAGACGACAAAGTCATCATCCTTGGCGACTTCAACGCCAGAGTGGGCCAGGACTCTGAAGCCTGGAAAGGAGTCCTCGGCAAGCATGGCGTGGGGAACTGCAATGACAATGGCCGCCTACTGTTGGAGTTCTGTGCGGAGCAGCAACTGGTCATCACCAACACTACTTTTCAGCAAAAGGACAGTCGAAAGACCACCTGGATGCATCCTCGCTCCAAACACTGGCACCTTATCGACTATGTCCTAGTGCGTCAGAGGGACCGCAGTGACGTCCTCCTCACCAGAGTGATGCCCAGCGCAGAGTGCCACACTGACCACCGCCTTGTCCGCTGCAAACTCAGGCTCCACTTCAAGCCAAAACCCAAGAAATGGGGGCCCCCCAAGAAAAAGCTTGATGTTGCCAGCCTTCAGCGTGATGATGTGAAAGCTGCCTTTCAGACAGATTTACAGCGCAGGCTCAAAGACACAGCGGACCCAGTAGACTCCTCCCCTGAAACACTTTGGGAACAACTAAAAACTGCTATTGCAAAATCCTCTGCAGAAGTCTTGGGTTTCGCCAGAAAGAAGAACAAAGACTGGTTTGACGAAAATGATGTAGAGATCCAGGAACACCTAGCAAAAAAAAGAGCCGCCCATCAGGCTCACCTAGCCCAGCCTTCCTGCCCTGTGAAGAAGTCTGCCTTCCGCCTCGTCTGCAGCAGTCTCCAGCGCAAGCTCAGAGATCTCCAGAATGAGTGGTGGACCAGACTTGCACAGAGGACCCAGCTTTGCGCTGACAATGGTGACTACAGGGGTTTCTACGAAGCACTGAAAGCAGTGTATGGCCCCAGGCACCTGGTACAAAGTCCCCTGCGAAGCGCGAACGGCCAGGCACTCCTCACAGATAATACCTCCATCTTGAACCGCTGGTCGGAATACTTTCAGAGCCTCTTCAGCGCTGAGCGCACTGTTCAAGAAGCAGTCGTCCTACAAATCCCACACCTCCCAGTAAAGGTTGAATTGGACGAACCGCCCACCGCTGAAGAGACCCTCAAAGCCATCCATCAGCTCAAGAGTGGCAAAGCAGCAGGCATTGATGGAATACCGCCAGAGATCTGGAAACATGGAGGCACAGCACTTACCAATTATACAAAAAATACAAACCACAGACTCAAACAGTGTCCAAAAAATCAAGCACTCCAAAAATAAAAGAAGTAGTCTCCACATTACCAGCAACACCCAAAGCCATGGACCCATTTTACATGCAGTAAATAAATTTATTATTTTAATTTTTGTGGAATAAGAAAATGAGCGACACAAAGAACATAATGAACCTTGTCTATCACTCTGCTGTAATAAGCAGGCTAACAGTAGCTTACTCTATGCTTGGGAAAAGTCTTCTGAAAATGAAATCGGCAGACTTGAGTAGATTAGACTTTGAAGACAGTGCTAAGCTAGTTGCAGTTGTAACAGCGTCAATTGCCACAAAAGACTTTCTCGTCAAGCAAGGAATTATTCCAGAAAATGTTTCTAAGTAAATAAAAACTATGGCAAACAATAGCTATTATGATTGGTGGGGCCGTTGTTAATGCATTGGCATTTAGTGGATCAAACTACCTCTTTTCAAAAATGGGTAGAGAGGAATCTGCAGAAGAAATGAAGTGTCACAATGAGGCATCTGAAAAACTAGCTCAAGCCCAACAAGATTACGAGAAGCAAAGAATTGAGAAACTTGATTTTATCAATGAAAAACTCAGACTTGAAGGTCATGCACAGCATACATTTTCAAACGTCGACGATGCGATCAAAGAATATTTTCTTTTTACTGGCGAAGACATGACCATCCCACAACCAAAACTTAGCGACTACTATCAACCAAGTCCAGAACAAAAAAAATGGAGAAATATTATTTGTTCTAGTAGGAATGACATTAGTATATTTTACAGGAGTTTTTATTGCTAGAAAAAATGACCATCGTCGGAGCTAAACTATCAAAAATATATTACTCCCCTGTTGGCTACTGGAAAGGGAATACTGCTATAGAAAAATTACATGCCGCTGTTGGTGGTGATGTCACACTCGAACAAATAAAACAGTGGCTACAAAAACAAGCAATTTGGCAAATTTATTTACCTGCTACAAGAAAAATAACAAGACCTCATTTTGTAAACACTATCCCTAATGACACCCATCAAATGGATCTTCTGTTCTTGCCACATGATACAATAAGAAAGAAACGATACAAGTATGCATTAACTGTTGTCGACATAGCTTCAAGGTACAAGGACGCTGAACCCATAACTGACAAGAATGCTACCACGGTAGCCAATGCGTTAACAAAAATATATAGTCGAGGCCATTTAAAATTTCCCAGGCTTGTTCAAGTTGATGACGGAAGTGAATTTAAAGGCGCTGTTAATCAATTATTTGCAAAGCATGGAGTGCTAGTGTGGCGAGGCATACCAGGTGTGCACAGGTCACAGGCAATTGTTGAAAACTTTAACAAGCAATTATCGGAGAGACATTTTAGCTATCAGTATTCTAAGGAACTCATGCATGATGGACGTAACACTGAGTGGGTTAAGAGATTACCATCTGTGATAAAAGCAATGAATAATGAGGGCCAACTTAAACCTGTTGATGCTATTAAATTAAAAACAATGCCATCAGGGTCAGAAATAAAAACAAAAGTTCCAGACACAAGCTTGTTTACAAAACAGGTGAGATATTTGTATCAACCTGGCGAGGCCGAGAATGACGTGAGATGTAGGGCAACTGATCCAATTTGGTCTACGTCTGTCCACAATATAAAAAAAATAGTTCCTTCCACTAATGCATCGATTTATTATCTGTATGAGCCTGCGCCTCAGAGGGCGTTTGTTAGAGAAGAATTACAGATTATTTCCCGAGACACTGTTATGCATTTTTAACCATTTCATCAACTAATTCATCGATTAGTTCATCAACCAGTTCATCAGCTATTTCTTCAGATAACTTCAGCCTGTAATGCCCAGGTGCATAAGCCTTTTCCTTAGTGTGAAACACTCGTTTTGTGTCTCCAACTGCAAGTGACTTTTTGTGTGTTTGGATCATTTCAGTATTGTGTCTATTTGACCTCAGTGTCTTGTTTGGATAATCAGGCATTAGTTCTCCATCTAATACTTGCTTGTAATGTTCATGGCGAATGTCTTCATTTTTTATCGCTGTTTTCTTGATGCCTTTGGCTTTGGACTGACTGCCTTTTTGGTGCAGTATAGAATACATTTTTGACCTCAGTCCAACGTACTCAAATATTGGCACACCATTCAGTTCATCTTTAAACTTACCAGGCACTTTCTTGTTTTGTGTGCTAAACAGTGGGTGATCCTTAGGGTAGTCAGACATGTCATACATATGCAACTCTGTTTTCATGTCTTCATAAAAGTCTTCAGTAGGCACATCTATGATCATAGAGTCGGTGTCAGTGTATAACAGACGGCACTCAGGATACTTTGGTTTAAAGTAATCATAGTAAAATTCAAGCATCAACAGTTTTAATAACTCAAGAATTGCCATACCAATGAATACTGGCTTGTCCAGTTTGACAATCTTTTTTTGAGTAAAACTGCATACAATGATGAATGAAACTCTTTATACCCTGTGTACTGTGGCTTGCCTGTACGTTTAATTGCACCCGATTCAGTTGTGACAAGTCTCACTGTTTGCGGTGATGAGGATTTTCCATCGTCTTTCCAAAACAGGCATTGTTCATAAGCTTAAAGAAGTCTTTGTCAAATGCAATGTTGCCGTCTCTGGCACGCAATGTTGTGTTCTTCATTATATAATCTTTCATGAGAGCACTCTGATCAAATTGAATTCATCTGTGTACTTTCTTTAGTATTAACCCATGCCTGATGTAAAACTGCAGCAATCGATAGTGACAAACGTAACTGAATTTGTCATTCAAATCTGGCACAAGTTTGGTGTCTTCTTTTTTCCCCATCATACTCATTTTCTCAACAGCTAATGGATAATCATTATGGTAATCATGTAGGTGGTGTGGGTACTCCAGGTCGACTTCAAAGATCCAACCCTTTTTGTGATCCTGATCATAATTCATAATTTCATTTGTTAATTTTTTTTATATCACACTGTGACAAATCAAGTAGACAAAAGTTTTTCAAGGGCAATAACTCACACATTGCAAATCCATAAAGGTTATTAGCGTCCAAGTATGTAATGAATGACCTTGACCTTGAGGGGTCAAAGTCATCAAGATATTTGTTGTTGGCTTTGGCATAGTTGTTTGCAGCTATACTTATGCCTCCTCTCAATCCACATTCCACCATTTCACCCATCGTACGATCAGACAGCAGGTCTATAAATATCTTGCTGGATTTCAAAAATGCATCCCATGTCATGCCAGGACTAGTTATGTAGCAAGCAGGGTCAAGACTGTAGTGTAACAAACCCTTTTCACGATAACTTTAATAATAATAATAATAAGCGCATTAAATAGGCGCTTTATCCCAATAGAAAATCGGCTCAAAGCGCCGCCGTGAACTTAACCCAACAAGCACGCTCATGTGAATCACGCGCATTCACTCACACACTGTATATAAACATAGAAAATTCACGTGGTGCTAAGGGCAAACTCAAGCGAGCTACTGTAGTTTTTGGAAATTCAAAATCGTTTGTATTTGAAATTTGATTAAGTTGGCTGAAACTGATACCAAAGTGGAGGGGGAGGAAGAGCCGGAGTACCCGGAGAAAGAACCCCCGATGGTCCGCCCGAATTAACGGTGACACTTACTAAAGGAGAAAAATCCGTCGCCGGAATCCGTAATCGAACCTCGCACCTTTAGCATTGGTGGCAGGCGCCTTAACCACTGCGCCACGGACCGCCCCAAATACATTTCAAATACATCTGCTAGCAAACAAACGTCAGCTTTCAAGTACTGGTCATGGTAGTCACCAATTGTTTCACACCCTAATTTACCCCACGCATCAAGTGCATGTTGATAATCAGAGTCAGAAATACCTTTACCATTTAGTTTAGAATAAAATTTCTCTTTTGGTGGCAGTCTCCTTTCCTCAAACACAACCCAGTCACTGATGTACTCATACGGATACACTCCTTTCTTAATCAAGTCTGACTCAAAATATTTACTTGTTATTGGATACTCAGTCAGTCCATCTGCCAGACTAGCAAGCTCTAAAGACAAATGTTGCATGGAGTCATAAAATGCTAATTTGTCCAACCTAAAAGTCAAGTATTTCTCAGTTGTCTGGGCAATGCAACTATTTTTTTGGTAAGACTCATTCACAGCCTGCATAATAATATGTGAATCATACCCCTTGAGATTGTGGATAAAGATAGGCAACTTATATGCCTTGGGATCAATTTTTAGTTTCAAGTTGCAATCACCATGTGCAGCACCTCTGTAACGTACAGTTATGTGGTCATGATCGCGAACTTTATCGCCATCAAGGGCTTGTTCACAAATCCAACACATCACTGCTGCATCAAAATTTAGTTTGTCTTCTTCTGTCATCAACAAAGGCATCTGACAGTTTTCCAAATACTGTACTACTTGACTATACAGTTGTCTCATTTCTGTTAAAAACTCAGCTGCTGCATTTTCACCCCTATAGATAACAGGTTTTTCGTGCACACCATCTGACCTAACAAGAATATATCCGAAAGAACACACCACTTGGTCACTCAACTTTATTGTCTTTGGTAATGATTCTGGAACAGGACCATCAAATGGAACAACCAGTGATTCAAAATCAGCATACACTACAAACGGCAGCTTTTGCTGATTCCCATAGTTCTTAAAATATACTTTGCTACCAGGATATGGATACCTCAGTATTGTTTGAATGTCATCAGCCGACCTGCAGGGCTGGACATGTTTGTGTGCTACTTTAATAGAGGAAAACCTCTGTAAACATTTTTTACAAAATTCCTGTTTACCATCATGTTTTGTTGTATGATGAATTAGTCTTGACATACTTCTGATAATTGTGTAGTGAAAATTATTGCCAGAGCCAGAGCTTATTAGTAACATGTCAACATGCTTATCTTCTGACTGTCCATATGTTGGGGCAATTGGTGATACTCTAATTGGTTGTAACTTTTTCTCAGACTCATTATCCCATACATACACATTCACAGATATCCCAGGATTTAGTTTTTCAAACAAATCTATGTCCTCCACCTTAACAGGAAAATCTATGCCACTGAAGTTGAGTTCATTTACAAATTTGATATAGTTAGATACACGTTCAGGTTTTGTTTTTACAAAGTGTAGTTTAGCAAGCACACACCACATAAAACAGAAATTATCATTGTTCTGAATATTGACTACAGCCTTTTTGTTTGCAACCTCAGTTGGTAGTGGCAGCCATGATTTACCTAATAATATTAGGATGATATCTTGATTGCTTCAGTTGCAGTTCATGTACACGCCCTTCATGCCAACCAGACCCCTGCATTTTTGCTCTGTCGATTGCTTCAAGGAAGTCAGGCAACAATCTTTCTCTAAACACTTTTTTTCCAATTCCCTTCTTGAATTAACTGTGTGTTGTCTTGTTGAAATATACGATACAATCACTTCACCATCTACCCTGGTAAATTCTATTTTTGCAACAATCTGAATCTTTACACTACCAGAAAGAAGATTATCTTGTATGACAGAAAAAGACCTTTCTATTGATTCATAGACACTGTAAATGTTTGATATAGGCAAGTCTGTTGTGTGAAACACGTTTCTTAAGCCAGACGAGCTTTGGACATTGTCCGTCATTTTTATTTGTCCGACAAAATAATAAATAAAAATTACACCTTGTGTAATACCACTTTATTGACTGTAACACCTACAATAAACAGATTCAGTTTACATAGTTGTCTGAATATTTGTTCACACACTGTCTCAAACCACTGATCATCAACTTCAAAGGTATGTGTCTTAAAATCAACAGGCATGTACTCTACAAATGGTAACTCTGCAAATATTTCTAAATCCATTTGATATGACACATAAATCATCTCCTGTGTTGATACTGGTGTTATGCCCGGTTGTTTGAAATCTGTTCTTAACTGATCAAAGTGCTGGATATAACTAAAGCAGTCTGTAACATCAATTGTGTTGAGTGTCATTTTTATTTGTCCGACAAAATAATAAAAAAAATATTACTGCTTGTGCTGTAGGTGTAATACCACTTTATTGACTGTAATGTCTTCAATATAATCATGTAGTTTACATAGTTGTCTGAATATGTGTTCACACAGTGCCTCAAACCACTCGCAGTTAGCATCATTAACTCTAAAGGTATGTGTCCTAAGATCAACAGTCTCGTACTCATAACATGGAAAACATTTAGAATACCCCAAAGTCACATTAAAGATCTAGCCACAGTGCATACTTGTCTGTCAGGTATTGAGCTATTCTTACATCGTACAGATGTAGATCTTTGCATGCCATGTTTGCAGGTTTTTCTCTAAGCCTTCCGCCTGCAAAATATTTTGTGATCTCGTCATAGTGCTGGTAAGGTAGCATACCCGAAGCATACACTTGATTAGGACGGCCTTCAATAGTACAAGACAAATGAGTAATCTTTGGATTGTAAAATTTTTTCTGAATCCCTTTGGTATGGACTTCCCGGTTCAACAAACAGCATAAGAATGCCTTTCAGTGACATAGCAGGTGTGTTCAAGTTGATGTTCCAAATCTGGTCACTTTTGTTTTTATGAATCAAACTGTGTCTTATCACACGATCATAATAAATTGGCAGTCATGACTGGTACTGATTTTGAAAGAGAGTAGCTAGATGAGTATGTGTGACAATTTCATATTCCAAGGAAATGTTAGAGATCTTGTATGATGCATTGAGATCCGTCGATTTGATAACTTTGGAGTAGTCATTGAAAATTAGTTCAAAACTCAGATGGTCATTTAGTGCTCCTTGATAATAAGGCAAATGCGCTGTTAGGATTTCAAATTCAAGTGGAATGCAAAATCTATTTCCATATGTTTCTGCAACAATAACGTCCTTGACTACTGTCGTTGATTTATCTGTTGCATTGATTCTGAGTTTGGCAACATTATCAGACTGTATACCTTGATAAATACGGTCTTCTCGTTCTTCACTTGTGAGCCACAGATCTTTGTAACAGTAGAATACATCAGCATCGTCAAGACTAAACACTTCCTGACCTTCAAGTTTAACTTTAATAGTTTTAATAATTGCTCTGCCTAGGTTGCCAACTAGTGTTCTTTCATCATCTGTGCCTGATGAAAGTTCAATATTAAAAGCAAGGCGAGCAGTTCCAGGAACAATAATGTCACTGGGGCCTAGGTTTGGAAACTTAACAGTAAGAGTCTGGTTTTGATCAATGGTGCTAGGATTGTTAGTGATAACAATTGATTGCCTAATGCCCTTAACACCAAGAGGTTCACGTAGTTTTCTGTGTGGGTCTAACTTTGATCCGTAGGACTGTGTCATTTTATTATGCAAAAATATCAAAAAAATTAAATTAATAAAAACAATGGCAGCAGGAGGATTTAACCATGAAGATTTTGAAATGGATGACATGAATGACTATGATACTAGTGCAACAGATATGACAGATATGACTGGTACAAGGAATACTTTCAGTTTACGCCACGAACTTTTAGAAAGCAAAGTGAACTCATTTTATGATCATGTTGGTGACCGCCCAGACAACATAGATCCTAATCAGTTTGAACTTGATGGCAAGGGCCATTTATATTTAAATACTGTTGACAGAGGAAAAGTACAATTGACTAACAAAAGAGACCCTGGTAAGTTTAAAGCATTAAGTACAGTCAAAGGTGAAGGTGGTGTTGGCGCCTTGCGTCAACTTGGTATTGGAGATAAACAGTTACCACCTCGTCTTGCTAGTGCTCTTCATGACGTACAAACAAGGTTACCAACTGGACAGGAAATTGAAATGACTGAAGTAACAAGACTGCCAGAATTAGCAAACACAGTAATACAAGAAACTTCATTTACAGAAGGGCAAATAAATGAGGCTATGAAAACAATAGATGACTCTCCTTTGACAATGCGGGAGTTAGTGGGCTTGGATAAAACACTGCAGTCAATAAGAGGTGAGCTTGTAAATAATGTAGCCAAACTAGGCGAGCTTGATAATCACATAGAAAGAGAAAAAGAAAAACTAGCTAAAGTTGATGATGAGAATTATGACACAGAAATGAAAGAAAGAATACAACACAGATTAAATGATTTGCAGATAGAAAGATCAGCGCGGATAGAAGTAGTTGAAATTAGGAAAGAGAAACTGAAAACACAAGTCAACAGGATTAAAGAAACTATTCAGAAAATACTTCATGAAGACACAACGTTGGCTGAGAGATTGAAAACACTTTTCAGAGAGCAGGGTATCACTATTGCAAGTTTAATTACTGCACTTGGATTTATTATCAGTACTGTAGTGTTAGCTGTAACGGGTGGTGTAGTCCAGCTCCACCTGCTCCTCCAGTTCCATCAGACCCAAAAGATTTACAGGCATGGGTTAAAAAAAACAGTTGTCTCATATATCAGACTTGCTTCAAAAATTGGCAGTAAAAGCAATGGATGCTTTGCCTGGCATAATAGGGAGTGTTGTCAGTTGGCTGATTAGTACAGCAGCAAAGGTATTAGGGTTTATGGCGGAGCATGTGTGGGTCTTTTTGGTGACAGTAGGAGGGTTAATAGTGGGTTATTTAATGAAACAGGTAAATAAGTAATATTCCTAATCCAGTAAGGCCAATTACCAATGCAGTTCTCTCTGACTCATGTGTGTTTACTGGGGTTTCTGACTGTGCTGGTGCCGGTGCAGGTGTCAGTGCTGATGCTGGGGCTGTTACTGACATTACTGGCGTTACTGTCTGTACAGGTGATGATGATGTTACTGGCATTACTGGCGTTATTAATGGTTTTAATGGTTGTAGGTGAGTGGTTGTTGGGCTCAAGTTTACAGATTGATTGAGTCCTAATTTCTGATCACTCCCTGCAACAATTATTTCGTTATTATAATTTGTTATTGTACCCATTTGGAGTTGAAGGTCAGATGGTAACATGTATAGCCCGATGCCAACTACAAAGTCAACTTTCGATCTGGCATATCTGAGAACGTCTTGGTAGTGTTGTATGCTTGAAGGGAGATCAACAACTGAGTTAATTGAATCTTCAAGGTTTGCAAGAAACTGTTTTTGTGCTTCACATTTCCCACTCCCGTTTAAAATGTTTGACTTTGTTTGAGCTTGTGCTCCTAGTATACACCACACATACGTTCTGATAGACTCATTAATGCGTTCGACTCCTGCTTGAGTAAATCCGTCACTCTTATCTAAGACAAATGTGGTCCAGGCATTAGACTGTTTCTATTCAAATGAGCCTAACCTCACTTCAGATTTTGATGAGAATGAAGAGTAGGGAGGCCAGTAATCTTGAGGGTATTGTCTGTGACTCATAGCATAATACAATGTACCCATGCCTTTGTGATCATCAAGTTTTTGTGTAAAGTCATACTTTGTACTGATGTTAAATTCATTACAGATCCGTTCAAATGCTTTCAAATCCATGGGATTGTTAAACGGGTTAAAACTGGATTCAGTAGGCAGTGGTGTATGGAGTTCTGACAGTATTCTTCTAAGCTGGTAATATGTGTGGAAATGATAGACAGACTTAATCATTTTGTTTGGGTGATTCAAATGGTCTGTAAAAGAAACGCCACAGCCAGTAGTTAAGCATAGTATAGCAAAGTTAAGTTGGTTTTGAAACATCTGTAGTGGGCTTGAAGACCACTTTCTTGCAGTTGCATCATCTGTAATTGGTGGGTTTAAGTAATGATCATATGGATTCAGCACTTTTACTTGAAATAAATCTCCTTCAGACAAAGCTATATCGAGCTCATTTAGCTGAATTATTTTCTGGTCATAAATTGGTGCGACCTTGTACTTGGCATCCACGTTAAATTGAAATGCATTTACAGTGGCAGTTGTTGGTGATTTAAATTCCATTGTTCTTTTTTATGTGATAATAAAAAATGTTTATTACCTTAACAAATCTTGACACAAGTAAACCAGTGTGGTTAACTAATGGGATTGATAATCATGATGGTAGCAAGGCTGTAGCTATCCATGAAATGTTTTACACTGTAAAGTGGTTTAATGTAACAGATGATAAAAATTATTCTGTAAGTGGAACTCTCGATGGTATTGAGAAGGGTGATATTTTACGAGCTGGGTATTATGACTTTTGTACTTTAGCTGAATGGCTTCAAAATGAATTTAAAATTAAGGCAACTTTAAACCCAGCTAATTTACTTGTTACAATTGAATTTCTGAAAAGTGGAAACTTTTCTTTATCAATTAGTCTTTTATTATTACTTGGATTTTTAGGTAAAAAATAATACATCCAGATGAAGATTGGACACCACCAGTTGGTCGTTTACTATCACCAAAAAAATCAAGAATAACTGGCAGATATCCTGTTCATTTGTCAGTACACACAGTGCTAAATGTTCATTTGAAAGAACTAAGCACTACTGATAATCTTCACAATGGAAAGCCTTCGACATTGTTGAAATGCGTGTCAACTGGAACTGCTCCTTATTGCGAAAATGTAATTGTTAGATTTCCTAATTCACAGTTTAAAAAATTAGGCTCCAGTTTCTTTGAATCATTGTGCTTATATGTAACTAATCAGGATGACAAACCAGTTGTGATGCATGATTTTTATGTTGTGATGGAAGTTAAATAAATTTTATTTTTGCAAAATAAAAAATGAGCGGTCTTGGTCCAAAGCCGAGAATTGTACCAGTTGCATGTCCATCAATAGAGTTGAAAGATTTGGCTGACGTGCAAGATTTTGATAAAGAAGGTGAGGTAGGAGAGGTGTATGGCCTTGAACTTGTTTCCATTGGATTGTACAAACGAAAGGTAATTGATGATGTAAAAGATGGCACTGAGAGACAGTTTCCTAAACTTAGTCAACTTCATGATGTTACTGTTCCTACTCCTGTAAGTAATGTGCTCTACAGCTTAAAACATGTGGGTAATAAGTGGGTAATTATTCCTACCCCTGTTCCGCTTGCACCTATCCCCATTGTATGGGATGTAAAGTTTGTTTTTATCAGTCCTTATGTTTATTTTACTGATGAAGGAGCCTTAGTATTTAGAAAAGTTCTTAACTCTGAGCCAATGCTTGTAAGTCTTGTGCCAAGCTATTTCACAGAAACCAATAGCAGAGAAAAACTAAAACTGCAAGAGTATGGAAAATGAAGATATCTTCTTACAAATAGGACTGATACTACTATTGTGTTTGTACCATCAAACTTTACCATAGATAGAGAAGCGACAATAGTTTTTGAAATTCTCATGAGGTCTGTAGATACTGTGAAAGAAGCAGATATCGCACAGGGAATCAAACTTATGTGGGATACCTTAGTAGCAGAGTCAACAAAGGTTGTTATTGCTATTAGAAAAATCAACACAGATTTCGACGTTTCGAGTAGTGTCCCTGCTGTTAAGGTAGTGATCAATAAAACAATTTTTGTTCTTCTAAGTTTCATAAACCTAGAACACATAGATCTTGTTTCATTTTAGTACGCTAGCAAATTGTATACCTTTGAAAAGTTGCAAAATAAATTAGAAGATTAAATTAAAAAAATATTTGCCACAAAAAATGCCACCACTGTATCCGCAAATACCGCCTGAGCCGCTTGAGCCTATTGATCCAGATAAAACATTACAGGCAGACTCATTCCGATTAATGAATATTACAGAAGCATTGAAGTATTTGGAAGGAGAACAAGCAAAATACTTCCGGTGCAAAAGACGATATAAAACGGTTTTCAATTCAATTCTGTACACAACACATCAATGGCCGTTGGTGTGGTTTCAGCTGGATTATTTGTCACTGGTTTAGCTCTGTTTGCTACGGGAGTGGGAAGTGTCATAGGAATTGCTATTGAAGGTGTTGGCCTTGCCACAAGCCTGGCATGCTTTGGTTTGGAAGCCATTAACAAAAGATTTCATACAAAGTTGCAAAAGCATGAAGCATTGAGTACGCTCGCTGGAGCTAAGCTGAGCAGTATGAAACTTATTATTAGTAAGGCTTTAGACGATAATAAAATTGACGATCACAAATTTAAAAAAGTGCCAGGATGATTTGGCCAATTACAAACAACAAAAGTCTGAAATACAGAATAAGATGCGTAGTCAACTCACGAATGTTGAAGAACTGAAGAAATCTTTTTTAGAGGAAGGAAAAAGAATAGGCATAGAAGAAACTATGAAAAAGGTTTAAGGACTTATAAGCAATTGACAATAGGTTTTGGTAATCCATTATTTTTGTCATACTCTTCACAAAGAGATGTCATGCCTTTTTCGCCTGCCTATCTAACACCATCTGCCCCACCACCAGACTATTACTGAAAAAAAGTTTTTATGTTGTCCTTATAACTTGGGAAATCTGTCCAAGTAAGTTGTTGACTTGGGTCAATAACTTACAAGTTCTTATGTTAAGACACTTGTAAGAACTTGTTTTAAGTCACTTATTAGATTTTGTGACAACTAACTTATAACAACATATGAAGATAACTTTAAAGTTAGTTGGCTGTTGTAAGTGACTTGGAAATTTGTTATCACGTATCTGTAGGTAACTTTGAAAATTTGTTAACAAGTGCATGTAGGTAAACTTTGAAAATTTCTTATCAAGTGCATGTAGGTAATTGATAACAATGTTGTTGTTTTTATTGTGTGCGAGTTGTGTATGGTCATTTTACAAAATACCCTTGTTGGGTATATATGACCAGGATTACCCTTTATCTTATCTATTACACACACACACACGTATGCACACATGTACGCACACACACGCATGCATACACAAATCTTTATACAGCATGCTTGAGTATTGTAGACTCCAGTCCGCAGAACACTTCATCACATTAGGTTTCAGATTGAGTTGTTTGAAACATGTAGCATGTAACACGCTGAGACTGAAAAACGACCAAGCCCGCACGCACGCAGTCAGTATGGCTGTCACCACCAGTTTTTCCTTAGCAACACCGTTCCAGTAAGAACGGGGTTGTTAAGGAGCTGTAAACAAAGTCCTTTAACTCTGGGTCACTCTTCCACACACGGCCTTTTATATTTTGTAAGCCTTCCTTAGTAACGCCGTTCCTGTAAGAACGCGGTTGTTAAGGACATGTAAACAAAGACGTTTAACTCTATGTTCTGCCTATCATTTTTTAGTTGTCTACGACACTGAAGTGATAGCAAATCACTCTGTTTTGAGAAGGCTCAAACTTCTGTTACAACCTAAACACTGTGTGGTGTCTTTAGCGCCGCGAATTCCGGGTAGGCTTTGCGGCAACCACGTGGCGACACAGCCTGCACGCACGCACGCAGCCAGTATGACAGTCACTACTAGATTTTCCCTTAGTAATGCTGTTCCAATAAGAACGGGATCACTAAGGACCTGTAAACAAAGACGTTTAACTCTATGTTCTGCCTCTCATTTCTTAGTTGTCTATGACACGGAAGTGATAGTAATGACTCTGTTTTTAAGAAGGCTCAAACTTCTGTTACACCCTAAACATTGTCAGTCTTTACCTCACCGTTAGCGGTCCCAGCGCGTGACAGCCTTTGCAGCTGGCCACTGGTTTTAAGGAAGCTCAATGTTAGTGCAAGCAAATCACTGTTAGGCTGCGCTAACTTCGTAATAGGCCTACGGGTTGTTTCGTACAGTACCACTATAAAACTGCACTCACAGTCATGTTTAAATCTAGAACGCAATACTGAAGCCGGTCGTACTTGGCACTCGGCGGCTAGCTCAACGATTTCAGTAAGTTTTTCTTTAGTCTCGGCTCACCAAAGGCTAACCTTTTTGTTGTTTCAACATCAGTAACGCACCATAGTAATATTCTGCAAGGCTTAGTGTTAACACTGATTGAAGTCCGGAATTTGTGGTATTCTCCAATGACGAACACAAAATGAACACGTCCTCCTCGTTCCAATTCATTTTCTGAAATGAGCGGTTGCGTGGTGTAACAAGTTCAGACACGCATGCCACGTAGCATTGCTATTAATAACACTAACGTCACATAGAACGTGTTTGGGCATGTCTAGTCAGGATCGTCTCATGCCTATTTTTTCCTGGTCTTATTACGACTATCGGGAATTTCCGTATCTTGTAATAGTAGGTGGTCCGGATAACAGCTGATAGCTGTTTTAGTAAAGGTAAGGTTATAAACGTTTACCACTAAGGCGTTTAAGAAGTCAATGACAACATTAATTATTTAGGTGTGGTGGGGTATCTGCCTTAATAATCACAGGTTGGCAGCTGATCAAAATCGTTGCTTTGAATGATTTTTGAAGACCCCCATTGCGACTAAGTTGGAAAACCTACCAACGGGTCACTCCGACTGCATCATGTCCATGCGCCTCCCACTGAGACACCAGCAATACGTCACCCTTCTCAGTGTGTACTCCCCAACCCTCCTGGCAGAGCCTGCAGAAAAAGACAAGTTCTACTCTGACCTGCGCAGCCTCCTGCAGAGCACCCCTGCAAACGACAAAGTCATCATCCTTGGCGACTTCAACGCCAGAGTGGGCCAAGACTCTGAAGCCTGGAAAGGAGTCCTCGGCAAGCATGGCGTTGGGAACTGCAATGACAATGGTCGCCTACTGTTGGAGCTCTGTGCAGAGCAGCAACTTGTCATCACCAACACTACTTTCCAGCAAAAGGACAGTCGAAAGACCACCTGGATGCATCCTCGCTCCAAGCACTGGCACCTTATCGACTATGTCCTAGTGCGTCAGAGGGACCGCAGTGACGTCCTCCTCACCAGAGTGATGCCCAGCGCAGAGTGCCACACTGACCACCGCCTTGTTCGCTGCAAACTCAGGCTCCGCCTCAAGCTGAAACCCAAGAAAGGGGACCCTCCCAAGAAAAAGCTTGATGTTGCCAGCCTTCAGCGTGACGACAAGAAAGCTGCCCTTCAGGCCGATTTACAGCGCATGCTCAAAGACACAGTTGATCCAGCAGACTCCTCTCCTGAAACACTCTGGGAACAACTGAAAACTGCTATTGTAAAATCCTCTGTGGAAGTCTTGGGCTTTGCTAGAAAGAGGAACAAAGACTGGTTTGACGAAAACGACGTAGAGATCCAGGAACTTCTAGCAAAAAAAAAGAGCCGCCCACCAGGCCCACCTAGCCCAGCCTTCCTGCCCTGTGAAGAAGTCTGCCTTCCGCCTCATCTGCAGCAGTCTCCAGCTCAAGCTTAGAGAGCTCCAGAACGAGTGGTGGTCCAGACTCGCACAGAGGACCCAGCTCTGCGCTGACAACGGTGACTACAGGGGCTTCTACGAAGCACTGAAAGCAGTGTATGGCCCTAGGCACCTGGTACAAAGTCCCCCGCGAAGCGCTGATGGACAGGCACTCCTCACAGATAATACCTCCATCTTGAACCGCTGGTCGGAATACTTTCAGGACCTCTTCGGCGCTGAACGCACTGTTCAAGAAACAGTCATCCTCCAAATCCCACACCTTCCACTAAAGGTTGAATTGGACGAACCGCCCACCGCCGAAGAGACCTTCACAGCCATCCACCAGCTCAAGAGTGGCAAAGCAGCAGGCATTGACGGAATCCCGCCAGAGATCTGGAAACATGGAGGCCCAGCACTGCACAACAAGCTCCACGACCTCTTTCTCTGCTGCTGGGAAAAAGGAACACTACCAAAGGATCTCCGTGATGCAGTCATCATCACCCTGTACAAGAACAAAGGAGAGAAGTCTGACTGCTCTAATTATCGTGGAATTACCCTGCTGTCCATTGCCGGGAAAATTCTCGCAAGGTTGCTCCTGAATCGGCTGGTACCTGCCATCGCTGAAGACCACCTCCCAGAGGGCCAGTGTGGCTTCAGAGCCAACAGGAGTACCACTGACATGGTCTTTGTGCTGAGACAGCTTCAGGAGAAGTGCCGCGAGCAGAACAAAGGGCTGTACGTAACGTTTGTCGACCTAACAAAAGCGTTTGACACTGTGAGCAGGCAAGGTATGTGGCAGATCCTGGAGCGACTAGGTTGTCCCCCAAAGTTCCTCAACATGATCGTCCAGCTCCACGAGGACCAGCAAGGCCAGGTCAGACTAAACAGTGACCTCTCAGAACCATTCCCCATTCGCAACGGCGTGAAGCAAGGCTGCGTGCTGGCACCGACCCTCTTCACCATCTTCTTCAGCATGATGTTGAAGCAGGCCACAGTGGACCTCGACGATGACGACGCAGTGTACATCAGGTATCGTCTCGATGGCAGCCTGTTCAACCTCAGACGACTGCAGGCCCACACGAAAACCCTAGACCAACTGATTCGTGAACTGCTCTTCGCAGATGACGCTGCCCTCGTTGCACACACAGAGAGAGCCTTGCAGCGCATTACGTCCTGCTTCGCAGATGCTGCCCAGCTCTTTGGACTTGAGGTCAGTCTGAAAAAGACAGAGGTCCTTCATCAGCCGGCACCCAAGGAAGAGCATCGCCCTCCCCACATCACCATCGGCGAGTCCGAACTGAAGTCTGTACACCAGTTTACCTACCTTGGCTGCATCATCACGTCAGACGCCAAGCTGGACAAGGAGCTGGACAACAGGCTGACAAAAGCGAACAGTGCTTTCGGGCGACTATTCAAGCGGGTGTGGCACAATCAACAGCTGAAAAAAGGCACCAAGATCAGCGTGTACAGAGCTGTCGTCCTCACGACCCTGCTGTACGGTTCCGAGTCCTGGGCCCTCTACCGCAGCCAACTACGACTCCTCGAACGCTTTCACCAGCGCTGCCTGCGTACCATCCTCAGCATTCACTGGAGTGACTATGTCACCAACGTCGAGGTCCTTGAACAGGCGGAAACTGTGAGCATCGAGGCTTTGCTGCTGCGGACACAGCTTCGCTGGGCGGGGCATGTCTCCAGGATGGAGGATCATCGCCTACCCAAGATCACTCTGTTCGGCGAGCTCGCCACTGGACACCGAGACAGAGGGGCACCAAAGAAGATATACAAAGACGGTCTCAAGAAGTCGCTTAGTGCCTGCCAAATCGACCACCGCCAGTGGTCTTCGCTTGCTGCGGACCGTGACACCTGGCGCTCCACCATTCACAAGGCAGCCGTCTCCTTTGAGGACTCTCGCAGACCTAACCTTAAGGACAAGCGGCTCAGAAGAAAAAACAGAGTTGTCGTAACTCAGAACCCTGACCAGACCTTCCCCTGCAGCCACTGCGGTCGAACCTGCCTGTCCCGGATTGGCCTCCGCAGCCACGAAAATGCCTGCAGACGACGTGGGCAAGCCCTATAGAATCTTCGTTCGCGAAGTCAAGCCAAGAGAATGATTTCTGGGGTGGAACTAGTACGGCTAGGTAATAGAGGCATTGACTGTCTTGGTTGGCATGGGCTTGTATAATTACCGAGAGGATTAAATAAAATGATCGATTATTGATTAGGTGGGCATTAACTGTCCAAGCTTGTATCTCTGGGGGCGCTAAAAAAGTGGCTGAAAGCAATGCATATGGAAGCCCCCCCCCCCTCTGGGGGGGGGGGGGGGGGCGTATCACATATCCCACTGTTCCAGCCACTCAGTGCATGTAAATTTAAATCTAGGTCCCCCCAAGGGGGGTCCAGGTATTTAGCCGTGTGGACAGCTGTTTCATGTGATACGCCCCCCTTCGGGGGGGGGGGGGGCTTCCATATGCATTGCTTTCAGCCACTTTTTTAGCGCTCCCTCTCTTTCCTATCTTTTTTTTTTGTGTGTGTGTGCTTTGGCCACAGTAGATCTATGATCACTGGTCGATCATGCACACTTCTCTCCCCTGACAGTGCTATTATCTACTTTACTTTGTAACCTTCCTAAAATATTAGCACTGGCAGTCTCCCCTTTTCTTTTCATTTACTACTACAATATCGACTGCAACCCCTTCCCCCCTTTTGGTAGGTTCTCTTTTAGGGTGCATGGAAATTTGGCTTTAGGTGGTGGCATGGAATGTATGCCCCTGCAGACACCACAGTAAAATGTGGTTGTCATTGCAGGTAGGCAGAAATTCCTGCCTCCTACAGTATCGCCGATGGTGTGCTGAAGAGGTCGCCAAGACCGAAACAGCTGTCCACACCGGCTAAATATCAATATCTGGACCCCCCCCCCCCCCCCATCGGGGGACCTAGATTTAAATTTCCATGCACTGAGTGGCTGGAACAGTGGGATATGTGATACGCCCCCTTCGGGGGGGGGGGGGGGGGGCGGCTTCCACATGCATTGCTTTCAGCCACTTTTTTAGCGCCCCCTCTCTTTCCTATCTTTTTTTTTTTTTTTTTTGGTGCTTTGGCCACAGTAGATCTATGATCACTGGTCGATCATGCACACTCTCCCCTGACAGTGCTATTATCTACTTTATTTTGTAACCTTCCTAAAATATTAGCACTGGCAGTCTCCCCTTTTCTTTTCATTTTATTCGCTAATATCGTTTAAAGTACGTAAGTATGCATTTGTATTTTTGTGTTTTGCAGGCCTGGCATTTTCAAGTCCGTGGCTGTTTGTAACCCTTGAACATGCTCTTGGTTTTAAGGATGCAGACAAGAGAAAATATCTTGTCAAAACACAACAATACGAGTGCATACTTACGTACTTATAATAACAATAATAGCGAACGCTAGGAGAGATTAGGCAGGGTACGCATTGTGTCTAGTGAATAGGTGGGAAGGTAAAGAAGTCATTCCTGAAGCATTTTCACGGATCTGAAATCACAATGCATGTGAGTGCTTTGACCTTAACACAAGCAGTGGTTAGTTTCCCTGAAATCATTTTCCTTCAATCCATAAACTGCTCTGTACAAATTCCTGTCAATAAGTAGTGATTTGTATCCCCCCTCTGATGTTTAGTTATCAGGACTTGACTGTACATATGAGCAGTTGAGACCGAAGTCCTCTTCACCAATAGCATTAACCCGTTTAGCCCCAAGGTCCCATTTCTCAAATTTTGGAGGTGTTGCCTAATAACTATGTACCAGTTGCAGGAAATGGATTGATCATGATAATTTAAGGGTACTGCCAGACGATCTTGGCGCCTTCAGGCGCCAAGCTCATAAGGCACTACCCTTGAATTATCATGATCGATCCATCTCCTGCTGCAGGGTTCCGGGGCTTAGAGGGTTAAGGTACAGCCGAATGTTTGTTTTTTTGTCTACCGTATTAAAAAAAAAATACGGTAGACTTTGAAATGGGGCTGGGTCGGGCGCATTCCGGAGCATGCACATGACGTTTTTGGCGTGCGGCGCAGAAATTCTGGCAAAGACGTAACAAGATAGAAAATGACGTCACGTCTAGCTACGCAAACCTTGCTAGAGAACGTCTTGTGTGTGTGTGTGTGTGTGTGTGTGTGTGTGTGTGTGTGTGTGTGTGTGTGATGGTGTGTTTGTGTGTGTGATGGGGTGTGTGTGTGTGTGTGTGTGTGTGTGTGTGTGTGTGTGTGTGTGTGTGTGTGTGTGTGTGTGTGTGTGTGTGTGTGTGTGTGACAGCGACTAAAGCCCACGTTTGAGGACAGACACGCTTGAAATTTTAAGATATTGTCCCTAAAAGAATTATCTCGGGACCTTTTTAAAAAAAAAAACTTTTTGATTAAGATGCTCATTGGCGAGAAAATGGCCGTTTCACAAAAAACGGTTGATCCACACTGGAGTCCGTAATGTTTCTTATTTTTACTAGATATTTTGCGTATAGCAAGATAAAAGGGACATATTGAATGAGTTAGATAACCAGCATTGTACCTCTAGAACGTTTTAATCTTAAATCAATTGAATCTTTTTAACAATAAAACACAACAGTCTTCTCATTAATAATCGCATGATTTTTCGTATACGGTATTTACATATGCCTGCAGTTTCTCTCTGCTGTCGGGTAGGATTAAATCAATTATGACCTGCATGCCCTAGGTATGAAAATCAAACAGTTTTCTGCGCCACTTTTTCGGAGTCATTAATTTTGTAAAACAGCTAACATAACTTTAATTTTTCTTTTACGTAAAACGCTATCTTCTCATTAATACCCGCATGATTTTTCATAAACAGTGTTTGCATAAGCCTGCTGT
The DNA here is from genome assembly GCA_036245525.1 of Semisulcospira habei. Lineage (NCBI taxonomy): Eukaryota > Metazoa > Mollusca > Gastropoda > Semisulcospiridae > Semisulcospira > Semisulcospira habei. The sequence continues at coordinate 74,849,425 of BTPG01000002.1, read as the reverse complement.
TTGTCCCGGCCCTGGGGTAGGATTAGGTCATTTAACCTGTGAGCTCTAGGCATGAAAATCAGCAAGAAAATTGCAAAGTTGATCCTTTGATACGTCAAATGTTAGTACTGCGATGATGACGTATAACACCGAGTCGTCACTAAAAACACGGAGTCGTGGGGCAAATGATGCCATGACCTGAAGCTTGAAGTGACGTCATTTCGCCGCTCGTGCTATTATTTTTCTTCAGAATAGCTATGCTACGCCAGACCACAGAGCTTACGAATGGCGGGAATCGCCGTGAGTCCGTCTTTATTTCTGTATGCCAGTGTGTGTGGATCAGAGGGTAGGTTAGAGTAGAAGGAGAAGGATTCCTGTCGCTACACAAGCCCACAGAGCGTACTAATTGCGGGAAGCGCCGTGTGTCCGTCTTTATTTGTGTGCGCCGACGTGTGTGTTGATCAGAGGCTGGCTTCGAGAGGAGGGAAAATGGATCAGCATAATATGCCTACAAATATGAACTCTGAATGTCCCTAAAAGATAAACGCGTGTGAGCTCCAAACAATACGGTAGACCTTATGATGAAATCCAGATCTTGTTATGTTTTTTTTCGTGATTTTCTAATCGAAATATCTCAACTAAATCTACACGGATTTCGATGGTTGATATATCGTTGTGATCTTGGAATAAACCAGAATTCAACCATTACATTGCAAAAGCAAATCACAGCCTAACGGCCTCGTATTTTGCCTGCACATGGGTGTGCATATTTAAGTACAAACCCAGGTGCATTTTCGTTTTACACAGGTAAAATTCATAAACACAGAATCTTCGTTTTCTTGAGCATACAGTGCACCTAGTGTCCACACCGGAAAATGTTCTTTTCTTAGAGAAAATGGTGTTCAAAGTGGGTCAGTCATATGTAGGGAGGATTACAGTTGTGCTATGGTGGATGCCTGCGGGACTAATTTTTAAGAATGAAAAGTATGGTGGTCTGATGAGGTCATAATGCCACAAAAAGAACTCGGTAATGCACACAAGTGCATTTTTTGTAAAATTGTCTTACTTCAGTGTAAATAATTCGCACTTTTAGCATCTGTGTGGCATGCTGACAGCAGTTCTACCTGAAAATGTCCATGTGTGTAGATTTCCGCAGTGAGTTGTCATAGCTGTATAATTTGAAATCAGCAGTATTTTGTATTAAAGTGAAACTGCAAACGCGGGTACAACTAAAACAATATGGCAATAATCTGGGGTGTGTGTGTGTGTGGAGGGGAGGGGGGAAGGGGGGAGGAGGTGGGGGTGGGGGGGGGGGTTGTAGCTTTTTTTTTCTCCCATGAAATGCTATATGCAAAAATCTGTGCGGCCCTGAGTGATAAATCATTTTGCAAATGCTCACTAAGACAAAACAATTGTCCTAAGTGACACATCAGGAGTCAAGCATTTTCCTGAAGCACACCTAATCGTAGTGCTGCTACGGTTACAGCTGTTTTTATGTGTGTGTTGTACTAGTACATTATACAATTCAAACCAAGAAGAAGAATGTTTTTAGACATGTAATGCAAACTTCAGTGCAGAATTTTTCTTTGGAATCATGACCTAAAAATCACAGACTATTAGACAGATATATGATCACACAAGTCTGCTGTCAGAACAAAAAAGTTAGTAACAGCATTTTCTTTTATCTAAACCAACACAGTCTTTGAATAGAGGTAGCACTTTTGTGTTGTAAAAAGTCAGCACTCATATACAACCAAAACACGTACACATAAATTCCACGTTCCATAATCCGAGTGTCAGTCACTTTGGGTAAAGAAAACATAACGAGGACGTCATAATAAGGAGTCATTTTACCCCACACAATGCAGTACAAAGATTTGTTACAGTGATCTTCTGATGGCAGTACTATGTTCAACACAAAAACATATATGAACTGGCAACAACAATCCAGACCAATAAGAACCCAAGTATAAATAAATTTGAAAACTTTATTTTTTGATGAATTTATAAGCAATATTATATAGTATTAAAGTTTTCAAATTTATTTATTGGGCATGTGTGTATTGACTATTTTAGTTTGAGCACTGCTTTTCATCAGTGTGCATTTATTTGTTGAGGACTTGATAAGCAATATTATATAGTATTGAATGCACACTGACGAAAATCAGTGCTCAAACTAAAGTAATCAATACACACATACCCATGTTCACTATTTTTAAAGAAACCCTCTTGAGGGAGAGCCGATCACAAAAAAAACAGTAGATTTCCAGCATCCTGATGAATGTCAATTTAGATTTTTCTCAGCCTATTGGCGGTCTAGATTGTGGACAACTTTTGGGTCTTGGCAAACAACATCACCACGGGCCATGTGCGGAGCAGCACGAATGAATTTGCAATCTGTCTACAAAGAACCTCCCCCCCCCCCTTTTAAGTCCCTTCTAATGATAAAAGGGGCTTTTTAGGACGGGTCGCGGTGGGGCGAATTTAATAGCATGTCCATGATGTCAAAGGCGGGTAGATTAAACCTCTAACAATTGAAGTAACAAGATAAAATTACGTCATGTCTAGTTACGCTAACCTCGCTGCTGACCGTACATTTGGCGCGAAGCGCCGTATGTGCGTTTGTATGTATGTGCGTATGTGTGCGTATGTATGCAAACAAGAGAATCTCCAATATTAACTGTACACACAACTTGAAACTGGCGAAATACTTTCTTAAGTGGGTGACTAAAAGAGCCTCCGAGCATATTGTAATTGAATGTCACATTGAAGACATAAACGACTGTTATGTGTCGAGTCGTGGTCGTAGTATGATATTACACCAGACGGCACGCATGTAAGGTTCTTTTAAAGAAACTTCATACAGCTGCAACCCGTCACACGTGGCTTAAGGATGTAAACCACACTGGAGTAACAGTTCCAACAATATTTTATTGCAGTGATGCGATCTCCACACAATGCCTTCACAAATGCAACAACACTGATACAATGTCTCCTCTGCAAAAGGTCTACACTTTGACACAATACGTCTCTCATACAATGTACATCACCATACACTGCATAACTCAGTCACTGACAATGAAGCACGATACCTTGCGTAGCTCTCTCAATGTCAATGTGCTTATGATACACTGCAATTATACAACTGAACAATGTACCGACGCTGTTACATCGCAATTCTACAACTGAACAATGTACACACGTGCTTCTAAACACAGTCGTATATAGTGTTATGCTTTCCAGAATAATACAGCAACTTCGTACAGCACAGCCAATCAAAATAAAATACCTAACCGAAACTCATAAATATTAATGAAAAAGAATGCACATAAATGGTCTACAAAAATAGGGCTGCTATTTTCACCTCCTATTTCGGGAAATCCCGTGCGTTATGACGCCTCGCAAAAGTATGGTAGACAGTTCATGACCTTGCCCACACTTTCTGGAAGTTTTACGGCCTTTCATAATACATACTGACCGGCTGCTAACTTCACGCGTACAGAAAACAACTATGACTATGAGTATTAGAGCGGCTTTAATACTGTGTTGCAACATGTTGCCGACACTTTATGTCACACATACGAGACAGTGCGCGACTTCAATCAAATGTTCTGGTCTATTCTCAGCGAATCTACGCATTACAAAAATTGGCCGCTCTTCACCGTGCGACTTTGCTAGAAACTTCTGGACTAATCTTAGCATATCATAACAAAGCCAATTCCGCTCTCTGCGCGAATGATAGGGAAACTTACTAAAAAGGTACGTGATTCGTAATCATGATAGCTCGAATAAATATTGGATCTTTTCCTACGATTAATACACATATGCTCCCACAGAACAACACAACCACAATCGTAACAACGACCGTTTATAGGAAGTCAGATGACCCAGATTAGAGTCCGTAATTTTTATCATATTTACTTGAACGTTTGCATATAGCTAGTTTGGAGAAAGACATTGGATGAGTTTGTTAGCCAGCTTTGTATCCTTTCAACTTCTTTGGTAAAAATTAATTCTTTTCAGAAAAGAATTAAAACACTAAAAATCCTTTACTTCTAGAGAAAGTCAGACAGTGGCAGTGACATAAAAGAGGCAACTCCGTCACCACACAGACACTGACATAATACTCTAAATAAGAGATATACAAATAGACATTCCTAGGAATTTTTTGTTTATCTTTATTTATCTTAATTAAACGACCTTGATTAACTATTTTTTGCCTACATCGCTCATAATGACCATATTGCTCATAATATCCCAAATCTCCTTTATTTTACTCAGTTTAAAAAAAAAATTCCAAAATCAATGCCACAATACACAAGGTATAAAGAGTTTCATTCATCATTGTATGCAGTGACACTCAACAAAAAAAAAAAGTTAAACTGGACAAGCCAGTATTCATTGGTATGGCAATTCTTGAATTATCAAAACTGTTGATGCTTGAATTTTATTATGATTACTTTAAACCAAAGTATCCTGACTGTCGACTGTTATACACTGACACTGACTCGATGATCATTGATGTGCCTACTGAAGACTTTTATGAAGACATAAAAACAGAACTACATAGGTATGACACGTCTGATTATCCTAAAGACCACCCACTGTACAGCTCACAAAACAAGAAAATGCCTGGGAAGTTTAAAGATGAACTAAATGGAGTGCCTATAGTCGAGTACGTTTGACTGAGATCAAAAATGTATTCTATACTGCATCAGAAAGGTAGTCAGTCAAAAGCTAAAGGAATATAAAAAAACAGCGATAAAAAATAAAGACATCCGACATGAACATTACAAGCAAGTATTAGACGGCGAACTAATGCCTGATTATCCAAACAAGACACTGAGGTCAAACAGCCACAATCTTGAAATGATCCAAACACATAAGAAGTCATTTGCAGTAGGTGACACAAAACGTGTGTTTTACACTAAGGAGAAGGCTTATGCACCTGGGCATTACAGACTTAAGTTATCTGCAGAAATAGCCTATGAACTAATCGCTGTGTTATTTGATGAAAATGGCCCAAATGGTCAAAAATGAGTAACAGTGTCTAGGGGAATAATCCGTAATTCTTCTCTGACAAATGCCCTCTGTGGGGGCAGGCTCATATAGATAATAAATTGACGCATTCGTGCCTGGGACTACTTTTTATACATTGTGAACAGACGCAGACCAAATGGGATCAGTTGCTCTGCGCCTGACGTCATTTTCGGCCTCACTGGGCTGATACAAATATCTCACCTGTTTTGTAAACAAACTTGTGTCTGATGCTAGGGGCGGTCCTGACGGTGTTGTTGTTTTGGACTCTGTCATTGTTTTCAATTTAATAGCATCAGCAGGTTTTAAAAGACCTTCGTTATTCATTGCTTTTATCAAAGATGGTACTCTTTTCACCCACTCAGTGTTACGTGCGTCATGCATGAATTCCTTAGAATACTGGTAACTGAAAAGTTTCTCTGATAATTGTTTGTTAGAATTTTCAACAATTGCCTGTGATCTGTGCACACCCGGTATCCCACGTCTAACCAGTACTCCATGCTTTGCAACTAATTGTTTAACTGCAGCCTTGAATTCAGATCCATCATCCACTTGCACAAGCCTGGGGAATTTTAAAGGGCCTCGACTATATATTTTTGTTAAAGCAGTTGCAACCATACTAGAGATTTTGTCAGTTATGGGTTAGGCATCTTTGTACCTTGAAGCAATGTCAACAACAGTTAGTGCATACTTGTATCATTTCTTTCTTATTGTAACATGTGGCAGAAACAATAAATCCATTTGATGGATGTCATTTGGCGTGACGTTTTCAAAATGAGGTATTGTTATTCTTTTTGGGGCAGAAAGATATATTTGCCAAATTGCCTGTTTTTGTAGCAATTGTTTTATTTGTTCAAGTGTGACATCACCACCCACAGCCGCATGTAATTTTTGTATCACAGTTTTCCCTTTCCAATAGCCAACAGGAGAGTAATATATTTTTGATAGTTTAGCCCTGGTCCCGGCATCTGTCATTTTTTCTAGCAATAAAATCTCCTGTGAAATAAACAAATGTCATTCCTACTAGAACAAAGATTATCTCCCCATTTCTTTGTTCTGGACTTGGTTGATAGTAATCGCTAAGTTTTGGCTGTGGGATGGACATGTCTTCGCCTGTAACAAGAAAATATTGTTTGATTGTGTCATCGACATTTGAAAATGTATGTGCATGACCTTTTAGTCTGAGTTTTTCATTGATAAAATCAAGTTTTTCTATTCTTTGCTTTTCATACACTTGTTGGGCTTGTGATAATTTTTCTGATGCCTCATTGTGACGTCTCATTTCTTCTGCAGATTCTTCTCTACTTACTTTTGAAAAGAGATAATTTGATCCACTAAAAGCCAGGGCATTGACAACGGCCCCTCCAATTATAAGCCATATTTTTTTATTTACATAGAAACATTTCGGGAATAATTACTTGCTGGATGAGAAAGTCTTTTGTTGCAATTGATGCTGTTACAACTGCTATTAATTTAGCACTGTCTTCAAAGTCTAATCTACTCAGGTCTGCCGATTTCATTTTGAAAAGACTTTTTCCTAACATAGAGTAAGCTACGGCTAGTCCGCTTATTACGCAGAGTGATAGGCAAGGTTCATGAAGTTTTTTGTTTTGCTCCTTTTCTAATGCAATAAAAATTAAAATAATATTTTTATTCACTGCATGTAAAATGGGTCCACGGCTTTGGGTGTTGCTGGTAATGTGGCGACTTTTGGTCTTGATAATGGAGTGCCTGATTTTTTGGTCACTGTTTGAGTGTGGAGTTTGTATTTTTTCCATAGCCTGTAGCCTATGTAACCAAATCCTACAACAAATCCACCAACTATATATTTTGTTATTTCGGGTTAAGACTCAGTTGATAGTCTTTCACTTTGATGAGGGGGAGATGGTCCTGACGGTGTTGGTCCTGACGGTCCTGACACTGGTATCGGGGTCAGTGCTGGGGGCGGAGGGTCAGTTACATGAGCCTTTTCTGTTAACATCTGAAGCTGTAATTTTGTTTGTTTGTTCCATTTAGCTAATCTTTTCCAGCCTCAATTCTGCCAAGCTTTTGGGTTTAGTTATCGTTTGAATCTGAGACAAGACAGGGCTCATCTGTGGGGTCATCTGTGTGTCGTCCATCGTTTTTTTTCTGCAGTAAAATTTAATTTTCGAAAAATCAATATGATTCCCAGTAACAAGCAAAGTTACCACAGGTGCAAGGTAATTGCCAAACTTGTAATACATAACACATGCTAATTTACCAATTGCACTTGAAACTATAGGGTTACTTCAAGATCATGGGAAAGTCTGTCAGTATCAACTTCAAAAATGTGATTAACAGCCTTTGTATAAAGAGACACGAGAGACCGACTCAGATCACGAGTCATTAGTGAAGCGATGTGATTTTCATATTTGGAGTGTAGCTTGATGATCAAGGGATTCAATATCATCTGTGGAATAACATTTTCTGAGATAAGCTTTCAATTTGCCTGAAACAACTACAGACAAAAGGCGCTGTTTTTTAGAGTTTAAGTATTTGTTTTCTGCATCGCTAATATCACTCAGTAGTAGTAATTCGTCTTGATTCATTTTATATTAAAAAAATATTAATTTTTGAGACCATAATTAAACTCATAAAATACGCATTTAGTGTAAATTTCCACAATACTGGTAAGCGCACTTTGGCTAGGCAAGTGGTCACTGATTTGCAGCGTACATTTTAGTATGTTCAGACTTACATCATTGATATACTAATTAGCTCAGGTGCTAATTTTGCTTTAGTCATCAATGGCATTGATTTTGGAAATCTTTATTTTACCGAGTAAAGTAAAGGAGATTTGGGATATTATGAGCAATGTATTCATTATAAGCGATGTTAGCAAAAAATAGTTAATTAAGATTGTTTAATTAAGATAATTAAAGATTTAAAAAAAATTCCTATAAATGTCTATTTGTATATCTCTTAATGTGACGTCATTCTCTCTCTCTATCTCTCTCTCTCTCTCTCTCTCTCTCTCTCTCTCTCTGGAGTACCCCAGGGGTCTATTTTAGGCCCTCTCTTGTTTTTAATTTTTATTAATGACTTGCCTTTGTGTATCTCACAATCAAATGTGTGATGCAGTTTGTTTGCAGATGACGCTACTCTCAAAGTAAAGTACTCTCAGCAAAAATATCTACAATTAATTCCTGTTTGCAAAATAGTCTATTAGACGTCTCAAATTGATGCCGAGAGACTACATGATACCTAACCCATCTAAAACAGAGTGCATGTTAATCACTACACGTCAAAAGCACCAGCTAAACCCACCGCCACTTAGCCTTTCCCTTAACTGTGAGCTGATTAAACAAGTTAAGGAGCGCCGGCTGTTAGGCGTCATTATAGACGATCAATTGACATGGCATGCGCATGTAAACAGAGTGTGCAAAATTGTGTCCAGAGAAATCTATTTCTCCTTTCAAAACTTATTTACTTTACGAATTCGCCAACTAGAAAACTCTTCTTCAGCGCTCACATCCAGTCCCACATTGATAAGCATCTACAGTCTGAGACGGGTGTAGTGATGCGTGCTTAAAGAGGCTTAATTCCCTCCACTGGCGGGCAGCCAAACTAATCCTTCCTAATAGCAGAGACAGCACTGACGAGCGACTTAGGGCCCTTGACATGCTTCCGTTACGTAACCTCTTTTTGTTCACTAAGGGCGTGTTAATGTTTAAAGTCCGAAAATCCAGAACCCCGCGGTACGTCTCGGATTTGTTTAAGGATGCTAACACACCATACAAGACATCAAGGAACAAACTGTCAGTACCTAGGCCACGACTTGATATATTCAAAACTAGTCTGTCTTACTCAGGGGCCAAACTGTGGAACTCGTTTCCGGCCAATATTACCGAGGCATCTTCATTGTCCACCTTCAAGGCAAGACTATTCCAGCACTTAATTGAGCCGGCGAAAAAGCGCACGCGACTACTGCGTTCTGAATAATGACTGTTATCAAACATGCAAGTGTGTGGGCGCGTGTGTATGTGTGTGCGTGCAGTGTGCGGAACAGTGTGTTCTGTGCATATTTGTTTATGCTGGTGTGTGCATGCATGTGTGTGTGTGTGCGCGCGCGCGCGCGCGTGTGTGTGTGTGTGTGTGTGTGTGTGTGTGTGTGTATGTGTGTGCGTGCATGTATGTGTGTGTTGGGTTAGTCAGGAGGAAGTAAAACGTCTAGATAATCTTGACGTTTATGCTTACAGTTTTTGCGTTCAATGTACCGAATGTAGTCTTAACAGTGTGCAATGTATACTATATTATGTATGTGTTTATTATGTAGTTGTATTTCATGTACCGTGTGTAATGCATATTAGCCAGACGTGGGTCGGGACTGTGCTTCGTCTGACGCGGGGGTTGGTTGAAGGCCCCGGACATACATCACGATACCACGTTTGTCCCGGCCTTTAATCCAATGTTTGAGCCGTAGTGGGGTCTGACCTAACTCTGATTTACGTACTTCCGTGTGTGTGCGTGCGCGCGTGTGTGGGTGTGTGTGTGTGTGTGAGTGTGTGCAAGCGCGTGTGCGTGCCGGCGTGCCTGCATGCGTGTGTGTGTGTGTGTGTGTGTGTGTGTGTGTGTGTGTGTGTGTGTGTGTGTGTGTGTGTGTGTGTGTGTGTGTGTGTGTGTGTTGTAGGCCCTTTATACTTTTGTATTGTGACAAATTTCGAGTCGGGACCTGTCCGCGGCATGTCTGTTTTGTGACACCGACGTCATAAAGTCGATTTGAACGGGCCTGCCTGAGAACTTGTAAAATTAACACCCTAAGTTAATTTTCACTTCACAGTAACGATATCCGCGGACAAACTCAGCGCGATTGCCACGAATGCGGTTCAGTACAGAGCACAAAATCCAAACGCCGTTTTGCGGTACGGTTTTCCTTGCACTACAAGTTATCACGTATTAACAACCGTTGTCTTGGAGAAAGTCAACGCGTTCTCCACGACTGCAGTTGGTGTGAAGAGAATCCCAGCCATGAGAATCCCCCCCCCCCCCCCCAAGTTTTACGGCAGGCCCTTAACATTTCTGCTGGCTAGGAGACTTGCCCTCGAATAGATCCTCGTTAAAGGGTTTAATGTGTACTCATTTCAATTACAAAACCTCTTTCGAGTTCCGTATTGTTATTTCTCGTCACCCGACTACCTCCCCGTGCCAGGAGTAGGTGAGTTGCGCGCCTTCAGTCTTCCTTGGATGTGGTGGGTTAGCCGTTTATTATGCTCCCTCTCCGGAATCGAACCCTGATTCCCCGATACCCGTTAGCCAACGTGGCAGGCAGATCACCGACCATCGTCAGTTGATAGGGCCGGCAGACATTTGAAAGACGCTTCGCCGGCTCGAGGCCATGCGATCGGCACAAACGAGTCACCAAAGGACGGGGGCGCCGAACCCCGACTGGTTTTCAAGTAATAAAAGCGCTCCAGCTTTACATGAACGGCGACTGCAAGACAATGCCGAAACAACCTCAGAATAAATGGGTGTCTGACTCGGGCACCCAGAATTTTACACACATCCATTTTCCATAAGGATGGTAAAGAAAGTCACCCATTTTAGGGGTTTTGTGCACACACACACACACACACACACACACACACACACACACACACACACACACACACACACACACACACACACACACGCACGCACGCACGCACGCACTCACAAAGATACATTTACTCACAAATAATGGTAAGATTGAGCTGAGCCTTGGCAACATTCTGTGGCAGGAATGGATTTTTCAAAGTACACCGAATTAATCCTGAGTGATGAAGGAAGGGGTCAGGTTTAAATGTACAGGTCGGTGCAGAGTTTCCCCCGTCACACGATACCCCTGTCCATTCCACCAAAGGCTCTGGCACGGTGTTTCTTGAGGAACAGGTCAATGTTATCGGTTTCGACTCTTCATCTATGTAAGATCTCCTCGGTCCTTCTATTGTAGTTTCGTTGTCAGTTGGACCGTCTGGACAGGAATACAAAAATGTCGTTGTGATCAAGGTTTAAAATAAACTTTATTGTTTTCATTCCTACGTCACACAACCAATCCCTTAAACGCAAAGCTTACCATGCGACCTCGCTACAACAACAACAACATAAAAAATGGGAAAAACAAAAAACAACACTTGTTGCGACTAATGGCGGACTTCTTGTAGCCCTCTTTGTGACGCGTCTTGGATGTCAATTTTTGTTCTATAAAAGATAAACAGTTTGATCTAAAGTACAAGTGACTTAGTGTTGTTCGAAACAATAGGCACACTACTGAAGTCGTTTGCAGCACACATTTGCAGCAATAGTGGCAGTGGAACAGACCACTAAAGAAAGAATCTTTGAGGAATCGAAAGCACATGCCTCTGTGACTTTTTATTTTAATTTTTTTAATGCTGCTGGTCATGCAGGCGGTAGCGTCACAACAAGTCTTGTATTACGTCATAGTCTGTTATAATATGTGTGAATTCATTTGACGTCAGTCCTGTCTGGCGTGATCCAGGTCGGAAGATTTCATCTTGATTTCTCGTGGAGGAATGTGAAGGAATGAAAACAAATACGTTGTTGGTAGCAAGGGTTTGCTACACAGACCCCTGTAGGCCTGAGGGAGGTCAAAGGAACCATTGTACCCCGAAGTCCTTCGACCTTCGGGGTACAATGGTTCCGTTGACTTCCCTCAGGCCTACAAGGGTCCGTGTATCAAAACCCTGCTATTAATAACGTGTATTGCCATATGCATAACATTATAAATTGTTTGTGGCATATACACACAAGCATACGTAGTTCACACATAAAACAAATACACATCACAGTCAAACCGACGCTGACATACCAAATCACATACAGCTCTCATTCCTTATTTATACTGTAACCGCCTGGGCGCGCACACACACACACACACACACACACACACACACACACACGCACACACACACACAGACACACACACAAACACACACACACACACACACTCACATACCTCTAGATTGACAAAAAGAAAAAGAAGAAAACTAAGACTGATCGATCACGTACCCCCACAACCACCTAAAATAGGAGCTAATGGCATTGTGGACCAATAAACAGATAAAATGAATTAGAATAGATTAGTATCAATTAGTGCTTATTGTAATCTACCCAGTAAGCAAAGGTCTTCAGACCGACGTCGGCTGCAGTACACGGGCCCACTCCATCCGACATCGGCCCAGGAGTCTGTTGCTTACTGTAAGGTAGAGAGAAAGACATTTTCTGTGTAGCATGAAATCTCCTGGGAAGACAAAAGTGGCACAGCTGCAGTGCGGCTGAATTCAAACCGTACTTAGGGACAACAGCTGTCCCTGTTGCCTCCATAACCCGTTAAGAAGTATTTGAGAACAAAAACAAGTTTGTCAAAATACAGTCATTTTGTATTACTTATACCTGGACCTCTTGTGACCCTTGCCCTTTACAAGGGGCTATCCAAAGTAGTATGAATAGAATGGGTGACCATCTTATCATCAGGTATATATGTATATACCAAGGTTGGGTTGAAAGTAGAAAATAGCATCTGAACAAAACTATTTTTTGTTGTTGGTGTGTGTGTGTGTGTATGTGTGTGTGTCAAAATGTGGCTATTTCTACCTATTTCTTGCCCCCCTGTGACCTTTGAGAGAGGTCACTGATATTGACATGCTTAGAGAGGTCATGCCACAAAGTATCCTTGGGCCAAGTTTGAAGACTGTGGCTTAGATAGTCAATAAGAAAGTTCCAGTGTCAAAGTTTACCGCAGACGACGGATGACGAACAGGCGAAGGATGGACTAGTATATTCACCTTTGCAGTCGCAAGTAAGCCAAAATAAACAAGAAAGGCAAAGCCATTATGGCTCACGTGTGTGGCCTATTTACATATGTGTGACCTGTGTGACAATAAGAAAATGGCTGGCTTCTGCACAGGCCAAATCCATGTTTTCTCAAAATGTAAGCATTTTTCACACATCTGTCCACCCCGTGACCCTTGACCTTTGCGATAAGTCGACTAAATTAGTATGCATATGAAGGTCTTATCATCAGCCAACATTGTGCCAAATTTGATTGAACATTTCGCAAAATTGTTGATAATACTTACAATTTTATCAAACATTTGGCGGCCTCTTGTGACCCTTGACCTTTTCGAGGGGTCATCCAAATTAGTAAGCATATATAGGCCTTACCATCAGGTATCTTTGTACCAAATTTTGGATTTGAAGATGTGAATAGTATTTGAGGGAAAAAAAAACATCTTTTGTTAAAATATGGTTATTGTGGGAATATTTCCGGAGCTCTTGTGACCCTTGACCTTTCCGAGGGATCAACCAAATTAGTATGCATGGAAAAGTCTTACCATCGGGTATCTTTGTACCAAGTTTGGGTTTGAAGTTTTAAGTAGTAATTGAGAAACAAACAACTTTTGTCAAAATATGGCTGTTTTGGACCTATGTCCTGAGCTCTTGTGACCCTTGACCTTTCCGAGGTCTCATCCAAATTAGTAGTCATTAGTCTTACCATCAGGTATCTCTGTAGCAAGTTTGGTTTTGAAGTTGTGAATAGTATTTGAAAAAAAAATCTTTTGTCAAAATATAGCTATTTTCGAACCTAATTCCTGAGGTCTTGTTACCCTTGACCTTTCGGAGGGATCAACCAAATTAGTATGCACAGAAAGGTCTTAACATCAGATATCTTTGTACCAAGTTTGGGCTTGATGTTATGGATAGTATTTGAGAAAAAAATAAATTATGTCAAAATATAGCTATTTTTTACCTATTTCCTGATCCCCTGTGACCTTGACTTTTGCGAGAGGTCACGCAAATTGGTATGTTTAGAAAGGTCTTGCCACAAAGTATTCTTTAGCCAAGTTTGAAGTCTTGTGGCTTGAATAGTCTCCGAGAAAACGGCAACGTTACAGTTTACCATGGGCGACGGACGACAGACGACGGACGACAAACGGACGATCACTGGCCCAAAACATAGAGTCACTTTTGTTTGGCACGTGAGCCAATAAATAAATAAATTATTACACTGTAAAACAAAAGACGCCGAAAAACTTAGAACGATAGCATGTATGCAAGAGTCATAACACTTGTTGAGAGCAGTTCTTGCTTTCTCCTTGCTCTGAAGCCTCGTTCCGGATATGACGCCGTCTTCAAATGTTTATCTGTGTTACGGAGGGTCGGGGAGAACGTAGGCAGTAAACAGACCTAGCTTTTTCACGGCGAACTCTGAAATGGAATACACTCTATTATTTGGGTTTGTTTATCCCATGCGCATGCAGCCACTGCTACGTCGATCATTGTTCAGGATCGGTGGGTGCATGCGCAGTGGGGCTAAGATACTGATGAGGTCTCGTTTTCAACGAACGAATCTCAACAATGAACGAACGAAAACGACGTATCGCCGTATAACCAATGTGTACCAGAAGCGTGGACAACACTCCGAACATCTCCTCCGGGCTCGTGAAGATCTATGCTACTTGGAGATTTTCGGAGCGTTGTCTGCGTTATAACATTTCGTTGTTGGGAGTCTTTCGTAGCAAACGAAGCCTCACTACTCACTTACAAGCAATTCTCAGTACGTATGTGATGGTTTTGATCACTGGTGCTTGCGAAGGAATGACCCAGGTATACTGGCAAACAAATTCCTTCCCGTCGTCAGCGCGCTCCACGTTTACGAAGTTGAGAATTTTAGATCCAGACCCTGTAGATCCAGGACTTATCCACTGTAAGGTTACACTGGGTATCCCTTCATCTGTGATGGTGCAGGTGCAGGAGTAACTCACGCCTACGCCCACATACGGGGGACAGTCCGGATACTGCAGTGATCCTGGTAACTCTAGGATACCAAATCAACTATTATTGCTGAATGCTGGCTGAAGGAAGGGAGGGAGGGATGATCAGAGCAAGACAGGGAGGGATGGAGGAATTGATTGATTGATTGACTGACTGACTATTGACTGACACAATGACTGGCTATTGATTGACTGACTGGCTATTGATTGACTGACTACTGATTGACTGACTGATTATTGATTACTATTGATCGACTGGTTGACTTGACTATTGATTGACTGTTGATTGACTGACTGACTGACGATTGATTGATTGATTGATTGATTGATTGATTGATTGATTCAGTGAGTCAGTGATTGACTTTATTTTCAGGGTTTTTAATTGACAAACTAACAGACTGGCAGACTGACGGACGGACGGACAGACGAACGGTCGGCAGATGGACGGATCCACGGATCCATACCGGGTGAGAGAGAGAGATAGATGATGATGATGATGATGAAACGTTTTATTGACAGGATAAAGTTTTCGGCGAAACGCCTCTGAGAGATGATGATAATGATGATATATCGTTTTATTGACAGAATAAAGTTTTAGGCGAAACGCCTCCCTTACAAACTGTCCTGTTAGAAAAGATATATAAGAATAATAAGAATAAAAATACTTTATTATCTCAAAAAGAGAAATTCTTTTCGCCACCTCAGGTGCAACTCGCAATCACACACACTCACACAACATTTTTCAAACAAATGGACAATGGCTCGGGACGGGTGAAGCCCGTCGCCAAGGCGTCTAATGGCCGGCGCCAACGGCCCCAACCCGACCTGAACCTCCCTAACACAAGCAAACTAAAAATGGTTCTATCTTAATAGCTCTATAACACATAATATAATGTTTTTAAACTTTCTGCTTGGCTGAGACTAGTTACACAAATAACAAAAATACGCAAAATACAAACAAACAAACAAACAAACAAACAAAAACCGAATACTTTCACAGTTGCTACCTGGGGGCCCGTCGCCATAAGAACAGCGCCGGCTATTAGACAGTCGCTCCTGCGTAAACAGTCACCACCTTAATTATAACTTAACTAGTATATAACTTCATAGTCATTTTTAAAGCAATAGTAGTTAGGTTTTTTTTGTTGTTTGTTTGTTTGTTTGTTTTTTCTTTTTAGGACTACATCATTAACGTAAAAGCAGTCCAAAATGGTTTCTAAAGAGTACACACTGACACGTTGTTCAGTAAGAAATAGTCACTGCGTCTGGGAGGTGTCTGTCATCACTTCATTCGGCTGGAATGTGGGTCCTGAAGCTTGCTGGTACTCGCTTCGTTGCGGAATGCACTAGCGCTATTCCGTAGGCAGCGTGGCGTGGGAAGAGCCACTCCCGAGATGATGAAAGGGGAGGAAAGCACGTTGGTTGTATTGCCACAGCATAACGCGCGCTGTTCTTCTAATATCCGCATGGTACAACAAGAATCAGCGTGTATCAACTCAGTCGCAGCATCGCACAGCGGATAAAATCCAATTAACAGTCACAGCACATCAAATTGCCAGAAGTCATCAAAAAGAAATACCGGTCGTGATGTAGCATTGCAGGGCCTGACATCGTATATCAAACGAAGGTACAATGTCGGCTAGAATACTGCCGGTGGCGACCATTTCTGCCGGAGCGGACGGCCAGGAGATGTTGCATGGCCGCCATCTTGTCTTGTCCCGCCATCTTGTCTTGTATATATATATATATATATTATATATATATATATATATATATATATATATATATATATATATATATATATATATATATATATATATACTAGAGAGAGAGAGAGAGAGAGAGAGAGAGAGAGAGAGAGAGACTCAAGACTCAAGACTCAATCATTTTATTGTTTAGGCCATCGGCCCATCACATGAAAACTCTGGTAAAACGTACAACAACAACAACAACAACAACAACAACAACACAAATTACAAAATGCAAATAAGTTGTGCACACACTCCATGCCTATTTCATGCCGCGTCATTTAAAACGAAGTAAGTTGATTCTTGCCAATAATGGACCAGATGCGTTTTTTCAAAATAGGGCAGTGTTGGCAAACCCGTGAGCCACACAAATATCAGCGGACCTCACGGTGGCGTTTAATACTGTAATAAATGAATCGGGCAACATTCTGCACCAACTAAGCAGACGACTAAGGGAACCATAATTGGCATAAAGGGTGTATTTAGTAGAATAAACTTTTGTCTAAGGTCTTCAAGTGATCTGCAATGAAACAAAAAATGCATTTCGTCCTCAAGTGGACAGTTGCATAATGGACAAGTAAAGGCCAAATTGGTATCATTAGTATATCGGAATTTGTGCGTATTAATTTCTGAAGCCCAAAATCTAAACCGTATAAGAAGGTCCCGTAAATTTTTATTGTGAATATAAACGAAGTAGGTTTCTAAATATAAAGATGATTCAAAACGCTTATACACATTGAACCGTGGACTGTCTGCCAAGTGACTAAGCCAGACCTGCCCAAACGAATCAATCAATCTTTGTTTGTATTCTAGCAGAAACCTGTCAACATTGCCAACACCTTGGTTCTTCCACACAAAACCAAAACCATACCGGTACAGTTCATCATGAACACGAGTGACCCAACAGTTTTTTCCACTATTTTGTAAAGCTAGCAACATTTTGTACGCTTTAGAAGGAAGTCTGTGAGGCTCCATTTGTAACAGACGAAACCAATACCTTAGACAGCTAACCCTGGCATAGGTGTATAGTGGATATCGGCCGGTTTCGCCATAAACAAGGTCATTAATTTTGGTGTTCGTGGACTTACATTAAGCAGCTTTTTGAGTGAAAAGAGATGTAATTTCTCAATCTCTTCGTGCCTGTACAGACCCCATACCTCTGAAGCGTACAACAATATGGGCTTAATCTGGCAATCAAACAGCTTGAAAATTATGGTTGGAGAAAAGTCCCCAGTCTCCACAAGATCTTAAATATTTCTGTAGTGCCCCTCCGTGCTCTAGTACAAATATCACCAAAAGCTCTGGAAAATGACTGTCGGGTAGAAAAATACAGTCCTAAATATTTATAAGCATTAACTACTGACACTTGTGTACCTTTAATAAACCACTTCTCTGTGCGTGCTAAGTACTGTACGAAAGACAACAATGTTTGACTTGGCCAGGTTAACAGACAAGTCCATAGCATCAGCATTTTTAATCAAAATATCAAGCTGATTTTGCAGACCACGTGGTGTGTCTGACACAAGTACTACGTCATCTGCAAACAATAAAATAAAAACTTCAACTAAGTCTGGGAGAAGCTGAACACCATGTTTTCCATTATTCATAATTTCAGTGGCAATTTCGTTAATAAACAAGGAGAAAAGAGCGGGCGAGGTTATCTCCCCCTGCTTCAAGCCTCTAGGGCAGAGGAAGAGATCAGTTGTGGTAAAAATGCCTTGTATACGTTTTTTTATCGTATTATTTTTCTTTTCTTTTTTTGAGTAGTCAGTGTGCTCACTGAGGCTTACTGCATAGTTCAGCTATTTTTGTTTCCTGCAAGCCTGACCGGAATTTAGTGTGTATTTACCGCCAGTAGTAAGAGGCGAGGCTGTGTAACACGGAAGAACGTTAAACAAAGGCCAGATGTTGTACTCAGTGACCGCACCTCGCCTAGGGTCGGTTTCTCCCTTCTTTTTAGAGCTCTGCTACGATGCCAGACAGCTGGTTACTGCGGAGTATTTTCCCTTGACAGGAGATTTGATTTGGGTTGTTAACTACGTAGTCTTGTAAAAGTACGATTTTTCATCTGCAAGAGGTTTTTGCAACAATATAGTGTTTGAAGTGCTCTAAGTGTTG
This sequence comes from Semisulcospira habei, assembly GCA_036245525.1. Lineage (NCBI taxonomy): Eukaryota > Metazoa > Mollusca > Gastropoda > Semisulcospiridae > Semisulcospira > Semisulcospira habei. The sequence continues at coordinate 74,830,752 of BTPG01000002.1, read as the reverse complement.
GTAATAGTTTCCGAATTTACCAAAGCGTATTTAGCTAGGAAAGTAATGTTCTATCCCATGGAAAAGTGCTTCACCATTTTGTAACACGTAATGATTTTGGTCGGGCGAGCGACTTTCCGCTTCCCGTGAGCTTTTCGGCTAGCGAAAAGCTCCCGCTGCTGTCGGCCTTTGGCTTAGACGGCGGTGTGGTACCTGTTCTGCGGAGATAGGTGGATTTGAGCGGTTGTTATCCACGATCGCTTCTACAGTTGCTGTTTCGACTTAGCCGTTTTTCCAGAGTTCTCTACAAACCAGCATTTTGGACTCTGTCATTTTTCTGAGCCCTCCTTTGAACGGGAATCCCGGACTCTGTCGTTTTTTTGGAGTCTTCGGACTTTGCCATTTTTCTGGCGGCTCTCCTTTATAACGGGCGCTCCGGACTCTGCCGTTTTTTTGTAGTCTTCCTTTGTAACGGGCGCTTCGGACTTTGCCATTTTTTTGGAGTCTTCGGACTCTGCCATTTTTCTGTAGTCTTCCTTGATAACGGGCGTCTCGGACTTTGTCGTTTTTCCGAGGCTTCCCAATACCAAAGGACGTTTTAGACTTAGTCATTTTTTTGGAGTCTTCGGACTCTGCCATTTTTCCAGATAGTTAGTTATAACGGGCGCTTCGGACTCTGCCATTTTTCCGAGGTTTTCCTTTATAACGGGCGCTTCGGACTTTGCCATTTTTCTGGCGGCTCTGCTTTGTAACGGGCGCTTCGGACTTTGCCATTTTTCCGAGGTTTCCCTTTACAAAGGGCGCTTTAGACTTAGCCATTTTTTTTGGCGTCTTCGGACTCTGCCATTTTTCCGAGGTTTTCCTTTATAACGGGCGCTTCGGACTTTGCCATTTTTCTGAGGCTTCCCTTTATCAAAGGACCTTTTGGACTCTAACATTTTTCTAGATTTCCTTTACCAGGGGTGCGTCGGACTTAGCCATTTTTTTGGAGTCTTCGGACTCTGTCATTTTTCTTAGATAGCTATCCTTTTGAAGGGCGTCTCGGACTCTGTCGTTTTTCTGAGGCTTCCCCTTTACAAGGGGGCGCTTTGGACTTAGCCATTTTTGTACAGGTCTTCTTTTAACAAAGGCCTCTCTGACTTAGTTACTTTTATAGACTTTCTTTTATAAAGGGCACTTTGGACTTTGTTATTTTTGCCGAGGCTTCCTTTATCTAATGGCCTCTCCGACTTAGTTATTTTACTAGATTCTCCTTTGTTCGGACTTTGTCATTCTTTTTAGAGATACGACTTAGATTATTAGTACTGTGCTGCGCTACTGTAGTAACACCTGAGTACATTGTGACCAGCAGAGAATATATTTTTCTCAAACGGCCTCATGCCGGGGCATTTGTTGTCGCTTTAGCCTTATTAGCCTGTACTGCAATATATATACGAAATGCGATCTTCGTTTCACATGTTTTATTGTAGTTAGTATCGAGTGCGAGTGACTGTGCTTGTGTGTGTGAACTTGGCATCCTGACACGAGCAAACATTTACATACACATTCACCGGTCACACAAACATTGCACACGGTCAGCGACGCTACAGATTTTGGTGTCGAAGGCTGGGGTGAGGCGACACTACATAATTTTGGTGTCAGAAGGGCGACATTACATAATTTGGTGTCAGAAGGGCGACATTACATAATTTGGTGTGCAGAAGTGGGATTAGGCTGGTGCATTGTACTTTCAGATCGGGCAGATAAGAGTAGCGTGATAGGTCTCTAGTACTTAGCGGTCCGTAATATACTGATTGACTACGTACGTTCTATTTTTTTGTATTGGTTGTTAATACCGTCTAACGTTATTGATACAGAAGTAAGACGATAGATTTTTTTTTAGAAACCGCAGACCAGGGTATAGTAGAAAGGACAGCAAGAAGTCGACAGCGGCAGCAACGAAGCAGATCGAAGAGCCGAGTACCACCCTTGAGTGGATGGGAAAAGCAGCAGCGGACTCTGAATTGACATAGACCTCGGTGGAGCATACACCGCAGCGGAAAAGCTACATCACCGACGAACTTCAGTGACAATTGTTAGTTGGCACCATGTCTTCGGCGGATTCCGACGAGGAAGATTACGAGGCATACGTCCCCGACAGTGAAGGGATCAGTATTTCCCATTCAGGCATGAGCGCAACAGATCACTGGCAAGTAGCAGGCGGGGTGATGGAGTAGCAGACGCTATTATATCAAGACATTGGATTGGGGCAGTCGCACGTAGGAGTGACCGCCAGCACGGCATGCGACAGACAGCGAGAATTAACGGAGCGAACTAGGAAATGACGACAAATGGAAAAGCAGATCGCCGAGCTGAGTACCATCCTGGAGCGGATGGGAAAAGGCGCAACAGACACTACCAGGGGAACATACCCAGACGGACACTACCGGGGGAACATACCGAGACGCTGAGGCGGTAGAATACGCAGCGAAACCGAAAACCTTCGGTGTGAGCAGACGTACCAGCGGGCAGCTAACACGAGCAGACATTGAAGAACCGGACCAAGACAACACCCCTTCCGGTCATGAAGGCAGAGGAAGCTCTTTGCGCTGGACAGGTCATCACGGGGTTGAGTGGCCATCATCCCCGAGAGTTTGACTTGCCCAGGGCGGGTGATGAGAGTAGTGAGGGAGAGGGGAACTCGGTTTCAAGCCATTGGAGTAAAGGATCGGGCGAAATGGAGGGAGCTCATCCCGAAGAATGAGGTCTTCTGCATTTGCCGAACAGCGACTGGTCCAATCGGGGGGAACACACCGCCTGTTCCACTTCGGGTTTCGAGGTCACCCGGGCGCGCAACTTTAGGCCCCAGGAAAGGGGCCTGGGACCTCGGCAGTGGTGCGAGACGTATCGGGCCGTCGTCGGTAAGATCCACTGGTACAGTGGTGGGAGACGCAGGATACCTCCCGGAAAATTCCACTGGTGGCGGGGGTGCAGGGACGAGCCTGAGGACAGGCCGAGGCTGCACACTTAGTAACCGATGGCCACTTGCTAACTCCAATGATGCGAACCGAGTACGAGAACAACACCCTAGAAAAGCCAAGAAAGACACGATTTACAACGGGAAGTCAAGTTTCCGTGACTTTCGAGTATAATTCGAGATGGTTGCCAAAACGAACCAGTGGGATGAGGAAGAGATGGCAACAGAGCCGGCGACGAGTCTAAGAGACCTGGCAGTGAGCGTATTAGCTGATTACTGCCCAAAGAGCAGTAGGGTGACTCCCAGGCCCTCGTTCAAGCTCTGAAGCCAGACACGGACCAGTTGATCAGACGGAAATTCACAGAGAAGAACTGAAAACTAGACTCAAGAAAAGGAAATCGCCCAGGGATTGGAAAAGGACCGTACGCAAGGCATACCTCTGTGGGCCTATGCTACACTATGGGACCAGTTAACGCTAGAGGCGTTCTTTGACTCCATGAACGACACAGAGCTTGAGTGGAGCGTGCGGCAAGAATGGCGACATAGCAGCCACAGCGGCCAACTATCTTAGGCCGCTGTACACTCAGAATAGCTGCCAGACAGAAAAGGATCTGACTACGAATGATGAAGAATGCGAGGAAACGGGCGATGATGGAGGCTGTCCGGACGCGGAACTGCCCCCATCTCCCTTTCTACGCCGGAGCAAGAGAGCACGTAAACTACCTCAGCGGTTTCTCGACTTGGCGGATCCATGGTGGTTGGTCATCACCACCGAATCGGCGACACAGGCGGACGGAGTGAGTCCCTGCTGCACAAGTCCGGGAGGCAGGGTATAGCCCGCGCCCGGCCGAAGAGGATTAGAAGCCGGGGAGGCAGGGTGGCCCGCGCCCCGCAAGACAACCAACGCTGCAGGACCAAGGACCTTCGTCGTGACGTCTTAGACTAACACGGAAATTTGTTAGTGTAACTGTGTAGTGTAAGTGAGCTAAGTTAGAAAAAGAAACACTTTAGGACTGGTAAGATTAAGCAAGTGAATACTTTGGACAAGATTTGGAAAATATTTGGAAACAAGAAAAATCAACGTGAGTGACATGACTTTTTCAGTGAACGGTGTTAATTGAACTTCAAGATTATTCAAGAACTTTCGCCGACATCCACGGATAGATCGATACGGGTAACCGCGTGCCTTATACACTTCATTATTTTTTTAATTTTCTTGTTTGCAGCCGGGCGAGTTTTGGTTTTGCATGACGTGGTTGTTTTTATGCTGAATATTGATTTTTGTTGTTGCTTATATTGGTGATTAGGTAATCGTAGCTATCGAATCTATAGTTGCAGGCTTAGTAGTGATGTAGTTTGATTTTTTTGTTGGTCTTATTTTGCCGGTCGAATTGTTTTCTCTCGACCGACACCTGTGTCAGACGACACACCTGAGGTTCGTCGACGATTTTTTTTTTTTTTTTTTACCAGGTGTTTTGTTTTTACCTGGGTGGATTCTTTTGTGGTGACTGTCACCTTAAAATGGGGGTGTCGTGTTTTTTTTAAGCATTAATTTTTTTATGATTGTTCTGGTGTGCTTTGTAACGGCATACGTTTTGGATTATGTAACCGTAGTTTTAGTTGATTTTTTTTGTGCATGATGGTGTTTAGGTTTTGATTTTTGGTTTTGTTGTTTGCTTTGAAGTGTGAGATAATGATTGATTGTGATCGTTTGCACTGAATACCTGAGGTACTATGGTATTGGAGTCAGTTGTAACACGTTAGTCAGGTGTTTTTTTTTGGTTATTGCAACGGCGATTTTTTTTTTTTTTTTTTTAAAGTTGTGTTGCCGTATGACAATTCAAGTTGGTAGAACTGTGTTTTGTCGCGCAGCGACTTGTGAACCAATACTTGAATTGATTTGTGTGCGTGTTTTTTTCTTTGTATGCCTTGGTTGTTTTTGTAGTCATTTTTACCACTGTGTTTATAGTATGTTTTTTTTTTCGATTGAGGACAATCGCTGAGGAAGCGGGGGGTAGTGTGGTAAAAATGCCTTGTATACGTTTTTTTATCGTATTATTTTTCTTTTCTTTTTTTGAGTAGTCAGTGTGCTCACTGAGGCTTACTGCATAGTTCAGCTATTTTTGTTTCCTGCAAGCCTGACCGGAATTTCAGTCACACTTTGGCCGCACCTCACACGAGCTTTAACCACCTTGTACATGCTTTGAAATGTCTGCAGCATCCTGCCATTAACGCCCCTTTTCTTAAGAACTGTCCATAATTTAGAACGTGATAAATAGTCAAAAGCTTTCTGAAAATCTATAAAAGCAACGTACAATTTTTTTTTATTGCGGGTAAAATATCTTTGAATCATAGAAAATAGAGTGAAGATGTGATCAATAGTAGGGTGATCTCTTCTGAACCCAGCCTGCACTTCTCCCAGCACATCATGACTTTCGGACCAATCGGTCAAACGAGTAATTAAAATGAAACTATAAATTTTACTACAGACAGCGAGTAGTGAAATGCCACGATAATTATCAGGTACATCCATATTGCCCTTTTTATGGATAGGCTGGATGATCGCTTCTGACCAAGACTCAGGGTACAGGCCTGTGGAGAAAATGTGATTAAACAGCTTCACAAGAAATGGGACAATCACATCAGAGGCATGCTTAAAGACTTCAGGAATGAGACCATCAGGACCAGCAGCTTCGTTATATTTTAGGTGCTTGATGGCCTCATTATTCACTTCCTCTATTGAAATATCTGCGTCTAAGTTTTCATCTGTTGACATGTCAGAACTACTGAATAAATTGTCAGCCCCATTTGAAACGTCAATTTGATCTGCACCAAAAACTTTCTTAATAAAAGTGCACAAACCATTGCTCTTCAGAAACTGCTCCGCAAAAAGCCCTTTTTGAAAATAATTTCTATAACGAGAATCAGTTATGTTATTCTCTATCTCCTTCCTCGTCTGTATTTTATGACATTTCTGTTTAATTTGTAACAGCTTTTTATAATCTCTTCTTTTTTTCACAAAACCCGTTCGGTCAGCAGAAAGGCCAAAATACTTAAAATCTCTCAAGCTCTTTCTGACCTCTGCACGCTTGTTTTTGCATTCTTTATCAAATCAGTCACGACTATGCCTTGTCTTGTCAACACGTATTTTTGTCTGCATCAGCAGCATGGTTAAGTCCTGAAAAAAACATGTCAACAGAAGAATTTATTTGTAGTGATCATGCTTTCTGCATCCTGCATGAGTTGACCTACTTCTACAGAGTGCAGTTTCTACAGAGTGCAGTGCTTAACGAATTGGCCAAGCAAGTCTTCCTACCATTTCAGTTTGTGCACAAAAACAGGGTCAGGTCGCCGGAGAGTGGGCTTGTCAACAACACACTGTGACAGTCATATGACAAGAATCAATCTTTTCTTCTACATTTAACTTTTTGCACAAGAACGCTACTGAACTGGACATGATGAAATAATCGATTACACTACAACCTTCCTGGGAAATGAAAGTATAGTTGCCAGGTATATCCCCGTCACATGCCCCATTCAGTATGTGGAGATCGAACCCTGCACAAAACTGTAGCAAGGAAGTACCAAAGCCATACAACGTTGTCCTTGGAGATAAGAATAAAGAGAATTCTGCAGCTTTTTCATTGTCTTAAGTTTAACCTAATTAATTAACTAATTAAGGCCATTAACCTCCACATGGCCGTTTCTCTCAAAACAAACCAGATCCATATAGTGCACTCAGTAAAAATAGACTAAAGACATTTCACGCCTCCCCCTCCCCCATAAGGGGGCCTTCAATTAAGAAGAGGGTTCACAGATCGGCTTAATATACTCAAAACCATATTTACTACCAAAGGAACAAATGTGTTTATAAAGTTTGTTTTACTTTTTATTTATTTATTTCATTATAAAATGAACCAAGATGAAATTTTATTATTGAGTGATATCAGCGCGGTAGAGAACAAAGACTTTGACTCAAAATGGGAATGTCTTTTGTCTGTAGTTGTTTCAGGGAAATCCAAAACGTATCTTGGAAAATGTTATTCCACAGAAGATATAGAATCTCTCACCGCTGATGAGCTAATCAAACTACATGCTAAATATGATAATCACATTGCTTCACTAATGACTCGTGATTTGAGTCGGTCTTTAGTGTGTTTATACACAAAAGCTGTGAGTTACGCCCTTCCTGTAGACATTGAAATTCTCACAAATGACCTTGAGAGCAACCCCATAGTAACAAGTTCAATCGGCAAATTAGCATGCCTTATGTTCTACAGGTTTGGTAATTATCTTGTGCCGGTGGTAGCTTTGCTCATTATGGGGAGTCATATTGATTTCTCGAAATTAAATTTGTTTGGAAAAGAAATGATGGACGACCCCCAGACGACCCCACAATTGAACCCTGTCCCCAACCCCGTTCCGACACAGATTCAAACTGTGACCAAAACTAAAAGCCCAGGTCCGATAGAGGCTGGGAAAAGCTTGGCTGAATGGAACAGACAAAAAAGAATACAGCTTTAGGCGCTAACTGCTGAAAAAGCTCATGTAACTGACCCACCGTCAGGACCAGCAGGTCTGTTAACAACCCCATCGGTTTCACCCCCGTCTCTCCCACATCAAGTGAGAGACTATCAACCGAGTCTAAACCTGAAACAACAAAACATATAGTTGCCGGATTTGTTGTTGGATTTGGTTACATAGGTTACACACTATGGAAAAATATAAACTGCAGACTCGATCAGTGTCCAAAAAATTAGAAACTCCACAAACAAAACCAGAAGTCACCACATTACAAACAATACCCAAAGTTGTCAACCCATTTGTCATGCAGTATTTGTTATTTTAATTTTTATTGCATTAGAAAATGAGCGAATCAAAAAACTTAATGAACCCTGTGTATCACTCTGCCATAATTAGAGGACTAGCTGTTGCTTACTCTATGCTGGGAAAAAGTCTTCTCAAAATAAAATCGGCAGACTTGAGTAGATTGGATTTGGAAGATTCAGCTAAGCTAATTGCAGTTGTCACAGCTTCAATTGCCACAAAAGACTTTCTCGTCAAGCAAGGAATTATTCCCGAAAATGTTTCTATGTAAATAAAATAAGTATGGCGACTTTAGCTATTATGATTGGAGGCACCATGGTCAATGCCTGGCTTTCAGTGGGTCAAACTATCTCTTTTCAAAAGTGGGTAGAGAGGAATCTGCAGAAGAAATGAGACAACACAATCAAGCGTCTGAAAATCTGGCACAAGCCCAGCAGGATTATGAAAAGCAACGAATAGAGAAACTTGATTTTATCAATGAAAAACTCAGACTTGAAGGTCACGCGCAGCATACATTTTCAAATGCCGATGACACAATCCATGAATATTTTCACATTACAGGCAATGACATCTCCACCCCAAAACCGAAACTTAGTGATTACTATCAACCAAGCGCACAACAAAGAATCAGGGAGATAATTTTTGTTCTAGTGGGAATCACATTTGTTTATTTTATGGGAGTTTATATTGCTAGAAAAAATTACAGACCCCGAGGTCGAAAATAAACTATCAAAAATATATTACTCCCCAATTGGATATTGGAAGGGAAACACCGCAATTCAAAAATTACACACGGCTTTGAGCGGAGACGTATCACTCAATCAAATAAAAAAAATGGTTACAAAGACAATCAATTTGGCAGGTTTATCTTCCTGCGCCAAGAAAAAGAACAAGACCTCATTTTGAAAACACTACTCCCAATGACACGCATCAAAAGGACCTCCTGTTCTTACCACATGACACAATAAGAAAAAAGCGTTACAAGCATGCATTAACTGTTGTTGACATAGCTTCAAGGTACAAGGACACTGAACCCATAACTGATAAAAATGCTAGTGCGGTTGCGACAGCGTTATCAAGTATCTATAAAAGAGGCCCTTTTAAATTTCCCAGGCTTGTTCAAATGATTGTACATTGCTTAAGGTCCCGACAGCAACAAGGCTTTCTCAGGACGTGCCTGCACTGCTTGTGAAAAAACTAAACAGAATATTGAATATATGTCGCCAGCCGGTCCAATACGTTAAATAAACCTACGACATGGGGCCTAAATAAAGGTAAGACCATTTAGCAACACACATCCAATATCAAGAGCTACAGGCAGCGCAGACAGTAGGGAGAGTTTAAAAAAGTCAAATACAGGTGAATGGACCAAGGGTAGACAGAAACACATGCCCCAGAATAAAAGGGAAAACCCACCCTGTGGGGCTGACCAGGGTGACCCTGGGAACTAAAAAGTAGTTAACCCCAGGCTTGTTCAAGTCGATGACGGGAGTGAGTTTAAGGGCACTGTTAATCAGTTATTTGCAAAGCTTGGTGTACTAGTGCTGCGTGGCATTCCAGGTGTACACAGATCTCAGGCAATAGTTGAAAACTTCAACAAGCAATTATCTGATAGACTTTCAAGCTACCTGTATTCAAAGGAACTCATGCATGACACGCGTAACTCTGTGTGGGTAAAGAGATTACCGTCGGTGATAAAAGCAATGAATAGTGAAGGACGCCCAAAGCCACCCGATGCTATTAAATTGAAATCAATACCGTTAGGACCTCCGGCGTCAGGCTCAGGGCCGCCAGACACAGGTTTGTTTACAAAGCAAGTAAGATATTTATATCAGCCTGGTGAGTCTGAGAATGACGTGAGGCGCAGGACAACCGACCCCATTTGGTCTACGTCTGTACACAACATAAAAAGAATAATCCCCAGCGCTGGTGTGTCAATATATTATCTGTTTGAGCCTGCGCCGAGAGGGCATTTGTCACAGAAGAATTACAGATTATTCCCTCAGACACTGTTACTCACTTTTGACCAATTTGTCAATCAGTTCATCAATCAGTTTATCACAAATACCTTCAGATAACTTGAGCCTGTAGTGCCCAGGCGCATAAGCCTTTTCCTTGGTGTGAAACGCACATTTTGTGTCCCCTACTGCAAGTGACTTCTTATTTGTTTGGATCAATTCAAGATTGTGTTTGTTTGACTCCTGTGACTTGTTTGGATAATCAGGCATTAGTTCTCCATCTAAAACGTGCTTGTAATGTCCATGAGGAATGTCTTTATTTTTATCACTTTGTTTTTTGATACCTTTGGCTTTCGACTGACTGCCTTTCTGGTGCAGTATAGAATACATTTTTGATCTCAGTCCAACGTACTCAACTATTGGCACACCATTCAGTTCGTCTTTAATCTTTCCAGGCACTTTCTTGTTTTGTGTGCTGTACAGCGGGTGTTCCTTAGGGTAATCAGACGTGTCATATATGTGTAACTCTGTTTTCATGTCTTCATAAAAGTCTTCAGTAGGCACATCAATGATCATAGAGTCAGTGTCAGTGTATAACAGACGGCACTCAGGATACTTTGGTTTGAAGTAATCATAATAAAATTCGAGCATCAACAGTTTTGATAACTCAAGAATTGCCACACCAATGAATACTGGCTTGTCCATTTTAACAATCTTTTTTTTTGAGTGACACTGCTTATAAGGATGAATAAAACTATTTATAACCTGTGTACTGTGGCTTACCTGTAAGTTTAATTGCACCCGATTCAGTTGTGACAATTCTCACATCTTTGCAGTGATGAGGATTTTCCATTGTCTTTCCAAAACAGGCATTGTTCATAAGCTTAAAGAAGTCTTTGTCAAATGCAGTGTTGCCATCTCTTGCACGCAGGGTTGTGTTTTTCATTATGTAATCTTTCATGAAAGCACACTGGTCAAAGCTTATGCCTCTGTTAACTTTCTTTAGTATTAACCCAAGTCTGATGTAAAACTGCAGTAAGCGATAGTGACAAACGTAATTGAATTTATCACTCAGATTCAGCACAAGTTTAGTGTCTTCTTTTTGCCTGTCAAACTCTTTTTTCTCAACAGCTAATGGATAATCATTGTGGTAATCGTGTAGGTGGTGTGGGTACTCCAGGTCTACTTCAAAGATCCAACCCTTCGCATCATTTCAGTCATGATTCATAATATAGTTTGTTAACTGTGTTATGTCATACTGTGACAAATCATGCAGTTCAAAGTTTTTCAAAGGCAATAACTCACACATCGCCCAGCCATACAAACTGTTAGCGTCCACGTTCGTAATGAATGACCTTGACCTTGAGGGGTCAAAACCCTGGTCGGGGCATCAAGATATTTGTTGTTGGCCTTGGCATAGTTGTTTGCGGCTATACTAATGCCTCCTCTCAATCCGCGTTTCACCATTTCACCCATCTTGCGATCAGACAACAGGTCAATAGATATCTTACTGAATTTTTTTAAAAAGCATCCCATGTCATGCCAGGACTAGTTATGTAGCGAGCCAGGTCAAGTCGGTAGTGCAACAAACCCTTTTCACGGTAACTTTCAAATATGTCTAATATAATAATAATTACGGTATTTATAATGCGCTTATCTTATAATAATTATAACTCTAAGCACACACTCACAACTCATGCATGCATGCCCACGCTTGAGACGTGACAACAACACACGTACCACAAATAGTGAAATACATTACGTATGCTAGCAAACAAACGTCAGCTTTCAAGTACTGGTCATGGTAGTCACCAATCGTTTCACACCCTAATTTACCCCATGCATCGAGAGGGTGTTGGTATTCAGAGTCAGAAATACCTTTACCATTTAGTGTAGAATAAAATTCCTCTTTTGGTGGCAGTGTCCTTTCTTCAAACACAACCCACTCACTGATGTACTCGTATGGATAGACACCTTTCTTGATTAACTCAGGCTCAAAATATTTACTTGTTATTGGAAACTCAGTCAGTCCTTCTGCCAGACTAGCAAGACCTAAAGACAAATGTTGCATCAAGTCATAAAACACTAATTTGTTGTCCAGCCTAAAAGTCAGATATTTTTCAGTTGTCTGCGCAATACAACTAATGTTTTTGTAAAAATCATCTACAGCACGCATGATAATGTGAGAATCATATCCTTTGAGATTGTGAAAAAAGATTGGTAATTTGTATGTCTTAGGATCTATTTTTAATAACAAGTTACAATTGTTATGCGCAGCACCTCTGTAATGCCCAGTTATGTGATCATGGTCACGAACTGTATCATCTCGGAACAACCAGTGATTCAAAATCAGCATACACTACAAACGGCAGCTTTTGCTGATTCCCATAGTTCTTAAAATATACTTGACTACCAGGATCTGAGTACTTAAGTACTGTTTGTATGTCATCAGCTGACCTACAGTGCTGGACATATGTGTGTGCTACTTTAATAGAGGAAAATCTTTGTAAACATCTTTTACACACTTCCTGTTTGCCATTGTAGTAAAACTGTTGCCGCTAGGGTTTCACGTGAAAGAAAAACAGAAGATAGTGGTAGAAAACCCTTTAAAATAGAAACAAATAACGACGTTTCGGATCAAAGATCCTTCCTCAGGTGACATGGAAACAAACTTAGAACAGAAAAGAACACCAGAAAGAAAAGACGTCATCCTGTATAGAGAGAATTTAGAATGACGTAAAAAAAAAAAAAAAAAAAAAAAAAAAAAAAAAAAAAAAAAACCCACACACACACACACATAATGACGCAAATACACATGCACAAAACACGTAGCACAAAACTTACGTCTATATACATACACGTCACTGCATACATTCGCATTCACTCGTGCCTACTGCAGCTCACGCACATGCACACACACACACACACACACACACACACACACACACACACACACACACACACACACACACATACACACACACTCAAAGGTAGCATCCAGTATCAACAGTGAGGTCAAGCCTGGCACCAACTACCCATCAGGCCGAGCATACATCCCTAGGGGCGAATGTTCAAGCCGCGCGGATGGTAAGTGCCAAGCCTGTCCGCGAAAAAGGATTCTGTCATTTTGCGGCGGATGAAGTGGGATGTATTTTGCCAAAGGATGCGTATGCTGAAATGTGTGAGGCTATGAGGCGGTTCGTTGAAATGACGTCCAACCTGGTTGTTGTATCCGAGGCGGATCGAACGAACATGCTCCTCGCAGCGTTCAGGGAGTGTACGGTATGTCTCCCCCACATACAACATCTTTGGGCAGTGAGAACATGAGATGACATAGACAATATCCGATGACTGGCATGTGAATGATCGGTGGACATGAAAAGATGACAGGGGTCCGGTGATGACGGGGGATGTGTTGATGTACGGACATGCTTTGCAGTGTGGTTGCTGACAAGGGTGTGTGCCAGGTGGTAAGGTGTTAGATGCGCGAAGTGAACTGTGAACAAGATGGTCGCTTAGGTTAGTGTCACGTTTGTAAGCGACCAGCGGAGGCTCAGGAAATATGTCTTTCAATACTGTGTCATTCTGAATGATGTGGAAGTTCCTGAGGAGAATGTTTTTGATGGGGATGTTGTGAGGATGATACGTGATACACAGGACCGGCCGGTCCTCTGCAGCACTGTGAGTTTTCTCCCTCAAAGCTTCACTTCTGCTTGTGGCCTCAGCCTTAGAACGAGCGGTGTTGACGATGTCTTGGGGGTATCCCTGGTGTGAGAAGAAAGTGGCCATGGTTTGGGTCTGGTTGGTGAAGTCGTCGTCGCTGCTGCAGATCCGACGGAGTCGCAGAAATTGGGAGAATGGGATACCGTTTTTGGTGGCGGCAGGATGGCTTGATGAAAACTGCAGGTAAGTGTGGGCGTCGGTGGGCTTGTAATGGACGGTAGTATGGAGTTTGTCAGAGTCGGCTTTGGTGGATATTCGGATGTCGAGGAAGGGCACAGACTCCTCGGAAATCTCATGCGTGAATCGGAGAGACGGATGAAACGATGAGATGAAATTGATGAATTGAAGTGTGTCAGTCATGCTTCTTGAGGTGACGCCCAAGCAGTCGTCGATGTAGCGCTTGAAGAGATCTGGCAGAGGTCCAGTGTATTGAGTGAAAATCTTCTCCTCCACGTAGCCCACAAACAGACAGGCATAGGAGGGCCCCATTTTAGTGCCCATGGCGACTCCTTTTTTCTGTTTGTAGTGCTGACCCATAAATTGAAAGGAGTTCATGGACAGCACCAGTTCGGCTAAGCGGAGGATGGTTGTGGTGTCGATCTTCAGATGATGTTTGCAGATGAAATGTTTCAATGCTATTAGGCCGTCTACATTAGGGATGTTGGTGTAAAGAGCCTCTATGTCCATAGTGAATAAAATCTTGTGTGTTGCTGCGTCAGGGAAGGTGAAGCGATCCAAAAGGTGAAGGGCGTGGTTAGTATCTTTTACATATGTGGGAAGAGCACGGACCAATGGCTGGAGGATGGAGTCGATGAACTGGGATATAAGCTCTGTGGGACAAGAGCAAGCCGAAACAATGGGGCGACCCGGTGTGTCTGGTTTGTGGATTTTAGGGAGGACGTAGAATCTTGGCTCCTTAGGCTCCCTCACCACGAGTGAATTGGCCTGCGATGGTAATTTTCCCGCAGTAATGGCGATGGTAATGGTTTGCCTCACCACTTTGTTGTCAGACGCGGTTGTCTTAGCAGGGATAGGTAGGTAGAACTCGCCGTCCTGTAACTGACGTTCAACCTCTTTGACGTACAGATCCCTACGCCAAACTACTACCGCGCCACCTTTATCCGCTGGTTTAATGACGATGTCATCACGTTTCTTCATTTCCTGAAGAGTCTTCATATCGGCTGTGGTCATGTTAAAATGCTTGACTGGCTTAGATCTGATCATGGCCACGTCATCTTCACATCTGTTGATGTATCTTTCCAAGGCTTTGAATTCACCTACTTTTGGCGTCCACATGCTCGGTTGATAAGGAATTTCAATTTATGGGTCAGCACTACAAACAGAAAAAAGGAGTCGCCATGGGCACTAAAATGGGGCCCTCCTATGCCTGTCTGTTTGTGGGCTACGTGGAGGAGAAGATTTTCACTCAATACACTGGACCTCTGCCAGATCTCTTCAAGCGCTACATCGACGACTGCTTGGGCGTCACCTCAAGAAGCATGACTGACACACTTCAATTCATCAATTTCATCTCATCGTTTCATCCGTCTCTCCGATTCACGCATGAGATTTCCGAGGAGTCTGTGCCCTTCCTCGACATCCGAATATCCACCAAAGCCGACTCTGACAAACTCCATACTACCGTCCATTACAAGCCCACCGACGCCCACACTTACCTGCAGTTTTCATCAAGCCATCCTGCCGCCACCAAAAACGGTATCCCATTCTCCCAATTTCTGCGACTCCGTCGGATCTGCAGCAGCGACGACGACTTCACCAACCAGACCCAAACCATGGCCACTTTCTTCTCACACCAGGGATACCCCCAAGACATCGTCAACACCGCTCGTTCTAAGGCTGAGGCCACAAGCAGAAGTGAAGCTTTGAGGGAGAAAACTCACAGTGCTGCAGAGGACCGGCCGGTCCTGTGTATCACGTATCATCCTCACAACATCCCCATCAAAAACATTCTCCTCAGGAACTTCCACATCATTCAGAATGACACAGTATTGAAAGACATATTTCCTGAGCCTCCGCTGGTCGCTTACAAACGTGACACTAACCTAAGCGACCATCTTGTTCACAGTTCACTTCGCGCATCTAACACCTTACCACCTGGCACACACCCTTGTCAGCAACCACACTGCAAAGCATGTCCGTACATCAACACATCCCCCGTCATCACCGGACCCCTGTCATCTTTTCATGTCCACCGATCATTCACATGCCAGTCATCGGATATTGTCTATGTCATCTCATGTTCTCACTGCCCAAAGATGTTGTATGTGGGGGAGACATACCGTACACTCCCTGAACGCTGCGAGGAGCATGTTCGTTCGATCCGCCTCGGATACAACAACCAGGTTGGACGTCATTTCAACGAACCGCCTCATAGCCTCACACATTTCAGCATACGCATCCTTTGGCAAAATACATCCCACTTCATCCGCCGCAAAATGACAGAATCCTTTTTCGCGGACAGGCTTGGCACTTACCATCCGCGCGGCTTGAACATTCGCCCCTAGGGATGTATGCTCGGCCTGATGGGTAGTTGGTGCCAGGCTTGACCTCACTGTTGATACTGGATGCTACCTTTGAGTGTGTGTGTATGTGTGTGTGTGTGTGTGTGTGTGTGTGTGTGTGTGTGTGTGTGTGTGTGTGTGTGTGTGTGTGTGCATGTGCGTGAGCTGCAGTAGGCACGAGTGAATGCGAATGTATGCAGTGACGTGTATGTATATAGACGTAAGTTTTGTGCTACGTGTTTTTGTGCATGTGTATTTGCGTCATTATGTGTGTGTGTGTGTGGTTTTTTTTTTTTTTTTTTTTTTTTTTTTTTTTTTTTTTTTTTTTTTTTTTTTTTTACGTCATTCTAAATTCTCTCTATACAGGATGACGTCTTTTCTTTCTGGTGTTCTTTTCTGTTCTACGTTTGTTTCCATGTCACCTGAGGAAGGATCTTTGATCCGAAACGTCGTTATTTGTTTCTATTTTAAAGGGTTTTCTACCACTATCTTCTGTTTTTCTGTCTGCCATTGTGTTTTGATACATGATTATGAATTAGTTGTGACATACTCCTGATAATTGTGTAGTGAAAGACATTATTATCACCGATTAATAACATGTCTACATGTTTATCTTCTGGCTGTCCATAGGTTGGAGCAAGTGGAGATACTGTAATGGGTTGTAACTTGTTAACAGACATTATCCCACACATAGACATTCACAGATATACCAGGATTTAGTTCTTCAAACAAGTCTATGTCTTCTATTTTAACAGGGAAATCTATACCACTGAAGTTGAGTTTGTTTACAAATTTGGTGTAGTTAGATACGTAATAGGTCTTGTTTTTACAAAGTGTAGTTTGGCAAGCACACACCACATGAAACAATAGTGGTCTTTGTGCTGTATATTGATGACAGCCTTTTTGTTTGCAACTTCTGTTGGCAGTGGTAGCCATGATTTACCTAATATAGGATGATACCTTGACTGTTTCAATTGTAGTTCATGTACATGTGCTTTGTGCCAACCTGACCCCTTCATTTTTGCTCTGTCAATTGATTCTAGAAAGTCAGGCAACAGTCTATCTCTAAACACGTTCTCCAACTCTCTTCTTGAATTAAGTGTGTGTTGTCTTGTCGAGATATACAAAACAATCACTTCACCATCTACCCTGTTAAATTCTATTTTAGCAACAACCTGAATCTTTACACTGCCTGTAAGAAGATTCTCTTGTATGACAGAAAAAGAGTTTTCTATTGATTCATAGACATTGTTACTATTAGATATAGGCAAGTCGGTTGTATGAAACACGTTACATAAGCCTGATGAGCCTGACGGGCTTTGAGCAGTGTCTGTCATTTTTATTTGATGAACAAAATATTAAATTAAAAATATTAACGCTGGCACTGTATGTGTAATACCATTTTATTAACTGTAACACAGTTAATATTAACATTTAGTTTTCGTAGTTGTTTAAATATGCTATAACAAAGTCCCTCTAACCAGCCCTGACGGTCACTATCATTAACTTTAAAGGAAAGTATCCTAAAATCAACTGTCATGTTCTCCACATCTGGAGGCTCATCATCATAATCCAAAGTCACATTATATGCCGCATATATCACCGCTGGTACCGTTATTGACGCAAGAGGTGTTATATCAAGAGCAAATGAGTTTTTGTAATGTGTTCTTATCTCTTTAAAGTGCTGGATATATCTGAAGCTTTTTGTGACATCAATCACTTGCATGATTTGTCCATCCATCATTTTTTATGGACAAAAAAAAGGATAAATTAATTCACTAATCCATACCCAGTGGGCTGATCTGTCTTTAAAATAAGCTTTAGATGCTTAGTTGATGTCAGTTTGTTTTTCGCAATGTCTTGTTCATGTTTATTTGGGATGACGTCGTTTTCTCTGAGACAGTCTTCATAGCTGTCACGATCCTTACAGTAAAACAAACAGATAAACTTTAGTTGCTCTCAAAAATCTTTTAGTACAGCATTATATTTTTGAGTCAGAATCCATACACTGACATTTGCGTGTCTGCCACTGAAAGCAAGTTCTGCTAGAGTGTTTTTCTTCTTAACAATGTCTTTCTCTGCAGAGCAATCATCAACAATAAACAAGGTTGGCTGTCCTTCAAATTGCTTGTAAAAAGACATCAGACAGTCATTCAGTTTTTTTCTCAGGGTCGACTAAGTAAATGTTGTGATCAGTCCAAATGAATAAACGGTTGTGATAAGCTTTGTTGTGTTTGATAGTTGGACAAAATATCACTATGTTTTCGAAATGATGGATGTATCTTGTTTGTAAGAGGTCAAGTACAAATTCAGTTTTACCACACCCTGTAGCACCACAAAACAAGCCACAGTGTGGGTCAAGTCTCATCAAGTTCATTTTAATACACATGCCTACTTAGTCTGCACTCTGCAATATTGAGTTGTGCGTCATAAATCAGATACAGGTATATATTTATTGCTCCGGGGGTTTCAACCTTTTTTTGTATTTGGATTGTGATTCCGTCACTGCCGTTTTCAACAGTACGGCCTGACCCATGTAAGTAGTCATCATCTGTGCTACGCAGGTCTAGCCAAAGTGCATACTTGTTTGTCAAGTATTGTGCAATTCTTACATCATACAGATGTAAATCTTTACACGCCATGTTTGCTGGTTTTCTCTAAGTCTTCCACCCGCAAAATACTTTGTGATCTCGTCGAAGTGTTGATAAGGTTGCATTCCAGAAGCGTACACTTGATTTGGGTGACCTTCGATTGTACAAGACAAATGTGTAATTTTTGGTTTGTAACATTTTTCTGAATCTTTTTGTATGGACTCGCCGGTTCAATAAACAACATAAGAATGCCTTTCAGAGACCTGGCAGGTGTGTTTAAGTTTATGTTCCACATTAGGTCGCTTTTGTCTTTATGCATTAAACTATGCCTAATCACCCGGTCATAATAAATCGGCAGTCTTGACTGGTACAGATTTTGTGTGAGTCTGGCTAGATCAGTGTGTGTGACAATTTCATATTCCAAGGAAATGTTAGAGATCTTATATGTTGCAGTGAGATCTGATGATTTTATAACTTTGGAGTAGTTATTGAAGCTTAGTTCAAAGCTCAGATGGTCATTCAGTGCTCCTTGGTAATAAGGCAAATGTGCTGTTAGGATTTTAAATTCAAGTGGAATGTAAAATCTGGTTCCGTATGTTTCTGCCATAATAACATAATAATAATAATAATAATAATAATAATAATAATAATAATAATAATGAGTATTTATATAGCACTTAATCTTACTCAAAAGCTCTAAGCGCTTTACAATCTGTACACAAAAATAAAAATACAATGACATATGCACATAACAAACAAAGTACAATGCCCCAACACACCACTTTTACAATAAACTAAACAACAATACATACATAATAATTTATATTCAAATTAAAATTCAGTCTAAACAAGGAGGATTGCAGAACTACAACTAAGGCATCAAACACTGGCAGTTATTCAAAGTAAAGCTTGAAGAGGTGAGTTTTCAACGACCTCTTGAAGTCAGAGACAGACTCACTGTTTCTGACCTCAAGAGGAAGTGTATTCCATAACACTGGGGCTTGATAAACAAAAGTGCGCTGACCAAATGTTTTAGTTTGGACAGAAGGCTTGGCTGTAGTGGTTACTTTATCGCTTGCGTCGATTCGAAGTTTAGTAATGTTATCTGATTGTATGCCTTGGTAAATATGGTCTTCTTGTTCTTCTCTTGTGAGCCAAATATCTTTGTAACAGTAGAACACATCAGCATCATCAATACTAAACACTTTCTGTCCCTCAAGTTTAACTTTAATAGTTCTAATAATTGCTCTGCCAAGGTTGTTAACTAGTGTTCTGTTTACATCTGATTCTGATGAAAGTTCAATATTAAAAGCAAGGCGTGCAGTGCCTGAAACGATAACGTCACTGGGACCTAGGTTCGGAAACTTGACAGTAAGAACTTGTTTCTGGTCTATCGTACTTGGATTGTTCGTGATGACAATTGATTGCCTAATGCCCTTAACACCAAGAGGCTTACGTAGTTTTCTATATGGGTCTAACTTTGATCCGTAAGACGATGTCATTTTATTATGCAAAAATCAAAAATATTAAATTAATAAAAACAATGGCTGCGGGAGGATTTAATCATGAAGATTTTGAAATGGATGACATGAATGTCTCTGATACCAGTGCTACAGATATGACTGGAATGGTAAATACTTCTCCTTTGTATCACGAATTGTTAAAAGATAAAGTAAACTCATTTTATGAAAATTGTTGGTGCTCGCCCAGATGTAATAGATCCTAATCAGTATGAATATGATAAGGTCATTTATTTGTAAATACAGACAGGGGGGAAATTAATCTAACACATAAAAATAACCCTGCTAGTTTAGAGCTTTAAGTACAATTAAAGGTGAAGTCGGTGGTAATACCAGTTTGGCAAGGTACCTTGGTATTGGGGGGTCTCCCGGTTCACTTGCGCCTCGACTTGTTAGCGCTCTTCATGACATGCAAACAAGGTTACCAACGGGACAAGAAATTGAAATGGCAGCAGTAACAAGCCTGCCAGAAATAGCAAACACAGTAATACAAGAAACCTCATTCACAGAAGGACAAATAAATGATGCTATGAAAACAATAGACTACCCGCCTTTGTCAATGCGGGAGATTATGGGCTGGGATAAATCACTGCACTCAATCAGAGGTGAGATGGTAAATAATGTAGCCAAACTAGGTGAGCTTGATAAACGCATAGAAAGAGAAAAAGAAAAACTAGCCACAGCAGACAATGGGAATCTTGACACAGAAATAAAAGAAAGAATACAACACAGATTAAATGATTTGCAGATAAAAAAAAATCAGGGCGATTAGAAGTGATTAGTATTGGAAGGGAAAAACTGAAAACACAGGTCAACAGGATTAGAGAAACTATTCAGAAAATACCTCACGAAGACACATCATTGGCTGAGAGATTGAAAACACTTTTCAGAGAGCAGGGTATCACTATTGCGAGTTTAATTTATGCTCTTGGATTGCCCCTTCAGACCCAAAAGACTTGCAGTAGTGGGTAAAGAAACAGTTCTCTCATATATCAGACATGCTTAATTGGCTCTGAAACAATGGACGCTTTGCCTGGCATAATAGGTAGTGTTGTCAGTTGGCTGATCAGTACAGCAGCAAAGGTAGTTGGGTTTATGTGTAGGTCTTTTTTGGTGACAGTAGGTTAATCACAGGATATTTAATGAAACATGTAAAGAAGTAATATTCCTAATCCAGTAAGACCTATTACCAATGCAGTTTTCTCTGACTCATGTGTGTATGGTGAGTCGGGGGTTACTGTCGGGGTCGGTGTCAGTGTTACTGGCTGTATGGGTGCCAGGGCCGGAGGTGTTACTGTCTGTAATGGTTTTAGTGACTGTAAATGTGTAGTTGTTGCCCCCAAGTTTACTGTTTGATTGAGTCCTAATTTCTGGTCATGCCCAGCAACTATTATTTCATTATTATAATTTGTTATTATCCCCATTTGGAGTTGAAGGTCAGATGGCAACATGTATAACCCGATGCCAACTACGAAGTCAACTTTTGATCTCGCATATCTGAGAACGTCTTGGTAGCATTGTATGCTTGATGGGGGATCTATTACTGAATTTATCAAGTCTTCCAGGTTTGCAAGAAACTGTTTTTGTGCTTCAAATTTTCCACTCCCGTTTAAAATGTTTGATTTTGTTAGTGTGTCAAGATGTAGAGGTATTCAGGGTCCGGTGGAACCAGTAATTAGGGTGCGACTGTTGCAGCGTGAGAATGTTTACCGTAGTGCAGAGATGCAGCTGGGATGTGGTGAAGGCTTAGCAATTAGTTAAGGCGGGGGGGGGGGGGGGGGGGGGGCAGGGGTCTGTTTACTGTCCACTGTCAGATGTCATAGATCAAGGGTCGGGTAGTTTTAATCAAGATAGAGAGGAAGGGTGTAGAGGGTGAGAAAGGGGAAGAATGAGTTAGTTGCGAGCTGGCGGCCGGCAGAGAAGGACTGTAAACTAGAATAAAGAAAACTGAAAAGAAGTTTGGTATTTTATGTATTATTTTGAAAGGAGAGAGGAGAAGCCTTTCACAGTGGTGGCAGCGAACGGGATTATACAAGAAGAGAATACTTCTACCAAGTATATTATTTCGAACCCAACACCTCTTGGACAAACTGTGTAGCCGGCCAGCTAGCTAACTCCGCAACAAGCGTTGCGTAAAGGACACAGTAAGACTGACCGGTGTTGCCAAAGTTACCGTGTACACATCGTGTTCAGCAGACAGGTTTGATTGATTGTACATTGCTTAACGTCCCGACAGCAACAAGGCTTTCTCAGGACGTGCCTGCACTGCTTGTGAAAAAATAAAAAAGAAACAGAACATTGAATGTATGTCGCCAGCCGGTCAAATACGTTAAATAAACCTAACACATGGGCCTAAATAAAGCTAAGACCATTTAGCAACACACATCCAATATCAAGAGCTACAGGCAGTGCAGACAGTAGGGAGAGTTTTAAAAAGGCAAATACAGGTGAATGGACAAAGGGTAGACAGAAACACATGCCCCAGAATAGAGAGAAAAACCCACCCTGTGGGGCTGACCAGGGTGACCCTGGGAACTAAAAAATACCTAACCCCACCCAAGTCCCCCAGGGCAGACCCGGGTGGGGAGTTCAGCAGACAGGAGAGCCTGTCGTGGTAGTGTCGCCGTGGTGGTGTAAGACGCTATCGTGTTCAGCAGACAGGAGAGCCTGTCGTGGTAGTGTCGCCGTGGTGGTGTAAGACGCTATCGTGTTCAGCAGACAGGAGAGCCTGTCGTGGTAGTGTCGCCGTGGTGGTGTAAGACGCTATCGTGTTCAGCTGACAGGAGAGCCTGTCGTGGTAGTGTCGCCGTGGTGGTATAGACGCTATCGTGTTCAGCTGACAGGAGAGCCTGTCGTGGTAGTGTCGCCGTGGTGGTGTAAGACGCTATCGTGTCAGTTCAGCTGACAGGAGAGCCTGTCGTGGTAGTGTCGCCGTGGTGGTATAGACGCTATCGTGTTCAGCTGACAGGAGAGCCTGTCGTGGTAGTGTCGCCGTGGTGGTGTAAGACGCTATCGTGTTCAGCAGACAGGAGAACCTGTCGTGGTAGTGTCGCCGTGGTGGTGTAAGACGCTATCGTGTTCAGCAGACAGGAGAGACTGTCGTGGTAGTGTCGCCGTAAGGGTGTAAGACGCTATCGTGTTCAGCGGACAGGGGAGCCTGTCGTGGTAGTGTCGCCGTGGTGGCATAGACGCTATCGTGTTAAGTGGACAGAATAACCTGTCCTGGTGGTGTCGTCGTGGTCACGGTGTGAAAGACGCTATCGTGTTAATTGGACAGAACAACCTGTCGTGGTGGCGTCGCCGTGTTCATGGTGTGAAAGACGCTATCGTGGTTTTATGTAGACAGAATAACCTGTCGTGCTAGTTTCGCCGTGGTCACGGTGTAATAGACGCTATCGGGAACTTCTCCAGTTGTCTTCTTCTTCTTCACTGGGCGTTCCGGAGGCTGTCGGGAACGACGTTATGAACAGACTGTCATATAACGTTAAAGTGACTGACACAGAGAGACTTACAGTGGACACGTTTGGTTTGTGACGCGTCTGTGAGCCGGTCGCCGAGTAGTGAGTACCTTGCATGCTTTCTGGTTCCACCGTTTAGTAGCGTATCATAAGATATCGTTAGAATTAGCGGTTGCATGTACATCAAGTCATAATTCCAGTATAAGTTAGGCTTATTTTAGAACTTTGTCTGTTTCGATAGCATACTCTAGAATCCTTAACCACCATAAAGCATGTCAGAGGAGGGGAATCTAGCCAGGGCAGGGTTCGCTACTCCTCGGTCAGCTCAGGCGGCTAACGTCCTGGTGGGCATGTCAAATGCGGGGACGGAGTGGGACGCCGCGGAGCTTGTCATGAGGCAACAACAGCTCCGATTAGAACATCAAACTAGGTTAGCGGAGATTGAGCTTAAAGCCGCAGAAGAAAGGCTAGATTTCGAGCGGGAAGAAAGAGCCCGCCAGAGGCAGAGAGTAGCAGGTAGCGTAGGATCAGAAAGGAGCTCGGTGTCCGAAATAACAGCACAGCCGGATTATGGGGGGCTAAAACACTTAAGGTATAGAGAGGGAGATGACACTGATGTCTTCCTACGGACTTTCAAGAAATGGCGCGATCATACCGAATACCGGAGATGGAGTGGGCGACGCGCCTAGCCCCGTGTCTGTCAGGAAAGGCACAGGAAGCCTACAGCAGAATGGGCGAAGATGACTGTGAAGACTATCAGATGTTAAAGAAGGCCATTCTCTGCAGATACGAGCTGAGGGCAGAAACATACCGCGAGCGGTTCAGATACAGCCGACGAGAAGCGGACGAATCTTTCCGCGAGTATGCGGTCCGCCTTGGAAATCACTTAGACCGGTGGATCGAGGCTAGTGACGTCAAGGTGCGCGATACCGAACTCCGCGATCTCATCCTTCGGGAACAGTTGCTGGAAAGTTCACCAGGCCACTTAAAAGACTGGCTTCGCATGGAGGACCCGTCCTCTTTGAGCCAGCTGATTTCTTTGGCCGATCAGTATTTATCGGTCCATAAGCCCCGTAGAAGAGAGGGTATTAATTCACCCCCTCCACCATCAGAGCTTGGTGAGCAGGACAGGGCTAGTTCCAAAGATGTGGTGTGTTTCCGGTGTCGCAAGAAGGGACACATTGCCGCTAAGTGTCCAACTCCTAGGGGAGATTTAAAGGGGTCGAGACGGGCAAAAATAGCTCCGGAAGAAAACCTATGGAACAACAACCCGTACACAGAGCAAGGGACAGTCAATGGTCACTCCGTGACTATTGTGAGGGACACGGGGTGCCAGAGGACGTTAGTGAGAGGAGAGTTGGTTCCCAACTCAGCTTTCATTGGAGAGTCCATAGAAGTACAGTGGGGAGATGGTCGGACTTCCAAAATCCCGCTGGCATCCGTGGACCTGCGTTGTAGTTATGTTAACGGGCCAGTGACTGTGGGCGTTGTAGACAGCTGCCCAGATGAGGTCTTGTTAGGGAATGATTTGGCGGTTTGGGTAGTGGCTCGGGCTGAAACTCGCCAAGGACGAAAAGATCGCATGAGGGAGGAAACTGAATCGGATGAAAAAATGCAGGCAGAGGGCTGGAGCCTAGCGGAGGGTGTTCAGGCCTCGTTTTTAGACACTTTAGACCTTGAAGAGCAAAGCCGGAGGGAAAAAGTGGAAATTGGAAGTCTCGACACTACCAGTCATATGGAGGAAGCTCAGAGGGATGATTCGCACACGTTTGAGTCAGTCACAGAGGAAGACCACAGATACGAATCACTAGCGGATGTTGTCATGGGAAATGTGGAGGCAGAATTGGAGGCGGTCAGTGAGAAGGGAGATCACTCAGGCGTAGTGATGGAAAAGGCGCCGGAGAGGGTGCTGTCTACCGCTTCTGAGGTGTCAGTGCCTGGATCACAGAACGGGGATCGACGGGAGGGGGTTGAGCTGACGGATGAGTGGCAGGAACTGGCCAAAGCGTGCCTTGTTATAGACACGTCGTCAGAACCAGTACATTCGAGTTTTGACGATAGGTCCTACCCCGAATTACAAGGAAGGGAGACATGGCTAGACGTGCAACTAGGGGACGACTTATCAGACTCACAGAAGCAGGAGATAAGGCAGCTGTTGTACGATTTTAAGGACGTATTGTCTGACGTACCGGGCACAACGTCCCTCATAAAGCACGACGTGAAGACGGGGAACTCCCCGCCAGTGCACAAAAGGCCATACAGAATAGCTCAGTCGGCTAGAGCTAGTATTGAGGAAGAGCTGAACCGCATGTTAGACATGGGCATCGTGAGACCGTCAATCAGCCCTTACGCCGCACCCATCGTTGTCGTGAAGAAAGCCGATGGCACCCTTCGTTTCTGTGCGGATTATAGGGCGCTGAACCAGGTGACAGAGTTTGACCCTTTTCCCATGCCCCGTATTGATGAGGTACTAGAGAGTGTTGGAAATGCCAAGGTGATTTCCACCATAGACCTTACCTCAGGATTCTGGCAGATACCTCTTACTGAAGAGGCAAAACTGAAATCCGCATTCGTTACCCCATTCGGACACTTTCAGTTCGAAGTAATGCCTTTTGGAATGGTGAACAGTCCAGCAACGTTTACGAGGTTGATGTCCGTAGTGTTAGCAGGCTGTAAGCACGCGAGGGCATATATGGATGATGTCGTTATCTTTGGCCCATCGTGGGAACACCACATCGAGGATTTGAACGATGTGCTTTTGCGTGTGAGGTCTGCAGGTCTTACTGCAAAGCCCTCGAAATGTGAGATCGGTCGTTCTGAACTGCCCTACCTCGGATTTGTCATTGGAAGGGGCACCCTCAAGCCGCAAGAGAAAAAGATCAAAGCGATCCAGGAGTTCCCTAGGCCGCAAACCAAGACCGATGTTCGCGCCATTCTCGGAATGTTTGGGTATTACCGTCGGTTTCTGCCCTCCTTCGCGGAAATTTCGGCACCTCTAAGCGACCTGACGAAGAAAGATTGCTCAAACAAGGTACAGTGGTCTCCCGAGTGTGAGTTAGCTTTTCAGACATTGAAAGACCGCATTTCCGCCGCACCAGTGCTGCAGAACCCAGACTTTTCGAAACCGTTTCTGGTTCAGACCGATGCTTCAGAAAGAGGTCTGGGTGCCGTTTTGTCGCAAATCGGGGACGATGGGGAGGAACACCCGGTAATGTTCCTCAGTCGGAAACTTCGCGGCGCCGAGACACGTTACTCCACCGTGGAGAAGGAGTGTTTGTCGATCGTATGGGCTGTGGACCTACTGCACCCCTACCTGTACGGTCGAAAGTTCACCGTCCAAACGGATCATCAGCCCCTAAAGTGGTTAGACCGGTTGAAAGACAAGAACAACCGTCTGCTGCGCTGGAGTTTGATGCTGCAGCAGTATCAGATCCAGTTCCAGCACCGAGCCGGGTCCAAAAAATGCTAACGCGGACGGTCTGTCGCGCCCATCAGACGCCTGAATCAAAAGGCAATTTGCAGTAAGCTTGTCGAAACATCGGACTCTATTTAGGCACTGATATGTGCATTGTGATATATCTCTACACTTTTGTTGATTATGATTTAAACCTCTGACGTGCTTTAATCATGGTGGGGGGTGTCAAGATGTAGAGGTATTCAGGGTCCGGTGGAACCAGTAATTAGGGTGCGACTGTTGCAGCGTGAGAATGTTTACCGTAGTGCAGAGATGCAGCTGGGATGTGGTGAAGGCTTAGCAATTAGCTAAGGCGGGGGGGCAGGGGTCTGTTTACTGTCCACTGTCAGATGTCATAGATCAAGGGTCGGGTAGTTTTAATAAAGATAGAAAGGAAGGGTGTAGAGGGTGAGAAAGGGGAAGAATGAGTTAGTTGCGAGCTGGCGGCCGGCAGAGAAGGACTGTAAACTAGAATAAAGAAAACTGAAAAGAAGTTTGGTATTTTATGTATTATTTTGAAAGGAGAGAGGAGAAGCCTTTCACATAGTGATTGCGCACCTAGTATACACCACACATATGTTCTGATAGACTCATTTACGTGTTTGACTCCTGCTTGAGTAAACCCGTCACTCCTGTCTAAGACAAATGTGGTCCAGGCATTAGACTGTTTTTGTTCAATTGATCCTAACCAAACTTTAGAGTTTTGAGAAAAATAAATTGTAACCAGGGTAGTAATCTTGAGGGTATTGTCTGTGACTCATAGCGTAATACAATGTACCCATGCCGCTGTGATCATCAAGTTTTTGTGTGAAGTCATACCCGGGGCTGATGTTAAATTCATTACAGATGCATTCAAATGCTTTTATATCCATGGGGTTATTATACCTGTTAAAACTGGATTCAGTGGGCAGTGGGGTATGCAGTTCTGACAGTATTCTTCTTAACTGGTAATACGTGTGAAAACGAAACACAGACCTAATCAGTTTGTTTGAGTGATTCAAGTGGTCTGTAAATGAAACACCGCAGCCTGTAGTTAACACAGTATAGCAAAGTTAAGTTGGTTTTGAAACATCTGTAGTGGGTTTGATGACCACTTTCTTGCAGTTGCATCGTCTGTTATTGGAGGGTTTAGTTAATGATCAAAGGGGTTGGGTAATTTCACTTAAAATAACTCTTGTTCAGACACAGCTATGTCAAGCTGATTTAGTTGTATTATTTGTTCATAAGTTGGGGCGACATTGTACTTGGCATCCACATTAAATTGAAACGCATTTGTAGTAACAACTGTTAGTGATTTAAATTCCATTGTGCTTTTTTATGAGATAATAAAAATGTTGATTACATTAACAAATCTTGACACAAGCAAACCAGTGTGGTTAACTAATGGGATTGATAATCATGATGGTAGCAAGGCTGTAGCTATCCATGAAATGTTCTACACTGTAAAGTGGTTTAATGTAACAGATGATATAAATTATAAAGTAATTTTTGGTGGTGAGACTGAAGCTTTACCACCTGGGTATTATGACTTTTGCACTATAGCTGAATGGTTTCAAAGTAAATTTAATATTAAAGCAACTTTGAATCCAGCTAACCTACTTGTTACATTAGAATCTTTGAAACAAGATTGGTTAAAAATTTCAGGCAGATTTGCATATTTACTTGGTTATTATTTGGATGAAGATTGGTATATATCAGAAGATGATGATGTTTTTTTCTAATATTATGACATTGAAGACAAGAAAACTTAAAGTAACTGGAAAACAACCTGTGTATTTGTCCATACACACAGTACTAAATGTTCAGTTAAAAGAACTAAACATGACTGAAAATGTTCACAATGGAAAACCTTCAACTTTGTTGAGATGTGTGCCAGCTGGAACTGCTCCCTATTGTGAAAGTGTGGTTGTTAGATTTCCTGTGCAGTTTAAGAAATTAGGTTTCAGTTTCTTTGAATCACTGTGTTTATCTGTAACTAATCAAGATGGTAAACTGGTTCTGATGCATGATTTTAGTGTTGTGTTAGAAGTTAAATAATTTTATTTTTGTTTATAAAAATGAGTGTTGGTCCGAAGTAAAAAATTATACCAGTCACATGTCCTGTAACAGAGTTGAAAGATTTAGCTGATATACAGGATTTTGAGAAGGAGGGGGAGGTGGGGGAAGTGTATGGTTTTGAACTTGATTCATTTGGCATGTACAAGCGGAAAGTAATCGATGACATGTGTTACACTACTGACGCGTGCCTCCACATCTGGCATCCGGATGTAGTTTCCGGTCTTGCCATATGGGAAAGCGTCTGTATGTAACTACTGGACTCGCCGGGCAGCCCTAATCAAGATAACGGGCCGGCCCTCCGGAAACTGTTACTATATGGGAAATGGATGGCACCTAATTAACGGGACCGTCGCCACGCGGGGACGCCCTAATCACGTAACGGGACCGGCCCTAACGAGGGGCTGGCCCTAAGTGGGAAGATGATTGATAAGGGCAAGGGGAACATACAACCATGGACACAACGAGAGAGGGACGGAGAGGGAACACAACAAGAGGAGAATGAAGGAGAGTGAGAGAGAGAGATGGACGAAAGTAGAAGAGAGAGCGAATAGTGAGAGAACGACCGAATTGTAGTCTGTGGTTGGTCTTGCCCAATCCCAGACAATGCTCTTTAGACTGAAATAAACACGAGTGAAAACCATCACTGGACTTCAGTTGTTTTACGTGTCCGTAGTGGAACACGTAACAACCAATTTTGGTGCCGTGACCAGGATGTCAGAACGGGTTTAGCAGAACCATCGCAGGATGTCAGAACGAGATGGAAGACAGAACAATCGCAGATTCCAGAACGAGATGGAAGACAGAACTATCGCAGAGGATGGCAGAACGACGCTACGTCAAAAGTACGACGACGCCGATAACTGAAGACGCAACGAGAGGCAGACAGAAGATCGTGAAACGAGACTGAGAAGGAGCCGGCCACAGACGAAAACGACCTCGCGCCACAACCACCGTCACCAACGCTGGACAAACAGGTGAGTGACCTTTTTGTGTCATCGCTACAGTTTTGAGTAAGGGCCAGCAATATTTTGTATTTGTAGTGACAATGGCAGAAGAAGATGTAGGAAGACCACACCCACTTAACCCGGTGTTGGCCGCATTAGGTAGTCAGATAGAGAGGTTGTCATCCTTAGTTAATTTGCAACTCATTTCACAGCTGATCTCCACCTTCAATGGAGATCAGCAACAGTCTGCAAAAGAAGTGGATCACTCTAATGATAGGGCGTGTTTTCGATGCAGTTCACCACGCCACAAGGCACGTGATTGCAAGGCTAGGCGGATAAACGCAGTCGGTCAGCAAAAGTCGTCTTTGTCACAGCAAAGGTAT
Source organism: Semisulcospira habei (assembly GCA_036245525.1). NCBI lineage: Eukaryota > Metazoa > Mollusca > Gastropoda > Semisulcospiridae > Semisulcospira > Semisulcospira habei. The sequence continues at coordinate 74,800,379 of BTPG01000002.1, read as the reverse complement.
CAACACGTGCGGTGTTGGCGATGCAGTGGTTACGGCCACCGACAAAGAGAATGTAGGGCTAGGATAGGACAGGAGCGACAGGGAACTAGAACGTTCTGCACCACGAGAAGCCGGTGAGCAGAACGGGGAAAACAATAGATCCTTTAGCATCAACTTAGTGGGGAGTCCAAAATGCATAGTCTTTAAGGTAGGAAGTCAAAAGTTTAGAAGTCTCATAGATACAGGGGCGGAAGTATCGTTGATTAGCAAGAAGTATGAAAAATTGCAGAACAAGAAAAGGCTAGAGAAAAGAAGTGTATCGCTACAGTCAGTCAGTGGAGAGGCGCTAGGAGTTGTGGGCAGTATAGAACTGGACTTCAAAATTGAAAAGCAGTCGTTTAAACATCGTTTTTATGTAGTGAAAGAGATGAATAGAAATTTCATTTTGGGAAACGATTGGCTTGATAAGAACGGAGCACGCATTTATTTTTTATTTGAGAAAGGTTAGGATCGGGAATGCGTATGTACCTTACGAACAAGACATGCACATATCCTCGTTAGTCAGAGTACACAAGACAAAAGTATTGAAACCGCATACAGCGGAGATTTGTCAGGTTAGAATAAAGAGTACACAGTACTTCAGTAAAGAAGAATGTTTAGAAGTCTCTGCGACAGATAGGGGGTTCGTTGCAGAAGAGCCAGGACTATCTGTGATGAGCGGGGTAGTGAGAAACAAAGGTAGGACATTTCCTTTGTTAGTTGTGAATCACACCAACAAAACGTTCAGGCTAAAAAGGGGATGTGTGGTAGGCAGGGCAAACAGCGTAAGTCAGGTAGAGTCAGTGTCTAAAAGAACGGAAGAACAAGAAGTCGCTTCCATTGATCTGACAGAAATCGATGCGCCTGACGCAATCAGGTCCACAGTCAGTAAACTGGTATCGGAGCATTCCGATTTGTTCGCGAGTAGCGATCTGGACTTAGGGCGCACCAACACTGTCAAAATGAGCATAGACACTGGAGACCACGCTCCAATAAGGGTGAAACCTTACCGCGTTCCTTTGCAGGATAGAGAGATAGTAGACAAAGCAGTAGATGAGATGTTAGAGGCAGGGATCATCAGAAGATCAATGTCGCCATGGTCTTTCAGCTTAGTAGTAGTGACAAAAAAAATGGTTCAAAAAGGTTGTGCGTTGACTTCCGAAAACTAAACGAGATTACCAAGAAGTCGTCGTATCCACTACCGCTCATAGACGATATTTTGTCCTTGCTGGGGAAGGCAAAATATTTCAAAGGTAAGATATGAAATCGGGATACTGGCAGGTAGAGATGGCGGATCAAAAGAGTAGTGAGAAAACGGCTTTCGCATGTCACAAGGGACTTTTTGAGTTCACAGTCATGCCGTTTGGACTTTGCCAGGCACCCAGTGTGTTCATGCTGTTGATGAACACAGTGTTAATGGGGTTAGAAGCATTTTGTTCGGCATATATGGATGATATTCTTATCTTTTCCGAAACAAAGGAACAGCATTATCAGCATATAAAGGATGTGTTCGGTAGGCTCAGAGAGCATAAACTCAAGTTGAAACTGAAGAAATGTCAGTTCTTCGCCGAGGAAACACAGTACTTAGGGTTTGTGATAGGGAAGGAAGGAGTCAAACCAGACCCAGAAAAGGTGTCAGCAATTCGGACATTGCCGAATCCAACATGTATAAGGGAGTGTCGCAGTGTCATTGGAATGATGTCATACTATCGCAGGTTCATACCCAACTTTTCTGAGATAGCCGAACCCATCATTAACTTGACAAGGAAATTTGCAAGATTCAAATGGTCTGATCAGTGTCAACAGGCGTTTGATTTTCTCAAACAAAGTTTGTCAGTAGTTCCTTTGTTGGTATATCCGGACACGAGACGTCCATATGTATTGTACGTGGATGCTAGTGACACATGTATCGGGGCGTGTCTGACGCAAGAAAGTGAGGACAGCACAGGACTCAAGACAGAAAAACCTATTTACTTTCTGTCCCATAGGTTGAGCCAGAGCCAGAAGAAGTGGTCTACAATAGAAAAGGAAGCATTTGCAATCCATTACGCATTACAGAACTTAGACCACTATTTGCACAATGCGCAATTGGTTGTTCGCACAGATCACAAACCGTTGAAGTATCTCTTAGAGTCACCCATGCAGAATAAGAAGATTCAGATGTGGGCGCTAGGGATCGCAGGGTACAACTGCACTATAGAGTACATTCTAGGGCCACAGAATGTGTTGGCTGATTTGTTGTCTAGGAGTGCCGCAAACAGACGGAAAGGAATTAGTATCAGAAGGGACGGAAGAAATAGTTACAGAAGTGAGCGACAATGCGTTCCAGATAGGGGTGATTAATTCTAGTCAGTTTAAACCAAAGCAGTTTGCAAGTTGTCAGACGGATGATCCGAGAGAAACTTTAGAAAAGGTAGAGGTGACAGAGTTCGATATGATCACGGAGCAAGACAAGGATCCAGACATTGTTAAGTTGAAAGATCAGTTACTGAACGAGGAAGCACCGGCCAGTGTAAAAAGGAGGTATTTGTTCATAGAAGATGTCTTGTATTTCTTGTCGAATATTGATGACGATCCAGTAGCCAGATTAGTGGTGCCATCCCATTTGGTGGAGCATGTCGTAAACCAGTATCATGACGGAAATGGGCACATGGGCCTTGATAAGACTTACGACACAATCAAACAGAAGTATTTTTGGCCAAACATGTACAGGGGGTTGAACGAGTACATAGGCGGTTGCATTACCTGTCAGCAAAGGGTTTTGCAGAAACAGAAAGCCCCAGTGCAGGAAATGGACGTTCCTCCATATCCTTTTGCGAAGGTTAGTGTAGACATACAGGGTCCATTCCCTACTAGTCTTCCGGGAACAAGTACATTTTAGGGTTTGTTTGCCGTTACAGTGGATATCCAGAGTGCTTTCCAGCACCAGATAAGTCGGCAGAAACTGTTGCTCAAATCTTGATGGATGAGATAATTCCTCGACACGGCTGTCCTTTGCAGGTGGTTACCGATAATGGCACAGAAAACGTCAATCGGATCATGAGGGAGGTTCTCAGTGAACTAAACATAGATCATGTCTTGACGAGCTATTATCATCCACAGTCTAACGCTAAGGTAGAAAGATGTCATCATACCATGAATGATATCATGTAGAAGAAAATACAGGAAGATATCCAAACTTGGGATTTGCACATCAATCATGCCTTGTCGGCATACAGGGTTAGCGTTTCAGAAACGACTCAGTGCTCTCCATTCTTTCTTCTGTATAACAGAGATCCAGTGTTACCATTAGATAACATACTGAGGCCTAGACGGAAATATGTCGGAGAGGACCTTCATACGGTAGCCTTAGAACAACAGCACAAATTGTTCACCCAGGTGCACCAACGGATAAAGAAATCAAAGAAGGGGGGGGGGGGGGGCAAAATATGCAAACCGACAGGTCAAAAGTGACGAAATCAAAGTCAGGGACCCAGTGTACTATAAAATAATCAAAGGAAAAACAAGCTAGACAGCAAATGGAAACCTTACTATAGAGTGGTCGAGCAAACAACCCCAGTAACGTACAGGATCAGGAATCAATTGACTGGTGAAGTAGTTAAAGTGCATGCAGAGCACATAAGACTCGCTAAATTAAATGAGTGGCCTAAACCCTCAGCGGAAACAATTAGGCCCCTCAGAAAGACTAATTATGCGATCGCACCAGAAGACAGCTCTTCCAGTGACAGTGAAGATGTAGGCGACTTACCTTCAAGAGAAAGTTGGATCAAAAGACAGCGTAGGGAACGAGAGAACTCCTCTTCAGAAGATGACATACCTCTCATGGAGTTAGCAAAAAGGGTTAGACGCCAGAAGAGGAGACAAACAGTCGAAGCAGAATCGGCTGATGTTAGCTCGGGCGAAGGCACATCAGATAACTCTGATGATGATAGGATAAAGCATGTGGACGCAATCCTGCATAAGTCTAGGAGTAAAGGGGTGAGGCGGTTATTAAAGGCTATAGGAGATCTACTTTAGGCTTCATTTAAAATGCAACTCTCAAGTGGTATTGAGAGAGGATCAATCAGGAAATCGTGCAGGTAATGCAGTTTTGGGAGTATGAGTATACGACTACGGGTGTAAATTACATGTTGCAGACATGCAAGATGAGGTTCGTCCTATGTCTCATGATATTGGGTTTAGCAGATAGCGTTTATAATTTATTAGTAATGGCAGTAATCATGTCAATTGTAGGCGAAATAGTGGGAGTAGCCCGATATTTCAATTGTTAAAAGCTGGCCCTTTATCGAGACTTAGGCGAGGACATAGTGGGGTCACTCGACCTACGCTGGACCCGGGATCAGTGGCTACAACTGTGGCGGACGACAATGACGTCTACGGAGCAAGTGCCTCCGCACTGATGATGGAAGAAAGGGTGGAACTGAAGACGACATCGCCAGTCGTGAAATTCTACCTGGCCTTGAAATGAGGCGACCTATGAGGTGGATGAATTATGTTGGGACTGTGAGCGCAACGTTGCCCATGAGAGACGAACAATTTCAGTGTTGACAATGAACATTTTCTCTTTTATGTTGTATGTATTTGGATGGAATATTTGTTGTTATAATTGGATAAGATATGACGGACCGATTTGAAATGTATTTTGATTGTGTAATGATGTGTAATTATATTGTTATTATGTCCCGAAGTGTAAGAATGAAAAATAATCCTGAACAGGATGTATTTTTCTCCGGTTAGGGAGGAATGTTACACTACTGACGCATCTGTAGTTTCCGGTCATGCCATATGGGAAAGCGTCTGTATGTAACTACTGGACTCGCCGGGCAGCCCTAATCAAGATAACGGGCCAGCCCTCCAGAAACTGTTACTATGTGGGAAATGGATGGCACCTAATTAACAGGACCGTCGCCACGCGGGGACGCCCTAATCACGTAACAGGACCGGCCCTAACGAGGGGCTGGCCCTAAGTCGGAAGATGATTGATAAGGGCAAGGATACATAGAGGGTAACACACAACCAGGGACACAATGAGAGAGGGACGGAGAGGGAACACAACGAGAGGAGAGTGAAGGAGAGTGAGAGAGATGGACGAAAGTAGAAGAGAGAGCGACTAGTGAGAGAACGACCGAATTGTAGTCTGTGGTTGGTCTTGCCCAACCCCAGACAATGCTCTTTAGACTGAAATAAACACGAGAGAAAACCATCACTGGACTTCAGTTGTTTTACGTGTCCGTAGTGCAACACATGAAAGATGGCACAGAGAGATCAATTCCTAAACTTGGTCAGCTGCATGATGTTACTGTCCCTATTCCTATGAATGATGCGCTCTACATCTAAAAATAATTGAGTAATAAGTGGGTAGTTGTTCCTGCTCCTGTTCCACCTACACCAGCACCCACAATTGAGTGGGACATAAAGTTTGAATTTATTAGTCCTTATGTATATACTGATAATGAAGGTGCCTTAGTATTCAGAAAAGTTGTTAACTCTGGGCCGTTGATTGTGAGTCTTGTTCCAAGTTTTTCTTCAGACAACAATAGCAGAAATAAACTAAAAGTGCAAGAGTATGAAAAACGGAGGTATCTTCTTACAAATAGAAGGGGCAGATTAGATAAAGAAGTTGTGTCTGTACCAGCAAACTTTATCATAGCAAAAGAAGTGACAATAGTATTTGAAATTATCTTGAGATCTGTGTCTTCTGTAAAAGAGGCAGATGTTGCACAGGGAATCAAACTGAAGTGGGATGACACATTGGCAGAGGCAACAAAAGTTTTTATTGCTATTAAAAAAGGTGTTGATATAGAGGTTTTGAGCAGTAATCCGGCTGTAAAGGTGTTGATCGATAAAACTACTCTGATTCGTTTAAGTTACATAAAACTGGAACACATAGATCTTGTTTCATTTTATTATGCTAGCAAATTGTATACTTTGGACGAGTTGCAAAATGTAATTGCAGGTTAAATAATGAAAAAAATATTTGCCAATAAAAAATGGTAAACTTGTATCCGCAATTACCGCTGACTGAGGCACTTGCAATGACTGATCCACATGCGTCAATTGCATCTGATAAAACATTACAAACAGACACATTCCGATTAATAAATATTACAGACGCATTGAAATATTTGGAAGGTGAAGAGGCAAAATACTCCAGGTGTAAAAATGTTATAAAACAGTTTTCAATTCTGTACACAACACATCAATGACTGTGGGTGTGGTTTTAGCTGGATTATCTGTAGGGGGTATAGCCCTGTTTGCAATGGGAATTGGCAGTTTAATTGGAGTTGTACTTGAAGGAGCTAGCATTGCCGCAGGTCTGCTATGCTTTGGTTTGGAAGGCCTTAACAAAAGATTTCATACAAAGTTACAGAAGCATGAAGCATTGAGTACTCTTGCTGGTGCTAAACTCAGTAGTATGAAACTTATTATCAGTAGAGCGTTAGACGATAACTTTATTGATGACATTGAATTTAAGAGAGTGTAGGATGATTTGAACAATTACAAACAACTTAAGTCTGAAATACAAAATAAAATGCGTAGCCAATCTCCCGTGAATGTTGAAGAACTAAAGGCTAGTTTTTTAGAGAGGGGAAAACAGATCAGGGTTCAGGAAACCACAGAAAAACATCAAAATCTACTTTCAAGCAAATAAAGATCAGTTTTGGCAATCGTTTATTTTTTCATTAAACTTCACAGAAAGATGACACGCCACTTACACCGCTTAGGCCTGTCTATTTAGACCCATCCACTCTGCCACCAGAGTACTATTGAGAAAAAAGTTTATTTGTTGCCCTTGTAAGGTCAGAGTGTCTTGTGACTGGAGTCAACTTGTTACAAGAACTTATAAAAACTTAGGGTAAGTAATTGGTAAATTCTTATTGTAAGTAATTATTTAGTTAGTTGCAACTTGTTAATAAGTGATAAGTTTCACTTGGCACCAGTCTTTATCAAGTGGACTGGAATGTCTTATTTTAACGCAGTTGAAAGCCTTTGTGTTTATTAAGCCGACCTGTGAAAACCTCTTGGTAATTGACGGCCCTCTTTTCAAAGGTAAGCTGTCTCCCTATTCAGTGTATTAAGCTGATATTTGTCACCACTCAGTGGTTGAAAGGACATAGTTGTGATGCTTTGTTGGCCAGCCTTTTAAAAAACTGCAGGCGCATGCCAGCTTATTCATATAAGCGTGGCACATTGAAAAGAAGGAATGTGTCCCCCTCTCGCATACCTGAAATTGAATAGAAGGTGTCAAGCGCTATGATCGCCTTACAAAAGGCATTCAACTGTGACATGTGGCAACGATTACACACACACACACTCGTCTCATAGGTGGGCTTACGAAATGGCACACGTCAAGATTTAAGAGACAACCCCGGCCACTCTAACTCGCTGAGAGGAGACTGACTTAAAACATATAAAGTTCCACTTGAGTGGAGTCTTGACACAGTCACCAGTCTATGACTTGTGACAGAGTGGGTCTCTCTCTGTGCAAGTAGCTCATAGGGGGATTGGCTGTGTGTGTGGGTGTTGTCTTTTTATTTCATTCACTGTTAAAACCAATTTGCATTTGACAGGGATCACAATTAATATGAGGGACCTGTTTAGACATTTCTTGAGGTCAGGAGTTTTTTTTCCTGCATATAGGGTTGGGTCTGATGCATATTAGTCTAGTAGTTGAAAGGGTTTGAAAGGCTCGGATTCAATCGGCTTGTGGTGTTATACATAATTACTTTGCAGGCGAATTTAGTTTCTTAATATAACCTGACAAGCCCAGTCATGTGTTGTTTGTGTGAGATCACCCTGGGTTAACTGCAATGGATTAACCGGGTGCATTGACTATGGGGGTGGGGGGGAGGTGTGAAATGTCTTTAGTCTATTTTTACTGAGTGCACTATATGGATCTGGTTTGTTTTGAGAGAAACGGCCATGTGGACGTTAATGGCCTTAATTAGTTAATTAATTAGGGTAAACTTAAGACAATGAAAAAGCTTCAGAATTCTCTTTATTCTTATCTCTGTCCTTTGACTGTCTATGGTAAACATCACAGGTGTAATAAGTTTTCATACCAGTATCCACCTGACAACCAGGAGATGTCAGGTCGATACTGGCAGGACTGTCAGCAGCTGTTCTAGCTTTAAGATCACCACAAAATTAATTATAAACTGAGCTTCCGGCTATATCTATCTATCTATATCCCATAGTCTTGCCGACCGTTGTGGCACCACTGATGACTTGGCAACCAGCTCCCTCCATTCCTCTCTTTTCTCTGCCATTCTTAGTGTATCACCCAGCCTCAGTCCTGTCCACTCTGAGATATTGCCTCCCATCTTTTCCTCTGTCTTCCTCTCCTTCCTCCTCCTTGCACAATGCCTTGCAGGATTGTTTTGGCAAGCCCTGCTGAACGCGTGGCATGCCCACACCACTTGAGTTTGCGTTTTTTCACAATGGCTAATAGGTCTTCATAAGGGCCGATGGCTTGCCTGATTCTGCTTCCCACTTCCTCGTTCGTGATGTGATCTCTGTATGAAATGCCAAGCAGCCTTCGAAAACATCTCATTTCAGTGGCTTGTATCTTCCTTTCAAGGTCTGCTGTGAGGGTCCATGACTCGCAGGCATACAAGAACACTGAGATGACAAAGGAGCGCATCAGTCTGATCTTGGAGCAGAGCGTGATGTTTCTGTCCTTCCATATGGTCTTCAGTCTTGTCAGTGCTGTTGTTGTCTGCGCAATCCTCGACAGTATTTCTGGTTTTGATCCCTCATCTGTCAAAATGGCTCCTAAGTATTTGAATTTATTAACTGTTTCTAGTTTTTGGCCTCCAATCATGATGTCAGTGCCAATGCCACTGGTGTTATTTGTCATCAGTTTTGTCTTTTCTGCACTGCTTTCCATCCCATACGCAATAGCTGTGCTGTCCAGCTTTTCCACCAGCTGAGCTAGCTCCTTCTCTGAATGTCGTCAGCAAAGCGCAAGTTCGTGATTGTTCTGACTCCAATACTGACCGTTCCTTCATGATCTTTCAGAGCGTCTGTCATGATTCTTTCAAGGAAGATGTTGAAAAGAGTAGGTGGGAGCAAGCAGTCTTGTCTGACTCTGACTGTAGTCCTAAACCAGTTTCCTATTTTGCCGTTGAAGCTGACTGCACTAGTGGCCTTGTTGTAAAGGTTTGCTATGACTTTGATCAGGTTGGCATTTATGTTGTACAGCTTCATGGTGGACCAAAGGGCTGCATGCCACACCCTGTCAAACGCTTTCTTAAAATCCACAAAGACATGATAGAGGTCTTGCTGGTGCTGGAGGTACCTCTCACATAGAACTCTCAGGTTGAAGATCTGCTCAGTTGTGCTGCGCCCTGGTCTGAAGCCTGCCTGTTCCTCAGCTATGATTTTTTATTTGCCTGTGGCTTCAGCCTGTTCAGTATAATCTTTAACATGACTTTGCTTGGGTGGCATATAAGACTGATCGTGCGATAATGATGTAAGTCGCCTTTTTTGAGGAGAGTTATTATAAGTGATTGGATCCATGGTGTGGGCCAATCCCCTGACTGCCAGATCTTATTGCAGATTGTTAGTAAGGCGCTTATCATGTCTTCTCCCCCATCTTGGACTAGCTCTGCAGGGATGTTGTCTGCTCCTGCTGCCTTCCCTTTTTTTCAGCGACTTCACTGCAGCCTCTACTTCTTCTCGGAGGATGGGATAGTTGCCATTGTTGGTCACGGGTGGGTTGACAAGTATGCCTGGATCCCCTGTAGCTCGGTGGTATAACAAATCTGAGCAGTACTCTGTCCATCTCTTTAGTATGTCTTGGTCTTCTGTAAGACAGTTCCCTTTACTATCTTGAATGATCGAGGAGCGTCCTTGTTTTACACTGGTCAGGTCTTTCACCAGTTGGTATGCTTTTTTGCTATTATTTTTGTTCATATTTTCTTCTACGTGTTTACACTGATCTTCAATCCACTTTTTCTTTGCCTTTTTCATGCTTTTCTTGATATCCTGGTTAATTTCCCCGTATTGTTTAGCTCCTTCTACCTCTGATTTCATTTTCTTTAATTCTCGACGCTTGTCACATAGAACAACGATGTCAGCTGTAACCCAAGGTTTCTTTGCTTGTCGGTGTTTGCGTTCTACAAGAAGGGGACGACGACCTACTACACCCCGTGGCGTACGCCAGCAAGAAACTCAGTCCAACAGAACAAAGGTATTCCGCAATCGAGCGAGAATGTTATGCGATTGTCTGGGGAATAGGCAAATTCCACACATATCTGTTTGGTCAGCAGTTCACAGTCGATTGTGATCACTCACCACTCACCTGTTTGGGTTACAGCAGTGTTAAATGTGTAGATCAGTGTGTCAACATCCGTGTCTTCTGTACCTAGAAGTAGTAGTGGCGCGAATTTTCCTCCTATCTTTGCCTGGAAGGCTTCTGCTACCTCTGGGTCTTTCAGTTTCTCGAGGTCAAACTTGATTCTGGTTGGACCCTGCTTGTTGACCTTCTTTAGGCGGAGTCGGAAGGTCATCATCAGTAAGTCACGGTCGCTTCCAATGTCTGCTCCTGGAAAACTTCTTGTCTTGGCAATGTTCACACTGGTTTGGAAGCGTCTCTTCAACATGATGTAGTCAATTTGGTTATGATGCTCTCCGTTCGGGCTGTGCCATGTCCACCTTCTGGATGTTTTGTGTGGGCCAAACGTGTTCATCAGCTGGCAAATTTCAGGAGCCTTAAGCCTTTGTCTTTGGTCTCTGCATTGCAGTAGCGTCCGCATGTGCCTTTCCAGTTCCTAGCAGCATCCTCTCCTATTTTGGCATTCCAGTCTCCCTGCACCACAAGAATGTCTTTCTTGGGGGTTTGGCCCAAGACTTCTTGCAGTTGGTCATAGAAGTCCTCTATTTCATCATCGCTATAGTCTGTTGTTGGGGCGTAAACTTGTACAATGGTGATATTGAATGGGGGTGCCCTCAAGCGTATGGTGATAAGCCTACTGGAGACTGGCCGACAACTCATGACAGTGTTCACGATGTCTTTGTGGATGAGCAATCCGACACCCTGTTCACGTTTGTCTTCTCTGCCACTGTAATACAGTTTGTGGTTTTGCTGGGTTGATGTTTCCCCAAGTCACCCAGCCACACACTGTAAAAACAGTCACTAATACGGCGCATGTCCTGTATATGGGAGCTTTTCCAGAATGAACAGCAATCCACAGACTCACTTGTCAAAATGTTTAGTAAATCACTCACTCTAGCAGCTATAAATGTCCAAATCTTCGTCCTGGGAAGGTAGCCGGAGAAAAAAACATGTCTACCGGCCGCCAGGGGATGCCACCTGCGAGAGAGAGAGAGAGAGAGAGAGAGAGAGAGAGAGAGAGAGAGAGAGAGAGAGAGAGAGAGAGAGAGAGGGAGAGAGAGAGTGAGCGAGAGAGAGAGAGAGAGAGAGAGAGAGACAGAGACAGAGACAGAGAGACAGAGACAGAGAGAGACACAGACAGTCTGACAGACAGACAGAGACAGAGAGTACAGCCCATACTGTATTCACAGGAAGAGCCTGTGTAGCGTCCCGCGCAAGTACAGTTGTAGGCATTGGTCAGATCTGTGCAGCTTCCTCCATTGCGACAGGGATTATTGGAACACCGGCCTTGCAAAAACAATTGAAAATTTCCTTTAGCTCCCAGAAATATAAAAAAAAAACACACGTAAGACGAGTCACATGAACCATAACACAACACTGGTGCACTTGTATCGATATTTTATCAAAATCTTTCATCATCGTATTGTAACAAATAAAACGGAAAGGGGAGACTGCCAGTGCGAATATTTTAGGAAGATTACAAAGTAAAGCACTCTCAGGGGAGAGAATTGTGCAGTATCGACCAATGATCATAGATCAAGTTTGATCGAAGCACACAAAAAAAAACACACAAAAAACAAGATGGGATGAACCATATCACACAAAGTCCCTTCTATATGAGAGCTGTCCTCGCTGTCAATGATCTCTACCTTTTGTCTTTGACCTGATTCTGATGTTGAATTATCTCCTATTGAAAAAGTCTCGCAGATCAACCAATGCGTCAGTGAGTTCTATAAGGGGCGCAGGACATACGCGTCATTGATTTGTCAAACGTCATTTGTCATGACGTAAGCTTTAGCTTTTACGTAATTTTATATTTTACCTGATATGAGTCTCACTTTCGCTTCATAGGCTTGAGAAAATGGTGACAAAACTAGCACTTCACGGTACAATTTCAGTTTTGCTATAATTTGTGTGAAAGCAGGTTGACTTTACATAACTACATGATACACTAAGTACACGGGTCACCTGCATGCTCTTCTGAAAGCGCGTTGATGTGTGTGTGAGTGTTTAGTGCGTGCGTTCAAAAGTTCAAGTAAATATGACAAAAATTATTGACTCTAATCTGGGTCAACGGACTTCCTAAAAACGGTTGTTTATGTCTTCAATGAGACATTCTATTACAATAATCGCAGGCTCTCATAGCCACCCACTTAAGAAAGTATTTCGCCAAGTTTCAAACTTGTGTGTACAGAAATATCGGATATTTTCTTGTTTACATACATACGCACATACATACATACATACATACATACATACATACATACATACATACATACATATACATACATACATACATACATACATTCATACGGACATACGGCGCTTCGCGCCAAATGTACGTTTAGCAGCGTGGTTAGCGTTACTAGAGATGTCGTAATTTTTATCTTGTTACTTCAATTGTTAGAGGTTTAGACTGCCCGCCTTTGACATCATATTTATATGCTATTAAATTCGCCCCACCGAGACCCGTCCTAAAAGTCCCTTCTATAAATAGAAGGGACTTAAAAAGATAGGAAAGATGGGTGCGCTAAGTAAGTGACTGGAAGTAGATAATATAGAACCCCCCGCCCCCTCAATTGAATAGATTTCCAGCCACTTGGTGCATGGAAATTTAGATCTAGGTCCCCCCAAAAGGGGGGCAGGAGGGGGGAAGGGGGGGTCCATATTGTTTAGCCGGTGTGGACAGCTGTTTTGGTCTTGGCGACCTCGTCAGCACACCATTTGGCATAATTTACTTTGTAATCTTCAGTCGTATTGTAACCTTAACAATAACAATGAGGCGCATTTTTATAGACTTTTTTCGAAAATGAGTTAGGTTATCTTCCATCATCGTTTTGTCACACGGTGTCACGTGAAACACGGTACTCACTTAACCAACGCCCTCATATTTCCCAAATGACAAGATAATAATTGATAATATGCATAAACATGTTGATGATATTGCAAAGAATGCGTTAAATAATAAAACAAGGGAAAACATGCAAGTTCGTTTTTTGGTTTAACACCGAGCAGGCGCCCAAGGCCATCTCACGGCGCAGAACATGAAAGTATTAGATCTTGAAAAAAAAAATTCAGTTGAACGGTTTCTAAAGTTTCAGTGTCACAATACTATAATCAGTATATTGACACAATAAATGATGACAAAACTTTCTTTTTAAAGTTTTCGGGCTGAAAAGAAGTTGATCTAATTTTCACATCAAAATAAGACGCTTTCATTCTCATATCACTTTTATCTGCACATCGCTCTCCCAGTGAAACGTTAGATCTTCCTTCAAGTGGCTGACGACTAATTTCAATATCGTGCCAAAGCAACTTGACCCAAGCGTTTTGCTAATTAATTCTGAAACCAGATTGATACAACATGCTGCAAGTTAAATTTCATGAACTTTGGTTAACCCCTTCCCTGCCACTGTACGTTAAATTTTTGTTCCTAATGTCTCGTTTCATTCAACGACCAAAAGCTAACACTGTCCAAGAAACATGGAAACAAATTGGCCTCAGCAAGAGGCATAGATCCTCATGAGCCCACGCAGTCGCGGGGGCTCATGAGGATCTATGTCTCTTGCAAATGAATGGTGGTTTGTTTTGCTCGGCAGTCAAAGGGTTAAGTTTTAATCTTGTACCACAATTCCTCCCTCTTGTGACTTACACGGAAAGAGCCTGGGAAACGATCACAATCAAACACAAATCACTCCACAATCTACAAAGAGAAGTTGTAAAACTAACTTTTTTTTAACAAGAATGGCACAGCCCTTAGCTTTTACGTGCATGACCGATCAATATAATAAATCTAACCGTTGTGACCTTGACCTTTCCGACAAGTCGCTGAAATAAGCAAGTGTTCAAGCGTTTTAACATAAGGAAAAGCTTGGCTTTTCTAACTGCGAAATCCATGTTTTCACAGAAAAGAAGTACCCAACGGAGAAAGAAATACGCTTAGAAAAGACGGGTACAACACAATTTATTAATATTTCGGGTAAATACCCTTTGTCAAAATAGACAAACAAATAAACAGAGAGATTAGCCGCTACTTATCTTCATTGGCAGAAGGAATGTGGCAACTGAAGGAGGTGACGTAAAATAAAAGAAAAGGAAGAAGAAAAGTGCGGGAAAAGTAAAAATGACGTCAACAGAAAATCGTAAGAGAGAGACTGGGAAAGAACCTGAACACGAGAGACAAGAGTGTGTGCAAGCACGTGCAGGAGCGAGCAAAAGAAAAGGCGTGTAGGTGAGGCCAGAGAAAGAGAAAGAGAGAGAGAGAGAAAGAGAGAGAGAGAGAGAGAGAGAGAGAGAGAGAGAGGAGAGAGAGAGAGAGAGAGAGAGAGAGAGAGAGAGAGAGAGAGAGAGAGAGAGAGAGAGAGAGAGAGAGAGAACGAACGGGGAGTACCCTTGGGCACGAAGAAGGCTGAGTGTCTAATACACAAAGCCTGCTAAACACCAACCTGAAGGCAAACTTTATATCACCTTCAAGTTGAGGACTACCTCGGGAAAAAACGGGAGGACCCCGGGGAAAAAAACCCAGCATTTAGCACGGTACACAACAAGTAATAAGACATTAAAACAAAGCAAATAATCAAATTCAGTAAGAGAATATTGGTATAAGTGGAGAGTAGGTAGTTGTGAAACCGTCTTCAAGGGTAACTAAAAAAATAAGGGGGGGGGTGGGGGGGGGGCGGGGGAGAGAGAGAGAGACCCTTGACCTTTGTGAATAATAAACCAAATCAGTATGCATGAAAAGATGATATCATCAGCTACCTGTATGCTAAATTTGGTTGAACAGTTTTGCACACACAAAAATACCGATAAAAATTAGATATTTTTCACCTCATTTGCTGATCACGTGTGACCCTTGACCTTTCCGAGGGGTTATTCAAATTAGCGTGCATAGGAAGGTCTTACCTTCAGATATTTCTGTACCAGGTTTGGGATGGAAGTTGTAAATAGTTACTGTAAATGAGAAAAAGCAAACAAACAATTTTTGTCAAATATAGCTATTTCACTCACTCTCAAAAACGGTCAAGCTGAGAACCAAACAAGAAGAGGATTTCATCCCAAAGTCTACCGTATTGTTTGGAGCTCACGAGCTTCTTTTAGGAACATTAAGAGTTGTTCAAATATTTTTTAGCTTATCCTTCTGATCCATTTCCCTCCTCACTAACCCCAACCCCTGATCAAACAGTCGGACGCACAGCGCTTCCCGCCATTATTACGGTCTATGGGCCGGAGTAGCGACAGGAATTCTGAAAAAGAAAAATAGCACGAGCAGCAAATTGACGTCACTATAAGCTCACGTCATGGCATCGTTAGTCCCACGACACCGTGTACACAGTGCCGAATTTGATGTTTTAAGTCACTCATCCGAAGGGCACGCAGCCTCTTCCAGGGCAGACTATTTTCTTCCACGCAGTCTCTTCCAGGGCTGACTGTTGGATGGGAATATATGGTGGCTCCAAAACTTGCAAAAAAATTAATGAATTATTATTCAAAAAGCTGAAGAGGAACAACGCTGGATTACGAACTCATTCAATATATCCGTATAATCTAGCTGTATGCAAAGTATTTAGAAAGAATAACAAAAATTACAAACTCAAATGCTGATCTACCGGTTTTTGTGAAAGGGCCATTTTCTTGTCAACGTGTAATCTCATTAAAATATCCCCAAAAACTGCTTTTGGAGAATAGACCTACTTCGGAATTCCGCGCCTACTCTCTAACCACATGATTTAGAGAGTTAACTCCCATGTTACTGGGATCAAAATGGTGGAGAAGAAAGCATGGCGATTGAGCGAGCTACAAAGGTTTTTGCAAGAAAGAGGAGTTTGTGTTGGCCAAAGCAGAAAAGCAGAGCTTTTTGATCTCGTACAAAAGGCTCTTGACATTGGACTACCCGTTGATCCCGAGTGCTGTGCTGAAGATCGGGTAGAAGTGATCGGAGCCGGCAAAGCTCAAAGATGGGAACATCGAACTGTCGAACCCTGCTTTGTTATCTGGGACTACAGACCTGAATATTTTGCCAGAGTTCTCTATATTCGACATCTGTACATATTTACTAAATCAGAACATGAACTTATCAGCCATAAGGGACTACAGACGATCAGAAGCCTATAGCCTGATGCAAGATGGTTATGTGAACAGCTTGGAAACAATCCAAATGACTGATGGCTATTTCGCAGTGAAGGCCTCAGTCAAACCAAGGACAAGAGACAGGGATTCTGTTACCAAAGCCCCATTTTATTTTACATGGTCTATCCTGACAAAAGTGGATGTTGACACGAGAAGCTGCATTTTATCTGCATTTTGCACCTGCAAGGGGGGGGGGGGTGAGTCAATTATTTTTTTAAATAATTTATGTAGTGTATTTTTACGGATACTAGTCTATGCAAGCAACCGGTCCGTTACTTTTAAATTTTTTTGTTTCACTTGTTCGTTTGTGTTAAATCGGATCGTGGCAGAAAATAACCAAAAATGATGGGTCTTGCTATTCTACACTAGAGGTAGAACCTCAGTAGTAGTATGTTGTGTAGATTCAAGATGGTATTGATCGTGCTGGTAAAATCTATACATGTATCACAGTATTGTATGGTATTTATTTTTAAAACCTTTTACCCTCATGTTAAATCTTAATGAGGGTCACCGGACCCATGGCAACGGTTTCCGTGCCTACCAATTCTGAGTACTTTTTGTGCTCTTAGTAAGTACTGTGTGTTTTGTTGCGCAATTTAAATAAGTACATGCACGTGTTCATGTGATATATGGAATTTTACTCCAATGCAGCGTTCAGGATATCTGCTGTCTGTTTTGCATTCTCCCCAAGCGCAACGTTTGACTGAAGGCATTTTGTTAAAAATGGCATTGTGTGTTCCCTGTAACAGGGGAGTTAACTCTCGAAATCATGGGGTTAGAGAGTAGCATCGGAATTCCGGATAATGTCCATTCACGTACAAATAAATTCCTAAAGTTTCAAGCTTGTCTGACCACAAATGCGGGCTCTAGTCGCTGTCACACACACACACACACACACACACACACACACACACACACACACACACACACACACACACACACACACACACACACACACACACACACATGTACGCCAAATGTACGTTCTCTAGCAAGATTTGCGTAGCTAGACGTGACGTCATTTTCATCTTGTTACTTCTTTGCCAGAATTCGGGGCCCGCCCGCCCAACACATCATGTGCATTTAACAGAAAGCGTTCCGACCAGCCCCATTTCAAAGTCTACCGTATTTTCAATAAGGTAGACAAAAATAAACATGGGTTGAAAACAGCCTGTCAAGATTTTCTGAGTTTATTTTCCATTTGGCTTCTCAGTTCTGTTGAGGTTTTGAAAACATTTTTGATTGGTTTATGAGAAAATGATATTTTAAAGCTAGTGGTTAAAATGTGTCTCTTGAGACACGTGACGACAATTTCTTTCTTTTTGACTAAACTATAGTTAGATGATACCTATAATTGATTAAAGCCATCCTCTAGGTAGTCCTCAATGAAATATTTCTGAAAAACAGGGATAAAAATGACCTAATAATATAAAAAATGAGAACCCATTTGCGTCGGTCATAGGTGACTCTTTTTTCACTCTCACACATTTGCTTTGACAAAAGAAGCATTGTGGTATTCAGATTATTACTTTGCCTACATAGATAACTCCCTCGCGCTGGGACCATATGGCGTTGGTGGTGGATAGGGGGTCCCTCGCGAGAGGGGTGCACCGAATGAAATAAGGTGCCGTGAACCAACATGGTCTAAGGGAAGGTGACCCTGACAGAAAACCCCTGGTCCTCCTAGTAAGGGTGTTGGGCGTGGGGGTAGCTTCCCCACCCTACAAAAAAGGAAATAGCTACAAAAACGCCGACGAAAAGACAAACAGTAATTCCTTTCCTCGAGGAGGAAGGTTCTTCTACCAGAAGATTTATGACGTCCTGGGGTGAAAGCCGGAAGTCTTCGGAAGCCACAGGACCGAGCCGTCTCTCTCTATCCAGGGACACAACCATGAGCACATGGAACGTCAAGACCATGTACCAGAGCGGCAAGGCCGCCCAGATAGCAGCGGAAATGCAAAAGTACAACCTTTCCCTGCTAGGTATCAGTGAAGCCAGATGGACGCAGTCTGGCCAGAAAAGGCTGTTAAGTGGGGAGATGATTCTGTATTCAGGTCATGAAGAGGAGAATGCCCCCCATACAGAAGGAGTAGCATTCATGCTGTCACCAGTGGCACAGAAAGCGCTGATGGGCTGGGAATCTCTTGGGCCAAACATTATCACAGCAGCCTTTAGAACCAAGAAAAAGCTCAAGCTGAACGTCATCCAGTGTTATGCGCCCACTAATGACAGTGACGAGGAAGAGAAACAAGAGTTCTACGACCGACTCCAGAGTGCCGTGGACAAATGTGCGGAGCGAGACATCACCATCGTCATGGGCGATTGTAATGCCAAAATAGGGGAGGACAACACCGGATACGAAGAGGTGATGGGGAGACAGGGACTAGGGGAGATAAGCAGCGAAAACGGGGAGAGGTTTGTAGACTTTTGTGCTCTAAACAGACTTGTCATTGGAGGCAGCATCTTCCCACACAGAAGAATACACAAAGCAACGTGGGTCTCACCTGACCATACTACAGAGAACCAAATAGACCATATCTGCATTAGCAAGAAATTTAGAAGATCCCTTCAAGATGTTCGAGTGAGGAGGGGAGCAGATATCGCCTCAGACCACCATCTGATCACCTTAAGAATAAAGCTCAAGTTAAAGAAAAGCCGCACAGAGACAACAAAAAGACAGTGTTATAATGTAGACCTCCTGAGAGAGACTGGAGTGAGAGAAGAGTTCAAACAGGTGCTGTCCAACCGGTTTCAAGCGCTACAGGAGCTAGTAAATGAAGAGGAGCAGCAGTGGAAGGCAGTTAGAGAGGCGCTGAACTCAACCTGCAAAGACACTTTAGGGTTCAGGAAACACCATCACAAGGACTGGCTGTCGGCACAGACCTTGAAGAAGATAGAAGTGAGGAAGCAGAAGAAAGCAGTTATCAACAACAGTCGCACGAGAGCAGCCAAAGCAAGGGCATAGGAGGAATACTCGGAAGCCAACCGCGAGGTGAAGAGGAGTATCAGGGCAGACAAGAGGGCCTACACAGACAGCCTGGCAGCAGAGGCAGAAAAGGCAGCAGGCAGCGGCAACATGAAACAGCTCTACGACATTACCAGAAGATTGTCGGGCAAGTATGGCCATACAGAAAGACCAGTAAAAGACAAGGAAGGCAAGCCTATTGCACACAGAGCAGACCAACTCGACAGATGGGCCGAGTATTTTGAAGAGTTACTGAACAGACCCAGCCCACCCGACCCCCCAGACATCCAGCCAGCAGAGACCGACCTACCCATCAGCTGTGACAGACCCAGCCGGGAAGAGATCAGAAGAGCAGTGGCATTTTTGAAGAACGGCAAAGCAGCAGGGCCAGATGGCATCCCAGCGGAGTCTCTGAAAGCAGACCTAGAGACAACAGTAGAGATGCTGTACCCACTGTTTGGAAAGATCTGGGAAGAGGAGGTGATGCCGGCTGACTGGAAGAAGGGGTACAAGCTTCCCAAGAAAGGTGACCTCAGCAAGTGTTCCAACTGTAGAGGAATCACCTTGCTGTCAGTACCAGGAAAGGTCTTCAACAGGATCATCCTGGAGAGAATGAAGAGCTCCGTTGACCCCCAGCTGAGAGACCAGAAAGTAGGATTCAGGAAAAACCGATCATGTACAGACCAGATCGCCACTCTCCGCATCATCGTGAAACAGTCTCTGGAGTGGAGCTCCCCGCTGTACGTCAACTTTGTGGATTACGAGAAAGTATTTGACAGCGTGGACCGAGAGACTCTGTGGAAACTCCTACGACACTACGGTGTACCCACAAAGCTCGTCCGCCTGATCAAGAGCAACTACGATGGCATGACATGTCGCGTGATCCACGAAGGGCAGTTCACCAGGGACCTCCAGGTCAGAACCGGTGTCAGGCAGGGGTGTCTGCTGTCTCCGTTCCTCTTCCTACTGGCCATAGACTGGGTCATGAAGAGGACCACAGAGCAGAGAAGAAGCGGAAGACAGTGGACACTGTGGACACAGCTTGACAACCTCGATTTTGCAGATGACTTGGCATTACTGTCCCACACGCATCAACAAATGCAGGACAAGACCACGAGGCTTACTGACATCTCGTCCCAAGTGGGCCTCACCATCCACAAACAGAAAACAAAGACAATGAGGCTGAACGCAACCAGGGAAGAACCAGTCTTGCTTGCTGGCACTCCGTTGGAGGAGGTGGAGTCCTTCACCTATCTCGGGAGCATCATAGACAAAAAAGGCGGCACTGATGCAGATGTCAGAGCACGAATCGGTAAAGCCAGAGCAGCCTTTCTCCAGTTGAAAAAAAGTGTGGAGTTCCAGAGAGCTGTCACAAAACACCAAAGTCCGGATTTTCAACTCCAACGTAAAAGCAGTTCTCCTATATGGAGCAGAGACTTGGAGATTGACAAAAACCACTGTCAACAGAGTACAGATCTTCATAAACAGTTGCCTTAGAAGAATTTTGAAAATCCACTGGCCAGAGAAGATCAGCAACATCAGACTCTGGGAGAGAACAGAGCAGATAACAGCAGAGAATGAAATTGGGCGAAGAAGATGGGGATGGATTGGTCACAGTCTGAGAAAGCCAGTTTCCATTATCGCTAGGCAGGCATTGTCATGGAATCCCCAGGGAAAGAGGAAAAGAGGTAGGCCGATAAACTCCTGGCGTCGAGACCTCCAAGCAGACATCAAGAGAATGGGAACCACCTGGAGTAAAATCGAAGGAGAAGCACAGGACAGGAGTCGCTGGAGGTCTCTCGTCGACGGCCTATACCCGGGTAGGGGTGACAGGCGTAAGTAAGTAAGTAAGTACTACATAGATAACTCAGTGTACAAATAAAGACGAACTCTGAAAACGAAGTTAGCAAACTTTTAAAGCGAACTTTTTCACATTCGTATTTCACTTATGACAAAAGATGATGTGCGACAAAAGCTGACTCGTCGCGTGGCACAAGTTACATGCAATACCCAACAAACCTGGATCAAACAAAATATTTTGAACTCATTTGAGCGGATTCATTGTGTAATACTAACGCAAATTGACACAAACGTTTCAGTGTAGATGTGAACAAAACGATCATGAACAGAGATGATATAGTAATGTCACTCGTGACTCATTTGAGCAGTAACAATAAAGTTTGTTTTTCCTTGTCACAGGAAACACGGCGTGTGTCGAGTTGCTGGATTTTGTTTTTAAAAAGTATTTCATTTCTCATTTAGCTCATCCAAGGCATAGATCTTCGTGCGTATGAGGATCTATGCCTCTTCAGACAGCCTGTTGGAGATGCGCGCTTGTCAGTGTGTGTGTGTGTGTGTGTGTGTGTGTGTGTGTGTGTGTGTGTGTGTGAGAGAGAGAGAGAGAGAGAGAGAGAGAGAGAGAGAGAGAGAGAGAGAGAGAGAGAGAGAGAGAGAGAGAGAGAGAGAGAGAGAATCAATGAATCTTTATTTTACAACGGTTAAGATATTAGATATTAACACAGTCAGTGACTATGTCATTTTTTGTACCTGCCGTTGCTAAGAGAGAGAGAGAGAGAGAGAGAGAGAGAGAGAGAGAGAGAGAGAGAGAGAGAGAGAGAGAGAGAGAGAACAATGAACCTTGATTTTACAACGCTAAAAGCATTTGGTCACGAAAACCAATTTTCAAACTTGCCGTGTGTGTGTGTGTGTGTGTGTGTGTGTGTGTGTGTGTGTGTGTGTGTGTGTGTGTGTGTGTGTGTGTGTGTGTGTGTGTGTGTGTGTGTGTGTGTGTGTGTGTGTGTGTGTGTGTGTGTGAGAGAGAGAGAGAGAGAGAGAGACAGACAGACAGACAGACAGACAGACAGACAGAGAGACAGAGAGACAGAGACAGACAGACAGACACAGACAGACTGACAGACAGCCAGAGAAGAACACATGACGACATAAGTACTGGCTGAAAATCAATAACATGAGCTCGTAAACGACATCTGGACAGAAGATTCAAGATTTAACGACTTTCTTTTGCTTCACAACACGACAGAATTACGTCGTGTTTAGAGTATTGCGTCAATGTCTGCGTTGTGACGGAGTTACTTCTTTTACGTCACCGCCACGGTCTGACTTTCTGCAGAAGTCAAGGTGTTTTTTTTTTCCCTCAGAACCGAGTGCGCTGGAGGACTGTTGCAGAGTTGTGACGGAGTTGCTTCTTTTACGTCACCGCCACGGTCTGACTTTCTGCAGAAGTCAAGGTGTTTTTACTGTTTTAATTTTTTTTCTGAAACGAATTATTTTTTTTAATGAAGAAGTTGAAAGGGCACAAAGCTGACTAACGGACTCATTTAATGTCTTTCTGCAAACTAGCCATACCCAAAATTTTAAGTAAATATGACAAACATTACGGACATTACGGACAACCGACTTTCTATAAACGTTTTTTTTTTTTTTTGTCTTCAGTGAGACATTCAATTATAATATGCTCGGAGGCTCTCTTAGCCACACTTTGAATAAAGTATTTCGCACTGGTTTTAAGTTTGTGCGTACAAAAATGTCCGAGATTCTCGTGTTTACACACACACACACACACACACACACACACACACACACACACATATATACATACATATATACATACATACTCACATACGGCGACAGCAGTAACTAGACGTGTAAATTTTATCTGGTTACTTTGTCAGATTCTCGTGTTTACACACACACACACACACACACACACACACACACACACACACACACACACATATATATATATATATATATATATATATATATATATATATATATATATATATATATATATATATATATATATATATATACATACATACATATATACATACATATATACATACATACATATATACATACATACTCACATACGGCGACAGCAGTAACTAGACGTGTAAATTTTATCTGGTTACTTTAATTGTCAGATTTTCAGTCCGGCCCAGCTATTTCGCCATGGGCATGCTTTTGAATTTGCTCCACCGCGACCCATCCTAAAAAAGTCTCTTCAATATATAGAAGAGACTTAACTCATTCACGCCCAGCCGCATCCGGATACGCGGCATAAGCCGCGCATACGGATGTGGCTGGCCGCGAATGAGTTAAAAGGGCATAAGTTGAATCCATTATTTTTTTTTATGATTTAAAAGGTGGTATTTTGATTGTATGTTCCAACGGTAGGCTGATGACGACCGTCAGATGCAGTCAGAAAGTACCTTGTAAGTAAACCCTTGATCTCAAGTTAAGAATGTCTTATAATGATAATGCGATATAAATTTCAGCAAACTATAACTGTAAAAACAAACCAATTGTCACCAAAGGTAGCGTCAACCACATACAAATATTTTTTTCTTTGCGTTCGAGCTTTAACAGTGGCCAGCTGCATTGGTGTGACCTTGACTAAGGCTGCTGGTTCCCAAGAAGTATCTAGACTGAAAGGCCAAGTGTACAGCTCCCCATCCTGCATTATAACGCTGACGTGCACCAGTCCCAGGATGGCATCAGTCGCTTTCACCTACCAAAGCAGACAGAACAAAAATATTTACCGGATATTACAGTGAACCTCTTTTGAGCAGCCACCCTCATAACAGCTCACCCATCATGAAAGGCCATCATTCATGTGACTTTAGCCATCCTCATAACAGCTCACCCGTCATGAAAGGCCATCATTCATGTGACTTTAGCCATCCTCATAACAGCTCACCCGTCATGAAAGGCCATCATTTAGGTGACTTTAGCCATCCTCGTAACATCTCACCCGTCATGAAAGGCCATCATTTAGGTGACTTTAGCCATCCTCGTAACATCTGACCCATCATGAAAGGCCATCATTCAGGTGACTTTAACCATCCTCATAACAGCTCACCCATCATGAAAGGCCATCATTCAGGTGACTTTAGCCAGCTGAATCCTTCGCAATACTCATGACAGTAAAGCGCATGGATGACAGTGCGAAAACTTGAAATGACTGAAAACTGTCCATGGTCTAACTAGTCTAACTGGTCTAACATGATTCATGGCATGCAAAAGACATAAATTCTCATGAGCCCCTGCGACCGCGGGGGCTCATGAGAATTTATGCCTTTTACAGATTTAACAGGCTGACTGAAAGACTGTTCTGTCTGAACCAAAAACCTGAAATTCAGCTTTCTGGAATTTAGAAAAAGTTGAGTCTACAGAACTGAAGACTGTCACCCATGGTATTGCAAATCAATCCCTTACATGACAGCTGATCATATTCAACCTATCCAGTATCTCTGAGTGCAGTCTGACAGCTGACTAACCACTGGAAAGCAGCACTAATAGTGTACACTGTTAGCCCTGTTCACTGTGATTCTGTTTTGTTAGCAACACTTGCTCTTTTTTAGAATCCTGAAAGTTAAATTGACCATTCAGGACCCAAACTAGTCTGGCACCGTTCTTTTTATAGTAAACCTTTTTCCTAAGCAGTTCATTACAGTGAATTAATTAAGAATCAAGCTTGCCTTGTTTAGTAGCTTATAATGGGAATGTATAAGATCATGGAAGGTGTGGCACCACTCTACAGCTTTGCACCTTCCAGGATCTTAAGAGTTCAGGAAAATCACCCACCTGACAAAGGTAGGTCGTGCCATCAGCCCACTGCGCCATGAAGTACTCATCAACGCTGCTGAAACTGAAAAGTCAGATACAATGCTTAAAAACTATTTTTAGCACAAAAAGAGAGCTCGGAAACCGTATACCCTGTGGGTCAGATGGATTTAAAAAAAAATCGTGTTTCTTGTGAGTAGGGACACACTTGAAATTTGTGTCACATGTCAGTTGTTAGCCAGTGCTTGAGTCACCAAAAGCAACGTTTAAAAATTTGAACTCATTACTGCAAGAATCCATTGCGAAAAGAAAAGCAACTACTGCCATTTTGATCTAAGAATGTAATTTTCGTGTTTTAGGTATCAATATTGTGTTACTTGTGACAATGTTTTTTAGCGTGACGCCGATAAAGAACTTACCACTGTATAAAACTGCCATGACCTTCCCGGGAAAAAGCAACGTGGGTGTGTGCCGCCGTCTTCCGGATTGCAAGATACGGATTTGGTGCAATAAAAGCCCGTTACACGACATCTTTGGCACGATCAAAACCAGGTTAAAATTTATCAACACGACCTGTAGACTTATTAATTTTTATATATTTTTTTTAATCATTCGTTTCGTGTCAGTCCAATTTTTGAGCCGGGTAGCAGTTTCGGTAATGTGCGCATGTCAATTGTGTCAGCACACATATCGAGTGACAGACGATATTTGTGTACATCGCAGCGGCATAAAACGTCCCGAGAGAGTCAGGCAGGTGTTGTAGCATTAAAGAGTGAGTCCATTTTTTAAAAAATCTTTCTCGCTCACGTCTCGACATCAGAAGCGAGTTGTATGCTGACAGTTGTATCTACCCGAGAAGTGACCTACCAAAGCGAAATGCGTTTTTCACGGCCATTTTACGCTTGATTTCCCCACAGGAAGGAGTAAAAAAGATCGTTTATTGTCCATTTAGGTATTAAAACCACTTTTCTTCTTCTCATCAAACATTTTTACAACGATGTTACACACTTGTTTGTTAGATATCGGTCATAGTTATGATCAGTTATGTGAGTAGAGGGTCGTCCGGGGCACCTTTTGAGAGTTCGCCATTTGTTATCTTTCTTTTTTTTTTTTTATCTCGTGTGACCCTTGGCCTTTCCGAGGATTCATCCAAATTAGTATGCATAGAAAGGTCTTACCATCAGGTATATTTATACCAGGTTTGGGTTTGAAGTTGTCAATAGTATTTGATAAAATATAAATTTTGTCAAAATATGGCTATTTCTGTCCTATTTCCTGAGCCCCTGTGACCTTAACCTTTAAGACAGGTCACTCAAATTGGTATGTTTAGTAAGGTTTTGCCTCAATGTATTCTGGAACCAAGTTTGAAGACTGGCTTGAATAATCTCCGAGAAAATGCTAACGTTGTAGTTTAGCACAGACGACGGAGGACGGACGACGGACGGAACATAGCTGGCCTGGAACATAGACTCACATGAGGCAACAATTATTGAGCTTTCTTACCTGACGCCTGAGCTTGCACGAATAATAGACACGCTGGGGTCGAAAAGAACACTAGAAAAAAACACTGACGTCCCAAGCAATGACCCAAATATTTCATTTGGACTTGTGTTGACTTGCTATAAACCAGCAACGCCCTGAAAGCAGGAAAGCAGCATTTTGCATCTTTTTAAAGAACTCCAGATTGCATTCGTCCCACAACGAATCTGTGCCAATCTGATCACAGCGACTGGAAGACAATAAAGATAATTGTTTGACTGCTGCCGCCGGCAGCAGTCCAACAATTTTCTCGATTTTACTCAGGTCACTGTTGTCCATGCCAAGTCATGTTTCTGGGCCAAATCACACTCAGTTCAAATGGGAGAAATGCCAGGAACATGACGTCAAATTTCATTCTTTTGTACACGTAAACATGTACCGTCAAATGTGACGTAAAATGAAAAGGTCTAAAGGTCTAGACATTGTAGAACTTCTTCTTCCATGAATAACTAACCCATAGAGGCCCCAGTGATCCCCCCACCCCCCCACCGCCACCCCCACCCCCCTCTTCCCCACAAAATCACACCCCTCAGGGGCGGATCAGTTACCTCGGGGGGGGGGGGGCGGGGAGCCCCCCTCACTTCCCCACAAAACCACATCCCGCAGGGGCAGATCAGTTACCTCGGGGGAGGGGGGGGGAGGGGGTGGGAGGGGGGGGGAGGGGGGGGGAGATGGAGGTGGGGTTCTAACATACTGTTTTGGACCTTCATCCTGACCAAAAGGCCTCCCGACGAGAAAGCGTACTCTTCCAGTGACCGAAATATCAAGGCGGATGGTTACAAAGTAAAGTAGGTAATAGCACTGTCAGGGGAGAGAAGTGTGCATGATCGACCAGTGATCATAGATCTACTGTGGCCAAAGCACACACACACACACACACACACACACACACACACACACACACACACACACACACACACACACACACACAAAAAGATAGGAAAGAGAGGGTGCGCTAAGAAAGTGACTGGAAGCAATGCATATGGAAGCATTTAGCACTGGCAGTCTCCCCTTTTCTTTTCATCAAGGCGAATAGCTAGGTGCCTTAGAAAGTGGATCGGGACACGCTGGACAAAGCACCAAACTTCCTGGGGTACTGCATTAGGTCATACTCTTTCATTCTGGAGGCTGCGCCCACGCGGTTAAGTCCTCTGGGTCGCGTCACGTGACATTTTCTATTTTCAGATGATAACGTTAAAAGGACAGCCCCACTGACTCGATCTCCGTCTTGCTCTGCCACTATCAAACATAGAATCTTTGAACATGGCAGGTTTAGTGCCCATAGGATGACCTTTCTGAAAATACCTGCTTGAATGACATTTGATGAAGGTCAAGGTCACAAAACGGCAGGAGAAACTCGCACCTACTCAGTAAGCAAAGGTCCTCGGGCCCAAAAAAACCGGAGTTAGCCCGCGCACGGCAGCCGTGCGCGGGCCCACTGAGGCCGTCGTGGGCCCGAAGTCGTTTTGCTACTGCGGTACGTCCACATATGGGGGACAGCAGCTTAAATACAGATTTCTCAGTAGCACTAGGATACAAAGGACAACGTATTGACCGACAAACACTATGGAACTATTGCAGATTAATTCATGTCGTTTTGGATGGATGGATGGATGGATGGATGGATGGATGGATGGATGGATGGATGGATGGATGGATGGATGGATGACAAACTTATTGATTGGTTGATTGATTGGTTGATTGATTTTAATTGATTGATTGATTGATTGATTGATTGATTGATTGATTGATTGATTGATTGATTGATTGATTGATTGATTGACTGATTGGTTGGTTGGTTGGTTGGTTGGTTGGTTGGTTGGTTGGTTGGTTGGTTGGTTGGTTGGTTGGTTGGTTGAGTGAGTGAGTGAGTGAGTGAGTGAGTGAGTGAGTGAGTGAGTGAGTGAGTGAGTGAGTGAGTGAGTGAGTGAGTGAGTGAGTGGATTGGATTGGATTGGATTGATTGGATTGATTGGATTGGATTGATTGGATTTGATTGATTGGATTGGATTGATTGGATTGGATTAAATTGGATTGATTGATTGGATTGATTGATTGATTGGATTGGACTGGATTGGATTGATTGGATTGGATTGATTGGATTGGATTGGATTGATTGGATTGGATTGGATTGATTGGATTGATTGGATTGATTATGATCTATGCCTCTTGGAGATGTTTGCAGCGTTTGGTGTTCGGAGCGTTTGGAGATGTTTGGAGTGTTGTCTATGCTCATGACAGAAGCGGGTTATCCCCCGCCGGTGATTTCGCTCTCGTTCGTTGTCGGGAGTCGTTCGGAGCAAACGAACCCCAGCGGGGGACACCGCCTATGGGGACCTACGGACACGTCAAAAGGATTACGCGAGAACAGAGCTACCCTCTTGTATGCATGTACCCACGGGTACTGTTCACCGTCCATGCAGAAACCCGGTTCTGAGATATCACCTGTCATATCACCTGTGTGGCCACCCGAATGATGGTCTTTTATGACAGGCGACACTGTGTGCCCTTCAAGACTTGTCTTGAGAAAGCACCTGACTATTATGACTACCCTAATGAGAGACAGAGGAAAAGATGGGAGGACAATATCTCAGAGTGGACAGGACTGAAGCTGGGCGATACGCTGAGAATGGCAGAGAACAGAGAGGAATGGAGGTAGCTGGTTGCCAAGTCATCAGTGGTGCCCCAACGGTCGGCAAGACTACGGGATATAGATAGATAGATAGATAATGAGAGACCTCGTGCGTAAAAGAGCATCATTCAAGTGGCTGTAGCTGTGACTGGCTGTAGCTGTGACTGGCTGTAGCCACCTGAATGATTGTCGTTTATGGCAGGTGACACTTTTTGCCCTGCAAGTCTTGTGTTGAGAGAGCACCTGTCTTCTAAGACCATCTTTTTCTTGCATAAAGGGGGTAGGTTTCTCAAACAGGTTCTACGTTACCGGTGGCTGCGTGCACAAGGGGGATAACTTGCTTAGGGTCATATCGTGCCGACCATGCGCGGTGCTGAGGTGTGAGCACATCCATACTTGTCTAAAGACAGTTCATTGTGTAGGTCACTTTCATTTTTTTTTTAAAGTCCATGACAGAAGCAAAACTATTCTTAAAGGGCCCTAAGCGCCGCCGGAGCAATCTCAACATTGCATACAACTGTTTGACGAATATCAACAATTGATACATATAAAATGTGTTACAATGCCTCCTAACGAGTGGATACGGTTGTTATATCGTTTCGTCTGCGTGCTTACATCACTTTGTATTCGTTTTATCACTAAAACGTATTCACCGCTCATCTTCACTAAGCGTCAGAGCCGAGGTAAAAGTTGTTTATATCTCCAAGCTCCAGGTCCTCGAGCAAACCAAAAAGTAGCTGGCGATCTGATATAACGGCCTTTGTTGGGCTATATCACAGTCAGGGGTCTTAATTAATCTGTCCGTGAGTGAAACCGCGGACACATAAATTAGTTTATGACCACTGCTCTGAGGTATACTGAGGCAGGTGAACATTAAGACTAATGATACAACCATATTTAGCACGAAACAGAACACACACACACACACACACACACACACACACACACACACACACACACACACACACACACACACAAACAAATAAACAATCAAACAACGACAGCAAAACTAAACAAACAAACAAAACAAAACAAAACAAAAAGAAACAGAGTGGAACAAAACTGAACAGAACGGAATTGAACAGAAAAGAATCAAATCATATCGACTCTCATACAAAACGGAACAGAGTAGAACAGCGAGGAGCAGAACTCAACGGGGCTAAAGTGAACAGAACCGAATCAGATCATATCGAGTCTCATGACTTGGATCTTTGAAATACTAACTGCGAAGACCCTTCACGCCGTGTGACTGCATTTTGCTGCATTTTTCTTGTACTGTATTTGTGATCAGAGTAAATGCGTATATTTTACGTGAGCGTGCGTGTTGGGTTCAGCTTTCGATGCGATGAGCCAGCCCAGTGCGCAGCATTGCGCTAGCCAACGGCGGCTGACGTCGGCCCGATGGCCCTTGCGCACTGGGATATCATTAAAGTTCATTAGAGCCAAACGCCTAAAAAAAAATTGTCTAGAATTACAGACTTTCCGTTAATGTGAAACTATCAGTATTTGACGGATAAATTTTGATGGGATAAAATAGGGAGATTGTTCATCATCGGGACGGACAAATCTTGAGAAAATCTTGAGAAAAAAGGAGCGCCCAGTTACTTATCCCGGTTGTGCTTCGCGGCGAACTGTAGAGCGCGCGGACGATTTTGAATTTTTTTTTCCGGAAAGCCTGTATTCCCACATCATCATCAACATTATTATTATTATTATTATTATTATTATTATTATTATTATTATTATTATTATTATTATTATTATTTATTGTCCCAAGTAGCAAACTGTTTTCGGGCCGACGACGGCCACTATCTTCGGCCTGAGAACCTTTGCGCACTCTAGTTGTTATTGATTCTTTTTGTTGTTCGTATTTTTAAAAAAAAAGGAACAACTTTGAAATTGGGCTCGTCGGAGCGCATTCCGGAGCATACACGTGACGTTTTTGGCGTGCGAGGCATACATTCTGGCAATGTAGTAACAAGATAAAAACGAAGTCACGTCTAGCTACGCAAACCTTTTTAGAGAACGTCTTTTTGGCGCCAATCGCCGCGCGCGCGCGTTGTGTGTGTGTGTGTGTGTGTGTGTGTGTGTGTGTGTGTGTGTGTGTGTGTGTGTGTGTATATGTATATATGTATATGTATATATATATATATATATATATATATATATATATATATATATATATATATATATATATATATATATATATATATATATATATATATATCACCCTGTACAAGAACAAAGGAGAGAAGTCTGCCTGCTCTAATTATCGTGGAATTACCCTGCTGTCCATTGCCGGGAAAATTCTCGCAAGGTTGCTCCTGAATCGGCTGGTACCTGCCATCGCTGAAGACCACCTCCCAGAGGGCCAGTGTGGCTTCAGAGCCAACAGGAGTACCACCGACATGGTCTTTGTGCTGAGACAGCTTCAGGAGAAGTGCCGCGAGCAGAACAAAGGGCTGTACATAACGTTTGTCGACCTAACAAAAGCGTTTGACACTGTGAGCAGGCAAGGTATGTGGCAGATCCTGGAGCGACTAGGCTGTCCCCCAAAGTTCCTCAACATGATCGTCCAGCTCCACGAGGACCAGCAAGGCCAGGTCAGACTAAACAGTGACCTCTCAGAACCATTCCCCATTCGCAACGGCGTGAAGCAAGGCTGCGTGCTGGCACCGACCCTCTTCACCATCTTCTTCAGCATGATGTTGAAGCAGGCCACAGTGGACCTCGACGATGACGACGCAGTGTACATCAGGTATCGTCTCGATGGCAGCCTGTTCAACCTCAGACGACTGCAGGCCCACACGAAAACCCTAGACCAACTGATTCGTGAGCTGCTCTTTGCTGATGACGCTGCCCTCGTTGCACACACAGAGAGAGCCTTGCAGCGCATTACGTCCTGCTTCGCAGATGCCGCCCAGCTCTTTGGACTTGAGGTCAGTCTGAAAAAGACAGAGGTCCTTCATCAGCCGGCACCCAAGGAAGAGCATCGCCCTCCCCACATCACCATCGGCGAGTCCGAACTGAAGTCTGTACACCAGTTTACCTACCTTGGCTGCATCATCACGTCAGACGCCAAGCTGGACAAGGAGCTGGACAACAGGCTGGCAAAAGCGAACAGTGCTTTCGGGCGACTATTCAAGCGGGTGTGGCACAATCAACAGCTGAAAAAAGGCACCAAGATCAGCGTGTACAGAGCTGTCGTCCTCACCACCCTGCTGTACGGTTCCGAGTCCTGGGCCCTCTACCGCAGCCAACTACGACTCTTCGAACGCTTTCACCAGCGCTGCCTGCGTACCATCCTGGGCATTCACTGGAGTGACTATGTCACCAACGTCGAGGTCCTTGAACAGGCGGAAACTGTGAGCATCGAGGCTTTGCTGCTGCGGACACAGCTTCGCTGGGCGGGGCACGTCTCCAGGATGGAGGATCATCGCCTACCCAAGATCACTCTGTTCGGCGAGCTCGCCACTGGACACCGAGACAGAGGGGCACCAAAGAAGAGATACAAAGACGGTCTCAAGAAGTCACTTAGCGCCTGCCAAATCGACCACCGCCAATGGTCTTCGCTTGCTGCGGACCGTGACACCTGGCGCTCCACCATTCACAAGGCAGCCGTCTCCTTTGAGGACTCTCGCAGAGCTAACCTTAAAGACAAGCGGCTCAGAAGAAAAAACAGAGCTGTCGTAACTCAGAACCCTGACCAGACCTTCCCCTGCAGCCACTGCGGTCGAACCTGCCTGTCCCGGATTGGCCTCCGCAGCCACGAAAATGCCTGCAGACGACGTGGGCAAGCCCTGTAGAATCTTCGTTCGCGAAGTCAAGCCAAGATATATATATATATATATATATATATATATATATATATATATATATATATATATATATATATATATATATATATATATATATATATATATATATATATATATATATATATATATATATATATATATATATATAATATATATATATATAAACGAAAGAGAGACCACGTTACGCCTCTACTGAAGCAGCTGCACTGGCTGCCCGTAAAATTCCGCTGCCAGTACAAAATTGCAATTTTCGCCTATCGGCATTTTGACGGATCTCTCCCGCCGTACCTTTCTGCCAAGCTGTCTGTTTATCAGCCATCACGCACCCTCCGTTCCTCTAGTGTAAAACTTTTAAAAATCCAGAAGCTTAACATGAAAACTGTCGGGGAGCGTTCTTTCACCTTTTTAGCCCCAAGTGTGTGGAACTCCCTGCCAACTGAAAATAAAAATATATTTGTTTTCCTCCCTACGTCACACGACCAGTCACTTAGCGCAAACCGTACCATGTGACCGTGATATAAAAACCCCTGTAGCGAAAAATGGCGGACGTTTTGTAGCCCTCTCGATGACGCATCTTGGATGCCAGTTTAGTTCTATAAAAGATCGCCAAACGTTCTAAAGTACAAAGTTACTTAGTGTTGTTCAAAACAACAAGCACACTCAGTACTGGAGACGGCAACGTCATTACATAATTTAAATTACGTCATCAGTCTATTATGTATAAATGTATATTCCTTTGACGTCAGTCAAGTCTGGCGTGATCCCGGTCGCCAGATTTCGGGAGGTCAAAGTGATCAGTCGCTACTTATCTTATCGCAGAAGGAATTTAGCAACTCTGGACTGCCGTGTGTCCGTCTTTATTTCTGTATGCCAGTGTTTGTGGATCAGAGGGTGGGTTAGAATAGAAGGAGATGGATCACAAGGATAATCTTGAAAATAAAAACAACTTTGGACTGGGGTCCTATCTTGTTTTGTTGTTGTATATGTAGGTGTTGTAGTTGTTCTTGGTAGACGGGGAAGTGGCGCAGTGGTTAAGGCGTCTGCCTCCAATGCCAAAGGTGCGAGGTTCGATACCGGGTTCCGGCGTTGGATTTTTCTCCTCTGGTGTCACCGTCTGGGCAGTGGGCAGATGTTCACATCTGCACGGGACATAGACGACCCCGGCCCCCACGAGTCCCCTGCTGCCTTGCAGGCCTGGCCGCTTGGCTGCGGAAAGGCTAAGGGAGGAAACCCCTGACATCAAAGCCCCCGTGTCTCCGGGGAAGGCTTTTGAGCCAGAGACTAAGACAAGGACAGTCTGATATAAAACCTACGACCCGAGGACCTCGATGCCACCGTCCCAGCTTGCTAGGCCATGGCAAACGAACCAAGGGTTTAAAGGGTGGGGCCAGTACTGCGCACACTGCACTCCACCAAAAAGCTCCACCGCGCAGGCTTTAGGAAACGCCCACGGACTATGACACTGAACTTTCCAAGTCCTGTAGCGATGGGCAAGGGGCAAAACGGCAGGTGAAAGATGTCACTGGAAGCCGCAGTCTCAAACCTGCATGCAGGCGGTTCAGGATATTGGTCGCCTGATGTTGACCTGGGGATGACAACGTCACTCGGCACACCCTGAACGACCAAGCAGCCTTCTCTAGGGACAGCACTGCTTGCTCCACACGGAGAGGGGCCTAGAAAAGGTGGCCTAACCAAAGCTCATCCCCTCGTAACCCCAGTTGGCTAGTCGCGGTCAACGGGCATCTTCTCATGCGGTCAGAAAACAAGAAAAAACAATGGATCCACTTTCATGACGACCACGACCGGACTCAACGTAGCATGCTGGAACATTCGAACCATGCTCGACACAGCAGACAGCGGACGCCCTGAACGTCGCTCCGCCCTCATTGCCCATGAATTGCGGAGGTTAAACATCGACATCGCCGCGCTCAGCGAAGTACGCCTCCCGGAGGAAGGCAGCCTTCAAGAACTTGGCGCTGGCTACACCCTCTACTGGTCAGGCAGGCCTGCATCAGAAAGACGGCTCTCAGGCGTGGGCTTCATGGTGAAGACCCCCATTGCGACTAAGTTGGAAAACCTACCAACGGGTCACTCCGACCGCATCATGTCCATGCGCCTCCCACTGAGACACCAGCAACATGTCACCCTTCTCAGTGTGTACTCCCCAACCCTCCTGGCAGAGCCTGCAGAAAAAGACAAGTTCTACTCTGACCTGCGCAGCCTCCTGCAGAGCACCCCTGCAGACGACAAAGTCATCATCCTTGGCGACTTCAACGCCAGAGTGGGCCAAGACTCTGAAGCCTGGAAAGGAGTCCTCGGCAAGCATGGCGTTGGGAACTGCAATGACAATGGTCGCCTACTGTTGGAGCTCTGTGCAGAGCAGCAACTTGTCATCACCAACACCACTTTCCAGCAAAAGGACAGTCGAAAGACCACCTGGATGCATCCTCGCTCCAAGCACTGGCACCTTATCGACTATGTCCTAGTGCGTCAGAGGGACCGCAGTGACGTCCTCCTCACCATAGTGATGCCCAGCGCAGAGTGCCACAATGACCACCGCCTTGTTCGCTGCAAACTCAGGCTCCGCCTCAAGCTGAAACCCAAGAAAGGCGGCCCTCCCAAGAAAAAAAAGCTTGATGTTGCCAGCCTTCAGCGTGACGACAAGAAAGCTGCCCTTCAGGCCGATTTACAGCGCATGCTCAAAGACACAGTTGATCCAGCAGACTCCTCTCCTGAAACACTCTGGGAACAACTGAAAACTGCTATTGTAAAATCCTCTGTGGAAGTCTTGGGCTTTGCTAGAAAGAGGAACAAAGACTGGTTTGACGAAAACGACGTAGAGATCCAGGAACTTCTAGCAAAAAAAAGAGCCGCCCACCAGGCCCACCTAGCCCAGCCTTCCTGCCCTGTGAAGAAGTCTGCCTTCCGCCTCATCTGCAGCAGTCTCCAGCTCAAGCTTAGAGAGCTCCAGAACGAGTGGTGGTCTAGACTCGCACAGAGGACCCAGCTCTGCGCTGACAACGGTGACTACAGGGGCTTTTACGAAGCACTGAAAGCAGTGTATGGCCCTAGGCACCTGGTACAAAGTCCCCTGCGAAGCGCTGATGGACAGGCACTCCTCACAGATAATACCTCCATCTTGAACCGCTGGTCGGAATACTTTCAGGACCTCTTCGGCGCTGAACGCACTGTTCAAGAAACAGTCATCCTCCAAATCCCACACCTTCCACTAAAGGTTGAATTGGACGAACCGCCCACCGCCGAAGAGACCCTCACAGCCATCCACCAGCTCAAGAGTGGCAAAGCAGCAGGCATTGACGGAATCCCGCCAGAGATCTGGAAACATGGAGGCCCAGCACTGCACAACAAGCTCCACGACCTCTTTCTCTGCTGCTGGGAAAAAGGAACACTACCAAAGGATCTCCGTGATGCAGTCATCATCACCCTGTACAAAAACAAAGGAGAGAAGTCTGCCTGCTCTAATTATCGTGGAATTACCCTGCTGTCCATTGCACTCGTTTTAAACCGCCGGAGGATGGAGACATTTTTCTGTAGCACATTTTGTTTCTAGTTCGGCTGCAGACGAAACCAGCACCGTCGCAGCCATGTTCACAGGGGATCAGTAGTTTACACGGGTCTCATTGTTCCTGTATTCAGTGATAGTATGCACTATGCCACTTAAAAGATTTCATTTATTTTTTAAATAAAATTTTCACACTTAGGTAAATTAAGAGAAGAAGCAATTACGAAAAGGCTTGCCTTGAACTCAAATAGCATTACTCAACAATAAGGTATCCCAAATCACGTGATCAAAACATGATCAACATACACGCAAATTTGTTGCCGTGAATTTCGGTGTGCCGGCGAGTTCTTTTTGATTTGTTCTACAGAAGCGTGTTTGTTTCCCAAAAAGGCGAACATGCAACGTTGCTTTGTGCATTTTTACCTCTTGATAAAGGTTTGTCACGTTTATTTTCATTCACTTTACCATCGCTTTGCCCGTTTCATTTCGACACCACAGCAAAAAAAAAAAAAAAAAAAAAAAAAAAACAACCCCGTTATCTTCGAAACCTATGTCCAAAGTGCAACATGCTGCATGCTCTAAAAGAGTGCCCACACCACTTGGTTTTAACTATCATGGCTGAACAAAGTTTCGGAACTTGATTAATTATTATTATACTGTAACACTTAATTCAATCAGTTGTACTGGCAAGCTATGTTGTGATGTGCGATCAGTGCCATGCAGTCTCAGTGATCACTGATGGTACAGTACACTTCACACATTAAAAATACACAGCACAATGTAAACACGCTTGGAAGTTCATCCAATGCTTTGTTTAAACTTAAACCCAATCTTGCTAGCAGTAGCCTACTGCACAAAAGAGGAACTATTTTGCTGCTGTATAATTTTCAGTTTGTCTGCATATAGACATTTGCCGTTTGCTGCAAGGATTCTTAGCAGCTGGCATTAGCACTGACACTCATATATATTGGGATTAAAACGAGAAAGAAAACAGAGACAGGTATCACAGAGACGATTTAATAAATCACTCAGTCTAGTGATCAAATGAATGAGATATGTTTTATGATTAACAACTAGTTAAAGGGAGGAAGGGGGGGGGGGGCGGCACATACTTTATTATGCGCACGTACTACTTCTTTCAGTGTTTCCATCTAACACTCATAACACCATTGGTCTCGATGAGTTCTCGTGTTTTATTTGAGTGATTTACAAAATACATGTACTTGCTGCTGTTATATTATTTTCTTACTGGCTTTGACATTTCGCTGTAAGATTTACAGTCCCATACTTTAAGCCTGTTCCGATTAACGCACATGGAGGTTGACTGTATCATTGATTATGTATGTGTAGGTATCGTTTTGTTTGAGGTGGCAGTTGTGGCCCCACCTTTAAGTTTGGTGCCCCTGTGCATGTGGCCACCAGTACTATTTACAGAACTGATGGCTGCATATGCAGGCTAGTTCACGGTATCACTTATCAATGTGAACTGGGCAGCCTATTGTTTGAAGTGATCAGTGGTGGCATCATCCATGATGTATTTGTGCATTTGGCCACTGGTACTGTTTACAAAGGTTTTATTTACAGAACTAGTGGCTTAGTATGCATATTAGTTCTGTTATTGTTATCAGGTGTGGCCTTATCTCTAAGTTTTGGTGCCCCTGTGCATGAGGCCAACAATTCTTTCACAGAACTGATGGCTGCATGTGCAGTGTGATTAACTGTACACATGAGATTTTTAGGTCGGCAGCTAAAACACAGGCAGTCAATATAAGCCACTTTCTTAACCTCAAATCTCTATATATAGGTTTTACAGTCCACTAATGCCCATCAGTATACAATTGTGCATGTCTTTTGTGGGTGTCCCTCCAAGACAATCTGTGTGCATTTTACTTACCAGACGAAATTTTTTCCAAAACCTACCCTGAGCATTGCTGGAGTGCCAATTCAGGTGGCCGAAGAGGCAAAGTTTCTGGGGGTCATCTTTGACAAAAGATTGACCTTCTGCAACCATGTTACCTACCTTAGAACCTCTTGTCGGAAGGCCCTCGACATTCTTCGTGTCGTTGGTCGTACTGACTGGGGTGCAGACCGCATTGTCTTACTTCGACTGTACCGGGCCCTTGTTCGGTCCAAACTGGATTACGGCTCTGTGGTATATGGCTCGGCTTCAAAGTCTGTTCTACAGCGTCTGAACACAATTCACCATCAAGGTCTAGTTCCTAGTCTGTATGCGGAGGCAGGGGAGCCTTCTCTCGGGCTCCGCCGCATCCGCCTCATGCTCAGCTACGTTCTGAGGCTGAAGGCCCATCCAGACAATCCTGCCTATGATTGTGTTTTTAACCCGTCGTTTGCAGAGATCTACGATGCCCATCCGGGAGCTGTCCGTCCACTTTCCTTCCGTGTCCGACCTCATCTGCAGGCGGCCGGAGTGGACCTGGACAAAGTTTCGGAATCTCTGCCACACGTCACTCCACCCTGGCTACTACCAGTTCCTGACATCTTGCTGGACTTGACCGCCCACAAGAAGGATTGTACTCCACCAGCCATATACCAACAGAGCCTCAATGAACTCCTTTCAATTTTTCCTGGCTATTGTCGTCTTTATACGGATGGGTCCAAGTCTGAGGATGGGAGGGTGGCTGCGGCTGCAGTGTCCTCTCGCCATCCTAAACGCCCATTTAAGCTCCGTCTCCCTGACCATTCCTCTGTATTTAGTGCAGAACTGCAGGCAATTCTGCTGGCACTCAAGCATGCCTATCAGTCTCGGGAAAGGAACTTCCTGATTCTGTCTGACTCTCTTTCTGCCCTGCAGGCCCTTCAGGGCGCGGGAACAGACCATCCACTGCTGGTGCAGATTAGAGAGCTTTACGCAGACTTGATGAAGGAATATTATGACATCATTTTTATTTGGGTCCCAGGCCATGTGGGCATCGAAGGCAACAGAATCGCAGATTCTGCTGCCAACAGTGCCCGCAGTGACCCTGTCCCTGACACACAGACTGTCTATAGTGATTTTAAACCTGTGATTAGTGCGTACATAGCCCGCGAGTGGCAGTCCGAGTGGGACAGAGGAAGGGAACAAGCTTCATGAAGCTCTTCCTAAGTTGTCTGACAGTCTACCTTTCCGCTGCGGCAGCCGCCGTGAGGAGACTGTCCTTGCTCGGCTCCACATCGGGCACACGTATGTTACGCACTCTTACTTACTTAAACAGGATGAGCGTCCATGGTGTTTTGCCTGTGATGAGCAGTTTTCTGTTCGACACTTTTTGCTGTATTGTGCTGACCTAATTGACACCAGATATAAACACTTTACAGCAGACTCCTTGAAGGTTTTGTTCCGGGATGTTCCCCCGGACAAAATCTTCAATTTCTTGCGAGCATGCAATATTTTTAACAAGATTTGAGCATTCATAGACTATGTGAATCTTTTTTATTTGCCCTTTTTGAGAGTCTGTAGACATTTCTTTTAAAGACATGTGCGACATTTTAGCCTGAGATTTTTAATCTATATTTACATCTTGTCTTAAGACCTTGCTTTTAGTCTGGCTGACCAGATTTTTACCCATCCCGCCGTGAGATGGCCTTAGTCGCCTGCTCGGCGTTAAACCCAAATAACTAACTAACTAACTGTTCTGCGGTTTTGCTTATCAATGTGAACTGGGCAGCCTATTGTTTGAAGTGATCAGTGTTGGCATCATCCATGATGTATTTGTGCATTTGGCCACTGGTACTGTTTACAAAGGTACTGTTTACAGAACTACTGGCTGAGTATGCATATTAGTTCTGTTATTGTTATCAGGTGTGGCCTTATCTCTACGTTTTGGTGCCCCTGTGCATGAGGCCAACAAATACTTTTCACAGAACTGATGGCTGCATGTGGAGTGTGATTAACCGATGTACACATGAGATTTTTGGTTGGGCAGCTAAAACATAGGCAGTCAATACAAGCCACTTTCTTAGCCTCAAATCTCTATATATAGGTTTTACAGTCCACTAATGCCCATCAGTATACAATTGTGCATGTCTTTTGTGGGTGTTCTGCGGTTTTGTATGTGTATGTTGGGTGGGGTTGAAAGACTAGAGGGGCGGTATGGCACCTAATACTGTGTATGTGTATGTACAAAACCTACATTACAAAAAAAACATAAATAAATATTTTTTTCCAAAAAATGATATTTGGGTTTAACGCCACGCAGGCGACTACGGCCATCTCACGATGGTTAAATGAATAAGATAAAGTAAGTCAAAGCTACCTGGGCCATATGAATGCTAAGTAAAGGATAGATTATGAACATGCACAGATATACATTCTTTTGGTGGGTGTTCTGCGGTTTTGTGTGTGTAACTGGAGTGGGGTTGGGAGCGAGCTGTATGGCACCTATTACCATGTACGTGTATAAGACATAAGACATTTATTCACCAAGTAAAAAGTTACAAGGATTTTTGTGTGGCATGGCGACAGTAAAATACATCCTCACTTGTAGGGCAATCATCATGTCATACACTCAGTTGGCGATCATCCTGTATAGAGCACTAAACGATAGATAATAATAATAATAATAATGTACATTTATATAGCGCATAACCTCCAAATGAATGGTGCTCACAATATTAAACACAAATCAGTCATTTGTCACAAATCATGGAATCACGTTGTTCCATGGATGGTGCTGTACTGAGGACAGCTTCTGGAAAGAAACTGCATCTGAATTGAGAGGTTCTGGCTTTCAAAGCACGGAACCGCCGGCCAGAGGGCAAAAGCTCGAAGATTGGCTGCGTGTGACAGATCCGACAGAATAGTACTGCTGGCCACATGCACAGAGGCACCATGGTGTATGTTCTTAGCCTGTATGCTGATGTGTATGTACAAAACCTACATTACAAACAAAATAAATAAATAAATAAATAATTTAAATAAATAAGATAAAGTAAGTCTAAGGTACCTGGGACATATGCATGCTAGTTAAAGGATAGATTATGAACATACACAGATGTGCATGTCTTTTGGTAGGTTTTCTGCGGTTTTGTGTGTGTGTGTTTGGATAGGGGTTGGGAGCGGGCGGTATGCCAACTATTACCATCTAAAAATCTATATATGTGTATATTTTCTTCTTGTAGGCTGATGTGTATCTACAAAACCTGCATTACAAACAAATAAAAGTAAATAAATCAATAATTTAAATAAATAGTTATTTGGGTTTAATGCTGAGCAGGCGAATAATGTCATCTCATGGCGGTTAAATAAATAAGATAAAGCAAGTCAAGATACCTGGGCCATATGAATGTTAAGTAAAGGATAGATTATGAACATGCACAGATGTACTTGTCTTTTGGTGGGTGTTCTGTGGTTGTGGAGTGGGGTTGGGAGTGGGCAGAATTACCATGTATGTGTATGAGAACATCAGCATATGTACAAAACCTGCTTTTCAAACAAATAAAAATAAATAATAAATTTTAATAAATAAAATAGGGTAAGTCAAAGATACCTGGGACATATGAATACCAAGTAAAGGATATATTATGAACATGCAGAGACGTGCATGTCTTTTAATGGGTGTTCTGTGGTTTTGTATGTGGGGCAGGGAGCGGGTGGTGTGCACCTATTACCATATTATATGTGTACATGTATGTTCTCATCTTATATGCTGATGTGTATGTGCAAACATACATCACAAACAAACAAATAAGTAAATACATAAATTAAATTAAATAATAAATTAATAAATAAAATAAGTCGGAGATACCTGGGACTTATGAATATGCATGCTAAGCTTTATATATAAGTAAAGGATAGATTATGAACATGCACAGATGTATGCATATTGGAAAAATAATTTCCTCTCCTTGGTGGCCACCACCAAATCACTAGTGATCATGTGCATCAAGGAATTCCTTCCATCCATAATTAAAAGGATAAATAATAAATAAATATGTAAGTGAATGCGTAAATGAATCAATAATAAATAAATAAATAAAACATGTAATATAATGGAGAGGGCTGCTATCTGTATTGTGTCTCCCGCCGTGATATGACCTTAGTTGCCTGCTCGGCGTTAAACCCAAATAACTAACTAACTGTATTGTGTCTCATGCAGTCTCGATAAGCTTGATCAGAAGAGTTTTTGTGAGTACTTGAGTGCGGATTGTTTGAATGGGTTGCAAAAACTAAAATTTTTATATTTAGGTGTTTAGCTGAACATGGTGATTTAGATGGAAACGGTTCGGACATGGATTTCACTCTGCCTGGCTTGTGCTTAAGACCAGTCGGATAAGAGTGTGCTTGACCAGTTACAAATCCCATCTCCACTAATAACAAAAGAACAGGCCTACCTACACTTAGAGCCGTTAGGCTGGAAAACAGACGAACAACATGCATGTTGTATCCGGACATAAAGTCTGCAGAATGTTGAAGATGGTCGGCAGACACAATGCACAACATGCACGAAGGGAGTTTACTTTCGATATGCTTTCCTACCACAAATGAGACCGAGTTCTATAGGAAAGGCTGTTTTCAAGACCAGGAAATATAACGTATTTGACGTTGATAAGATGTACTTCAAAGTTAAAATCCAAAATAATCTCGGTTTCACTTCAGGAACAAAGTAAAGCTGATTAACCGTGCGCGTCTGATTGACTTCTTTCGAAGGCATCTCGCTGACCGCCATTTTGAAACTAGCGACGCGAGTATGCGTACGGAATTTAAAATATTACTTTTTAAATTATTTTATCGTAAACATGTATGCATGTTTACTTGCTTTTGATTTTAATTTACTCACTGGAATAAACGTGTAACTTGTATGCTCGAAATTTTCAATGTTATGCACCAAAAATGTCTTGAACCTTATTAGGGCCGTGTACGTGGACTGGTTCCCTCACATCGAAAAATAGCTTTAGAAAAACACTTATACAAAAATGTCTCCATCCTAAGGACAAATATTATTGCTATCCATAAACCATATGGCATTAGTACTTTCGTCTCGTACCTGCAAACCATTGTTACTCTTTTGACGAACTACTTATCTCTGCAGAAATTGCGTAAGCTGCTGGACTATTAGAGACAACGGCAATAACAAACAAAGAATCATTGTAATCCTCTCTCGCTCTCTCTCTCTCTCTCTCTTAGAGA
Organism: Semisulcospira habei; assembly: GCA_036245525.1. NCBI lineage: Eukaryota > Metazoa > Mollusca > Gastropoda > Semisulcospiridae > Semisulcospira > Semisulcospira habei. The sequence goes on along the minus strand of BTPG01000002.1, from coordinate 74,756,704 downwards.
CAATGACAATAACAAACAAAGAATCATTGTAATCCTTCCTCTCTCTCTCTCTCTTAGAGACAAAAGAATCATTATAATCCTCTCTATCTCTCTTTCTCTCTCTCGTAGAGACAATGACAAACAAAGAATCGTTGTAATCCTCTCTCTCTCTCACTCTCTCTCGTTTAGAGACAATGGTGTAACAAATAATCAGTATAGTCTCTCTCTCTCTCTCTCTCTCTCTCTCTCTCTCTCTCTCTCTCTCTCTCTCTCTCTCTCTCTCTCTCTCTCTCTCTCTCTCTCTCTCTCTCTCTCTAAACAAATACTCGAAAAAGCAACGTTCTATACATAATGTTTATTGAAGACATTAGTTCAGTTTTATATCGGCATAATCATCTGAAAGATATGCAAGCATCTGATTGGCTGACACTTGAACTGATACAAGTGATATCCGAATTCGAGGAGTCCTGATATCGCTTGAAAGGAGGTAGACTTTTTAAAGAATGCAATAGATTGAAAAAAGAAAAAAATGTTGTCATTTTTTAAGGAGAAATTTAAAATTGATCGCTTTTTATCTTAGAAGAATAGACGTAAACTGAAAAGCGTTGCTTTTTATTATTAAAAAAAATAGCAATAATACAATTTAAAAAACAAATTACGAGGACAACGTACAGCGAGTGAAGAGAAGCAACTCTTCTCATTACTTGCAGAGGTCGTTATAGGTCGTTTGACATCGGAGCGCACGACGTTTTTGCCAAATATCTCCGCAAAGACAAGACTTTTCTGTACCACTTTGCAAACAAATATCATTTAGTGCCAATTGACCTAATATGGAATTTTTTTTTTTTACTGAACTCCTATGATTTCTCGATTTTGCTGTACAGTAAAAAAAAAAAAAAAAAAAAAAAAAAAAAAAAAAAAAAAAAAAAAAAACCTTGCTGAAAAGACAGGAACAAGCCATTTTCAATATCCTAGAGCCCCGGCACATTTCAATATCGAGGTGAAGCATGCAGACTTCATGGGTGCCTGCTCAGTTTCGGGTTAGAAAACTGGCCAATTCACGTGAAAATGGATCGTTCTTGTACTAGGCTTAATATATCAGGAATACATTTTGGAAAATAAGATAAGTTATTTCATTTTAAAATTCCTAATTTAAACAAATGTACAGAAAATTTGACACATCGTTCGAGTTTCTTAAAAGTAAATCTTATTAGGTCAAGTTGTCACTGAATTATATTTGTTCTAAGATTGGATTGAAAAGTCTGGAAAAATGTTGATAATAACTACAATTTTATCAAAATTTGGCATTTTGTACACAGTTGTTGACCTCTTGTGACCCTTGACCTTTCCGGAGGGGTCATCCAAATTAGTATGCATAGATAGGTCTTACCATCAGGTATCTCTGTGCCAAGTTTGGGTTTGAAGCTGTGAAGAGTATTTGAGACAAACATCTTTTGTCAAAATATGGCTATTTTGGACCTGAGCTCTTATGACTCTTGACCTTTCCGAGGATCAATCAAATTAGTATATGTAGAAAGGTCTTACCATCTGGTATCTTTGTACCAAGTTTGGGTTTGAAGTTGTGAATAGTATTTGAGAAAAAAACATGTTTGTCAAACTATGGCTATTTTTTTTTTAAATTTATTTCCTGAGCTCTTGTGACCCTTTACCTATCCGAGGGATAAACCAAATGAGTATGCATAGATCAGTCTTACCATCAGGTATCTCTGTACCAAGTGTGGGTTTGAAGTTGTGAATATTATTTGAAAAAAAAAATTATGCCAAAATATACTCTTTTTTTAACTATATCCTGAGCCCCTGTGACCTTGACCTTTGTGAGAGGTCACTGAAATTGGTATGTTTAGAAAGATCTTGCCACAAAGTATCCTCGGGCCAAGTTTGAAGACTGCAGCTTCAATAGTCTCCGAGAAAATGCCAACGTTAAAGTTTACCACGGACCACGGACGACGGATGACGGCGGACGGACGACAGACGGACGACCACTGGCCCAAAACATAGACTCGCTTTTGCTTCGCACGTGAGAAAAACGTTGTGCGCTCCGATGTCAAACGTCTGAAATCAGAGTTGTAGAAAAACAGGAAAAAGTCATGACGCTTGATAAAAAAAAAAAAAAAAAAAAACTCTCCGGCCTTCACAGCATATGTATTTTCTATGCGCACAACTCCACCACATGCATTTCAACCTTTTGACTGCAAAGAACGAAGTTAACACGATCCAACTGCAAGAGACATCGATCCTCATGGACCCCCGCAGTTGCGGGCTTTATGTGATAGCTGTGGTGTACCGACTATAACATCGTCTTAATCTTGTACACTGAATATTCGGAATTTGGACTTCGGTTTCACCAGTCGTGCCAGCCTACGTATCCAAAGAGCGTGCACATAAACTGTGTAATTACTAAACATGTGCTGTTCCGGGCTCCACCCTCACATTATTCACAGATTAACCCACTGCCAGATTTGTCTTCATTTGGTTTTTTTTAAATTTCATTATAATGACTCATGACTGCGCATTGAGTTATATTATAAATATGAGAAATGCGCCATATAAATAACATGTAATAATAATAACTGTTACCATCATGATAATAAAAAAAATTATGTGTTATAAATAATGTTGACGGACTTTGTCGGAGCGGTGCCCTCTGAACATCGGCGCTGTACTATAGCGACGGGCCTCCAGGTGCAGCTTTGACCGTTGTTTTATGTTACCTAGACGGGAGATTCTTTTCCTTTCGACGGTAATTTGTTTCTGTTGTTAACTTGTATTTTTATGTACTAGCTTTAGTCAAGTAGGAATTTAACAAAAGAGCATATACTAGTTTGTTCAGGAGACATAGGGCTGTCTTAGCGTTCTGTTTTTGTCAGGGAGGTTTGGGTCGGGATGAGGCCACTGGCGCCGGCCATTAGATGCCTTGGCGACGGGCTTCACCCGTCCATATTGTAGCTGTGTTATTTGTAATTTGTGGAATGAGCGAGTGAGTGAATGTGAGCAGCACCTGCGTTGGCAAGACAATTTTTGCTGTGTATGATTATCTTCTATTACAGCAACAATAAAGTCATCTTGAATCTTGAATCTTCGTTGATTCAACGCCATAAAGCCCTAGCTGTCACAGAAAGGTGGATTCAAAGCGGTGTCGGCAAGAGGTATAGATCCTCATGAGCCCTCGCAATTGCGGGGGCTCACGAGGATCTATATCTCTTGTAGTTCAAATTTTCTCGGGTTAAACCAAATTCGAAGAAGTCACGTTTTGCTTGCGTTACACAAGAAGTGTACACGCCTGTAAAAATGTAAAACAATTGAACACAAAAAAAATGCGGATTATGTTTTAACTCATTCTACCCCAGACACACCACAGCAAAAAAAAAAAGATCGACCATGATAGTTCAAGGGTGATGCCAGAATAGATTGGCGCCTATGGGCGCCAAGCTATTCTGGCATCACCCTTGAACTATCACGGTCGATCTGTGTCCTGCACTGCAACGCAGTCTTCAGAGGACGACTTCAAAATTTGGGGATTTCGGTCTTGGGGTAGAATGAGTTTTAAAAGAAATTACGGACGCACAATGATTCTGGGGAGAAACAGAAATGCGACATTTTGGGAACAGATTCAAAGTGGTGTCAGCGAGGGCCATAGTGTTTCAAAGTGGTGTCAGCAAGGGCCATAGTGATTCAAAGTGGTGTCAGCAAGGGCCATAGTTTTTCAAAGTGGTGTCAGCAGGGGCCATAGTGTTTCAAAGTGGTGTCAGCAAGGGCCATAGTGATTCAAAGTGGTGTCAGCAAGGGCCATAGTGTTTCAAAGTGGTGTCAGCAAGGGCCATAGTGTTTCAAAGTGGTGTCAGCAAGGGCCATAGTGTTTCAAAGTGGTGTCAGCAAGGGCCATAGTGATTCAAAGTGGTGTCAGCAAGGGCCATAGTGTTTCAAAGTGGTGTCAGCAAGGGCCATAGTGTTTCAAAGTGGTGCCAGCAAGGGCCATAGTGATTCAAAGTGGTGTCAGCAAGGGCCATAGTGATTCAAAGTGGTGTCAGCAAGGGCCATAGTGTTTCAAAGTGGTGTCAGCAAGGGCCATAGTGTTTCAAAGTGGTGCCAGCAAGGGCCATAGTGATTCAAAGTGGTGTCAGCAGGGGCCATAGTGTTTCAAAGTGGTGTCAGCAAGGGCCATAGTGATTCAAAGTGGTGTCAGCAAGGGCCATAGTGTTTCAAAGTGGTGTCAGCAAGGGCCATAGTGTTTCAAAGTTGTGTCAGCAAGGGCCATAGTGATTCAAAGTGGTGTCAGCAAGGGCCATAGTGTTTCAAAGTGGTGTCAGCAAGGGCCATAGTGTTTCAAAGTGGTGCCAGCAAGGGCCATAGTGATTCAAAGTGGTGTCAGCAAGGGCCATAGTGATTCAAAGTGGTGTCAGCAAGGGCCATAGTGTTTGAAAGTGGTGTCAGCAAGGGCCATAGTGTTTCAAAGTGGTGTCAGCAATGGCCATAGTGATTCAAAGTGGTGTCAGCAAGGGCCATAGTGTTTCAAAGTGGTGTCAGCAAGGGCCATAGTGTTTCAAAGTGGTGTCAGCAAGGGCCATAGTGTTTCAAAGCGGTGTCAGCAAGGGCCATAGTGATTCAAAGTGGTGTCAGCAAGGGCCATAGTGTTTCAAAGTGGTGTCAGCAAGGGCCATAGTGATTCCAAGTGGTGTCAGCAAGGGCCATAGTGTTTCAAAGTGGTGTCAGCAAGGGCCATAGTGATTCAAAGTGGTGTCAGCAAGGGCCATAGTGTTTCAAAGTGGTGTCAGCAAGGGCCATAGTGTTTCAAAGTGGTGTCAGCAAGGGCCATAGTGATTCAAAGTGGTGTCAGCAAGGGCCATAGTGATTCAAAGTGGTGTCAGCAAGGGCCATAGTGTTTCAAAGTGGTGTCAGCAAGGGCCATAGTGTTTCAAAGTGGTGTCAGCAAGGGCCATAGTGTTTCAAAGTGGTGTCAGCAAGGGCCATAGTGTTTCAAAGTGGTGTCAGCAAGGGCCATAGTGATTCAAAGTGGTGTCAGCAAGGGCCATAGTGATTCAAAGTGGTGTCAGCAAGGGCCATAGTGTTTCAAAGTGGTGTCAGCAAGGGCCATAGTGTTTCAAAGTGGTGTCAGCTAGGGCCATAGTGTTTCAAAGTGGTGTCAGCAAGGGCCATAGTGTTTCAAAGTGGTGTCAGCAAGGGCCATAGTGTTTCAAAGTGGTGTCAGCAAGGGCCATAGTGTTTCAAAGTGGTGTCAGCAAGGGCCATAGTGTTTCCGATGGTTCCAAAAATGTCGCATTTCTTTTTTACGTCAGCACATATCTACCATTTCTCCCTATCTGCATTTCTTTTAAGTTTTAGTCACAGTGTCACTCGCAATTCAGCAATCGAGCCAACATTGACATTGAGCATACATGAGTACATAAGGACAAAACATGATTTCATCAATTAATCACTCAGGCATATGAAGAAACTATTATGATTATGCTCAAGGAAACCGTTTTCCCATTCCCACAATCAAACAGTAACTTATACAATTGCCAGCAAGCAGAAAGAGTCATATTTACAAATGTCAAATACTATAAAGCAGAAACTATAGGTCAGATTCAATGACACAAAAGCAACCAACACAAATGCTGTACGCCCATTCAGGGACGGTTCAGTTACCTCCCAGTGGGGGAGCAACTTTCTGTTTGGGGCCGTTAACGTGACACAGATGGCGTTCTCAATAGTCTAAACATCAAAAAGAGGGGGGGGGGGGGGGGTCGACACACTAACTGTGTGTAACTCACTTTAACACATCTACCGATTCAATTGAACACATTTACATTGAAAGTAGACGACTAGACGACATGACGACTAGAAACAGAGCTCTAACTCTCTCTTTTGTCTCTCTCCAAATCTCTCTTTGTCTCTGTCTCTCTCTAAATTAAAAAAGGGTGTGTGGGGGGGGGGAGGGGGGAGGGGGGGGGGGTCTTTCTTCAAATTAGAGAATTTAGAGAGAGACGTGCGGACTGCAACCCCTGAAATTCCCCCTCCCTCCGCTCCCCCACCCTCCGAACCAAAGATCTGTCTCTTAATGAAGTATCCGTAATACTTGTCGACAAAAAACCCAAAATATTGAAAGTATGTCGCCTGCCGGTCCAATATGCTAAGTAACCCTAGGACATGCTAGGGACGCAAAACCTTCATGCTGATTTATCGTACCCGAGTTAACGAAATGATGTACAGGGAAATGATATACCAAAAACAACATCACATTAACCGCAAACACTTAACTCATTCTGCCCACGACACACCACAGCAAGATACGGCTCGACCATGATAGTTCAAGGTAGTGGCAGAATAGCTTGGCGCCTACAGGCGCCAAGCTATTCTGCCACCACCCTTGAACTATCATGGTCGATCTGTCTCCTGAACTATAATGCAGTCCTCAGAGGATAACTCCAAAATGTGTGTATTTCGTACCTCGGGCACAATGAGTTAACTCATCATTTCTTAGGTGCAGCAGACCACTTAGCAATACACATCCAATATCATGGACCACAGGCAACGCAGACAGTAGGGAGAGTTTTAAAAAAGGAAAATGCAGGTGAACGGACCAAGCATACCCAAGAGAAAAGAGAAAACCCCACCCTGTGAGGCTGATCAGGGTGACCCATGGAACTATAAATTAGTTAACTCCCATCCAAATCTCCCAGAGGGGGAGGGGGCGTGAATGACATGAAACAGAATATGACTTTGATGTTGGTGCATGTCCGTCTGAACACAGTCCGACAGCAATAATGCAACCTTGTCAGAGGCAATCACCACAAAAGGAAACAGGTCATTCTAGATAGCACTGGGTATAATGTGATTTTATACTTTTAAGGCCTGAAGCCGACCCACAGTCATACATTCACCCACTTTAAAAACGCAACAAAACGATCGTAAATTCAAAGCATGAGAAACCCAGCCGCCCAAAGAATACGGACACACAGTAAGGCAAGAAAGAGGCATAGAACCTCATGAGCCCCCGCTGCTGCGGGGGCTCATGAGGTTTTATGCCTCTTGCAGTTGGGTGGTTCTGACTGGTCCCCAAAAGTCAAGCGGTTACACCTTGGTACAAAGAGACTTCAGGATTGTGATGAAACTCTATGCTCAAGCATGGGGTTCACACAAAGGTTTTTTGTATGGTACGGTTTTGTCAGCGGTTTGTCTTGTGACAAATATCCTGTGTGGACACGAGGCCACGTGAAATCATAGGGACAGCATTTTGCACGGGATTTTAGCGACAGTTCAGGCGAACAGATCTGTAGGAAATTCAGTACGGGCTAGGCTGTCATTTTGGACGGATGTATGTAACATTGTTGGATATGCTAGCCGTATTCCAAGACTCTGAAACCTAGAATTCAGGTATGTTTGTATATGTATTATTAATGACTACTGAGTTAAAGATAGTATGCGTTAGTAAGAGTTAATTCGGTTGTGTAGTGTTGACTGGTTTGGTTCAGTTATGTGGGTATGGAATTTGTTGAGGTAGCCGGTGTTTTTCCTATGTGGTTATTTACCGAGATGGATAACTAAGGAATTTGAGGTGTGTATGCCTAAGTCGTTATGAAGGTAGTACGTGGTTAAGTATAGTCTTTTCCAATGTATGGAATAATGTATGGCGAGAATGTCAGGTTATAGTCTGTTGCAATGTAGTGACAGGTATGGTGCGTTACGGAAGTAGTTCGTGGTATGAAGCACGTGTGTGTGGGTGAATGAACGTGTGAGTATTATTTGTATCAGCCAGGTTACGTAATGTATCTCATATCCTCCAAAATGTGTGTGTTTAGCAAGTGTTATGATATTAGGACTTTATTGTACAGAGTTCTTGTGCGTGCGGAGCGACGGACGCTGAGAAGTCAGTCAACAGAGGCTACCGCCGAGGAACCTACTGCGAGGTCATTTCTTCACTCAGAGAGTGAACGACCGGTGCCGAGACACCCGGGTCAGCAGGGACTGCGCTACGGAGCGAGTCAGGAGAACGTCCAAAGGTGCCAGAAACGGAGCGACTCGGAAGCGTGCGACGGAAGTCCTACACGCCTAGACGTGGGAGGACAGAACGTTACCATGCGAGAACACCAGTAAAACAGCTTGGATTGTCTTAGACAATTACCTAGCCTGGCGTTTACATTGTGTATGTGTATGCGGTGTTGATGCGCTTGTAGTGTGGGAAGGTGTGGTGCACATAATTTTGATAGTGTTTTCGTTCTATTTATATAAAGGTCCAAAGTAGAAAGAGAGCTAGTGTGTTGCGTTTTACCGCGTGAATGCGCCCGACTGAGTCAGTGGCGGTGTATGCGTCTGTTGTGCGAGAGTCTGTACGTGAAAGTGGGGTGAGCTTGCTTGCGCTACAGTGGTGACCCTGTGTTGTTTTTTTAAGCGGTAGGTTAGAGTAGAGGGCCGAAGGTGTTAGTAAGGAGTAAGGTAGAGGATTTAGGATATAGAGGAATTAGGATAAGATTTGATTGCTATGTGGTTGTTTGTTTGTTTGTTTGTTTGTATTAGTTCCTCTCTCCGATTCTAGGGGGTAAGATCCTCTGTGAAGGTAGTTTCTAGATCTTACGAGGAGCTAGTTCTTGTTTCTACCTTTTATATAGCTAGTAGTCTAAGTTCCTTGCTCTTCTATCTATCTTTTTTTATGTTTCGTTCCATGTGGACGTCTTTCAAGTAAGTCAGTGTTTCTTGTGCGTAGGTTGTTGGTATTTCTGTGGGCCTTTTTTTAGGTTCTTGCCGTTGATTTGTTTGTGTTTTTGTATTTTTACGTTTTTTTTAATTTTTAGAAGTTGTTGTTATAAATATGGAGTCGGACCAGGTAGAGGCTTATATTGAGAAAGGTGAGAGGCTAGGTCTTAAAGAGTACAAGCTTTTTGATTACGTTGAGAAATATAAGGATAGGGAGGATAGGGAGATCGAGAGAGTACTTAAGAAGGAAGAACTAGAAGTTCAGAAAACCCTGAAAAAGAAAGAACTAGTGTATCAGAGGGAAGGAGAAGAGAGAGAGACAGAGTCCTTATTAAAGAGGAGTAAGAATTTCAGAGGGACAAGGAAGAAAAATATAGGGAGTCGAAAGAGAGATAGGGAGTTGCAGCTGCAGTTGGCTCGAGAAGCGGGTTCTAGGGCACCTCCAGATAGTGATCCAGATAGTGATTCGGTAAGTCGGGGCATATGTAACTTCCCTAGATTACCGATGTTTACGGAGTCTGTGGACTCCATTGACGCTTTTCTGTGTCGGTTTGAGGCTTATGCACAGGCATTGAGTTGACCATCTGCCAACTGGCCCATTTTGCTTTCGTCTGTTCTGGAAGGTCAGGCCTTGAGTCTTTTCCATAACTTGAACGTCTCGGGGAACGTAGATTATGATACTTTGAAGGAGTGTCTATTGCAGAAGTTCCAGTGAAATGCGGAGGGATTCAGGGAGCGCTTGAGAGCTTGTCGGCCAGAGACAGGGCAAGCGGTACTTTGGGTCGAACTGTCCAAGATCGACCACACGTACGAGGCATTATTTGATCTCGTTTTGGCGGAACAGTTCTTTGGTAGCAATTCTAAGGATCTTGCTTTGTTCTTGAGGGAACGTAACCTCAAGAGTACCGAGGAGCTAGTTCAGAACGAGGAGGCTTTTCGGCTCGCGCATCCGACGAAAACCCTAGCGCGTAGGATGGAGTCGCCGCCAGTCGGGTTGGTCGCTGCTAACACGACTGGGGGACAGCGTGGGGTCAATACTTTGCGTGGGGCCCAACTGGTCAACGGTAGAGGTACTTTCCGTCTTCGACGTGGGGATAGAGATGGCGGTCCGTACGCACGATGAGAGAAATCTGGGCGTGAGTACGGACGTGGTCGTATTGCTTCTCGGGACACTCAGTGTTTCGCGTGTCGTGAGTACGGTCATTTTAGTCGTAACTGTCCTAACGGTAGTTCAGGCGCGCAGTGTTTTAAATGTCAAGGACGCGGCCATTTCGCTCACCAGTGTCCTAGCGTCACTTTGCCAGTGGAGGAGACGGAGCAGCCCACTCACATGACCAGCTTTGCAGTGCCAGTCGGAGGGGAACCACAGCTGGGCGGCGTGTGTTCGGCTGACGGAGGTGGTTGTCTACCGCTGGTGGATGGGGTTGTGAACGGATTGTTCGTTTCTGTTCTCTGTGACTCAGGTACAACGACAGCTGGGGTCAGACGTAGCCTCGTTAGGGAGGATCAGTTCACGGGGGAGACGCAGGAAGGTGATTTCGTTCGGTGGAAGGGTAGAGTCGTTTCCATTAGCTAAGATAGAGGCTGACACTGAGTTTTTCTGCGGGGATCTGATTTCTTGTGTCATCGACGAGCCAGGAGTTGACTTAGTTCTCGGTGTGAAGCCAGTCAACGGTATGTTCGGGGCGATTAGGCGAGCTCATGTTCCTCGCGGTGCAGTCGCACCAGTCGCGACGAGAGCTCAGAGCAAGCGTGATCATGATCAAAAGGACCGTGTTATTGCCGTCATTAGTAAAGGGATCGGTCCGCGGGTTTGGCCCACTAGTCGGGTTGGCCAGAGGAGGAATAGTTTTGTTGCGGACTGCAATGCCGCTCACCACCCCGTCTTTAGGTAAGGAGGTCACTGCTGGTTCTCGCGATTGTGTGCCCGTCGTTGGGTCGTTTCATTTCTAGAGATATTAACGGGTTAGTTGTTCTGTGTTCGCGTTTGCAGTGCAACCAGCAAGTGTGCGTTGAGGTTTAAGGCTGTTGTTTAGTTCTTTTGTTTTGTGGTAATATAAGTATAGTGTAATGCATCCAGTAACTGGAAAAAGAAACTCGGTGGTTTCTTTTTTTTCCCCTAGGAAGGGGGAATTGTGATGAAACTCTATGCTTACGCATAGGGTTCACACAAAGGTTTTTTGTATGGTACGGTTTTGTCAGCGGTTTGTCTTGTGACAAATATCCTGTGTGGACACGAGGCCACGTGAAATCATAGGGACAGCATTTTGCACGGGATTTTAGCGACAGTTCAGGCGAACAGATCTGTAGGAAATTCAGTATGGGCTAGGCTGTCATTTTGGACGGATGTATGTTGGATATGCTAGCCGTATTCCAAGACTCTGAAACCTAGAATTCAGGTATGTTTGTATATGTATTATTAATGGCTACTGAGTTAAAGATAGTATGCGTTAGTCGAGTTAATTCGGTTGTGTAGCGTTGACTGGTTTGGTTCAGTTATGTGGGTTTGAAATTCGTTGAGGTAACCGGTGTTTTTCCTATGTGGTTATTTAACGAGATGGGTAACTAAGGAATGTGAGGTGTGTATGCCTAAGTCGTTATGAAGGTAGTACGTATAGTCTTTTCCAATGTACGGAATAATGTATGGAGAGAACGTCAGGTTGTAGTCTGTTTCAATGTAGTGACAGTTATGGTGTGTTACGGAAGTAGTTCGTGGTATGAAGCACGTGTGTGTGAGTGAATGAACGTGTGAGGATTATTTGTAACAGCCAGGTTACGTAATGTATCTCATCTCCTCCAATATGTGTGTGTTTAGCAAGTGTTATAATATTAGGACTTTATTGTACAGAGTTCTTGTGTGGAGCGGAGCGACGGACGCCAAGACGTCAGTCAACAGAGGCTACCGCCGAGGGACCTACTGCGAGGTCATTTCTTCTCTCAAGGAGTGAACGACCGGTGCCGAGACACCCGGGTCAGCAGGGACTGCGCTACGGAGCGAGTCAGGAGGACGTCCAAAGGTGCCAGAAACGGAGCGACTCGGAAGCGTGCGACGGAAGTCTTACACGCCTAGACGTGGGAGGACAGAACGTTACCAAGCGAGAACACCAGTAAAACAGCTTGGATTGTCTTAGACAATTACCTAGCCTGGCGTTTACATTGTGTATGTGTATGCGGTGTTGATGTGCTTGTAGTTTGGGAAGGTGTGGTGCACATAATTTTGATAGTGTTTTCGTTCTATTTATATAAAGATCCAAAGTAGAAAGAGAGCTAGTGTGTTGAGTTTTACCGCGTGAATGCGCCCGACTGAGTCAGCGGCGGTGTATGCGTCTGTTGTGTGAGAGTCTGTACGAGCGACTGGGGCGAGTCTGCGTGCGTTACAATAATTGATCAAAGCTGTCGTGTTCTGAAGGTGCGTTACTGTATAATAACCTTGTACACTGAAGTGCAGTTTCAGCCCAAACTATCTCGACAGTAGCTGGTACCAAATTGTGTCCGGTGCAAGCACCGCAAAAGTGTACAGGCCAGGCTAAATGACGCGAACCATTAGATGTTTTGGTCCTTAACCGCTTCGCTGCCATGATCAAGAATTTCGCGTCTGGAACAACCAATCAAACTCCGACATTTCCATGAAAATGTCGACATTTGACATTCATCTTTTTCGTGGTTTTAGCTCGGTCATGTGGCACCGTCTGCGCTAAAGATATTGGTCGTGTGACGTAGGGATGAAATCACACACACATATATATATATATATATATATATATATATATATATATATATATATATATATATATATATATATATATATATATATATATATATATATATATATATATATATATATATATATATATATATATATACATATACACACACCAGAGTAGCTCCAAGGGACGTACTTTTACATTTTAACTCTGAGACTGCTCTGCAGTGCTAATGTCATGGAATTCCAGGATGGTGAGCTTGCATTGCGTCATCAGAACATCAGCTGCCCTTTTTGCGACTGCAAGGCTCACTAGATCTAGAAAAGAACGGGCGTGGGAGAGAAGGAATAACAGACATCATTTTATGCCTTCCGCTGAAACCCCCATTGCAAAAAGGAATAGGGTCTACTCTCAGGCGCCCCGCAGTCCACTTGACTATATCCAGCGCCCGCCCTCCCCCCCCCCTCCTCCACCTCCCGTGGAGATTATGAATATACTCACAATGGACATTGGATAGATTTAGATTTAGGTTTGCCGCCTACAACTGGTTTCACCCCAAGGGGTGGGGTGAGGGTGGGGGTGGGAGGGGGGGGGGGGCTCGTCAGGTAGGCATACTACTGCTTTAAAACTTTCACATCAACTACTTTACAATAATCGTCTCACAGTTCCTTTAAACTGTCCTGAGCAAAGACATGTCCCTTTATACTGTCCTGAGCGCAGACATGTCCCTTTAAACTCTCATGGACACCGAAGTGTTTCTTTAAACTGTGATGGAAACAGAAATGTTCATTTAAACTGCTCTGCACATGTAATCCGCTCCAAAGTTCTGCGAACCCTTGATAGACTGTAATTTAACGTCAAACAGGTTCTCGTGGTCTAGTCTTTCGTCATCAGCAAGACGCACCGATGCCGCCAGTTGTGATTTGTCTTGACTTCGTGTGGTAACAGCACATGTTTCAGGTCTCCACTCTGGATCTGGATCGTCTGCATTTCTGGCACCATCAATGTTTCCGATGATAAGATCGTAGACTGGTGTCTTTACGCATAGCACCTTCACCTCTCCTCTCAAGGTACGGGGTGTCCACGCTGACATTGGCAAGGGGGATAATCCTCACAGTTCCGTCGGCCAAAATGAGGCTTGTCCACTCCTGTAGCTTCTGGTCTTCAGCTACTAGGTCCTCTCTCACGATGATGCAACTACAACTGGTATCTCTTAGCACTCTCACTGGTGTGTTTTCGACGAATCCTGACACCACCGGCATGTTCGGCACTTCATTCTCAGGCAGCGCGATATTTGAGACTGGTAAAAATGTAGCCCCATCTCCTACTGGGATGCGTCCATTCTTTCTGAAAGATTCAATCAGCTCCGGTGTCACTCGTGTTTCTCCAGACTCAAAGTCACTGGATGACGTCACATCATTGGCTAATACAGCGGCGGCTCTGTGTTGAGACGTGGTACTGCTTCTGCCTGCTATCACGCGATCTTGGTTGGATATTCTGATGCTATCGCCTCGGGGAACATCTTTAGAAGGACACCGTATCGCTTTGTGACCTTTCTTTCCACAGAGAAAACATGTCAGGTTCTCCACCGGCTTGTATTTCGGGGTGTTTCTGACATTGTGGATTTCCTCTGCTGGTGCAGACACACGCTGCGGATTACTGGGCCCGAACTTCATGTTGTGGGCGTCAAGGTATCTTTGAGTGAGGTCGGCCAGGGCCTTTAGGGACTGGTCTTTTTGCTCCCTGAGGTGGGCGGCCAGGTCCTTAAAACATGCGTTGAGGACTTGTTCTTTGATGATGAGGTCACACAGGTCCTGGTACTCTTTGTTTAAACCAGCCAGCTTTATCCATTTCTCTAGGTAGCTCCTGATTCTCTCAATGAATAGGTCGGGTGTTTCTCCTTCTTCAGGCTTGCAGTTCCGAAATCGTCGACTGTAATCCTCTTCAGTGAAGTCGTACTGTCTCAGCAGGGCGGCTCTCAACTGCGCATAATCTTCGGCTTCTTCTTTTGGCAAGCGGGTGTAAAATTCAAGCGCTTTGCCAGTTAGAAGTGCACTCATCTTGATAGCCCAAGTCTGTTGTCTCCTGTTATTGCTGCTTGCGAAGCATTCAAATCGCTCCAGATAAGCGTCCATCTTATCTGAATTTTCTGTGAAAGGTAGTAGCTTTGGCGCACAGGCTGTTTGCTCTCTGGTGGCTAAGGCTGTTGCTTCAGTAGCCCTCTGGCTCTGTGCCTCTATCTCCATTTGCTTTAAATAAATTTCATGTTGTCGCTGCCTCTCCACCTCTTCTCTCTGTTTCTCTGCCTCTTCTGCTTGAATTTCGAGTTTCCTGAGTTCACGTTCTTTAGCTCTTTCTTCTCTCTCCAATCTCTTTTCTTCTTCGAGTGTCTTTTCTCTTTCTCTCTCCAATCTCTCCTTTTCAATCTCTCCTTTTCTTCTCTCTCTCGTTTCTTTTCTTCTTTCTCCTCTCTCTCTCTTTTACGAACTCAAGGAGTTGAGCTCCTTCGACTCCACATTCCTTTCCAATTTTCAGGAAGGTCTCCATTTCCGATGTCGCCATCTCTGCGTTTCACTGCTGGCTGTTTTCTCCTGCTACCCTTTCCACTGAGCCAACTTAAGAAGTCCCGTCGGAGGTGCCAAAATGTTACGTGTTGAGTCGTAGTCATAGTATGATATCACACCAGATGCACATAAGGTTCTTTTTAAAGAAACATCATTCAGCTGCAACCCGTTACACGTGGCTTAAGGTTGTAGACAATACTGGAGTAACAGTTCCAACAGTACTTTATTTCAGCGATGCGATCTCCACACAATGCATTCCCAAATGCACCACCACTGATACAATGTCTCTTCAAATCTATGTCAACACTGGCGACACAAAGCGTTTCTCATACAACGTACACCACCGTTATGCTGCGTCTCTCACATTGTACACCCTATACGGGCCACGTACCTACGATAAACTGTGTCCCTACAACTGACAATGCATGACAATGTACACACGTGCTTCATATCACCATCTTTTATAGTAGAACAACTTTTCAGAATAATCTAACGAATTCACACAACGCAACCAATCAGAACGGAACACGTTAACTGAAACTCAAAAATATTAATAAAAAAGAACTTTCTAGAATAACTACAATAGTCTACAAAAATTCGACTGCTAATTTCAGCCCCAAATCCTAGTGTGTAATGACGTCACACAAGAGTATGGCAGGCCGTTCACGATCTTTCATAAAAACACACTAACTGGCTTCTAATTTCACGCGCACAGAAAACAACTATGAGTATTTGAGCGTCAATAATAATGTGTTGCAGAATGTTGCCTAACACTTTGACGTCACACATACGAGGTCACTAGACAGCGCGACCTTGCTGGAACGTTCTAATCTATTCTCAGGGAATCTATGCATTACAAAAATCAATCGCTCTTCTCCGTGCGACTTTGCTAGAGACTTCCGGACTAATCTTAGCGTATCATAACAAAGCCAATTCCGCTCTCTGCGTGAACGATAGAGAATCTTACTGAAAAGGTACGTGATTCGTAACCAAGATAGCTCAAATAAATATCGGATCGTTTCCTAATATTAACACATGCATGCTCTCACAGAACAATACAACCACAATCGTAACAACGGCGTAACCTGACAATTGCAAACACAACGCCAGGACTAAAAGGCAGCTCTAGAATTTACTCGTTGCACCCCTAGTGCAGCGCAGAAAGATGCCCTAAAGCGTTATGTGAGGTTTCAGTGGAAGAAGACAAATTTTGAAAAGGCAACAACCTGGGCAATTTGTGGTGCAATTATTTTTTAATTTACTTCAAACAAAATCGTCGCCCAAAGCTAAAAGTGCACTCAGTCAGTTCTTTTCTAGATCCAGTGAGCCTTGCAGTCACAAAAAGGGCTGCTTATGTCCTGATGACGCAATGCAAGCTATCGCAGGCCTGCACACACGTGCGCAGTTCAAAGTAATCAGGATCCTGTGCACAGTAACTTGTGAAAGTAAAGTGCAATCACTACAACAAGCAAACGTGATAGTCTGATGACACATATTCGAAACAGAATGTTCAAAACTTCATAAGAAACAGAATGTGATTTTGAACGTTACGGCCATGAGCCGTAATGCCCAAAATCACAGACAAACATAATCGAACAGTATATTATAAAAGTACGTAATATGCAGTCAAAACAAAAACACAGTCCAAATAACGCGATTTTGGAACAGACTGCGGTCTTGAACTTTACGACGAAGATCCTTAAATTTTTCATTGCCAGCGATCAGGAACTGAGCGTCTAAACCACGACACACGTGCGAACAATTCGCGTGAAGAACAAACATGCAAATGAAACAACAACAACAAAATGCCAGAAGAACATAGGACTGACACTAATTATAAGTTATTGTTCGCAAGGGTGTGCTACACGGACTTTTGAAGGTCGGAGGGAGGTCAAAGGAACCATTGTACCTCGAATGCCTTCGGGGTACAATGGTTCCTTTGACCTCCCGAAGGCCTACAAGGGTCCGTGCAGTAATCCCCTGCAATAATGGTTAGACCATCGAAACCGATGATGTCGTCATTGTGCATGACTTCTATTTGTGGGTGCGGGTGTGGCTGGCCAAGCCAATCCTGGAGCCACACCTGCGAGTGCTTTGATTGTACATTGCTTAACGTCCCGACAGCAACAAGGCTTTCTCAGGACGTGCCTGCACTGCTTGTGAAAAAATAAACTAAACAGAAAATTGAATGTATGTCGCCAGCCGATCAAATACGTTAAATAAACCTACAACATGGGGCCTAAATAAAGCTAAGACCATTTAGCAACACACATCCAATATCAAGAGCTACAGGCAGTGCAGACAGTTGGGAGAGTTTTAAAAAGACAAAAACAGGTGAATGGACCAAGGGTAGACAGAAACACATGCCCCAGAATAGAAAGGAAACCCACCCTGTGGGGCTGACCAGGGTGACCCTGGGAACTAAAAAGTACGAGGGCAATGGGGGCACTGGAACGCAGCTGTGGGGAGAGTCACGCTGTCTTTCTGCGAGCTCTGGCAGTGGTGATCCGTTCGCGCCGATTGTGTTCAAAGAGCGTGCAGGCTTTCCTGGTGGCGGCACGCCAGCCGGATCTGTCTTGTGCTTGTGCTTCAAGTTCCTTTACCGGGAAGACGCAGTGCTTGAGGCTGTCTCTTATGCAGTCTTTAAAGCGTTTCTTTGGCCGTCCTTGCTTCCTGTGGCCTTTTGAGAGTGCACCATACAGGAGTTGGCGTGGCATGTGAGAATCATCCATGCGTATGACATGACCTGTCCAGCGGAGTTGTGTCTTTAAGATCAAGGCTTCAACACTCACTAAGCCAGCCATGTCCAGGACTTCCAGGTTTGTCACCTTGTCGCCATTTGATGGCCATGAGTGAGCGCAGGGATCTCATGTGGAAATGTTCAAGCTTCTTGAGGTGCTTTCTGTACAGCGTCCATGACTCACAACCGTAGAGGAGGCTGGGGAGAACTACTGCCTTGTAGACTTCGATCTTGATGGAAAGCTTGACATTGTTGTTATTCAACACACGAGTGCGCAGGCGACCCAGGGCTTGGCTGGCTTTGCTGATGCGAGCTGCGATTTCCTTGTCGATAGTACCGTCAGAAGAGATGATGCTCCCAAGGTACCTGAACTGGTCGACAGTCTTCAGCTCGGTGCCTTCGATGTACACTTTGGGTGGGGGCGGGGGGTTCTTGTGCCTGGGGCCGGTTGGTGCATGACCTCGGTCTTGCTGAGACTCATGGTGAGGCCAAACAGTCGAGAGGCTTCCGAGAACCTGAAGACGATGATCTGGAGGTCAGACTCCGTGTGCGCCATCAGCGCACAGTCATCGGCAAACAGCGCCTCAAGGATAGTCTCTCGATGGTCTTGGTCCTGGCGTTCAGTCGACGGAGGTCAAAGAGAGAACCGTCTAGTCTGTACTTCAGGTACACTCCCCTTCTCAATGTCGCGTACTGCATGGGTCAGGACACACGTGAAGAACAGGTTGAACATCACGGGGGTAAGAACACAACCTTGTTTCATACCGTTGGAAATGTCGAAGGGTGCGGATGTGTCGCCGTTTGACTGGACAACTCCTACCATTCCACCATGGAAGAGGCGGATGATGTTGTTGAACTTCCTGGGGCAGCCGAGCTTTGCGAGGACGACCCAAAGTGCTTCTCTGTTTACGGTGTCGAATGCTTTGGTCAGATCTATGAAGACAGCGTAGAGGTCTATGTGCTGCTCAATGCATTTCTCCTGGACCTGTCTCACAGAGAAGACCATGTCGACTGTGCTGCGGCCGGGTCTGAAGCCGCATTGAGCCTCTGGGAGTGCTTCCTCAGATACAGAGCTGATCAGGCGGTTGAGGATGACTCTCGCAAGGATCTTGCCAGCAATGGACAAGAGTGAGATCCCTCGGTAATTGGCACAGTCTGCTTTGCTGCCCTTGTTCTTGAACAGGGAGACGATTGTAGCATCTCTAAATACCTGTGGCATGTTCTCCTCTGCCCAGATGCATGTCAGAATGTTGAGGAAGGCATCAAGGGTCTCAGGTCCAGCTGCCTTGAAGAGCTCTGCTGGGATGCCGTCCATGCCTGCAGCCTTGCCGGAGCTAGTCTGGTTGATCGCTTTATTCACCTCGTCCAGGGTTGGCGGGAGGTCAAGGTCATCCAGTGTCGGCTTCTGGGGAATCATGTCCAGGGCCGCGGGATCGACAGTGGAAGGCAGGTTCAGCAGATTTGAGAAGTGTTCTCTCCAGCGCTCAGTGATGCTGCCTTTGTCCTTTAGCAAGGTGAAGCCGTCGGCGGAAAAGAGAGGGGTTGTGCTGGGTCTGGCAGGGCCGTAGACAACTTTCATAGGGCTGAAAATCTCTTTGGAGTTGCTGGATTCAGCAAAGTGTTCATGTTCTTTTGCTTTGCCGTCCCACCAGGTGTCCTGCATGTTGCGGAGCTCTCTCTGGGCTTTTCTCTGGAAGTGTTTGAAGCGGTCTTTCTTGGACAATGAGTTGATGTCGTTCTGCCACTCGATGAAGGCACTGCGCTTTTGCTACAGTAACTTGTTGATCTCTTCATTGTGCTCATCAAACCAATCCTGGTGTACTCTCTGCTTGGGTCCAAGCACGTCTTTGGCAGACTCCGTCACCATCCCCTTGAACTGGTTCCACATTTTAGTTGGGTTGCCAGTCAACGGTCCATGGGCAGTTAGCAGGTCATCAAGGTGGGACTGGAAGTTTTCCTTGACGTCCAGGCACTTCAGCTTGGCCAGGTTGAATGAAGGTCGGGTGAGCTTCGGCCTCTTCCTGTCTGCTGGTGCAATGTGCAGGTTGAGGACAGACCGCACCAGCCGATGGTCGGTCCAGCACTCGGCTCCTCTCATGGCTCTGGTGATTCTGACATCACGAGTATCCCGCTGGCGGACAATGACATAGTCTATGAGATACCACTGCTTGGACCTGGGATGCATCCATGTTGTCTTGTACTTACTAGCCAGCCTGAAGAGGGTGTTGGTGACGGCGAGTCCATTTTCAGCGCACAATGTCAGCAGCAGCAGGCCATTGCTGTTCATCTTGCCCATCCCGTCAGCAAATCTGGCTTCGCTAAGATCCGCAATGTCGATTTTATATCTCGCCAGCTCCCTGGCTATGAGGGCTGTTCTTCCGTGAGGTCTCTTCGTCTGATCTCTGTCCAACAGGGTTCGTACGTTACACGTACCGAGAGTAAGTTTCTTTTTTTGTTTTTCTTTTCGACCGCATAAAAGGGTTAAACCGCCAGCCACGGTAAGCTGACCGGTTTATGTAGGGCAGGCAATGTTTGGAACACCTTTTCTAGTTCCCTCCCTTACTAGGGTGAGCAGTGCTGTCCTGAAGAGGGTTGCTCAGTCGCCTGGGATGCTGCCGAACTTCCCTGCTGCCCCTGGTACAGGGAAGAGCGACCACTGGTCCACAGACCGCCTACGTGCAGATTCGGAGCTGCGACTCCCAGTAGTAACCTCTACCTGTCGTTTCGCCCGTTCCCCATCGCCGCAGGACTTCTGGAGGAGGCAGAAGAAAAAAAGAAGATGAAGTAGCAGATTTGATGAAGGTGAAGGTCCATGCACAAAACCTGCGCGTGAAGGAGATTTTGGTGGAGAAGCTGTTGCGCTGGAGCAACCCCACCCTCTCGGCAGCAGAAGACAGAGTCCAGTGGCACGATGAGACGTTACAACTGGTAGCTTCCTTGGCTGCAGTGGATGGCCATGTCTTCTTCTGTGCTCTGACATGCCCTATGCACTCCACAGTGCACTGCTGACCCGCCCTCTTGGCCGTTGAACACTTGATTGGGTTTCCTCCGCCCAGTCGGCCGGTGACACACTTTGCATGCTAGGATGAGCAAGTCCTGCCTCACCAACGGTTTGAGACCCCTGGTTTCCCCAGCCAGTCGAAGCTGTTGCCCGTGGTGTGGCCGCTGCGCATACTGCAGCTACGTGGAGCCACAAGTGAGAGTTGAGTGTCAAAGTGGGGACCTAAACTGTAGGACTACTCTCAAACCTTCGAGAGGCGACTTGTTCCCCCATTATAGGTGAAACCCCCTCCTTGAATACCCCAGACACCAGCTACCAATAACGTATTTGTTTTCATTCCTGCACAATTTTCGTAAAATAAATCAAGAAGAAATCTTCCGACCTGGATCAAGCCAGACATGACTGACTGAATATATTTAAACATAATAGACTTATGACGTAATTTAAAATCTTTCATGACGTTGCCATCGCCAGTAGTGTGCTTGTTGTTTCGCACAACAATAAGTAACTTTTTTCTTTAGAACTTTTTGGTGATCTTTCATAGAACAAAACTAACATTCAAGAAGCGTCACAAGGAGGGCTACAAGAAGTCCGCGATTTTTCGCTTCAAGGGTTTTTGTTGCTCGGTCATGTGGTACAGTTTGCGCTAAAGGGATTGGTCGTGTGGCGTAGGGATGAAAACAAGAGAGTCTATGTCTCTGGCTGGGTGGTGTTCACACTGTTCCGGCAATTAAGGGTGTTAAAGCCAGCACAGCTTATAAACTATTATGTAGTCTAAAACAACAGAATCAGTGAATAGAAAGAATATTTGAAATGGCAGCAGTAATTCGGCCACAATAGAATATTTAAGGTAAAATGGAAGACATGACGTCACAATGCTTTCTTCAATACTAATATTTTTAGTACTGAGAATGGTAGGAATGAAGTGAAGAATGAACAATCAGAAACTGGCGCGTCTTTAAACCTGGGAAATCATCTCATCACATGTACGTCATTTATGACATTTAATAGGAAAATACAGTACATAATGGTACAAAGGCTTTTTGTTCAATATCCTACAGTGGCCGAATGAATATTCTGATTTTTTTTTTAATCTGATAGTTGATTCTGTTCCTTAAGCATGTTCTTAATTAAACGAACTTTAGTTCGCAAACTCTGACGAACTACAGTTCACGATCTCGGACGAACCAGGTTGGTTCTTAATTGGACGATCTAAAGATACGGCGAACCTAGTTCGAAGTAGTTCACGAACCTCGGCAAACCATAGTTCGCTGTCGGAAAAGGTTCGCTAAACGTGTTGAGCAAACCAAGGCGAACCTTTTCTCTGATTGGTCAAAACTTTTACCCTCTTCTGCGTTGGAGATAAGAAGACAGTCACCGATACAAACAAATATGGCGGACGGCGATATTTCACTCGTGCGAAGAAGAAGACCTATTTTTTATTGATTTGTGGGAGGCGCAACGCTGTTTGTGGGGTCGCTACTGCAAGGAGTACAAAAACAAACGTCGTTCAAATCGCGAAGCGGCATAGCGGCAGCCATTTTGAACACCTTCGCAGACAGTAAGTTCGCCGAATCAAGCACTTCAGTTAAGAAAGAGAACCATGGCAAACCTGGTTTGCTGAAGTTCGCCTAGGTTCGTTCAACCTCAATTAAGAAACAAACCAAAAGATCGCCGATCTTCTCCGATCTAGGTTTGCCGATCAAAAGTTCGTCCAATTAAGAACATCTCTTAGACGCCAAAATACGCCTATGTCTTTTTCATTTCGCGTCCCCATTCAGCTTCACAATCGATATGTGCAGTTCACGCTAAACATTAACCCATTCAGCCCGAGGCGTCATCTAACGAATATGCACCTGTTGCAGGAGATAATTCAAGGGTAGTGCCAGATTAGCTTGGTGCAGCTAATCTGGCACTACCCTTGATTGTCATGGTCGACCCATCTCCTGCTGTAGTGTGTCAGGGCTGAATGGATTAAACAAGTTCAAGCTATACATAATAATTATTATTCCAGTAAGAACTATATAGTAAGACACAATCTCCACGGAAGCAGACAGGTCCGAAAGTTTTAAAATCTCAGGCCTGTACCATTGTGTGTGCAACTCTATCTAATCACGTACACAATCCAGCAGTAATTTATGAAATGATGTAACATTTACTTACAACAATAACATCCGGCTCAGCATGAATGATGTGAAACCGTAAGCATGTGGATTACAGACAAAAACATTTTCAGCGGCCATGCGCGTAAAAAAAAATGCAAAGAATATCCCAACGAAGACAGAAACATGCTTAGAAGAAGAAAGGCAAAGCCCTTATGGCTCACGTGTATGACCGACCCTCTCATGTCTGACAATAAGGAAAAAGGATGGCTTCTGCACTAACAAAATCCATGTTTCTCAAAATTTAATCAGTTTTCACACATCTATGAAACCCCCGTGACCTTTGCGATGTGTCGACTAAATTAGGACACATAGGAAGGTCTTATCATCAGCTACCTTTGTGCCAAATTTGATTGAAAAGTTTGCAAAAATGTTGATAGTAACTACAATTATTGGCATTTTATACACATTTGTCGACCTCTTGTGACCCTGGACCTTTTCCGAGGGGTCATCCAAATTAGTACGCATAGATTGGTCTTACCATCAGGTATCTCTGTATAAAGGTTTGGTTTGAAGTTGTGAATAGTATTTGAGAAAAAAAAACATTTCTTGTCAAAATATGTCTATTTTGTACCTATTTCCTGAGGTCTGGTGACCCATGACCTTTTCTGACGGGCCATCCAAATTAGTATGTATAGATAGGTTTTACCCTGGGGTATCTCTGCAGCAAGTTTGGGTTTGAAGTTGTGAATAGCAATTGAGAAAAATCATTTCTTGTCAAACAAAATGGCTATTTATTTCACCTATTTCCTGGGCTCTTGTGACCCTTGACCCTTCCGATGGATCAACCAAATTAGTAAGTATATATAGGTCTTACCATCAAGTATCTTTGTACCAAGTTTGGGTTTGAAGATGTGAATAGTAATAGAGAAAAAAACATCTTTTGTCAAATTATGGCTATTTTGGACTTATTTCCTGAGCTCTTGTCACCCTTGACATTTCCGAGGCATCAACCAAATTAGTATGGGTATAAAGGGCTTACCATCAGGTATCTTTGCAGCAAGTGTGGGTTTGAAGTCGTGAATAGTATTTAAGAAAAATAAATTATTTCCAAAAATAGCTATTTTTGATATATTTCCTGATCCACTGTGACCTTGACCTTTGTGAGAGGTCACTGAAATTGGTATGATTTGAAAGGTCTTGACGAAAAGTATCCTTGGGCCACGTTGGAAGACTGTAGCTTGAATAGTCTCAGAGAAAATGCCAACGTTAAAGTTTAATTACCACGGACGACAGCGGACGGACGACGGACGACAGAGGACGGACGTCGGACGGACGACCACTGACCCAGAACATAGACTCACTTTTGCTTCGCACGTGAGCCAAAAAGCGAAACACAACAATGTTTTGGACGATTGCAACAGAAAGTATTAATATTTCGTGTTAAACCCTATTTTTGAAATAGACATGCCAACATGTACACAACGTGCAATTTATCTTTTCCTTGAATCCTTGGTGATATTGTGTTGTATTTGTCTTTTGTAAGCGTGTTTGCTTTTTTTCGTTGGGATTTTCTTTCCGTCAGCCTATGACTGGAGACTCCATAGCTTAGAGCCTGCTCACCAGTGTACAGATTAACCCCCTCACAGCCGAAAAAAGGTGAGCATCCCCCAACTGCAAGAGGCATAGATCCGCATTAGTCCCCGCAAATGCGGAGCTCATGAAGATCTATGCCCTTTTGTGGAAGGAAAACTTTGTATGCATGTTCGATGGATGACATCCTTGACGTTGAAATTACCATGATTTCCAAAACACAATCTACGTTCAACTGGCGAGTGAAGGGGTTAACCCATTCAGCCCTGACGCACTACAGCAGGAGATGGATCGACCATGATAATTCAAGGGTAGTGCCAGATTAGCTTGGCACCTGTCGGTGCCAAGCTAATCTGGCAGTGGCACTGCCCTTGAATTATCATGGTTGACCCATGATCTCCTGCAACCGGTGCATAGTCGTTAGATGACGCCTCCAAAATTTGGCAAATACGGCCGTCGAGCTGAATGAGTTAAAGCCATCTGCTCCATGGCGGGCTTTGATTGCTAACATTCATCGATACAACGGGTTATCAATGTTGTCTTGCCCCAACTAACACTTTCCTACCCTTCTTTTCACACTCCGTTTGAGTAGGCTCACGTACAGAGGGTTTCCGCTGCCTTTTGACCGTGCACGAAGGAGAAATAGTGCAGAAACGTCTTTCATTTTACAACATTCAAACTTCGTAATTTTAGCTCAGCCCTTTTGTCCAGCGTTATAGTAAGGCATACTAAGAACATTTATAACGGAGATAGCACGATTTTAAATGTGATCTCTATATGTTAGCAGTATTTGTCTCTTAACCCACATCATACGGAGGCTAAAAGCTTCAAATTTGTACACTGTCATATGCAAGCTGCATTATAGTACTTACAGATAAGGATAAAGACCAAAGGCTTTAGTTCAAGGGTGGTGCCAGAATAGCTTGGCGCCTAGAGGCGCCAAGCTATTCTGGCACTACCCTTGAACTATTTTAGTCGAACTTATTTCACACACTGGTGTATTCCGAATGATAAGGGTTAACCGGTTCAGGTATGACACGCTGAAACAAGGAATGGATCGACTGTGATAGTTGAGTCAAAAGTGCTGCAAACATAGCTTTGCGCCTGTAGGCGTCCCTTCGATGAACATGAAGACGTACATTTACATATCAAATGCCTGAACAGCGATAGTTGGCTGTAAATCAAGTACGTCTTGCAAACACTGCACTGGCCGACTAAAAGAAGACTCGCTCGGTTCACCTAGCCAGTCATTACTCAACTCATCAGCCATCACTTCAGTAATGTTGTTAAGTCGTTCATCTAGATACATCCCTGTCATTTCACCGCGAGACGATTCTGGAAGGATTTGATCCACAGGGGCACCGGCAATGGGCAACTCCTGAATCTGCTGTAAGTCATCTCCAGCGTATTGTACGGCTGATGGTTCTCTGTTTTGGGCTTTGGAGCTGCTGACAAGACCTCGTTGTGAACCAAAGTCAACTTTGCGACCATGGACTTCGTCGATATTGATGTTGTAAACGGGCTGATACTGAACATACTGCGTGAACGCGTTGTTCCCAGATGAACCTGTGGGAATGCTGGGCTCACCATTTCCGCTTCCGCGCCGTTTCAAACGTCGTCTGTATCGTTTTCTTGAAACAGCCAACTCCTCACACTGCGTTGTTAGAGTCCTCAAATCTTCTTGTATGCCATCTCCAGACGTAGACAGGGAATCATCCCGGTTTTCGCCGTTGTTCATATTTGTACTGAGGTTTGAGAGAGACCCGCCAGGCAGGTGGGGATCGTTCGTCCATGATGATCGTTCGTCTTGATCCCGCTCAGCGCTGACAGTGCACTTCGCCTCGGTTCCGTCAGCGTCTTGTGCGTTAGAAGTGTCATTCGTGCGCTTACCTTGACGAAGCATCGAGCTTCTGACAAAATATCTTCCGGACGTAACTGTGGCTGTACGAGACGGTCGTGACGCCTCTTGAACTTGCATGGCCTGTGGTTTCTCGCGCAGATTGCAGCTTTGAAGAGAAGTCCCGATTCTTGGTATTGAGTCAAGGCTGGGCCATTGTGTCCTTCCTGTCGGTCCCTGTAACAATATGAGTGCAAGTAAAAATGAAATTGCATCCATCCATTTATCTGTGCCTTCATACATGTATACGTCCATGATCTATTTACCTATCCATCCACCCAACATTCATTCATCATCATTTTGGTGTCCAAATATTCTGGTATTTCCTGAAACGTAACTCATTCAGGCCGACGGCCGTATTTCCCAAATTTTGGAGGCGTCATCTCATGACTATGCACCAGTTGCAGGAGATGGATCGACCATGATAATTCAAGGGCAGTGCCACATTAACTTGGCGCCGACAGGCGACAAGCTAATCTGGCACTACCCTTGAATTATCATGGTCGACCCATCTCCTGCTGTAGTGCGTCAGGGCTGAATGGGTTGAAGGCCCACTACCGCCGTAACTGTTCAGATATACACGTTACAGCACCTGATCAATCATTTTTCAAGGGAGGATGCTCACCTTTTATTTTTTCTATTGCCAGGGTCTAGTATATATCAAAATACCACAACCGAAACTGTTCTTCTGTCGTTTTTTAAAATTTCTAACTGGTGTTACGTACGGTATTGAAACACAAGCGTTACAAGTCAACCTTAATTTTAAACACACTTATTTATAGTTTGATGCCAGCCGAGGGGGCATGGGGGTGCTGTAGTACCAAAGAACCCCCCCCCCCCCCGCTGGATCCGGCCCTGCACGTTTGTAACAGATGGTTACGAAACACTACACACATGTCTAGTTGTGGTTCATTTAGATACAGGACAATCCAGTTCAGCACACGTCGTCTTTATATCAACTAACCTGACAATGACTCCACTCCGTTCTATAAATACAACGGTAACAGTACGAGAAACCGCTAAAAATAGATGACACGCTGAATAAGTGCGATTACGCCTGTGTGTTTGCTGCATGTCCAAACTGCCGTTAAAGTTCACTGGGTGTGTCAACAATGCATAACGAACACAACTGGTGCTGAAATGTGTCATCAGAGTTATGCGTAATGGTACTTTAATGTCCCCTTATATACATTGTTCTTCGTTGTCTCTCGCCGTGAGATGCCTGCTCGACGATAAACCCATATATATATATATATATATATATATATATATATATATATATATATATATATATATATATATATATATATATATATATATATATATATATATATATATATATATATATATATATATATATATATATATATATATATACAGTAAAAACTCCAATGAACGGTCACCTCTGTTGCCAAGAAAATGTGGCCGTAAACGGCAGGTGAACGTTCACGGCACTTTGATGAAAACGGACCTAGGCGTGCTTGTGACACTCGGATAGGAGCTTATAGATGTGCCACCACCAAAACGGGACCACTGTCGTCCTCTTCACGCTACTGTGAATTAATGTGATACATGTGCTAGTGACGCCTATGATTCCTTATCTTCAGTGCTGAAAGAAAATAATATATTTGTGCTTGTATGTACTAGTACGGGAGGGAGACCGAAACAGCGACGCATGTCGATGTGTGTTGCTGCCGCGTTCTTGTCTTAAGAGATAGGAAAAGAGGGGCGGGTGGCAGCGTACACAGGGCGTGGCACTGACACGAGTCGGGCTCAGTATCCTGTCACCTTTTTGTCCCGATAATTACCGAGCGGAGGCAAAATGCGTTGCACCGCTTTTCCGGCCTATGTTTAACCATTTTCTTTTTCCCTCCATTTTTTCCTTGGCTATGGGCGAGCATGGAATCGTTAGAACTGACTGACTTAACGGTTTGTGGCCGGTGTATAGCAACCCAAAAGTCGGTACTACGGATTAGTTTTAATATACTGATTTTTTCAACTAGCCGTGGAGTTCATAGATCTCCTAACGAATAGAAGAATGTTCTGGACACGCATCAGTTTCCGAAAATTACAAACACGAAGACACGCGCGCCGGCGCAAGTACGCACTAGATTTGGTAGTGGCACACGAGTCGGATTGTCAGTCCACAGGCCTAAAAGTCGATCTCAGCACTGTTATACAACACACTGTATTGTGTACGAGGTGTTGACGCCTTACTGAACTGTAGAAACTGCCCGTAAGTGTGGACACTTTAATTTGTAAGCTTTGTGTTCCATTTGCGGGGTCTTGGTCTGTCGTATCACATTATAATAGGTCTCTTGCGTCTGAAACTCTTTCAATTTTAGCCGTGTAATGTGAAAATAATAGAAGCATCGACTTTTTAAAAACATGATGAAGAACACAGCGCTCCCTTCGGGGAAATCCTCCATGACGTCATGGAGCGAAATTCCAAGAGTGGAATCCACGATAGCTCTTCAAGTCAAATCTGGAATCAATGATGGCTGAAGGCGGCACGTGGCTTCTGCTTGGTTTTCTCCTCGTATTTTGTTTTTTACTGAGCTGTCACAATAACTACCATTATGTAACTTAAGTGTTTTGCTCCATCAGAAATTTAACTACATGGTCTCCCGCGCACGTTCTGTGCAACCGATTCATATTTTTTTCTCAAAATCTGATCGTTGGGAATTTTTTTAATGGCGCATTTTGTTGAAATCTGCGTTATATTTCCATGTATACAGATACCCTAAAAATGGCAAAGTGGCGACTAACCGAATTCGGTGACCCCCAAATTCGTGGTTTTTTCTTTTCATTTCATTTTGGGCACAGGTTTTTGGCTACTCTTTAACTTGTGGAACATTAACAAAATCTGATGATTAATTCCAAGTAAACTGAGGTAGTGGAAACAGGTTTGGAGGAAGCCAGACTTTTTATAGTGAGTGTTCATCACAGTGGTTCCTATGATGACCGGTCATAATTATTATCACAAACTAAGTTACTTCGTTCAAAATAGTATAGGCCTACTTCATTTCTACATACATGACTTGTTTTGTCAGCAGCAGGCTATTGATGCTGGAATATGCTAAGTGAGCTTGTTGTGCAGTGCGGGGCCTCCATGTTTCCAGATCTCTGGCGGGATTCCGTCAATGCCTGCTGCTTTGCCACTCTTGAGCTGGTGGATGGCTGTGAGGGTCTCTTCGGCGGTGGGCGGTTCGTCCAATTCAACCTTTAGTGGAAGGTGTGGGATTTGGAGGATGACTGTTTCTTGAACAGCTCCACGACCTCTTTCTCTGCTGCTGGGAAAAAGGAACACTACCAAAGGATCTCCGTGATGCAGTCATCATCACCCTGTACAAGAACAAAGGAGAGAAGTCTGCCTGCTCTAATTATCGTGGAATTACCCTGCTGTCCATTGCCGGGAAAATTCTCGCAAGGTTGCTCCTGAATCGGCTGGTACCTGCCATCGCTGAAGACCACCTCCCAGAGGGCCAGTGTGGCTTCAGAGCCAACAGGAGTACCACCGACATGGTCTTTGTGCTGAGACAGCTTCAGGAGAAGTGCCGCGAGCAGAACAAAGGGCTGTACGTAACGTTTGTCGACCTAACAAAAGCGTTTGACACTGTGAGCAGGCAAGGTATGTGGCAGATCCTGGAGCGACTAGGCTGTCCCCCAAAGTTCCTCAACATGATCGTCCAGCTCCACGAGGACCAGCAAGGCCAGGTCAGACTAAACAGTGACCTCTCAGAACCATTCCCCATTCGCAACGGCGTGAAGCAAGGCTGCGTGCTGGCACCGACCCTCTTCACCATCTTCTTCAGCATGATGTTGAAGCAGGCCACAGTGGACCTCGACGATGACGACGCAGTGTACATCAGGTATCGTCTCGATGGCAGCCTGTTCAACCTCAGACGACTGCAGGCCCACACGAAAACCCTAGACCAACTGATTCGTGAGCTGCTCTTTGCTGATGACGCTGCCCTCGTTGCACACACAGAGAGAGCCTTGCAGCGCATTACGTCCTGCTTCACAGATGCCGCCCAGCTCTTTGGACTTGAGGTCAGTCTGAAAAAGACAGAGGTCCTTCATCAGCCGGCACCCAAGGAAGAGCATCGCCCTCCCCACATCACCATCGGCGAGTCCGAACTGAAGTCTGTACACCAGTTTACCTACCTTGGCTGCATCATCACGTCAGACGCCAAGCTGGACAAGGAGCTGGACAACAGGCTGGCAAAAGCGAACAGTGCTTTCGGGCGACTATTCAAGCGGGTGTGGCACAATCAACAGCTGAAAAAAGGCACCAAGATCAGCGTGTACAGAGCTGTCGTCCTCACCACCCTGCTGTACGGTTCCGAGTCCTGGGCCCTCTACCGCAGCCAACTACGACTCCTCGAACGCTTTCACCAGCGCTGCCTGCGTACCATCCTGGGCATTCACTGGAGTGACTATGTCACCAACGTCGAGGTCCTTGAACAGGCGGAAACTGTGAGCATCGAGGCTTTGCTGCTGCGGACACAGCTTCGCTGGGCGGGGCACGTCTCCAGGATGGAGGATCATCGCCTACCCAAGATCACTCTGTTCGGCGAGCTCGCCACTGGACACCGAGACAGAGGGGCACCAAAGAAGA
This sequence comes from Semisulcospira habei, assembly GCA_036245525.1. NCBI lineage: Eukaryota > Metazoa > Mollusca > Gastropoda > Semisulcospiridae > Semisulcospira > Semisulcospira habei. The sequence goes on along the minus strand of BTPG01000002.1, from coordinate 74,725,791 downwards.
GATACAAAGACGGTCTCAAGAAGTCACTTAGTGCCTGCCAAATCGACCACCACCAGTGGTCTTCGCTTGCCGCGGACCGTGACACCTGGCGCTCCACCATTCACAAGGCAGCCGTCTCCTTTGAGGACTCTCGCAGAGCTAACCTTAAGGACAAGCGGCTCAGAAGAAAAAACAGAGCTGTCGTAACTCAGAACCCTGACCAGACCTTCCCCTGCAGCCACTGCGGTCGAACCTGCCTGTCCCGGATTGGCCTCCGCAGCCACGAAAATGCCTGCAGACGACGTGGGCAAGCCCTATAGAATCTTCGTTCGCGAAGTCAAGCCAAGACGAAGATGCTAAGTGAAAAAAAAAGGGGGGGGGACGACTCTGTTAGCAAACCCCAGGCTCGCTTCGTCCTGTCCATTTTGTTGTTTTTATCGTCGTTTTACTGACTTTTTGTGGCTAACTTCTCATCTCAGTGGAATATAATTATCCTTGCTGTCGACCTATATGTTTGAATGACATTATCATTCTATCCATCTGGCCGCAAGTTTCAACTTTTGTACAAGTCGGTTTTGGGCACTAGTGACAGCGCCACTGCCATCATGCGGTACAGCCGTGAGTACTTGCTTTCCATGCAACACAGTTTTCTATACGCCCCGTGTCTACATACAGACTTGGGTTTCGAACTGAAAACTAAGGGGGAAAAGAGGGGCTCGAGAGGAGGAGTGAGAAATAGACTTAAAAAGAGATGAGTTCGTCTTCCCATGCCTGCTATCACTTTATCCAATGTGCGTTCTCTGAAAAATAAAATAGAGGAGCTGTCACTACTGATAAAACACGATGGCGACTATCGCCATTGCAGTTTGTTTTGCTTCACAGAGACATGGTTGACTGAGAATGACCTGGATTTGGAACTGGATGGATATTCAATGATACGTTTTGATCGCAGTGAAAAGGCTACATAGAAACAAGTTGGGGGGGGGGGAGGATTGTGTATGATTGTTAACAAGCGATGGTGTACAAACTACACAGTACGAGAACGTGTCAGCACGAAACACTATGAAATTCTGATAGTGTCATGTAGGCCACACTACCTGCCACGTGAATTCCAGCAAATCAATGTGATCCTGGTTTACGTGCCTGGCACAGATTTCTCTCTGGCTGCAGACTGTATTGTCAAGTGCTACAACAAATCTGTCAATAGGTCAGTGGACCAGCCCGTGCTTTTACTCGGAGACTTTAACAGGTGCGATGTTGATAAACATCTTCCCAACTTATAGCAGTACGTGTCGTGCCATACCCGTTTTGACAGAACGCTGGACTTGTGTTTTGGAAATGTGCCTGACGCCTACGTCCCCAAGTGCTGCCCGCCCTTGGGACGATCAGACCACAATACCATCCATCTGATCCCCACCTACCGACAAAGACTAAAAAGAGAAAAGCCACAAACGCGTGTAATAAAAGTCTGGACGCATGAGAACGTCGAAGCACTCCGAGGTTGCTTCCCATCGACGGACTGGTCAGTGTTCTTTGAGAGCTGTCCCGATCAGGGCAGCCTCACTGACACCATCACCTCATATATCCAGTTTTGTGAGGAGGCTGTAATTTCCAGCAAACAGGTTCGCATCTACCCTAACAACAAACCCTGGCTGAACAAAGACTTAAAACATTGCTTGAACGAAAAGAAACAGGCCTTTCTACACGGGAACAAACAGCTTACCAGGGAAGAGGAGAAAGAGTTCAGAGTCAAATCAAGAGCTGCCCGTGTGGAGTACAAAACAAAGTGGAGGCGCGCTTTAAGACGGGGAACGCACGGGAGGCCTGGAAAGGACTGAACAGCATGATGGGGAGGGAGCAGAGGAACCAGTGTGCTGATACTGTTACTTTCGTCAACGACCTGAATACTTTCTACGACAGGTTTGACGTCAGAGACTTCAGCACAGAAATCGAGGATCTGTGCTCCTCTTTGCCGCCCACACCGCATGCAGCACCTGTCATAGTGTGTGATAAAAACGTTGTCAAGGTCCTGTCTCGTGTTAACCCCAGGAAGGCCGCCGGGCCCGACGGTCTGAAGGGGAGAGTATTAAAAGAGTGTGCCCACGAACTTGGAGGTGTGATGACCAGACTGTTCCAGCACCTCATGGACACTCACTGTGTCCCTCGTACGTCTCGCTCCTCGACGATCATGCCATTGCCACCAGGCGCAAAAGAATTAAAAGATTTCAGGCCTGTGGCCCTAACATCTGTGCTGTGCTGTGGGTTGTGTGCAGCCAACTGACCGCCGCTGTGGCCGATCACATGGATCCGCTCCAGTTTGAGTACAGACCGCGCAGGGGGGTGGAGGATGCGTGACGTACCCTTCTTGACGCGGTCTGTCGCCACCTGGACACACCTGGCAACCAGACGCGCATTCTTTTCATGGACTTCAGTAGCGCATTTAATACTATTGAGCCATTTCTGTTGATGCAGCTACTACTTGAGCTCGTTCTGTGGATTAAGGCGTTCCTGTGCGACCGGCCACAGCGGCTGGGTCTGAGGGTCTCCGAAACAAGTGTCGGGCCATGTGAGTCTTCTAGATCCCCTGTCTCGGCCGGCTCGCCTGACAGAATGGTTCCATCTACTGATGGAATGGCTCTGTCAGGGGAGCTGGTGCTGAGCACGGGCGCGCCACAAGGTTGTGTGTTGTCGCCTGTACTTTTTCCATATACACCAACCAGCTCCAGATCAACACAGCCCTACAAAAGCTGATCAAATACGCAGATGACATGGCTCTCGTGGCCAACTTGAAAGACGAGGCAACCTTGTCACAGTATTTTGCAGCCGTCGATGACGTTGCCCAATGGTTTGATGACAGCTTTCTACAGCTGAATGTCAGGAAAACTGAAGAGATGGGGCTGGGTGGGGGGCGGGTGAGGGAGGGTAAGAACTTGTTAAGTAAGCCTCTGAAAATCAAAAACCAGCATGTGGGGATGGTTCCCGCCTTTAAGTACCTGGGCACCGTCATTGAAAGCAACATAACATTCACAGCAAATGCTGATCTCGTGTACAAGAAAGCCCAGCAAAGACTGTACCTCCTACGTAAACTGAGGAGTTTCAGCGTTTCTCCGGACATCCTGGTGACTGTGTACAGGTCTCTAGTAGAGAGTATCTTTGCCTTTAACATTGTCTCGTGGTATGGCCACCTGACTTAAGGATAGGGCACGGCTGTCTAAAGTTGTCAACCAAGCCAGCAAAATTGTTGGTGTAAAGCTGCCACATCTGTCGGACCTATATCACCAGGCTGTCCGGAGGAAGGCTGTAGAGGTCACCACAGATCAAACACATCCTCTTCATGGCCAGTTCCAACTGCTGCCCTCGGGACGCCCCTACAAAGTGCCGCTGGCGCGAAGGAATGTGTACAAACGATCTTCGTGCCAGCGGCTGTCAGTGTGCTAAGCTCTGCTAGCGTTAAGAGATGAGGCCTGATGTCATCTATGCACTGACAAATAAGAATGCGGTTTTTATATATTACCTTTTCTTTAATTAATTATTTTAAATCCATCGCATTATACTGTGCGTGTGTGTGTGTGTGTGTGTGTGTGTGTGTGTGTGTGTGTGTGTGCGTGCGTGCGTGCGTGTGCGTGTGTGTGTGTGTGTGTGTGTGTGTGTGTGTGTGTGTGTGTGTGTGTGAGAGAGAGAGAGAGAGAGAGTGAGTGAGTGAGTGAGAGAGAGAGTGAGAGACCAGGGGCTGGGACCCTCATGAGCCGCCCTATTAGGGAGGCTGGTGATGGTCCTTTCCCCTGACACAAATCAATAGCTGTGATAAATTGTGATAGCAAGGGATGGTACTGTAATAGAGGGAGTGGTGATAATGTGATTCAAAGTGATCAATAGAATGCGATTCGGCAAGGATTTTAGGTTTTAACAGGCGTGGGGAGGGATTTTATTTAAATTATGTGTTTAATTGCTTGTTTATGTTTGTGAGCCGAAGACAATTTTCCATTTTATACAAATAAATTTAATGGACAATAAAGATTTTTTTTTATTGAATTTGAATTGAAAAAAGGAAAAATAAGATGAGGATTTCATCCCAAAATCTAACGTATTGTTTAAAACTCAGATGCGTTTATCTTTTAGGAACATTCAGAGTTGTTCATATTTTTAGGCTTATTATGTTGATCCATTTTCCTGTCCTCCAAGCCAGTCTCTGATCAACACAACACATACAATTTCTGAAAAGAAAAATGGGGTCGGTGGAATCGTGGACCGACTGAGATGGGGAGAAGTGTAGGGGGGGGGGGGGAATGGGGCAATACCGCGCCAGTCTGGCCGTGGCCGTAAATGTCAGGTATTTTGCCGTTCTGGGTTTCGATACACTGATCGTTGGCCGCGTTCATCAGGTGACCGTACAATCCATGTACTTTACATAGTAAACATCGTTCGTACATGGCGAAAGTGACCGTAAACGGCAGGTGACCGTACAATCCAGGTAATTTATATAGTAAACATATTCCGTACATCGCGATAGTGACCACTATGATAAATGGCAGATGACCGTAAAATCCGGTGACCGTTCAAAAGAGGTTTTACTGTATATGCATTTGGGTAGAAAGTAAATTGACAGTAAGTAAGTTAATAGGTAAATAATTAAGAAAGTACATGCACGTAAATAAATAAACAAAATAATGAATACACAAAAACTAGGCTATATGTTGACTCACCTCCAAGTCAACGATCTGAAGAATCTTTCTCTCCAGATCATCACGAAAAACGGATGTCCGTCTCCTAGCGTTAATGTAGCCAACATACACGTAACCCTGAAATCCTGAACTGCTCTTCACCCTGCGTTGGAGACGCCAGTCCAGGCGCATTGGGGAACTCTTAGTGCAGCTTGGCTTATAGTCCGTCAGATTAATTTCCTGGACAATGATAAAAGTGAGATTCTTTGTGTCACAAGCCACGTTGACTTGGCAGCAAAGTCTATCTCATGGAGATATATAGTCCGGTAAACATAGGCACAATCATAAAAAATAAAATAATTGCAAAACGTTGTTTGAAGTTTCTTTTCTTTATAGATTCATTACGATTCACATTCCAGTCAAATTCCAGTCCAGGCCGATAGGCGCCAAGCTAATCTGGCGCTACCCTTGAAGCACCCAAAATACCCTTGCTATAGTGCGTCAGGGCTGAATGGGTTAGGAAGCAAAATCAGATTTGTACTTCTCAGTTCACAAGGGGTTTATTACGGCACTGGCCTCCACGTGGCGTGGGTAGTGTCCTCAGCCACTGACTGAGTGGGCTAGCGAAAGGGTGCCATCTTTGTCCAGGGTTAGGACTTTACGTCAGCAGATATGTTGTTCAGTCTTTTTCACTGGTCCGGTTTTTAAGGAGCTGTGCTAACCCAGGTCTTACCATTTGGATTGGTCCTTAAGAATACTCATTAGTTTTTGGTCCTTTGGATCCCAAGTGTTTGCCGCGCTTGGAGACCCGTGTCGGGGGAGAAGAGGATCCTCAGTGATTGACTGAAACACTCCACTTTGGCATGACTTCTACTTAAACGGGAGGCTAGGAGTACCGGCCTAGTCAATCGGCTCTTGTCACGTTGAGACTTATACCACTGTTGACATGCAGGCTGTATTTGCCTTTTTAAAACTCTCCCTACTGTCTGCACTGCATGTAGCTCTTGATATTGGATGTGTGTAATTAAATGGTCTTAGCTTTATTTAGGCCCCATGTGTTAGGTTTATTTAACGTATTTGACCGGCTGGCGACATACATTCAATGTTCTGTTTAGTTTTTTTTTTCACAAGCAGTGCAGGCACGTCCTGAGAAAGCCTTGTTGCTGTCGGGACGTTAAGCAATGTACAATCAATCAATCAACTAAACCCGGACACTCTGCCGAGCCCTGCACAGCCACCCCCCCCCCCCCCCCCCTGTGAGTGAATTGCCAGGATATCCGAGTGCAAGATTCAGCAGGTGCGTGTGGAGAAGGGGCTGTCCTTTGCAGACGCAACAAAACTGGCTGAAGGCCCTGGTACAGTTGAGGCTGCTTCAAACATTAGTGGCACCTCTGTATTTACCTTCAGTGCTGCGGTGGCAGGCAAGCGCCCCACCAAAGACTTCTCCTGTCGAACCCCAACTTCTTGGTTGAGGGCGGTTGAAGCCTCGGCTTCTCTCGCCCCTGGAGAGTAACCAGTGGTGACGAGGAACCAGAGAACACAGAAGGCAGACACTACCGGTCTGGTAGCGCCGACTTCTGCTGCCCCTAAGCCTCAGCCCTCACTCAAACCTGTCAGTCTGTCTACTACAAAGGCTTCTGGCTCTGGTCAGCTTTCTAAGACCGCTAACTCTAGCGGCAGGAACGCTGCCCAGAACGAAAAGTCCAAGAAAGCTACGGGACCGCTGTGCGCACGGGCCCAGAAGGGGGACACTGATGGCCCCTTTCAAAAGAAATTTGCTGCATTTGGAGAAGCAGGAGGGAGTGGAAGTTGTCATAGCTGGTGCTGCGGCAGCTCCACTCCCTTCACTCCGAAGAACCAGAGAAGGCCCGGGAGCTGCCACCTCCCCCCCCCCCCCCCGCCACCCCCCCCCCCCTTTTTGTTTCTTCGACTCCTTCAAAAGCAAAGGAAAAAGGGGTAAGTCGCTCATCTCCCCATGTAAGACCTTCAGTAGAATTGTCGTGGTTTTCACGCTAACTTTGAGGAATTACGTCTTTTAGTCAAGTCCTATAACCCCTCAGTAATATCTCTTCAGGAGACTTACCTGACGACTTTTGACCATGTGTCTTTTAATGGTTTTAACGCTATCCATAAAGGCTCTGATTCGGAGAGGCGCTAGGGTGGAGTGGCTCTTCTAATTTGTAGCCAAATTTTACGTAGCCCCGTTAGCATCGACACCAGTCTTCAGGCTGTCGCAGCTCGGGTTATTTTAGAGAAGACCATAACCATATTGTTACGTGTTGAGTCGTAGTCGTTGTATGATAAACACACCAGACGCACGCACGTAAGGTTCTTTTATAGAAACTTCATTCAGCTGCAACCCGTCACACGTGGCTTAAGGATGTAGACTACACTGGAGTAACAGTTCCAACAATATTTCATTTCAACGATGCGATCTCCACACAATACATTCACAAATGCAGCAACAATGATACAATGTCTCCTCTGCGAAATGTCAACACTGGCGACACAATGCGTTTCTCATACAACGTACACCACCGTTACGCTGCGTCTCTCACAATGTACACCATATACGGGCCACGTACCTACGATAAACTGTGTGTCCCTACAGCTGACAATGTATGACGATGTACACACGTGCTTCCTAGCACCATCTTTTATAGTTAAACAGCTTTCTAAAATAATCCAACGAATTCACACAACGCAACCAATCAGAACGGAACACATAACCGAAACTCATAAATATTAATAAAAAAAAAAAAGAACTTTCTAGAATAGACTACAATGGTCTACAAAATTCTACTGCTAATTTCAGCCCCCTATTTTGGGAAATCCCGACGCGTTATGACGTCTCACAAAAGTATAGCAAACCGTTCAAGACCTAGCCAACACTTTCTGGAAGTTTACGATCTTTCATAATACATACTGGCTGCTAAATTCACGCGCACAGAAAACAACTATGACTATGGATATTAGAGCGGCTTAAATACTGTGTTGCAAAATGTTGCCTACACTTTGACGTCACATATAAGGTCACTCGACAGAGCGCGAATTCGCTCGAACGTTCTAATCTATTCTCAGCAAAACTACACATTACAAAAATCGACCGCTCTTCTCCGTGCGACTTTGCTAGAAGCTTCCGGACTAATCTTAGCGTATCATAACAAAGCCAATTCCGCTCTACGCGCGAACGATAGAGAATCTTACTAAAAAGGTACGTGATACGTGACTATGATAGCTCAAATAAATATCGGATCGTTTCCTACGATTAATACATGCATGCTCTCACGGAACAACACAACCACAATCGTAACACATATGCAGTATTTACCTGCCACCATGCCTGCGGGTCTGTAGTAATGATATTTTTAACTTAGTAGATCAGATGCCTCCTCCCTTTATTTTCATGGGAGATTTTAACGGTCACACACACTTGTGATGTAGTGACCACTATGATGACAGAGGTCAGATGTTAGAAGACGTTTTTATCTAAACTTAACTTATGTGTTTTTAACAATGGCTTACCTACCTACTCTAACCCAGGTTCAGGATCTAGTTCTGTTCTAGACCTCACTGTGTGTGATCTTTCTCTCATGCTGGACTGGAAGGTTCACGACGACCTGTGTGGTAGTGACCACTTCCCAGTAGTCCTGTCATCGGTCAGCTGTGAGGAGGATCCACCAGTGGGGCGCTGGAATCTTAAGAAGACTAACTGGTCTCTGTTCGCCTCCCTCTGTCAGTCTCGTATTACAGAGGAGGTGGTCATGTCAGCTGAGGAACCTGTTTCTTGTTTTACTTCTATTTTGTTTGACGTAGCAGGTGAAACCATCCCTAAAACTTCCACATCAGTCCCTCGGAAGCCGATACTACCATGGTTCAACGAAGAGTGCCGCAAGGCCCCCAAAACGCGCAAATCTGCTCAGCGACGTGCTTTTCGTAATCCGTCGCAAGCGAATATTTTAACCTTTAAAAGACAGAGGGCGAAAGCCCGTTACATTTTTAAACGTAATCGCCGTGCTACCTGGAGACGTTTCGTCTCATCTTTATCTTCTAGGACTCCATCCCAGAAAGTCTGGAAGGCTGTTCAAAGAATTAAGGGCAGGGGTGGCTCGGCTTCTGTCGGCCATCTTAGAGATGGTGCCAGCTTGGTCACAGATTTAAAAAAAAAAAAAAAAAAAAAAAAAAAAAAAGCTGTGGCTAATTTGCTTGCCTCCACCATTGCCCATGATTCTTCAACAGAAGATTATTCACCCTTCTTCCAGAGAGAGAAGGAGAAGCGAGAGTCTCGTATTTGTGATTTTTAAATCGGATAACTCTGAAGACTATAACACCTCTTTTAAATTGTGAGATGGCCTTAGTCGCCTGCTCGGCGTTAAACCCAAATAGCCAACCCTTTTAAATTATCAGAATTGCAGCAAGCCCTGCAGAAATGTAATGACTCTGCTGCTGGACACATCTGCATGAGAAGTCACTTCTCGTACTTCTCAAGACCTTTAAACATATTTGGGTAACTCGCCATTTCCCGCCATCATGCCGCCAGCCTGTGATTGTGCACATCCCCAAGCCGGGTAAGGACCCTTCCGACCCAGGCAACTACTGGCCAATTGCTCTAACATGATGTTTATGTAAAACTATGGAACGCCTTGTCAACGCCCGCCTTGTGTGGCATCTTGAGTCACAGGGTCTCATTAAAGACCTCCAGTGCGGTTTCCGGCAGTTCCGTAGTACAACTAACCATCTAGTCCGCTTTGAGTCGTTCATTCGAGATGCTTTTCTCAATAAGCAACATGTCTATGCAATTTTTGTTCAATCTTGAGAAGGCATATGACAATATTTGGAAGTATGGTATAATGTCTGACTTGTTAGACATGGGTTTTAAAGAGCACTTGCCCATTTTTATTCAAAACATTTTGTCTAACCGGTCGTTTCATGTCCGTGTGGGCTCCGCCCTTACCGATTCTTTTGAACATTTATTGTCTCCTGTTCAATTTAGTATTAAAATCAATAACATTGTAAAGGCCGTCAAGGAGGACTCTGAATGCTCTTTATTTGTTGACGACTTTGCTTTGTGCGCAAGAGGTGGTGGACTTGCGTCCCTTGAGAGGCGCTTGCAACTGTGCGTTGATCGCATCCAGGGGTGGGTGTCTCTCAACGGATTCAAGTTCTCGCCCTCGAAGACAGTCTGTGTGCATTTTACTAACCAGATGAAAATTTTCCCCGGAACCTAACCTGAGCATCGCCGGAGTGCAATAATTAAGGTGGCCGAGGAGGCAAAGTTTTTGGGGGTCATCCTTGACAAAAGACTGACCTTCCGCAACCATATTAATTATCTTCGAACCTCTTGTCAGTAGGCTCTCGACGTTCTTCGTGTCGTTGGTCGAACTGACAGGGATGCACACTGCACTGTCTTACTTCGACTGTACCGGGCCCTTGTTCGGTCCAAACTGGATTACGGCTTTGTGCTATATGGCTCGGCTTCCAAGTCTGTTCTACAGCGTCTAAACACAATTCACCATAAAGGTCTGCGGGTCTGCGGATATGTCTGGGGGTCTTCACGACAACTCCAGTTCCTAGTCTGTACGCCGAGGCAGGAGAGCCTTCTCTCAGGCTTCGCCGCATCCGCCTCATGCTCAGCTACGTTCTGAAGCTGAAGGCCCATCCAGACAAATCCTGCCTATGGTTGTGTTTTTAATCCACCGTTTGCAGAGATTTACGATACCCATCCGGGAGTTGTCCGTCCACTTTCCTTCCGTGTCCGACCTCATCTGCAGGCGGCCGGAGTGAACCTGAAAAAAATTTCGAAATCTCTGCAACACATCACTCCACACTGGCTATTACCAGTTCCTGACATCTTGCTGGACTTGACCGCCCACAAGGACTCTATTCCACCAGCCATATGCCAACAGAGCCTCAATGAACTCCTTTCACGTTTTCCTGGCTATTGTCGTATTTATACGGATGGATCAAAGTCTGAGGATGGGAGAGTGGCTGCGGCCGCAGTGTCCTCTCGCCATCCTAGACACCCATTTAAGCACCGCTTCCCAGACCATTCATCTGTATTTAGTGCAGAACTGCAGGCGGTTCTGCTGGCACTCAAGCATGCTTATCGGTCTAGAAAAAAGGAACTTCCTCATTCTGTCTGACTCTTTCTGCCCTGCAGCCCCTGCAGGGCGCAGAAACAGACCACCCACTGCTGGTGCAGATCAGAGAGCTCTACGCAGACTTGATGAAGGAATATTATGACATCATTTTTATTTGGGCATCGAAGTCAACAGGATCGCAGATTCGGCTGCCAACGATGCCCGCAACGACCCTGTCCCTGACGCACAGACTGTTCATAGTGATTTTAAACCTGTGATTAGTGCGTACATAGCCCGTGAGTGGCAGTCCGAGTGGAACAACGAGGAAGCTAACAAGCTGCATGAAGCTCTTCCACAGATGTCCGACAGTATACCTTATCGCTGCGGCAGCCGCCTTGAGGAGACTGTCCTTGCTCGGCTCAACATCGGGCACACGTATGTTACGCACTCTTATTTACTTAAACAAAACAAGCGTCCATGGTGATATGCCTGCGACGAGCAGTATGCTGTTAAACACTTGGTGTTGTCTTGTGCCGATCGAATTGACACAAGATATAAACACTTCACAGCAGACTCCTTGAAGGTTTTGTTCCGCGATGTACCCCCGGACAAAATTTTCATTTTTCTGAGAGAGTGCAATATTTTTAATAAGATTTGAGCATTCATGGACTATGTTAATTCTATTATTTTGACCTTTTTGAGAGGCTGTAGACGTTTCCTTTAAAGACCTGTGCGACATTTTAGCATGAAATATTATAAAGATATATTTACATCTTGTCTTAAGACCTTGCTTTTAGTCTGGCTGGCCAGATTTTTACCCATCCCGCCGTGAGATGGCCTTAGTCGCCTGCTCGGCGTTAAACCCAAATAACTAACTAACTAACAGTTCACAAGATTGCAACACGTGGGCTCCATATTCACCCTGCAGGGAGGTGAACGGTCATGTCTCCAAATAAAACCCAAAGGACGGAGTTTCCCCGGCGCCGGACCAGCACCGGTCTCCGTTTGGCGCAATGTCTAAAGTAAACATAGTTTTCTTCTTTTGTTATCGGGAATGGTTCTTTGTTCGCGCGAACATTTACCAACACTAGAAGATTACAAAGTAAAGTAGGTAAAAGCACTGTCAGGGGAGAGAAGTGTGCATGATCGACCAATGATCATAGATCCACTTTGGTCAAAGCACAACAACAACAACAACAACAAAAAGATAGGAAAGAGGGGGTGCGCTAAGAAAGTGACTGGAAGCAAATTTTATATGGAAGCCCCCCCCCCCTCCCCCCCGAAGGGGGCGTATCATATATCCCACTGTTCCAGCCCCTTGGTGCATGGAAATTTAAATTTAGGTCCCCCAAGGAGCTGGAATAGTGAGATATGTGATACGCCCCCCTTCGGGGGGGGGGGAGGGGGGCTTCCATATGCATTGCTTCTAGTCACTTTCTTAGCGCACCCCCTCTTTCCTATCTGTTTTGTGTGTGTGCTTTGACCAAAGTGGATCTATTATCATTGGTCGATCATGCACACTTCTCTCCCCTGACAGTGCTTTTACCTACTTTACTTTGTAATCTTCCTAAAATATTAGCACTGGCAGTCTCCCCTTTTCTTTTCATTTATTACTACAATATCGACTGCAATCCCTTCCCCATTTTAGTAGGTTCTCTCTTAGGGTGCATGGAAATTTAGCTCTAGGTGGAGGCATGGAATGTATGCTCCTGCAGACACCACAGTAAACTATGGCTGTCTTTGCAGGTAGGCAAAAGTGCCTGCCTTCCACCAGTATGCCGAATTGTGTGCTGACGAGTTCGCCAAGACCGAAACAGCTGTCCACATCGGCCAAATATCTGGACACCCCGTGGGGGCCTAGATTTAAATGTCCATGCATCAAGGGGCTGGAACAGTGGGATGTGTGATACGCCCCCTTTCGAGGGGGCTTCCATATGCATGGCTTCTAGTCACTTTCTTAGCGCACCTCCTATTTCCTATCTTTTATTTTGGTGTGCTTGGTCGATCATGCACACTTCTCTTCCCTAACAGTGCTTTTACCTACTTTACTTTGTAGTCTTCCTAAAATATTAGCACTGGCAGTCTCCACTTTTCTTTTCATTTACCAACACTTTTTGCGTTTCTATTGCCTCAGAACCATAACGTACATTGTTTTCCTCCCTACGTCACACGACCAGTCGCTTTAGCGCAAACCGTACCATGTGACCGTGATACAAAAACCCTTGTAGCAACAAATGGCAGACTACTTGTAGTCCTCTTTGTGACGCATCTTGAATGCGAGTTTTGTTCTATAAAAGATCACCAAACGTTCTCAAGTAAAAAGTTACTTATTGTTTTTTCGAAACAACAAGCACACTCAGTACTGGAGACGGCAACGTCATGAAATATTTTTAATTACGTCATAAGTCTATTAAGTATAAATGTATATTCCTTTGACGTCAGTCATGTCTGGCGTGATCCAGGTCGGAAGATGTCTTCTTGATTTCTTTTACAAAAATAGTGGAGGAATGAAAACAAATACGTTATTGGTAGTAGGGGCTTGTTGCACGGACCCTTGTATGCCTTCGGGAGGTCAAAGGATCCATAGTACCCCTCAGGCCCTTCGGCCTTTGGGTACAAAGGTTCATTTGACCTGCCTCAGGCCTACAAAGGTCCGTGTAGCGAACCCCTGCGACCAATAACTTATAATATATCACGGGTGTGAGCGCACCCATACTTCTATACATTGAGTTATGAAGGTCACCAACATAAAACAAAATCCACTACAAAAACCTGACTAGTTTTTAACTCATTGGAGACGCGCCACATACGGATATGCGGCGAATATCCGCGTATCCGTATTCTGCATGTCTCCATTGAGTTAAGGTCAACATAATTAGTACAGTACTGCTGACAAAGTAATGAAGCCTTGTTTTAAAAATTGGAATTATAATTGAAATAGTAATACCAAAATCCGCAATTGGTGTGTACACATCCACAATGTACAACAAGGTCACATTAAACGCAGAAAATAAGCCAATTGTGAATAAAGTCGACTACTTTGATTGTTCTAAAATGCAACCAAACAGTGGTAATGTCTGACCTGTTTTGCAATGAATTTCGGCCGTTTTAGGAGCAAGCGTACGGGTTCCGCAGGATCAGCAGGCTTGAAACCGCACACGTTGAACAAGAAAATACAATATCATGTGCACAACGGGCAGAAAACAGTTGAAAAGTATGCCAACCTGTGTAGCTGGAAACAACGGCGTTTTTACTCCTGGCATCAGTTTGTGCGTCCACATCCCCTCCACTTGTTTTTCCATAACGAGCTTCGCTCCAAATTTCAGGCCACTGGTGTCGTCAGGAGCGCTCATGCTGTTTGTAAGGATGAACTTGCGGTCCTCTTCTGATTTGGGAACGTAATTCTGAAATGTAAGTTTTTAAAAATCATTATATTGTATTCAGCCAAGTCGGACGTTGGTCCTGACTGAGTTCAAAATCAAACAACATGGGCGTTTTAAATTCCGCATTGTATCACAAAAGGATCATACTGTAGCCTGGCCTTCGCATAATTTGCATGATTATAGTGACATGCGTGTGACTGACAGAATGCAGGCCAATTTAATTAAAATTTTAGTCCTCAGTTATGACGTAAATTTTGTTGTCGCTTTACCTCACGAAAGTCTTTGATGTCCAGCCGTTTGTCCCAGACGAGGAGGAAAATGATGACCTCTGTTTCAGTTATCCCACAAGGTGATCCGTATAGTCGCAATTGTAGCTGAGGTGACCTCTCCTCACAGTGCGTACAGAAAAAACCACAAAAATGGGTCACCACTATTTCAATGCGGCCGGGCTCACTGAATCGAAAGACGCCACTCTGAAGGCCTGTTTGATCTTCATGTGTATCAGGCAACAGTTTCTGTAAGATAAGTTTTTGAAGACGAAAACCTGCGTTCGTTTTGTTAAACCAGTAGACACAGACGTCCGAATAGGGCGCCTGTCCGGGAATAAAATGAGGTAGGGAGATGCGGACAGGTTTTTCGAAACTGTAGTCCAAACCAGCATCATATTCAATGACTGGACTGATAAGTTTCTCGTTATGACTCAGTCTAAGTTGTTTGTGAACCCTGTCCAGGTCGGTGGAAACAGCCCCTTTGACCTTGACGATTGGACCCTTTTTAATTGCACCTGGTGGTATGCTAAGTACCACTTCAGAGTTATATCCTTGCAACTGCCCTCCTTCTTTGGAGAAGTATTGATCAAATTGCCAGCTCTTGCTGAAAGCCGGCTGTTCATTGAGCTCTCGTCCGGTGGGCGCTGTTGACTGATCCAGCCCTTCATGACGCATCTTGCATGGATTGAGCAGTGTGGGAACTAAACCGGGGTGTGGAATGTTTGCTAAAACAGCCGGAATCTGAATCTGAATCTGAAACAAGTTGGTGAAACGTGTAAACGCTGCGAGTATAAAATGGGAGGGGCTGGGATGCGGTGGAAACAAACAACCAAACAAAAAAACGGCAAAGCTTACGTTCATCAAAGACCAGCTCAATTTCTCCAACCTTCTGCAAACCATAACCTTTCGAAAGTGTTATAGCTTTAACGTGTGTGGCAATAACATAACTGGCTAAAGTATAATGCGTTTGCAAAGCTCACGAACCACATTCTCCCGCTATAATTTCTTGGGGACGGAAGTCTTCACACATTCTTGAAAGATATTGTTTACTGACACTTATACTTGACTAAATTCACGAGAACGGATGTTGTCTACGCGGCCGTTTGTGCTTGGTTCAGGCAAGAGCAACTGAATCGGATATTTTCATCAATTTGTAAAACCAACTTAGTGAAGTGGCTCAAACGTAAAACAAACTTTCCCTCGCAAGCGCAGAAACACTACGTGATCGATGAAAAGAAAAGGGGAGACTGCTAGTGCTAGTATTTTAGGAAGGTTACAAAGTAAAGTAGGTAAGAGCACTGTCAGGGGAGAGAAGTGTGCACGATCGACCAGTGATCATAGATCTACTGTGGCCAAATCATCAAAAAAAGAGATAGGAAAGAGGGGGTGCGCTAAGGTTTTGTTTGTTTTTTATGCTGATTTCTATACTTTTAAACCTTTTAGCTCACAATTTGACCAGTTAATTCCCGAGAGCCGTAAAACAGCAGCCTTATGTATAAGAGACACTGTGTATGGAAAATCAGTTGGGTATAAAGGAGATGGCTGCCTTTTTACAAAAGAACACAAAGACTTTTCATCGTTTTAAAAAAATACGTAGAACAAAACGTGGTCCATGATCAATGCAAACGCACTGTAACGGCAGAATCAAATGTGGAATTCCGTTATTTGGGCGTCCCGGATAGCTTAGGCTTCGCAAGAAAATGGCCATTTCACAAAACAAAACAACAGTTGATCCTCATTGGAGTACGTAATCTGTCGTACTTTTACTAGATATTGTACATAAAGTTAGATTTAAGGAAAACATTAAATGAGTTAGTTAACTAGCATTGTACGTCTGTCTTTTCGAGTGATCATTAATTATTTTCGAAAACAAAAGACTTATTCTCAAAACAATTGAATCTTTCTTCTTCTTTTTTTTTTTTTGTATTACGAAAACGGCAATCTTTTCATTAGTACCCGCATTTTTTTTTTTCACAAACGGTATTTACATAAGCCTACAATTTGTCTCGGCTGTCGGGTAAGTTTAGGATAAAATTGTGATTTTCGGCACTACTTTTAGGAGTTATTTTTAAATAGTTAACAGAACGCATAATTTTATTACGTAAACAAACTATCTTCTCATTAATACTCGAATGCTGTTTCATAAACAGTGTTTGCTTAATTGATGTTTGTCACGGCTCTCGGGTAGGATTAGGTCAAATTGTGACCAATAACTTCTCTAGGTGTGAACATCAGAAATTTGCAGTGTTGATCCTCTAATACGTAAAATGTTAGTACTACGACGAGTCACGTATAACATCAATTCCGTCACTATGAACACGGCGTCGTGGGACTAACGATGCCATGACATGCAGCTTATAGTGACGTAATTTTGCTGCTCGTGCTATTATTCTACTTCAGAATAGCTGTCGTTACGCCAGCCCACAGAGCGTCTTTATTTGTATATGGATCAGAGGGTGGGTTAGAGTAGAAATAGAAGAATAAGCTTAACAAGATAGGATGAATCATAACCCACAAAGTCACTTCTATATGAAAGCCATAACCCACAAAGTCACATTTATATGCGAGCTGTCCTCGCTGTCCAGGGTCTCTACCAGTTGTCTTTGACCAGATTCTGATGAGTCGCATATTATCCAATGCGCCAGTGAGTTATATAATGGACACAGTGCATACGCGTCAATCGTTTGAAAAACGTCATTTGCCATGACGTAATATTGGTTTTTACGTAATTTTATATTTTACGTGATTGAGTTTCACTTTGCCTTCTAGACTTGAGAAACATGGCGAATTTCACGGTACAACATCAGTCATGCTATAATTTGTGTGAAGTGAGGTTGACTACCTAGTTACATTATATTCTACTGTACACGCGCATGCTCTTCTGACAGCGTGTCGATGCGCGCGCGCGCGCGTGTGTGTGTGTGTGTGTGTGATGGTGTGTGTGTGTGTGATGGTGTGTGTGTGTGTGTGTGTGTGTGTGTGTGTGTGTGTGTGTGTGTGTGTGTGTGTGTGTGTGTGTGTGTGTGTGTGTGTGTGTGTGTGAACACGAATATTTCATATGTTTGTGTACTTTCAAGCTTGAAATTTTAGGATGTCACACCCCCTCCGAGACAGCCTCCGAGGATACCAAGGAGGCAAACCTACCCTACCAGGTGGTCAAAAATGATTTTGGGTTGATATCTTAATATCTATCTCAGATATCAGCTTGAAATTTTGCACATTGTTTAAAAACAGACTGATCTTGATTTTATCATAGCAGTTTATTGTTATCTAATATATAAAGGGATTTAGATTTTTTCATCCCAGTGCGTTTTTACATTCTTTTAGATGCAATTTTGGATCGTCATAAATATATTTTTTTAAAAAAAACATTATAGTTCAATATTTTACCTATATGACAAAATCCAGATAATCTATTGTTCAGAGCCCACACACAAAATAAAAATAATCTGCTCATAAGTGATAGAGGTGCCAAAACAAAGGCGTTTTTTGTTTGTTTGTTTGTTTGTTTGTTTGTTTTGTTTTGTTTTTGTTTTTTTTAATATCAATTGCGATTCTTTTGCGCATTTGTTTTCTATTTTTCAACCCAAAAAAAATATTGGAATGAGGTCAAAACCCCATATTTTCATAAAAACTACATCTAAACTGCAAAATTTCAACATCAAAATCCTGACACTTAGCTAACGGCAAAAATAACAATTTTGGCACCCACGTCTAGGTAGGTTTGCCTCCTGGACGAGAAATTGAAGAGAAAACACCATTTAGCAGAAAGTCGGCTGACGCGCATTTAAGCCTGCAGTTTTTGTTATACTGATTTGAAATTCAGTATTTATTTTCCTTCGGAATAGGCATTGGATGAATTTGTTAACCAGCTTTGTAACTCACCAACATTTTGACAGGGGATTAATTAATGAGCCCAGCGTGCGAAGAGGCTACTTCTGAATTAGGGACCTAGCCTCAGTTAATCTCCATTCTGCAAGAGTATTGATTGAATTGCTAACAGTGTGAAAAAAAAATGCATATATGCTCATATAGAAGGGACTTCTGTTGTGGGTACGGTCTATCTCGTCTTGTAAGGTACCTGTTCTTTGGATTGCTGTGACGCCTGTTTCATTTCGTAGTCTGCTTCCATTTTTGCCTTGCGGGTAGAACTGCGCAGCGTCATTCTTCTCAAAGTAGTGTATGTTTCATTGTTTGGTACATCAAGGTAATTAGCATCTGTGAATGGCTTCTCTATATGTTCTTTAGTACACAGGTATTCGTGTTGTTTCTCCATCTGTAATTTTGTTTCCTCTGTTGCCGTTTGAAAGAAAGCGGCGTGTCTAGTGTCATTTAGCTGTCCTGCAAGTTCTGCTG
>BTPG01000002.1:74567063-74702063 GCA_036245525.1 Semisulcospira habei | reverse complement strand
CACAGAATTTATCAAGTACGTCTGATATCTGTGACATGTTTGGACAACTTTGTAATAGGACATCAGCAGCAGATAGGAAATGCTTATTAAATGTATCTGCTGAAACACTGGTGCATGCCGGTTTTTGTTTAGATTTTGTAAATGTGTTCAGGGCGCGCCACACTGTAACTGTGTCCCTTTTCTCATCAATGATCCTTTTAAAGTGACACTTTTGGGCTTCACGAACAAGATATTTTACCTTATTTCGCTGTTTACGATAGGCATCAAAATCCTTGTGTTTTTTAAGTTCATTACGAAGTGACATAGCATCCTTGATATTTTTATTTAACCACAAAGGTGGCTGTGCACTTTTTACACGTTTTTCTCGGTATGGTGCATGTTTATCCAGTACACTTAGAAAAAGCTCATACCATTCTGCAAGCGCAGAATTCGGATCCGTGTAATTATAAACGTGACTGAAACATACTTGACAGAGATCCGATAGGAAAACATCTTTGTTAAAGTGTTTATAAGATCTGAATTTAATAGTGATGTGTTGGTGATTTTTGGGGCGTCGGTCACCTTTCAGAGCCCAGCTACAACAGACGGGATAATGGTCACTAATAGCAACCTCGGGCACCTGCACCCCTAATACTCTAGTCTTGTTGTTTGTGTAGATATGGTCGATCAATGTTGAGGAACTGGCAGTTACTCTTGTTGCTTTAGTGACCAACTGTTTGAGACCAAACAAAGTAAGAGTAGTTTCCCAAGCAGGATTGGAAGAAAACAAATTGATGTTAAAGTCGCCTAAGATTAATAGATCAGAAGTACATTTGGTTGCATTGTCCATCATTTCCGTAAATGTGTCATACCATTCAAAAGTGGCTGAGGGATTTCGATAAACAAAGCAGATTAATAACGGGGTGGCTTTGCTTGCTTTTAGTTCAATCCAAACGCTTTCCACTAGGTCTGATTCTAGATCTGTCCTTCTTCGAGCGCAATCCCTAATTGAATTGTTTAAATACACGGCTATACCCGTGTGTTTAGGGGAAACAGGATCGCGACGAAATAAATGAAAACCCGGGATAGAAATGGCTTCATCACTGATGTTAGAGCACAATCGTGATTCAGTTATTCCAAACACATGGAAAGCGTTTGGTTGACTCAACATCACACATAAATCTGGAACTTTGTTATACAAATGATATATATTTAAATGTCCTATAAGCAAATGATGCGTATCAGGCTTTTCTGTATACATAACTGATGTAGAAAGATAACAATAAATCAACACCTATGAGCCAAGAGCAAAAGATATATATTATTGTATAGACGTGTGTTGTTTTTCAGTGCAGACAAGGAAAAACAAGGCAGTCTATACGTTGGCACACTACAAGTTCAATGTGTCTTGACCAACTGTCCAGTAGATGAAGAGTTATTCGAAGTTTTCCAAAAGGCGTCAATAATCGCTTATGACTGATGGTGTGCTGGGAAACACACAAGGAAAAAATAGTGTCACAGTGCACTCGATGTGTGGTACGCTTACACAAAGAGAGAGAGAGAGAGAGAGAGAGAGAGAGAGAGAGAGAGAGAGAGAGAGAGAGAGAGAGAGAGAGATAATGATAATGAGAGTACTAGAGATAGCTTTCCATTGTGGACCTAGTTAATTAGGTTCCAACTTAACACAATGGAAAGCTATCTCTAGTACTCTCATTATCATTATATCTTGGGGGCGAGAGGGGGGAGGGGGGAAAGGGGGGGGGGTGCAAGGTAGACCTGACTAGCTTATGGACTAAATGTGATTCAACGCTCGTGTCGTTGTACTGGTTGTAAATATAGCATCGGACTTTACCGAAGCGACTAATGTTTGCCGATCGTTGTAGTCCAGGCATGGGCCCATGTAATAAATACCAAAGTTTTTTTTTGTTTTTTGTTTTTTGGGGTTTTTTTTGTTTGGTTTTTTTTTTTGTTGTTTTTTATTGGGTTTTTTGTTTGTTTGCTTGTTTGTTTTTGGGTTTTTTTGCTTTTTTTTTTTTTTTTTTTTTTTTTTGGGGGGGGGGGGGGGTTGTAAGTAGAAGATGTTTTAGTGGATTAGTGTTGTTTAACACCCCTAGTTGCATATCTGATGTATGCCACTCGCAAAACTTGTGCCGTGATTTTTTCTTCTTCTTTTTTTTTTTTTTTTTTTTTTTTTTTTACAGAAGTCGAGAGTTGCGGTGTGCGTGTCACATAAATTATTGGCCCCACCCGGCGAGTAAATCTAGCTCAGCCCGCCTAGTCCATTTTCAGCTGAGGGGTGAAGCAAGCATAATGACTCATCTGCAACCTTAGCAGTCTGCTCAGTGTGGCAGTAAGCTTACCTGTCGGGCGGCTAGTGGACCAGTCGAGGAAGTCCCCCTAAACAATAACAGGCCTTGTCTGACACTGCTATACGCGTTGACAGAGACCATTAACCCATTACATCCAGAGATAGATAAGTAGACAGTTGAAACCCACCTAATCAATAATCAATACATTTATTTGATCCTCTCCGTATTTAGACAAACCCACTCGACCAATTACCACCAATACCTTAATCGCCTAGCCATTTTAGTTCCACTCCAGAAATCATTCAAGCAACGATTATTTTATCAACTGCCAACCCGCGAGTATTAAGCAGATCCCCCACCTAACCTAAATTATTAATGCTGTCATTGACTACTATCAGCCGTTTTCGGGAAATGACTACTTGCGCCATTGTGGGAATTCCCGTTAGACATAATTTCCACAACACCCAACCCAAAAGTAAGTTACGTCAATGTTGCCAATAACAACGCCGCGTGTCAACTCGTGACCCTAGTCTCGTGATCAAGTATTGCGTCGTTGAAACGTTCGTAGGGCGTGAAGAAGTGCGGTTGTGTTCTCAGAGTGACGGACTAACTTATCCGGTGATAGCACTAAATCTTGTAAAATATCCTACGTGGTGAGCGGTAAGTGACTGTTATTTGAACGCTGACTAACGTAAGTTACAAATGACTGGTAGTTTGACGGTAATTTGTCTGTTAAACTTGTAATATTTAGAAACAAGAAGTGCGCTAGTGTTAACCAGATCGGTTTAGTTTAATTTGCCTACGCTGACTAACATTCACTCATTATAAAAATGAATTGGACTCAGGAAGAGGTGTTGATCTTACAATCACATGGTGAATACCATGAAAAAATGGCTACTTACATTAATTCCGTTTTGACCAAAGCTCCGGAATTTTGGTTTATGGACCAAGTGTGAGGTGTTTTTGCCGCGGCTCATGTAAGTGAAACTGACTTTACATAGGTGATAATAACGAGTCTGACATGTTAAGGTCTGTGGTAAGCCCGTCTACACGGAACACGTTAAATCTGTTGAGTAACGGTTGGTTTGTAAACAACTAAGAAATGAGACAGAGTTAAATGACTCTTATCATAAAGTCTTCAGTCTTCTAATGACACCCTTGCCGTTAACGCCGTCAGCGCGGACTGCGGACAGTGTCATTCAGTTGAGGACATAGACAGAACACAGAGTTAAATGACTCTTAATACAAAGTCTTCAAAATTCTAATGACACCCTTGCCGCTAACGCCGTCAGCGCGGTTTTAAAATAGATTTTACGTAGCAAACATCGCTGGTGGTAAATAGCGCGGCGTGGGCTCAGCGGCCTGTAGCTCTGTAGCAAGCAAAAACATAGACAGAACACAGAGTTAAATGACTCTTAACATAAAGTCTTCAATATTCTAATGACACCCTTGCCGCTAACGCTGTCAGCGCGGTTTTAAAATAGATCTTACGTAGCAAACATCGCTGGCGCGCGGCGTGCAGACAGTTTCATTTGAGTACAGCGTGCAGACAAATACGTCACTAGCTGCAATGTGGAAGTTGATTTAGCGACCTGTAGCTCTGTAGCAAGCAAAAACATAGACAGAACACAGAGTTAAATGACTCTTAATACAAAGTATTTAATCTTCTAATGACACCCTTGCCGCTAACGCCGTCAGCGCGGTTTTTAACACTGACATAGGGACTTAGTAACGTGACTAAGTACGCCGCGTCTATATCGTGTCATACAACTGAAATGCGGTGAAGTTTTCTGCGGACTGGAGTCTACATGCTGAATAAAGATTTTGTGTCTGTCTGTCTGTCTGTGTGTGTGAGTGCTTGTGTGTGTTTGTAGGTATGTGTGAGTGTGTATGCGTGTGTTTGTCAGTGTATGAGTGTGTTTGTCTGTCAGTGTGTGAGTGCATGTATGTATGCGTGCGAGTGTTTGTGTGTGAGTGTTTGTCATTGTGTGAGTGCATGTATGTATGCGTGTGCATGCTAGTATGTATGCATGTGCATGCGTGTATGTATGTGTGCGAGTGTTTGTGTGTGTGTGCGTCTGTGCGTGTATTTATGCATGTGTGTATATATAGTTAGTGTTAGAGATATGATAATTTCAAGAACATTTATACCATTGACTCTACGTCAATACCCCAAAACACAGTTATTTAATAATAACCACACACACACACAAAACATTCTTATATACACTTGATACAAATTTAAGTTACCTACAGACACTTGTTAACAAATTTCCAAAGTCACCTACAACCGCTAACTAACTTTACAGGTAACTTTGAAGTTAGTTGGTGTGACTTAAAACAAGTTCTTACAAGAACCTAATCATAAGATCTTGTAAGTTATTGAACCAAGTCACAACTTACTTGGACAGAATTTCCAAGTTACAAGGACAACAAAAAAACTTTTTTTTCTCAGTAGTACTCTGGTGGTGGGGCTGATGGCATCAAATGAGCAGGCATGACATCTCTTTGTGAAGAGTATTTCAGAATTAATGAATGATTACCAAAACTGATCTTTACTTGCCTAACAGTCCGTAAACTTTTTTCATAGTTTCTTCTACGCCTATTTTCTTTCCTTCCTCTAAAAAAGATTGCTTTAGCTCTTCAACATTCGCGGGTTGACTACGCATCTTATTCTGTATTTCAGACTTCTGTTGCTTGTAATTTGCTAAATCATCCTGGACTCTTTTAAATTCGTTATCGTCAATTTCATTATTTTCCAAAGCCTTACTAATAATAAGTTTCATACTCGTCAGCTTAGCTGCTGCGAGCGTACTTAATGCTTCATGCTTCTGCAACTTAGTATAAAATCTTTTGTTAATAGCTTCCATACCAAAGCATGCTAGACTTGTGACAAGACCAATACCTTCAACAGCAATTCCTACGACACTTCCCACCCCCGTTGCAAAAAGAGTTATACCTCCTACAGATAATCCGGCCGAAACCACCCCCATGGCCATTGATGTGTTGTGTACAGAATTGAAAACCGTATTGTAACGGCGTTTACACCTCGAGTATTTTGCTTGTTCTTCTTCCAAATACTTCAACGCTTCTGTAATATTCATTAAACGGAATGAATCTGCCTTTAATGTTTTATCACGCTCAATAGGCTCAGGTGGTATTTGTGGATACAAGTTCACCATTTTTTATTTACAAATATTTTTTTAATCAGCAATTACATTTTGCAACTTTTCAAAATTATACAATTTGCTGGCATAATAAAATGCAACAAGATCAATGTGTTCAAGGTTTATGTAAGTTAGACGAACAAAAGTTGTTTTGTCAACCACCACCTTGACAGCTGGAATACTGCTCGAAACATTAATAACATCATTATTTTTTGTAATAGCAATAAAGACCTTTGATGATTCTGATACTGTTTCATCCCATGTAAGTTTAATTCCTTGTGCAATTTGAGCCTCTTTAGCAGTAGCAACAGATTTCATGATAATTTCAAATACTATTGTCGCTTCTCTAGCCACGACTAAGCTTGCTGGCATAAACACAACAGAAGTATCTGATCTACCCTTTCTAGTTGTAAGAAGATATCTCCGTTTCTCATAATTTTCAACTTTCAGTTTTTCTCTGCTATTGTTGTCTAGGGCAAAACTTGGAACAAGGCTTACAATAAGCGGCCCAGAATTAACAACCTTCCTAAACACTAAGGCGCCTTCATCATCAGTGTATACAAAAGGACTAATAAATTCAATCTTTATGTCCCAGTCAATTGTGGGTGGTGGTGCCGGTACAGGTGAAACAACCCACTTATTTCCCACATGTATTAAGTTGTAAGGCGCATTATTTACAGGTGGAGTAGGTACAGTAACATCACGTAGCTGACCAAGTTTAGGAATCTGTTTTTCACCGTCTTTTATGTCAACAATTACTTTTCTCTTGTACATGCCATAGGAATCAAGTTCAAAACCATATATTTCTCCAATTTCCCCTTCCTTCTCAAAATCCTGTACGTCTGCCAAATCTTTCAACTCTGTTACTGGACACGCAACTGGTATGATTCTCGGCTTTGGACCAAGACCACTCATTTTTATAAACAAAAATAAAATTATTTAATTTCCAAAACAACATAAAAATCATGCATTACAACTGGTTTACCATTCTGATTAGTTACAGATAAGCACAATGATTCAAAGAAACTAGAACCTAATTTTTTAAACTGAGAATTAGGAAATCTAGCAACCACATTTTCACAATATGGGGCAGTTCCAGTCGGCAAGCATCTTAACAAAGTTGAAGGCTTTCCATTGTGTACATTTTCAGTAGTGTTCAGTTCTTTCAAATGAACATTTAGCACTGTGTGTACTGACAAATGAACAGGATATCTGCCAGTTATTCTTGGTTTTTTTGGTGATAGTAGACTACCAACT
This sequence comes from Semisulcospira habei, assembly GCA_036245525.1. NCBI lineage: Eukaryota > Metazoa > Mollusca > Gastropoda > Semisulcospiridae > Semisulcospira > Semisulcospira habei. The sequence goes on along the minus strand of BTPG01000002.1, from coordinate 74,695,351 downwards.
GATTGTGACCAATCTTCATCTGGATGTGTTATTGTTTTAAAAAATCCAAGTAATAATAAAAGACTAATTGATAAAGAAAACTGACCACTTTTCGGAAAATCAATTGAAACAAGTAAATTAGCTGGGTTTAAAGTTGCTTTAATTTTAAATTCATTTTGAAGCCATTCAGCTAAAGTACAAAAGTCATAATATCCGGCTCGTAAAGTATCACCCTTCTCAATACCATCAAGAGTTCCACTTACAGAATAATTTTCATCATCCGTTACATTAAACCACTTTACTGTGTAGAACATTTCATGGATAGCTACAGCCTTGCTACCATCACGATTATCAATCCCATTAGTTAACCACATTGGTTTGCTTGTGTCAATATTTGTTAAGGTTATAAACATTTTTTATTATCACATAAAAAAGAACAATGGAATTTAAATCACCAACCATTATCACTACAAACGCATTTCAATTCAATGTGAATGCCAAATATAATGTTGCACCTACTTATGAACAGAAAATAATTCAGTTAAATCAACTCGACATAGCTGTAAGCGAACAAGATCTATTCCAAGTCAAAGTACCCAACCCTTTTGATCATTACCTAAACCCTCCAATAACAGACGATGCTACAGCAAGAAAGTGGTCTTCAAGTCCACTACAGATGTTTCAAAACCAACTTAACTTTGCTATACTGTGTTCTACTACAGGCTGTGGTGTTTCATTTACAGACCATTTGAATCACTCAAACAAACTGATTAGGTCTGTGTATCGTTTCCATGTTTATTACCAGCTTAGAAGAATACTGTCAGAACTGCATACACCATTACCAACTGAATCCAGTTTTAATCAGTTTAACAATCCAATGGATTTGAAAGCATTTGAACGGATCTGTAATGAATTTAACATCAGTACCAAGTATGACTTTACACAAAAACTTGATGATCACCACGGCATTGGTACATTATATTATGCTTTGAGTCACAGACAATACCCTCAAGATTATTACCCTGGTTACACTTCATTCTCATCAAAATCACAAGTCTGGTTAGGATCAATAGAACAGAAACAGTCAAACGCATGGACCACATTTGTCTTAGATAAATCTGACGGGTTTACTCAAGCAGGAGTCGAACGCATCAATGAGTCTATCAGAACATATGTCTGGTGTATACTAGGAGCACAAGCTCAAACAAAGTCAAATATTTTAAATGGGAGTGGAAAGTTTGAAGCACAAAAACAGTTTCTTGCAAACATGGAAGACTCAATTAATTCAGTTGTAGATTTACCATCTAGCATACAACGCTACCAAGACGTTCTCAGATATGCTAGATCAAAAGTTGACTTTGTAGTTGGCATCGGGTTATACATGTTACCATCTGACCTTCAACTCCAAATGGGGACAATAACAAATTATAATAATGAAATCATTGTTGCAGGTGTTGGTCAAAAACTCGGTCTCAATCAATCTGTAAACTTGGGGGCCACAACCACACATGTACAGACATTAAAACCATTAATGACACCAGCACCAGTAACGTCATCACCCGTACAGACAATAACAACCCCGGTCCCAACACCAACACCAACACCAATCCTTGACACCCATGAGTCAGAGAGAACAGCATTGGTAATAGGTCTCACTGGATTAGGGGTATTACTTCTTTACCTGTTTCATTAAATAACCCACTATTAACCCTCCTACTGTCACCAAAAAGACCCACACATGTTCTGCCATAAACCCTACTGCCTTTGCCGCTGTACTAATCAGCCAACTGACAACAGTGCCTATAATGCCAGGCAAAGCGTCCATTGCTTTCACAGCCAATTTCTTAAGCAAGTCTGATATGTGAGACAGTTGTTTCTTTACCCACGACTGTAAATCTTTTGGATCTGTGGGGACTGGGGTTGGTGGTGCTGGAGGTGGAGAACCACCACCCGTTACAGCCAACACAACTGTACTGATAATAAACCCCAGAGCTGTAATTAAACTGGCAATTGTGATGCCCTGTTCTCTGAAAAGTGTTTTTAATCTCTCAGCCAGAGTAGTGTCTTCGTGAAGTATTTTCTGAATAGTTTCTCTAATCCTGTTGACCTGTGATTTTAGTTTTTGTCTTCCAATTTCAACTACTTCTAGCCGCGCTGATCTTTCTGTATACAAATCATTTAATCTTTTTTGTATTCTTTCTTTCATTTCTATGTCATAATTCCCATTGTCTGCGGTAGCCAGTTTTTCTTTTTCACGTTCTATGTGTTTATCAAGCTCTCCCAGTTTGGCAACATTATTAACCATCTCACCTCTTATCATCTGCAGTGTTTTATCCAACCCAGCTAACTCCCGCTTTGTCAAAGGAGAGTCACCAATTGTTTTTAATTCGTCATTTATTTGTTCTTCTGTAAATGAGGTTTCTTGTATCACTGTGTTTGCTATTTCTGGTAGGCTTGTTACTGGTGCCATTTCAATTTGTTGCCCTGTTGGCAACTTTGTTTGCGTGTCGTGAAGCACACTAACAAGTCTTGGGGGAACAGGAGACCCTCCAATACCAAGGTATCTTGCCAACCCAGAGTTACCACCGACTTCACCTTTAATTGTACTTAAAGCCCTAAACTTAGAAGGATTATTTTTATGTGTTAGATATATTTTTCCTCTGTCTGTATTTACAAATAAGTGCCCTTTATCATATTCAAATTGATTAGGATCTATTACATCTGGGCGCGCTCCAACACTGTCATAAAATGAGTTTACTTTATCTTTTAACAGTTCATGATACAAAGGAGAAGTAGTTACCATTCCAGTCATATCTGTGATACTGGTATCTGAGGCATCCATGACATCCATTTTAAACTCTTCATGATTAAATCCTCCCGCTGCCATTGTTTTTATTAATTTAATTTTTTGTGCATAATAAAAATGGCATCTTCCTACGGATCAAAGTTAGACCCACACAGAAAACTACGTGAGCCTCTGGGTGTTAAGGCCATTCGACAATCAATCGTCATCACGAACAATCCAAGTACCATAGACCAGAACCAAACACTTACAGTCAAGTTTCCAAACCTAGGACCCAGTGACGTTATTGTTCCTGGCACTGCACGCCTTGCTTTTAATATTGAACTATCATCAGACGCAGACGTGAACAGAACACTAGTTAACAATCTTGGTAGAGCAATTGTTAGAACTATTAAAGTAAAACTTGAAGGACAGGAAGTGTTTAGTCTTGATGACTCAGATGTGTTCTACTGTTACAAAGACCTTTGGCTAACAAAAGAAGAACGAGAAGACCGTATTTACCAAGGCATACAGCCAGATAATGTTGGTAAACTTCGAATCGACGCCGGAGATAAAGTAACTAATACAGCCATGGATGTTATAATGGCCGAAACATATGGATCCAGATTCTACATTCCACTTGAGTTTGAAATCCTAACAGCTCATTTGCCTTATTATCAAGGGGCACTGAATGACCGTCTGAGCTTTGAACTAACTTTCAATGACTACTCCAAAGTTATAAAATCATCTGCCACAGATGCAACATACAAGATCTCTAACATTTCCTTGGAATACGAAATTGTCACACATACTGAACTAGCCAGACTCATTCAAAATCAGTACCAGTCAAGACTTCCAATTTATTATGACAGGGTGATTAGACACAGTTTAATGCAAAAAGACAAGAGCGACCCAATGTGGAACATAAACTTGAACACACCTGCCAGGTCATTGAAAGGTATTCTTATGTTGTTTGTTGAACCTGTGAGTCCATACAAACGGGATTCAGAAAAATTCTACAATCCTAAGATTACACATTTGTCCTGCACAATCGAAGGCCGTCCTAATCAAGTGTACGCGTCTGGAATGCTGCCTTATCAACACTACGATGAGATCACAAAGTATTTTGCGGGTGGAAGGATTAGAGATAAACCAGCAAACATTGCGTGCAAAGATCTACATCTGTATGACGTTAGGATTGGTCAATACCTGACAAACAAGTATGCACTGTGGTTAGACCTGCGTAGTACAGATGATGACTATCTTCATGGGTCAGGACGAACTGTTGAGAATGGTAGTGATGGAATAACAATTCAGATACAAAAGAAGGTTGAAACTGCTGCAGCCATAAACATATATTTGTATCTAATTTATGACGCACAACTCAATATTGCAGAAAGCAGACTGAGTGGACACATATATTAAAATTATATTGTGTATTAAAATGAACCTAATGACCCTTGACCCACACTGTGGCTTATTTTGTGGTGCGACAGGGTGTGGTAAAACTGAATTTGTACTTGACTTATTACAAACAAGATACATCCACCATTTTGAAAACATTGTAATATTTTGTCCAACAATAAAACACAACAAAGCTTATCACAACCGTTTTTTTATTTGGACTGACAACAACATATACTTAGTTGACCCTGAGAAAAAACTGAATGACTACCTACAATATTTTTACAAGCAATTTGAAGGACAGCCAACGTTGTTTATTGTTGATGACTGTTCTGCAGAGAAAGACATTGTCAAGAAGAGAAACACTTTAGCAGAACTTGCCTTCAGTGGCAGACATGCAAACATAAGTGTATGGATTCTCACTCAGAAATATAATGCTGTACTGAAAGATTTTCGAGAACAGTTAAAGTTTATATGTTTATTTTACTGTAAGGATCGTGACAGCTTCGAAGACTGTCTCAGAGAAAACGATGTCATTCCAAATAAGCATGAACGTGATGATGTAAAAAATAAACTGAAATCGACTAAGCACCTAAAGCTCATTTTAAAGACAGATCAGCCCACAGGGTATGGGTTAGTAAATTAATTTATCTTTTTGGTTTGTCTATAAAAAATGATGGACGGACAAGAGGATCAAAATTGGCCTATTGGTAAATTCATGGATATTACATCGAGTTTCAGGGATTTTATGCTTATTAGTGACTTAAAAACACAAGTTAGACGCCCTTTTTCAGAACTCCCATCACCGATGAAGATGTACATGACATATAGTTTTTATCTTGGATATTCTAATACTTTTCCACTTTATAATAATAGGACAGCAAATTTTTTAGTTTATGATGCTAAATCTGACTGGTTTAAGATTATGTGTTTAAACATATACTATCAAATAAAAAAAGAAAATAAAAATGTTAAATTTATTACTGTCAGTAAAACGATATTACACATGCAAAAGCTTGAAAATGATACAACAGAAGACATATCAATGAAGTGGCTTATTAGTTGGTGATTAATTTTGTCTATTATATAGATTTTAGTCAATAAAGTGCCATTTTCATTATATAATTTTCTATTTATTTTTTTGTCGGACAAATAAAAAAGATGGACAACCATCAAAGATTAAGAAACGTGTTTCACACAATTGACTTACCTATATCTAATTATTTTAATGTATATGAATCGATACAAAGATCTTTTGCCGTAATACAAGAAAATCTTCTTTCTGGTAGTATAAAGATTCAGATTGTTGCGAAAATAGAATTTAGAAGGGAATCTGGACAAGTTATTATTTCATATATTTCAACGAGACAACACACAGTTAATTCAAGAAGAGAATTAGAAAGAGTGTTTAGAGAAAGATTGTTGCCTGACTTCCTTGAAGCAATTGATAGGGCAAAAATAAGTGGATCTGGTTGGCATGAAGGTTATGTACTTGAACTTCAACTAAAGCAGTCAAGATATCATCCTATTTTAGGCAAATCATGGATACCACTACCAACAGAGGTTGCAAACAAAAAGGCTGTCGTCAATATTCAAAACAATGATAATTTATGTTTTATGTGGTGTGTGCTTGCCAAACTGCATTTTATAAAAACAAAACCTGATCGTGTATCTAACTATACCAAATTTGTAAATGAACTAAACTTCAGTGGCATTGAGTTCCCTGTTAAGGTGGAGGACATAGACTTGTTTGAAAACCTAAATCCTGGTATATCTGTAAACGTGTATATATGGGATAATGACTCTGAGAACAAGTTACAACCAATTAGAGTGTCACCAATTGCCCCAACCTACGGACAGTCAGAAGATAAGCATGTTGACATGTTACTAATAAGCTCTGGTAATAACTTTCACTACACAATTATCAGAAGTATGTCAAGACTAATTCATCATACAACAAAACATGATGGTAAACAGGAATTTTGTAAAAAATGTTTACAAAGGTTTTCTTCTATTGCAGTAGCAAATAAACATGTTTTAAATTGTAGGTCTGTTGATGACGTACAAACAGTACTTAAGTATCCAGAGCCTGGTACTAAAGTACATTTTTGTAACTATAAAAATCAGCAAAAGCTACCGTTTGTAGTGTATGCTGATTTTGAATCACTGGTTGTTCCGTATGATGGCCCTGTTCCAGATTCATTACCAAAGACAATAAAGTTGAGTGATCAAGTAGTGTGTTCTTTCGGGTATATTTTTGTTATGTCAGACGGTCAGCATTCAGAACCTGTTATTTACAGGGGAAAAAATGCATCAGCTATGTTTTTGTCAGAAATGAGACAACTGTATAACAAGGTATTTGATTATTTGAAAAATTGTCAAAAGACTTTGGTTATGACAGAAGAAGACAAACATAATTTTGATACAGCTGAGATGTGTTGGATTTGTGAACAACCTTTAGGGGGTGATAAAGTTTGTGACCATGATCACATAACTGGGCGTTACAGAGGAGCTGCACATAATAATTGTAACTTGTTATTAAAAATAGATCCTAAGACATACAAGTTACCAATCTTTTTTCACAATCTGAAGGGATATGATTCACACATTATCATGCAGGCTGTAGACGAGTCGTACAAAAAAATTAGTTGTATTGCCCAGACAACTGAGAAATACTTGACTTTTAGGTTAGATAAATTAGCATTTTATGACTCCATGCAACATTTGTCTTTAGGTCTTGCTAGTCTGGCAGAAGGACTGACTGAGTATCCAATAACGAGTAAATATTTTGAACCAGACTTGATTAAGAAAGGTGTGTATCCGTATGAGTACATCAGTGAGTGGGTTGTGTTTGAGGAAACAAGACTGCCACCAAAAGAGAAATTTTATTCTACACTAACTGGAAAAGGCATTTCTGACTCTGAATACCAACACGCACTTAATGCATGGGAAAAACTAGGGTGCAAAACTATTGGTGACTACCATGACCAATACTTAAAGGCTGATGTTTGCTTGCTAGCAGACGTATTTGAAAGTTACCGTGAAAAGGGTCTATTACACTACAAGCTTGACCCTGCTTGTTACATAACTAGTCCTGGTATGACATGGGATGCATTTTTGAAATCCAGTAAGATATTTATAGACCTGTTGTCTGATCGTACGATGGGTGAAATGGTGGAACGTGGATAGAGGGGAGGAATTAGTCTAGCAGCAAACAATTATGCAAAGGCAAATAATAAATATCTTGACGACTTTGACCCCTCAATGTCAAGGTCATTTATTACGTACTTAGATGCTAATAATTTGTATGGATTTGCAATGTGTGAAATGTTGCCATTAAAAAACTTTTGTTTGTATGATTTGTCACAGTATGGTATAAAAAAATTAACAAAATATATTATGGATCGAGGTCAAAATGATGAAAAGGGTTGGATCTTTGAAGTCGACCTTGAGTATCCACACCACCTACACGATTACCATAATGATTATCCATTAGCAGTTGAGAAAATAAGTATGACGGGGAAAAAAGAAGACACCAAACTTGTACCAAATTTGAACGACAAATTCAATTACGTTTGTCACTATCGCTTGTTACAGTTTTACATCAGACATGGGTTAGTACTAAAGAAAGTTCACAGAGGTATTCAATTTGATCAGAGTGCTTTTATGAAAGATTACATAATGAAAAACACAACCCTTCGTGCGAGAGACGGCAACACTGCATTTGACAAAGACTTCTTTAAGCTTATGAACAATGCCTGTTTTGGTAAGACAATGGAAAATCCTCATCACAGAAAAGATGTGAGACTGGTTACAACTGAATCAGGTGCAATTAAACTTACAGGCAAGCCACAGTACACAGGGTACAAAGAATTTCATTCATCATTGTATGCAGTGTCACTCAAAAAAAAGATTGTTAAACTGGACAAGCCAGTATTTATAGGTATGGCTATTCTTGAGTTGTCAAAATTATTAATGCTTGAATTTTATTATGATTACTTTAAACCAAAGTATCCTGAGTGTCGATTGTTATACACTGACACTGACTCTATGATCATAGATGTGTGTACTGAAGACTTTTATGAAGACATGAAAACCGAGTTACACATGTATGACACGTCTGATTATCCTAAAGATCACCCATTGTTTAGCACACAAAACAAGAAAGTGCCTGGTAAGTTTAAAGATGAACTGAATGGTGTGCCAATAGTTGAGTACGTTGGACTGAGATCCAAAATGTATTCTATACTGCATCAGAAAGGTAGTCAGTCGAAAGCCAAAGGTATCAAGAAAACAGCAATAAAAAATAAAGACATTCGACATGAACATTACAAGCAAGTGTTAGATGGTGCATTAATGCCTGATTATCCAAACAAGACACTAAGATCAAACAAACATAATATTGAAATGATTCAAACATATAAAAAGTCTCTAGCAGTTGGGGATACAAAAAGAGTGTTTCACACTAAGGAAAAAGCTTATGCACCAGGTCATTACAGGCTCAAGTTATCTGAAAAAATAGCTGATGAACTGTTTGATAAACTAATTGATGAATTGAAATTGTTAAAAATGAGTAACAGTGTCTGTGGGAATAATCTGTAATTCTTCTCTAACAAATGCCCTCTGGGGTGCAGGCTCATACAGATAATATATTGTTGCATTAGCTGAAGGAACTATTTTTTTTATATTATGAACAGATGTAGACCAAATTGGATCAGTTGCCCTACGTCTAACGTCATTCTCAGCTTCACCTGGTTGATACAAATATCTTACCTGTTTTGTAAACAAGCTAGTGTCTGGAGGTGTTGTTGTTGTTTTTATTTCTGATGGTATTGTTTTCAATTTAATAGCATCAACAGGTTTAGGGTGACCCTCATTATTCATTGCTTTTATTACAGACGGTAATCTTTTAACCCACTCAGTGTTACGTGTGTCATGCATGAGTTCCTTAGAATACTGATAGCTAAAAAGTCTCTCTGATAATTGCTTGTTAAAGTTTTCTACAATAGCCTGTGATCTATGCAAGCCCGGTATGCCTCGCCGCACTAGCACTCCATGCTTTGCAAATAACTGATTAACAGCCCCTTTAAATTCACTCCCATCATCAACCTGCACAAGCCTAGGGTATTTTAAAGGACCTCGACTATATATTTTTGATAATGCAGTGGCCACTGTTACAGCTTTTTTGTCAGTTATGGGTTCTGCATCCTTATACCTTGAAGCTATGTCAACAACAGTTAATGCATACTTGTATCGTTTCTTTCTTATTGTGTCATGCGGAAGAAACAGGAGGTCCATTTGGTGTGTGTCATTAGGTGATGTGTTTTCAAAATGAGGCCTTGTTATTTTTCTTGGAGCAGGGAGATATATTTGCCAAATTGCCTGTTTTTTAAGCCACTGTTTTATTTGGTTAACATCTCCACCCACAGCAGCATGTAATTTTTTTATTGCAGTATTCCCTTTCCAGTAGCCAATTGGGGAGTAATATATTTTTGATAGTTTAGCGTCTGCCATTTTTTCTAGCAATATAAACTCCTGTAAAATATACTAATGTCATTCCTACTAAAACAAATATTATTTCTCCATTTCTTTGTTCTGGGCTTGGTTGGTAGTAGTCACTAAGTTTTGGTTGTGGAATAGACATGTCTTCACCAGTAACAAGATAGTATTCTTTGATAGCGTCATCAACGTTTGAAAATGTATGCTGTGCGTGACCCTCAAGTTTTAGTTTTTCATTAATAAAATCAAGTTTCTCAATTCTTTGCTTTTCATAATCTTGTTGAGCTTGAGCTAGTTTTTCAGATGCCTCATTGTGACGCTTCATTTCTTCTGCTGATTCTTCTTTACTCACTTTTGAAAAGAAATAGTTTGACCCACTAAAAGCTAATGCGTTAATAACTGCACCACCAATCATAACAGCTATAGTTGCCATATTTTTATTTACATAGAAATATTTTCTGGAATAATTCCTTGCTTAACTAGAAAATCTTTTGTTGCAATCGATGCTGTTATAACAACTACTAGCTTAGCACTGTCTTCAAAGTCTAATTTACTAAGGTCTGCTGATTTCATTTTGAGAAGACTTTTTCCCAACATAGAATATGCTACTGCTAGTCCACTTATTACAGCAGAGTGATAGACAAGGTTCATTAAGTTCTTTGTGTCGCTCATTTTCTTATGCTACAAAAATTAAAATAATAATAAATTTATTACTGCATGTAAAATGGGTCCAAAGGTTTTGAAACTGCTGGTAATGTGGAGACTTCTTCTTTTGTTTTTGGAGTGTTTGATTTTTTGGACACTGTTCGAGTGTTTGGTTTGTATTTTTTATATAATTGGTAACCTACGTAACCAAATCCGACAACAAATCCAGCAACTATATATTTTGTTGTTTCAGGTTTAGTTGTTTTTTTATCACTTTGTGGGGTATGTGTTGGTTCTAATGGTAGTGTCACTGATGATGTTACGTCAGTCTTTTCTGTTAATGCTTGAAGCTGTAATTTCTTTTGTCTGTTATATTCAGCTAATCTTTTTCCTGCATCGACCCTGCCTGGACTTTTAGTCTTCGTTACAGTTTGAACCTGTGTCAAGACATGGTTCTGTTGTGGAGTCGTCTCTTCCATTTTCTTCTTCTTTAAAATTTATTTTTGAGAAATCAATATGACTACTAGTAACAAGTAGGGTTACAGCAGGTGCAAGGTAATTTCCAAACTTGTAAAACATAAGGCATGCTAATTTACCAATCGAACTTGAAACAATAGGATTACTTTCTAGATCATGTGAAAGGCTGTCACTATCAACAGGTAGGAAGTGACTTACAGCTTTTGTGTATAGGCATACAAGAGATCGACTCAAATCACGAGTCATTAGTGAAGCAATGTGATTTTCATATTTAGAATGTAGTTTAATTAGCTCATCAGAGGTTAAAGATTCAATATCCTCTGTCATGTATTGTCTTCCTAGATAAGTCTTTGACTTGCCTGAGACAACTACAGAGATAAGTTGTTGTTTTTTCGAGTCTAAGTCTTTGTTCTCAACAGCATTGATATCACTTAAAAGTAGTAATTCGTCTTGATTCATTTTAAAACGTAATATAATAATTTTGTTTAAAGAAGTCAATTGCAGCATTAATAATTTAGGTTAGGTGGGGGATCTGGCTTAATAATCGCAGGTTGGTAGTTGATAAAAAAAATCGTTGCTTGAATGATTTCTGGAGTGGAACTAAAATGGCTAGGCGATTAAGGTATTGGTGGTAAGTGCTGGAGTTCGTTTGTCTAAATACGGAGAGGATCAAATAAATCTATAGATTATTGATTAGGTGGGTTTCAACTGTCTACTTATCTATCTCTCATCCTGGGCATTTTTTTTTTTTGTTAAATGCTTATTGTCCTATGAAAGCCATATTACAGATTAGGAGATGGATCAACCATTTTAGTTCAAGGGTGGTGCCAGAATAGCTTGGCGCCTGAGGCGCCAAGCTATTCTGGCACCACCCTTGAACTGTCATAGTCAAATCAATTTCGAGCAGCAGTGTATGAGTATGAAAAGGGTTAACAAGACTGGTAAATGCTTATCGCTGACTACTACAAACATTGTCGTCACTTGACAAGGAATGCCGTAGGGGTTCTAGTAGCACGCAGTCTACATCGCTTATAACAAGGTCGAAAATAGACACCCCCCCCCCCCCCACCAAAAAACAAAAACAAAAAAAGGCGGTTATAACAACACTTTTTCAGGAGGCCCCCACAGCACTTTAGGTATTGTAAATTACTTTGCGATTAAAAAAAATCGGATATGACAAGAAGAAAAATTGTCACTGGCGATTAGTTATATCCGAAGTGTACTGTGGATCTTTTCCCAATTTAAGCCCCCCCCCCTCCCCCGGGTCTGCCCTGGGGGACTTGGGTGGGGTTAACTACTTTTTAGTTCCCAGGGTCACCCTGGTCAGCCTCACAGGGTGGGTTTTCTTCTCTATTCTGGGGATGTGTTTCTGTCTACCCTTGGTCCATTCACCTGTATTAAGTTTCTTTTTTAAACTCTCCTTACTGTCTGCGCTGACTGTAGCTCTTGATATTGGATGTGTGTTGCTATAATAATATGGTCTTAACTTTATTTAGCGTATTGGACCGGCTGGCGACATACATTCAATATTCTGTTTAGTTTGTTGGTGTTTTTTGGTTGTTTTCTTTTTCACAAGCAGTGCAGGCACCTCATGGGAAAGCCTCGTTGCTGTCGGGACGTTAAACAATGTACAACCAACCAATTTAAGCGCAGGCCATCCAGCATGAAGTGAACAACTTTTTTGTAGGAACGTTTCGTAATCAACCGCCCCCCCCCCCCTGGCCTCTCTCTCTCTCTCTCTCTCTCTCTCTCTCTCTCTCTCTCTCTCTCTCTCTCTCTCTCTCTCTCTCTCTCTCTCTCTCTTTCTGCGCGTGGCGTGTTTATAGCATATGTATGCTAGGTGTGCGTGCGTTCGTGCGTACGTGCTTGTGTGTGTGTGTGTGTGTGTGTGTGTGTGGTGTGTGTGTGTGTGTGTGATGGTGTGTGTGTGTGTGTGTGTGTGTGTGTGTGTGTGTGTGTGTGTGTGTGTGTGTGTACGACATCGGCATATAGATTAAACCAACAGAAGAGTACTCACTAAGTCAGCACTTCACACTTTTATGTGTAGTAAGTCTACTATAATTGTCGTAAAAGTACTTTTAGTTGTCGGTTCCGGACCATATGCATTTATAAACAATGCTGACCAGGAACGGACAGTGCTCAAAAACAGCCAGCCGCTACAGCTGTTTCAACAGTGGTCAACACACAATAGCAAGACTGCAAAACTGTGGGAACAGTAAGCGTCACACTGAACCAGTTTTCACCACGATGACATATTCGATCTGAGAGGGAGGGAGATTGGCCTCTGCATCTGTTTATTGTTGAGAAAATCCTGCCGTATTTCTCTGCTGTCAGACACAGCAAGCACATATATTTTGACCGGCACTACCTTAGATCCAGGCAGACATGACGGACATGTCCGTCATGTCTGCATGGATCTAAGGTAGTACCGGTCAAAATGTGTAGTCTGACAAGTGCAAGGAAGCAACAAGCTTGCATTAAAGGTCATGGACCGTCAGGCATCTGGTTCGACTGAATGAGTCTGGGTTTGCCGTATCGCACCAACATCCGCTCAGAAATCATGAGCGGAGGAACTGAACATAGCCGCTGTTTACAAAGAGAAGCGCAATAAGCTTTGTCAAGGACGATGCTGAGGACATGGCGGAGTCAAGAGAGGTGCCCCCCATCTTGATGTCTTTGTGACCAGCAACCCCGCTACAGCAAGATCAACAAGAAAGTGAAGAACATGTCGTCTGTGCAGATAATATTTCAAAAGCTGGTAACGAGGATGCTGAAAGCATGGACCCCGAGTTTACGGTGCTAGAGGTCTTGTAATCATCACTGAAGCTGTTTCCGTGGAGATTCATTCCGCACATGAGCTGTTCTGTTCGACCGCCCACCAGCAAGAGTTCAGACTTTGTCAATGCTGCTGTCACCACGATCACGATGAGGCCTGCCAAAACAGCGGATGTGCTGCGTGTGGATTTTGACCGGCATTTCCCACGCAGAACCACTGAATACTACGTTGCCCATTTATCCGCCAGCAAGGAATAGGACGCCTCTACAGCCGTGCCAAATGGAAGAATGCCCACTACCCAAGCAACCATAAAATAGTAACTGTTGCCACAAAGATCTTAACCCATTCAGCCCTGACGCACTACAGCAGGAGATGGGTCGACCATGATAATTCAAGGGTAGTGCCAGATTAGCTTGGCGTCTGTCGGCGCCAAGCTAATATGGCACTGCCCCTGAATTATCATGGTCGATCCATCTCCTGCAACAGGTGCATAGTCGTTAGATGACGCCTCCAAATTTGGGAAATACGTGCGTCGGGCTGAATGAGTTAAGGAACAAATAACTTATTCGCGCTAAAACAGCGGGAGGCAGAACCCCGAAGCCCAGTGCGCAAAGGCCATTGAGCCGACTTCGGCCGCCATTGGACCGCGCACCATAGTGCGCGAGCAAACGGTAGCCGATGTCGGCCCGAGGGTCTTCTGCGCATTGGGAGCCCACCGTTACATGTTCACGCCATCAAGTTGTGTTATGAAATGCGCCAGGTTCTCCATATCCGCCAGACATCAGTCCTAGTTCAAATGTGAATGTAAGATCATTGTGCAATTAGGCCAAATACAATGAAAAATACAGTAGGGTACAGCTGATTCAGTTTTGAACCTCGGGAGCTGCAGCAACGAACAAGACCAGCTGCGACACGCCCAGCTGATTAGTCACTTACACAAGGACACTATATGGCACCAAGTCATGCACGTGCCAGGAGTGTGAAGTATGCAATTGATTGAATGCAAGTGACGAAGCGATCACGTGATACGCAACTGGGTTCGTCTGCTACAGCCACCATTTTGTGCAGCAGAGATGGCCTAGGTGCAGAGTAGCGATCGTGAATCTGGACGGTTTTTACAAGATAAAGACGTCAAAGAACTAAATAACTACAATTACAACTGCATTGTTGGAGAGATCGGAGATCACCTTGAATTTAATGCATGCGAAACTGAGGCGATCTCCGTGACTCCAACAGAACAAGTGATTTTGGGGAAAATACATGCTGAGCACACAATTATAAAGGAATCCGTCCTCAGACACTAAATCATTGCACCAGTCTAAAGCGATGTTAGGCGATAGACGCTAACAGCAACGTGATTTGCATATAATTATAATAAGCTCAGTTTATTCCCATTTCCCCTTAACTCAGTAGGTATTGCACGCAGACTTAAATCACACCCAGGATTTGACTGATGCCGTCACTGACGCGGGTTCAACCCCCACTCCTCCCGCGCTGCTATTTGTTTATTTATTATTTATTTATTTTGTGTTTATTTTTTACTTATTTCTTTACGTATTTATCGTGTTGCTCTTGCTGTTTGTTTTGTTTTTCTGCTCGTGGTACTGGTCTTTAGAATGGCTGGCTATCTTATTCTTTTATACGTATTTCTTTTATTTCTTAACAATAATCATGATGAATTCCCACTAGAAGAACATTTGCGGTCCATGTCTGATTTTCTTTTCCACTGGCATCTAGACATTATTTTAAGACAACAATTCAGTGTTCTCAACTTTTGCCATACTCTTTTTTTTATTTATAAGGATGTTTCTTTGCGAAATGAAGCGTTGGCGAACGCCCTCTCCAATCTATTTATAAATCGATGCCGTAGAGCGGTAGAAGGTTGAACAACAATTTTCTGTTTTTATAAGCGTGTCGTGCCGCAGCTTTGAAAATGTTCTAAAGCATCTTTTATCTAGAACATTTTTTATGTTAAACCTGTTTTAATTTACAATCGTGTTGTACATCTAGGCTGCCCACGTTTACCCTGTAGTTCCAGATATCTTTTCGATTGTCGTCTTCTCTCTTCACTCAACTTTCCTCTCCTTCTCTGAAACGGACAGCGGGTGTACGGGAAAAAAACTCACTGTTACACCTTCGAGGACATTATCTTTGTTTCTCTGGCATATCATCACATCCGAGAATTGCGCATCCAGGCACACTTTCGCAGAGTTCTAACTTCGCTATTACTGGTGTTCACTGTGTCTACTGCACAAAATGGCCGACTGCAGACGACGCGCGCAACGACGGTGGCTGTGTGACGACACTTGCATTCAATCAATATCCCATCTAATCACAATTCAGTCCTACTAGAGGTAAAAGAGTTAGTTAGCTATTTGGATTTAACGCCGAGCAGGCGACTAAGGACATCTCACGGCGGCTAGAGGTGAAATAATCAACGCGAATTCAAACAGCAAAAGTCACAACAGAAGACTGCGTTCACGATAAACTAAACGTCCAAATAATGCCACTATTACACTTGCAGGGGCGGATAAGTTTCCTCATGAGGAGGAGGGTCGGGGGGGGGAGGGAGCGGGCAATGTTGTTGTTTTTTTGTTTTTAAGACTTTACAGACAGGAGGTGTCCACCCTTCTGGATCAAAATCTCAACAACAACCCCCCCCCCCCACACACACACACACACACAGACGCAGTGGAGGGGGGGGGGGGCAAAGGGGAGGAGGGGTGGGGGTAGGTGGATGTGCAGACTATATCTCAAAGGCGAGATGTCCACACTAGCAAGACCAGAGGCAAACTCCCCAAAGAGATTACAAAGGGGTGGGGGTCCGGAGTCCAGAGCCTGTGGGACCACTCCCCCCCCCCCTCTCCTTCCTCTGCGATTCGCTCCTGACTCGATGTAGAATCTAATATGTGTTTATGATTTAAAAAGAAATGAGCCATCTTAAAGAAATGTTCGTGACTGATCTGCGCTTTCGTGTGCCGGAATGAACCACTGTGTTTTTCGTGGATTCTGCTTTATATAGAAAAATACTCAATATTTACAGCGTGGCATGCAACGGATTCAAATTCAGCACCCCAAAATCAGTTAGGACCTGTTCAAACAGTGTGTACTTCCGACAATGCAAAGTAGCCATGCCTTTTACCGGACTACTCTCTCTCTCTTCTGTCCTGGCTGGGTTGTGACATTATCCCTCCCTCCCGCCCTCCCATTTCTCTCTCACCCCCCCCCCTCTCCGTCCCCCCCCCCTACCCCTCCCCCCCCCTCCACACCGCCCGAATCCATCCATCCCAGTCGGTTTCTACTAGCACTGAAATGTGAATATCGGCGATATGGATAATCATTACAGCATGACAGTAAACCCCTGATGCATGCGGTCATAGCCTTGCACCTCCATCTGGTATCCATAATCACAAAGTGTTGAACCAGTATAGCATAGAAGTCAGTGGAGAGTTTCGTATACTATAATTTCTAGACCGAGCGGCTGGCACTTCTGCAACTTTGATCTATCCGGATAGACACCGTACTCGGTAACAATGGATCACACTGTTGCAGAAGTGTCAGCCGCTCGGTCTGTCTAGAAATGATAGTATACAAACACTCTGTCTATGTTTTATAGAACTTTTCACAACCGCAGAACAGCGATATAAGTCGAAGCCATCTTTTGAAAAGGAGCGATTGACGCATTTATTTTCGTAAACAGTACATAATAATAATAATTGCCACACTGACCACTGCCTTGTTCGCTGCAAACTCAGGCTCCGCCTCAAGCTGAAACCCAAGAAAGCCCCCCCCCCCCCCCCCCCCCCCAAGAAAAAGCTTGATGTTGCCAGCCTTCAGCGTGACGACAAGAAAGCTGCCCTTCAGGCCGATTTACAGCGCATGCTCAAAGACACAGTTGATCCAGCAGACTCCTCCCCTGAAACACTCTGGGAACAACTGAAAACTGCTATTGTAAAATCCTCTGTGGAAGTCTTGGGCTTTGTTAGAAAGAGGAACAAAGACTAGTTTGCCGAAAACGACGTAGAGATCCAGGAACTTCTAGCAAAACAAAGAGCCGCCCACCAGGCCCACCTAGCCTTCCTGCCCTGTGAAGAAGTCTGCCTTCCGCCTCATCTGCAGCAGTCTCCAGCTCACGCTTAGAGAGCTCCAGAACGAGTGGTGGTCCAGACTCGCACAGAGGACCCAGCTCTGCGCTGACAACGGTGACTACAGGGGCTTCTACGAAGCACTGAAAGCAGTGTATGGCCCTAGGCACTTGGTACAAAGTCCCCTGCGAAGCGCTGATGGACAGGCACTCCTCACAGATAATACCTCCATCTTGAACCGCTGGTCGGAATACTTTCAGGACCTCTTCGGCGCTGAGCGCACTGTTCAAGAAACAGTCATCCTCCAAATCCCACACCTTCCACTAAAGGTTGAATGGGACGAACCGCCCACCGCCGAAGAGACCCTCACAGCCATCCACCAGCTCAAGAGTGGCAAAGCAGCAGGCATTGACGGAATCCCGCCAGAGATCTGGAAACATGGAGGCCCAGCACTGCACAACAAGCTCCACGACCTCTTTCTCTGCTGCTGGGAAAAAGGAACACTAACAAAGGATCTCCGTGATGCAGTCATCATCACCCTGTACAAGAACAAAGGAGAGAAGTCTGCCTGCTCTAATTATTGTGGAATTACCCTGCTGTCCATTGCCGGGAAAATTCTCGCAAGGTTGCTCCTGAATCGGCTGGTACCTGCCATCGCTGAAGACCACCTCCCAGAGGGCCAGTGTGGCTTCAGAACCAACAGGAGTATCACCGACATGGTCTTTGTGCTGAGACAGCTTCAGGAGAAGTGCCGCGAGCAGAACAAAGGGCTGTACATAACGTTTGTCGATCTAACAAAAGCGTTTGACACTGTGAGCAGGCAAGGTATGTGGCAGATCCTGGAGCGACTAGGTTGTCCCCCAAAGTTCCTCAACATTATCGTCCAGCTCCACGAGGACCATCAAGGCCAGGTCAGACTAAACAGTGACCTCTCAGAACCATTCCCCATTCGCAACGGCGTGAAGCAAGGCTGCGTGCTGGCACCGACCCTCTTCACCATCTTCTTCAGCATGATGTTGAAGCAGGCCACAGTGGACCTCGACGATGACGACGCAGTGTACATCAGGTATCGTCTCGATGGCAGCCTGTTCAACCTCAGACGACTGCAGGCCCACACGAAAACCCTAGACCAACTGATTCGTGAGCTGCTCTTTGCTGATGACGCTGCCCTCGTTGCACACACAGAGAGAGCCTTGCAGCGCATTACGTCCTGCTTCGCAGATGCCGCCCAGCTCTTTGGACTTGAGGTCAGTCTGAAAAAGACAGAGGTCCTTCATCAGCCGGCACCCAAGGAAGAGCATCGCCCTCCCCACATCACCATCGGCGAGTCCGAACTGAAGTCTGTACACCAGTTTACCTACCTTGGCTGCATCATCACGTCAGACGCCAAGCTGGACAAGGAGCTGGACAACATGCTGGCAAAAGCGAACAGTGCTTTCGGGCGACTATTCAAGCGGGTGTGGCACAATCAACAGCTGAAAAAAGGCACCAAGATCAGCGTGTACAGAGCTGTCGTCCTCACCACCCTGCTGTACGGTTCCGAGTCCTGGGCCCTCTACCGCAGCCAACTACGACTCCTCGAACGCTTTCACCAGCGCTGCCTGCGTACCATCCTCAGCATTCACTGGAGTGACTATTTCACCAACGTTGAGGTCCTTGAGCAGGCGAAAACTGTGAGCATCGAGGCTTTGCTGCTGCGGACACAGCTTCGCTGGGCGGGGCACGTCTCCAGGATGGAGGATCATCGCCTACCCAAGATCACTCTGTTCGGCGAGCTCGCCACTGGACACCGAGACAGAGGGGCACCAAAGAAGAAATACAAAGAAGTCACTTAGTGCCTGCCAAATCGACCACCGCCAGTGGTCTTCGCTTGCTGCGGACCGTGACACCTGGCGCTCCACCATTCACAAGGCAGCCGTCTCCTTTGAGGACTCTCGCAGAGCTAACCTTAAGGACAAGCGGCTCAGAAGAAAAAACAGAGTTGTCGTAACTCAGAACCCTGACCAGACCTTCCCCTGCAGCCACTGCGGTCTAACCTGCCTGTCCCGGATTGGCCTCCGCAGCCACGAAAATGCCTGCAGACCGCCGACGTGGGCAAGCCCTATAGAATCTTCGTTCGCGAAGTCAAGCCAAGACATAATAATTCCAACGCAACAGTTGAATTAACAAATAAAGTTCGTAATAAATTTTCATTTTGCTAAACAACAAAAATTAAATAGGATGAAATTTAACTTCCAACATATCAAACAACAAAGTGTAATAAGAAACTATTTTGAACTCAGTATCTGTAAACCGAAATCTGCATTACACAATGCAAATGTGAAGCTAACTAACTGCTCGCATTCTTGTTGTATTTCGGTATGTAAACCTCTTACGTACTCTGCGCGATCTAAACTTCTCTTTTCGAAAAAATAAATGGGAAAATTAGTACATTTTCAGATTCTGCGTAGCCTTACTACATGTAGGAAGTGAGCTCTAGCCATTCAAATGTGGAATATGTATTTTGGGGGCAAACAACACACACTAGTTTGCCGCAAACTGGCTACAGGTTCACCATATTCCAGAAAGCTTTGTGCGGCGGTAAGCCTGTGACATGTGGAGTGGGGGTGTTCCTCCGTAAAGGAGGTCTTGAAAGGTTCTATTATAGCATAGAAGTGGAGTATTCGTATACTATCATTTCTAGACAGACCGAGCGGCTCGTGTGGGTCCCACGACAAAATTGCACCGCATTTTCTGACTTCTGTCGGTCAGAATAAATAAACCACAACACGTTCTTTAATACCAAGATCAATCACGAAAGGTGGGGGGTGGGGCGGGGGGGGGGGATTGAGGAGGAGGGCCGGGGTAGGCAGGTGCATAAGTGTTTCAAACGAATTTTACTATGGAGGAGAAGAGGGTTGGGGGGACTTGGGGTGTTTGAGGATCTCATCATCCCTCTCTGGCCAGACTGAAATTAGTGGACAACGGGGTTTTCAAACTCCCATGGAAGGAAAATTATACAGCATTTTAAAGTATATTTGGGCCCCAAATTCCTGTCACAGCCCCTCGCCCCAACTCCCTTCCCCCCACACCCACCCACCCCCAACCAGATTTGCCCATTGACGTCAGCCACACTTTGCGAACAAAGAAATGTAATGGCCGCATGCTTGCGTCAGACACGGTATCTGCACTGTCACTATGCAGTCATGACATGAAAATGACACAGCTTTTTTAATGCACTGTAGAAGAAACTGACACGCTTTTGTAATGCACTGTCAAAATAACTTGAATTACAAGTAGAAGAAAACGACACGCTTTTGTAATGCGCTGTCAAATGCATGTGTGACAAGAAATTGACACGCTGTTACGGCAATGCGCCGTCTAAATATTTTTGTAGGAGAAGAAAACTACGGTTTTCTAAATCCCTTCGGCTGTCGCGGCCGGCGGGTAGAGGTTTTTGTCGCGATGATTCCTGCGGGAATCATTCGCGACAAAAACGGATACCGAAAACCAAACGATTAATACACTGTCAATTGCGAGTATGCCTTCGCCAGTGCATTGCAAAGTCATTTTTGTGTGACTGTCTCTCGAGTGCATGCATGTGGCATACTCCCGGTGCAGCATGGCCGCCGCCGCTTTATCCATGCCAAGCTAAACGGCACTAGTCTCTAAATCGCCTGTACGAGTGAAATGAAGCTATAGATATCGTACAACAAAGAAGTTGATCTTACCGGCTTTGTTGCTGCAATTGTGTGGTCAGTTACGTAATGGCGGCGTCTTAAACGTGTCCACTTCCTGTAGCTGCAAAGCGCTTATTTCAGTACAATCGGGAAATCCCACTTTGAGCGAATATCCAAGCGAATGCGCGCTCAGCCTCTCTCTGCGCGTTCTCGACTGCCGCAAAAACGAGCCGATAATCAGTATCGTGTCGCGTACTGCTGGAGAACTAGGTTTCTCTGCAAGACAGTACCCATTTCAAGCACAGCACGTATCGTATCACGCGAATGGCGATGTTGGTTGGTGAGGTTACGTTTAAGCCGAACGACAACCAGCAACTGACGCCGGAACGAGAGCGGTTACACAGCTTGTTCAATAAACATGAGTGGACACCCCTCCAAACATCTCCAAGAGGAATAGATCCGCATGAACCCAGAGGACTCATGAGGAACCAGGCTATGCCTCTTGGTGATTCGGGGCGGTCCGTGGCGCAGTGGTTAAGGCGCCTGCCACTAATGCCAAAGGTGCGAGGTTCGAAAACGGGTTCCCGGCGGTGTCGGATTTTTCTCCTCTGGTAAGTGTCACCGTTAATTCAGGCGGACCGTCGGGGTTCTTTCTCCGGGTACTCCGGTTCTTCCCCCCCCCCCTACCCCTCCACCCCCTCTCCACACACTTTGGTACCGGTTTCAGGCCACATTACAAATACAAGCGATCAAAAATCTCTGTAACTTCAGTAGCTGAACTGGCCCTTCGTCTGTCTTGTACTGTGTTTGTCTTAAATGGTGTAAATCCGTGTCTGTTACGTGAGTGTTCGTAATTGAGTTTCAGTTCGCGGCGCTTTGATTCGATTCGCCCAAAAATTGAGAAAAAGCGCCTGTATAATAACGGTATTATTATTATTCAGTTTTGGAGTGTGGTGTATGCTTATGCTCCAAGCTGATTGGCACAGTGAAGCGTGCTCCAGTTGTCGTTAGTCGTTCGTTTAAAACGAGACCTCACTAATAGTTGCCTGAGCACAAGGCACGGTCTCTGACAAATGACAAGGCAGAGGTCAGTAGAGTTTGTCCCATTTAAAAAAAAAATAGGGCAAAAATGAACCTGTTTCGATGGAAACAGTGGATTAAAATGCCTGCACAAAATATGCGATATCGCTGGTTTCTTTTGGCTTTTTAATCCACTGTGTTTGTGGAAATGCCTGCAATTTTTTAAATCTCATTTCCGAAAATCCTCTGTCAACAACCGGTGATACAGAGAGAGAGAGAGAGAGAGAGAGAGAGAGAGAGAGAGAGAGAGAGAGAGAGAGAGAGAGAGAGAGAGAGAGAGAGAGAGAGAGAATAAATGAATGAATGAATGAATGATACTTTATTTCTCAAGGATGCAAACAATAGGCGCACAGGCCTCTTTTCGTGTTTGTCCTTGCTAAACTACAACATTAAAAGCAACATTAAAACAATATGTTAACAGCACAAACAAGCGGCTACACCCACAGGTCACTTGTTTTACATTCAGATATTAGTTCCAAAGTCACTGAAGATTACACACATCAATTGACAGGGTCCTTGGTGGGGGGGGGGGGGGGGGGGGGCGATGTAAAGTGAGTGTTTATAGACAGCGACTGCACGCTTATGATACAGCTACTCTTGTGTAGGAATTTAGTGAACAGGCAAAATACTACGGTAAAGAGAGAGATATAAAACTAACAAGTGCAAAACGGAGGACCACAACAATGCGTTAAAAAAGGAAATCATTGACATGGCTCTTTTGGACATAATTATTATCTATGTTTCATTCCAGTTTGCTCTGAGATGTATTTAAAGCTTTCGTCCTATCAATGAAAGATGTCTCGTTTGCTATGTGGAGGAAGTGAGAGAGAGAGAGAGAGAGAGAGAGAGAGAGAGAGAGAGAGAGAGAGAGAGAGAGAGAGAGAGAGAGAGAGAGAGAGAGAGAGAGAGAGAGAGAGAGAGAGAGAGAGAGAGAGAACCAACGAATCTTTATTTTACAACAGTTGAGGCATTGACATCGTCCAAGACATAGCTGTTTTACAAACATGCCTTGTTGCTAACAACTGCAACACTATAGACATGCACACAAAGAGATACACTTAGAACATCAGTGTACAAAGAGCGAAAGAGAGGGGCGGGGGCACTAGAGAGATAGGCTTGGTAAGTGACAAGTCGACAGTTGTCATCACAGCCTTATTACAACACCATTAACCCCTCGGCTGCCAATGGACGTGGTTTTCACGTCTGAAATCACTGCCCGCTGACCGAAATTCTTGTGAAGAACACACATGAAAATGCGACCAAACGTGGGCACAAAGAACACAGAACTAGCAATAGACATAAATCCGCCTCATGAGCCCCCGCGACTGCGGGGGCTCATGAGGATTTATGTCTCTTGTAGTTGGTTCGAATTCACCCCATTACTTCATGAAGTGGAGGAGATAAACGCCGCTTACTAAGACGTATTTACAGCGCATGCCCCTACAAACAATATGGTATGTGCTGCGTTTAAAACCGCTACTGTCCTTGTCTGACAAGAGTCTTCGAGTGAATGCTATATACAGTCTACACGCGCAATATGGTATGCGCTGCGTTTGAAACTGCTACTGTCCTCGTCTGATAATTGTCTTCGAGGAATGCTACACTCAACGGCGTATACAATAAAGGCAGAGACGTAGGTAGATTTCTAGGGGATTTGTATGGCTCATTCAAACGGCGGAGGAAAGGAAAATGAGATGGGGGCGTTGGGTGTTTATTTGTTTATTTTATGTATTATTAAAGTTATTATTTTTTAAATTTATTTATTTAATTTGTTATATTATTTATTTTTTATAATTTATTTTAGTTTATTATTATTTTATTTATTTAGTTATTTATTTTTATTTATTTATTATTTAATTTTTATTTATTTATTTATTTATTTATTATTTTTATTTATTATTATTATTTTTATATATATATATATATATATATATATTTTTTTTTTTTTTTTTTTTTTTTTTTTGGGGGGGGGGGGGGAGGGGCAACAAGATATGACCAAACAAAACATCATGTCGTAAATTAAGTCTGTTGAAAAAAAATTACCATTGGGCCTGGAGGTGATAGTAGGACCCAAGTAACTGTGTACTTGAAGCCTGCATGAAGCCTAAGAAGAGGAATGTACCCCAAATTTTTTTTTTTTAATTCTTTTTGGGTGGCATGGTGTTGCCCTGTGAATAGCGACAGAAGACAGTAAGTCCATTTGTGGAAAGCAAGATTTTCAGTGTGTTGCAATGGAAATCTCGCCTTTCACCAAAACCTTTGACTTTCTATCCTTTGCCTTCGCAAGGCACTGTTCCGGCATGTCAGTACAAACGAGGTATGGCCGACTTCATACCTGGCGCAACGGGTTCCTACGCCAGGGCCGCCGCGAGGCAAAGCACAGACGCAATCCAGGTCCGTATGAGAACCCAATGCGCAAGAGGCCATCGGGCCAATGTCGGCCGCCGTTGGCCCGCGCACGACCGTGCGCGGGCCGACGACGGCCCAAAGGCCTCTTGCGCATTGGAAATTGCTATTAGAATCAACTCTGCCACCACTGACACAGCGAACATGACCAAGCTACAAGAGGAAATGATCCTCATAACCCCCCGCACGTACGGGGGGGGGGGGGGGCGGGGGATTATGAGGATCTATGACTCTTGTAGGTTCTATTTTATGTCAGTGTTTCTCACTGAGAACAGTTATCGGCCCATTCATGTCCGTTTCTCTTACACCGACGTCAGGGGAGGTACACACGAACTGAGTCGAATAAGGAAAGGATGGGTTATGCCTCGTGCAGATGAACCTGTGTGCTGCTACCGAGGGTGCAAGGCCTGTCAGAGTTATCGTTGACTTAGCTAGTATCCGTGCATATTGACAGAATGAACGATTTTCTTCTTCTTCTGCAAAAAGACGGCCTTACTCTGTATAGCATGACCATTGAAAGGCCCTGGTAAATCGAAGTGTCACAACAGCACAGCGGCTGAATTGATCAGTGCTCACGTCGTACTTCGGCATAGGCAATAGCTGTCCCTGTCCCGTTACGTGCACACACCAAGAGGAATTACTCAACGCTGTGTGGACTTGTGTGCCCGGGTGTTTGTGGGTGAATAGGTTGGGGAATATATACGAAGTCGAAGCAGAGGTCGCGTTGACGTACTTTTATTTGTCGTTAAAACAAACAGCACGGATATCCCAGTGGAGATGCGGTTGAAGATAAGCTCAGTGATGGCTCAGAGCGGTGGTAGCTATACTGTCAGTGGGGCAACTCTTAGGACAAAGACTCCCCGCTCTGGCACTGACCGGCTTAAATACTCTGCGAGCGAACCGCAAAGAGAGCAACTCGGCACGGACAAAGAAACGGTCCCAGACAGACCGAAAAATGGGTGAATCTGTGCTTCCGAGGTACTACAAAAAGAGCCATAACTCAATAATTACTTATCACAAAGGCTTCGGGTTTGGCGTAAAAGACAGGAAATGTAAATAGCTACAACCTACCAAAAACTATATTCAGGAGGGAAGTCCTAGGAATTTATTATTAAATTTTAAAGTGGGCTAAGAGGGCTCATTGAAATTTGTAAAAGTAAGTAAATCGCTAATTGAACTATGGTGATCCTAAAATCACTAAACACCGAGCATATGAGTAGAAGGGGAGTTGCACGAGGAAACTGATGTGAGTTACGGATTCTCGATCGGTAAAGCCGTTAAAAAGTTATAGAGGCTAGAACACGGACTCACTAACACAACTTTTAGAGTACTACAAAATGACTAGCTGACTGACTTCGTTGCTGGGTTGCGGCCCCTGGCTAAGCGTGGGTAGCACAAAGGCTTAGAGACTTTGGTGGCCAGAGGGTAAAGGTATAAAAAAAAAAACACATCATAGCGTCTCAGCTGGAGGGACCGCATCAGCCGGTTACATTTCCCCCCGCTGAAACCCTACCAGCGTCCTCGCTGGAACAAAATATTAGGGACTACTCAGGCCTCGAGCAGAACCACACCACTAACATGATACAACATGTTACAACATTACCACCTAAACCCTCTTGCTAACCTGTATGGAAAGCATGGTCACAAAAGTGCAAAACATTCCAAGCACAGCTTGCATAGCAAAATGACAAAACAGAAAAATGGTAATTAAAACATTATCCTGAGTCAAAATGTACCCTGCTTAGGAATAAAATATAAAAGAATCCACTTATATAGCTACTAGGCATGCAAAACACCAGAAACCTTGCTTTGCAAGAGTCAGTCCAACTAACAGAACAGTGCACTCATAAAATGGTATTGTTCGTGAGACACAAAGCACAAACGCAAAAAAAAACACCTACCAAAAACAGTTCATTGCAACAGCAATCTCTAGTCATCTGACTCACACTAAATAAAAGGTCTCTGGGTGGACAGTTCATGGCGCAGTTCATGTTTAAAGTTCTGACGCCGGTGTCACTCATTACAAATTCTAAGTCATGGAAGCAGACTAAAAAAACAAAGCTTCCACCCGGTTACACATTGCTTTAAATCTGTTCTGCAGTCTGACAGAACGTCTAGTTGGAGCCAAGGATGTGCCGGTCTCAGTTTCCGTTGGTGGTTCAGGTCTTGCAGCCAGGGCTGCTGTAGGTGGTACCTCTGTCACAACCAGAGCCGGCGTGACAGGCACCGGGACCATGAAGATGCCAGGGGCATCATCAACTGCCTGAGGGACTGCAGCTTCCACTTCTGCCAGGATGGGAACTGCAATGGGACCCCGCATCTCTGGGACTGGAGCTGGAACAGGAACCGGGGCGACAGGGTTGGCACCATCAGTAGTTATTAGAAGAGGCAAAGCCCAGTCCTCTTCAGCCTCGTTCACCGGTGCTTGGACTGGTCTCTTAATTGGTGCTCCCGGCTGATCAGGTTCCTCGGCCGGTTGTTCAGCCATGTCGTCAAGAAGGTGGTCAGTCCGCAGCAGATCGCGACGGTTGACAACCCTCTCAGCACCTCCGTCAAGAGGTCTCACTCGGTAGGCCTGGCCTTCCGGGCTGATCCGCTCGGTGACCACATACACGCCCCTCTGCCATCTGTCCTGGAACTTGTTTAGTCCCCGAACACGGTTGGGCAGCAGGACGTAGTCACCGATCTGCAGAGCGTGGTCAGTAGCCCTTTGGTCAGTCTGCACAGCTCGCTTGGCTGCGGCCTCAGTCAGGTGCTGGTGTGCCTTCTCGTGGGCACGGTGAAGGCGGTCGCGATGGCGACGAACCCATTCCTGAGGCCCAGCTGCAGCTGTTGTCGTAGGCAGACCAAGGAGATCGTCGACAGGCAGGCGAGGCTCTTGCCCAAAGAGCAAGAAGTAGGGTGTGAATCCGGTTGAGGCATGCGGGGTGCAGTTGTACGCATGCACCAGCGCAGAGATGTGGCGCGGCCAGTGCGCCTTCTCAACCGGGTCCAACTTCCGAAGGAGATCATGCATTGAGCGGTTAAACCTTTCGCATTGTCCATTTCCTTCCGGGTGGTAGGGCGTTGTCCTGGACTTTTTTACACCGTATAGGTCGCAGAGGAGGCTGATCAGATTAGATTCAAAGTTCCTGCCCTGGTCACTATGGATCCGCTCGGGGACACCATAGCGCTGGAACCATTCACGAACAAGTACGTCTGCTACTGTTACTGCCTCTTGGTTCCGTGTTGGAATCGCCTGCGTAAACTTTGAGAAGACATCTGTGATGACCAGTACGTCTCGCTTGCCACCATCGGAGGTCTCCAGCTGGGTGAAGTCCATTGCGACGATCTCGAGGGGACGGGTTGCGAGCAGGTGTGCAGAGGGCAGGGACAGATTTTGTGGAGTGTTGGTCCTGCAGCGTTCACACCGGCCGATATACCCCTTGATGTCTTCGTACATCCCAGGCCAGTAGACCCGTGTCCTTATCAGGTCGACGGTACGCTCATGGCCCTGATGTCCCATGCTGTCGTGTAGGGCTACCAGGACATCAGGTCGCAGGCAACTTGGTAGGACCAGCTGCAGGCAGGCACCCCGTCGAGGGTCGGTGACACTCCGATGTAGAATGCCATCCTTCATCTGCAGCCGTCGATGTTGGTGAAGGAGCGCACGAGCCGATCTACCAGAAGATGAGGGTTTGCTCGGCCAAGCTGCCAGGAATGGGCCAATGACTGCGTCTTCCTCCTGGTAGCGCCGCATTTGGGTGTTGCCAATCCGTGGAAAGACGTCAATATCAGTCTGGGTGTCTGAGGAAGGAACCTTGGAGTCAGGGTAAGGGGAGGAGTCAACTGGGTTGTCACAAGCAGAAATGTCAACTGGTTCACCCACCGCCATACGCTCACACATGGCTATCTCTGCTGGCACACTGGTCAGGACTGGAGGTGGCACTTCCATCTCCACTTCTTTTACAGGTAGGCGGGATAGCGAGTCTGCTCGATTCTCTCGTCCAGGCCGGTACTCAACACTAAAGTTGAACTGGGCCAACTGTGCTGCCCACCGCTGCTCCAGTGCACCAAGCTTCGCTGTCTTGAGGTGTACCAATGGATTGTTGTCCGTGAGGACCTTGAATTCTGCCCCAAGCAAGTAGTGCCTGAACTTGTCGGTGATAGCCCACTTGATGGCAAGGAGCTCAAGCTTGGAACTCTGGCAGTGGTAACTCTTCTCAGTGGGACGCAGGCGACGGCTGGCGTATGCGATGACCCTCAGTTGTTTGCCTTGCTTCTGAGAGAGGATCGCACCCAAACCATCATGGCTGGCATCGGTTTCCAAGATAAAAGGCTCATTGAAGTCCGCGTAGCCCAGGACAGGAGCAGATGTCAGAGCTTCTTTCAGTGCTTTGAAGGCGTCGTCGTGTGGTTGGCCCCAAAGTCGAGTGATGTTGCCCCCTTTCTTCTTGGACTTGCAGCTCTCAGTTACTAGGTCATGAAGAGGGCCAGCCAATTTCGCAAACCCTTGGATGAAGCGTCGGTAGTAGCTGGCAAAACCCAAAAAACTGCGCAGCTCCGTCGTGGTGGCTGGAGAGGGCCACTCCTGAACAACCTTGATCTTCTCGCTGTCGCAGGATACCCCATTCGCAGATATGGTGTGTCCAAGGTATGTCACCTGCCTACGCAGAAATTGGCATTTATCTACCCGTAGCTTCAAACCAAGGTCAGACAGGCGCTTCAAGATTCTCTCGAGATGGGCCAGGTGCTCCTCAAATGTCTTCGAATATACCAGAAGATCGTCCAGGTAGACCAGTAGGAACTGGAATAGCTCCTGACTCATCGCCGCTTGCATCAGGCGCTGGAAGGTTGCAGGCGCTGATGATAACCCGAACGGCATCCTCGTGTACTCGAACAACCCCATCGGAGTGATGAACGCTGTCTTGTGCTGATCTTCTGGGTGCATGGCTATTTGGTGGTATCCGCTGGCCAAGTCCAATGTGGAGAAGAACTGCGCACCGACAAGCGAGTCAAACGATTCCTGGATGCGAGGGAGTGGGTATGCGTCGCCGACTGTCTTGGAATTCAGGCGGCGATAGTCCACACACAGTCGCAGGCTGCCATCCTTCTTCCTCACAAGTACCACAGGTGCAGCATACGGGCTCCTACTCTCCACCACAATACCGGATTTGATGAGTGACTTGAGGTGTTCCTGCACTTCTCGCAGCTGCGTTGGCGGGATGCTGCGGTAGGGCTGTGCGACGGGGATGTTGTCCATAGTCGGGATGCGGTGCTGCTCCAGGTCGGTGTATCCCAGGTCATGTTCACCCTGGGCGAAGACATGGGAATACTGCGATAGAAGCTGCTGGAGCTGAGCCCTCTGGAAATCATCTCCGCCACACTCGGGAAGGGAGTCACTGGAAGAAAGAGGGGGTGTAGGGGACGATGATGTAGAGACCTCTTCAATGGTGACAGCCATCTCCCGGCAGTCTGTGGTGACCCGGATTCCATCATTTTCAACTGCGTCTACAGCATGAAGTAGTGCTATGGGCGTTCGCGGCCTCAGCAGATGGTCTTGGGTGCTGAGGTTGGCTAGTCGTATGTATCGCTGATGCCGGTTCGCGCTCACCAACGTGGGGATGACAACCAGACCGCCTGGGAGTGGGGTAGCCAGTGGGGATGCATACAGAGGTCGGTGCTGTTGGACTCCTGTAATGCGGATGTTGATGAGTGAATTGGCTGGTACGCAGCATCCATCAGCAACTCGAGCTTGCCCGCGAACAGAGGATTTATCTAGGTGAACTTCTCGGACGAATGCCTGAAGGGCTGGTGGGAGGGCTGAAGGCTGTTGAGTTGAATTTTGTAGCTGGCTCAACACATTCATTCCCAACAGAATTGGGGTCTCGTTTTTGCGCCGCCGGGTGACAGTGTCTTGTGGATCGTTCACTACAAGGAAAGGCACTGACTGCAGGCTGTCCTTCAACACTGCCAGACTGCACAAAATGATGCCTCTGTATGGGATTGCCTGGCCATTTGCAGCCCGAACAGTCAGGAAGCTCTCCGATTGCACTGGGATATGAGGCA
This sequence comes from Semisulcospira habei, assembly GCA_036245525.1. Classification (NCBI taxonomy): domain Eukaryota; kingdom Metazoa; phylum Mollusca; class Gastropoda; family Semisulcospiridae; genus Semisulcospira; species Semisulcospira habei. Next base: position 74,664,511 of record BTPG01000002.1, on the reverse strand, counting down.
AGTGGGTGTCCACCCACGATGATGTTACCGTGGACACTTCACTCCCAGTGTCAATCAATGCCTGTCCTTGTTTGCCACCTACTTCCACCCTAACCACAGGGCAACGTCCAACGAGTCCCATGTACACTTCATTGGCCCCCGTTGTCTGGCTACTGACAACGGGGGTTAGAAGTTTCCCTGGTTGGCAGAGTTACGGCTGGTCGTTTGGCTGGTGTTCGGAGGCTGGGGCGGTCTTGGTCGCCGACGATTATGGTACCGCTCTTTAGCAGGGCACCCACTTTCCCTGTGTCCAGGCTGCTGGCACCAGAAACAAGCTCCCTGGAATGAGCGTGACACATTTCCTGGTGTTCCCATCATTGTTCGCTGTTGTTGCAACAGCGCACGCAGTTCAACCACTTGCGCTCGGAGGGCCTCGATCTCAGCGCTGGACTCAGCAGTGTGCATTTGAACGCTGACGCACCGCTCGCTGTCCTCGCGAGTCCACCGCAGCGCTTCGTCCACCATGTCCTGGAATGTGCTGGTTGGCCTGATTTGCAGGAACAGCCGCAGGGCACCGTTTAGTTGAAGGTGTGCCCCGCTGACTAGCCGGTCCCTGAACATGGTGTCCGAGAGAGAGTTGGGTGTCAGTGCATTAATCCTTGCCCCCAATCCAGCCAGGGTGTGCGAGTAGGCCAGGATGTCTTCCCCAGCACTCATCCTACAGGCGTAGAAGGCAGCCATAAGCTCGCTATGTGTCCTTTTATCACCAAAACGATGGTTGAGGACCCTCAAAATGTCCTCCACCGTCTGTCTGTGCTCGGCTGGCCTGGATAAAACCTCCCGTTTGGCTGGGCCATCCAGCGAAGATAGTACCAGCCGTACTGCCGCCTGTGGTGAGGTTTGTCCATCCTCAAGACTCCGTCTGACTTCCTCTTCGAACTCTGTCCATGGGCAAGTTCCTTGTACCGCGGAAAATTTTGGGAGTCTTATTGCTTGTGCAGATTGCACGACGATACGTGCTGTCTGGCCTGCCACAGCATTTATTAGGACATGTCCCTGGCCGGCTTGGTGGTCAACAGCCTGCTGAGGGACTGTATCTTGTTGGTTTCCATCATTCTCCATATTGATGTTGTGTTAGTCGCCCTCTCCGTGCTGTTTTAGACTTCTTTACCCCGATCCTTTGCTCGCAGCGCCAGATGTGGACTTGTGTGCCCGGGTGTTTGTGGGTGAATAGGTTGGGGAATATATACGAAGTCGAAGCAGAGGTCGCGTTGACGTACTTTTATTTGTCGTTAAAACAAACAGCACGGATATCCCAGTGGAGATGCGGTTGAAGATAAGCTCAGTGATGGCTCAGAGCGGTGGTAGCTATACTGTCAGTGGGGCAACTCTTAGGACAAAGACTCCCCGCTCTGGCACTGACCGGCTTAAATACTCTGCGAGCGAACCGCAAAGAGAGCAACTCGGCACGGACAAAGAAACGGTCCCAGACAGACCGAAAAATGGGTGAATCTGTGCTTCCGAGGTACTACAAAAAGAGCCATAACTCAATAATTACTTATCACAAAGGCTTCGGGTTTGGCGTAAAAGACAGGAAATGTAAATAGCTACAACCTACCAAAAACTATATTCAGGAGGGAAGTCCTAGGAATTTATTATTAAATTTTAAAGTGGGCTAAGAGGGCTCATTGAAATTTGTAAAAGTAAGTAAATCGCTAATTGAACTATGGTGATCCTAAAATCACTAAACACCGAGCATATGAGTAGAAGGGGAGTTGCACGAGGAAACTGATGTGAGTTACGGATTCTCGATCGGTAAAGCCGTTAAAAAGTTATAGAGGCTAGAACACGGACTCACTAACACAACTTTTAGAGTACTACAAAATGACTAGCTGACTGACTTCGTTGCTGGGTTGCGGCCCCTGGCTAAGCGTGGGTAGCACAAAGGCTTAGAGACTTTGGTGGCCAGAGGGTAAAGGTATAAAAAAAAAAAACACATCATAGCGTCTCAGCTGGAGGGACCGCATCAGCCGGTTACAGCTGGATCCCCTAAAAACAAGGGATCTAACTGTTTGTATGTCTATCTGTCTATCTATCAATCTATCTATCAATCTATCTATATATATCCCGTAGTCTTGCCGACCGTTGGGGCACCACTGATGACTTGGCAACCAGCTCCTTCCATTCCTCTCTGTTCTCTGCCATTCTCAGCGTATCGCGCAGCTTCAGTCCTGTCCACTCTGAGATATTGTCTTCCCATCTTTTCCTCTGTCTTCCTCTCCTTCGTCCTCCTTGCACAGTGCCTTGCAGGATTGTTTTGGCAAGCCCTGTGAACGCGTGACATGCCCATACCACTTCAGTTTGCGTTTTTTCGCAATGTAATAGGTCTTCATAAGACACGATGGCTTGCCTGATTCTGCTTCCCACTTCCTCGTTCGTGATGTGATCTCTGTATGAAATGCCAAAAAGCCTTCGAAAACATCTCATTTCAGAGGCTTGTACCTTCCTTTCAAGGTCTGCTGTAAGGGTCCATGACTCGCAGGAATACAAGAACACTGAGATGACTAAGGAGCGCATCAGTCTGATCTTGGAGCAGAGCGTGATGTTTCTGGCCTTCCATATGGTCTTCAATCTTGTCAGTGCTGTTGTTGTCTGCGCAATCCTGGACAGTATTTCTGGTTTTGATCCCTCATCTGTCACAATGGCTCCTAAGTATTTGAATTTATTAATTGTTTCTGGTTTTTGGCTTCCAATCATGACGTCGGTGACAATGCCACTGGTGTTATTTGTCATCAGTTTGGTCTTCTCTGCACTGATTTTCATCCCATACGCAATGGCTGTACTGTCCAGCTTTTCCACCAGATGAGCTAGCTCCTTCTTTGAAGGAAAAATGGAAGCCATGCTCATTGCATCACCCAGAATGTCTTCTTCTACCGCTTTGCCTCAGCATATCATGATTGAGAACACGACCGTCAGCTTCTCTCAGTCAGTGAAGAACCTGGGTGTTGCAATTGAGCAGGACTTGTCCATGGATAAACAGGTGATAAACATTTGCAGGGCAGCCTATTTGGAGATGCGTCGTATTAGCTCTATTAGACAGTTCCTTACCTCAGAGGCTACAAAAACTCTATTTGTTCTGTCTCGCATTGACTATGCCAACTCACTCGTATCTGGATGCCCGCAGTATCTATTTGATCGGCTCCAGAGAGTCCGAAATTCAGCCGCACGTCTGGTCATGAAAGCGAAAAGGTCAGACCATGTGTCCCCCATCCTGCACGCTCTCCACTGGTTGCCAGTGAAGGAGAGAGTCAAGCACAATGTCTTGTCCATTTGTCATGTTTCTCTTTCTGGCACTGGACCCACCTATCTCTCAGAGCTCCTTCACTGTTATATCCCTTCGAGGCAATTGCGCAGTTCGTCTGACAATAAAATGCTTCGTATTCCTACAGTAAGGACTAAAGGATTTGAGCAGAGATCTTTTTCTTACCAGGGTCCATCAGCCTGGAATGATCTTCCTAAATCATTGAGACACAATGAGTCTAGTGCCAGTTTTAAACACAGTCTTAAAACCCATCTTTTCCCACTTTGATTATCAGTGTTCATGTATTTAGTCATAATTCTGTTCTTTTGTGTAATTGTACATGTGGCTTTGTCACTTTTTGTGTAATATTTGTATGTTTTGTTCATATGTACGGCGCCTAGAGCATCTTACCATGTATTGGCGCCTTATAAATCTTCCTTATTATTATTATTATTATTATTATTCTCTGTTCCTGCAAGGCCATCAATGTCGTCCGCAAAGCGCAAGTTCATGATTGTTCTGCCTCCATTACTAACAGTTCCTTCGTGATCTTTCAGAGCGTCTGTCATGATTCTTTCCAGAAAGATGTTGAAAAGAGTAGGTGAGAGCAGCCTTGTCTGACTCCGACTGTAGTCCTAAACCAATATCCTATGCCGTTGAAGCAGACTGTGCTAGTGGCATTGTTGTAAAGGTTTGCTATGACTTTGATCAGGTTGGCATTTATGTTGTATAGCTTCATGGTGGACCAAAGGGCTGCATGCCACACCCTGTTAAACGCTTTCTTAAAATCCACAAAGACATGATAGAGGTCTTGCTGGTGCTGGAGGTACCTCTCACATAGGACTCTCAGGTTGAAGATCTGCTCAGTTGTGCTGCACCCTGGTCTAAAGCTTGCCTGTTCCTCAGCAATGATTTCCTCTGCCTGTCGCTTCAGCCTGTTCAGTAGGATCTTTGACTTTGCTTGGATGGCATATAAGACTGATCGTGCGATAATTCTGGTATTGATGTAAGTTGCCTTTTTTGGGGAGAGTTATTATAAGTGATTGGGTCCATGGTGTGGGCCAATCCCCTTACTGCCAGATCTTATTGCAGATTGTGAGTAAGGAGCTTATCATGTCTTCTCCCCCTTTTTGGACTAGCTCTGCTGGGATGTTGTCTGCTCCTGCTGCCTTTCCTTTTTTCAGCGACTTTACTGCAGCCTCTACTTCTTCTCGGAGGATGGGATAGTTACCATTGTTGGTCACGGGTGGGTTGACAAGTATGCCTGGGTCCCATGTAGCTCGGTGGTTGTACAAATCTGAGCAGCACTCTGTCCATCTCTTCAGTATGTCTTGGTCTTCCGTAAGACAGTCCCCTTCACTATCTTGAATGATCGAGGAGCGTCCTTGTTTTACACTGGTCAGGTCCTTCACCAGCTGGCATGCTTTCATATTATTTTGTTCAGATTTTCTTGTACGTGTTTACACTATCTTCAATCCACTTATTCTTTGCTTTTTTCATGCTTTTCTTGATATCCTATTTGTATGTCTAGCGCTGCGTAATTCCCCTTGGTGTGTGCACTATTCTACCAGCGCTAGCCACACCTATCTGGTTTGTGAGTGTCCCGTTACGGCCGTCCGCTATCGCTCCGGCGCCAACTGATCAACCAGGCAACCAATTTATTTCTCTTCTTCTTCTCCTTTTAGATCAATTTCAGTCTTAATCCTAAACCAGCAGCCAAAATGCATTTGGCTATCCGGTGAGTTTCTCCCTGATGACATACAGCTTCTTCTGGAGTGAGGTGGTTGGCGACTGTTTCTTATTTGCACGTAATTTTTTTAATCATCAGTGACTAATTGTCGTAGTCATTGCGGCTTTGTTTGAGCTATATTTAGTCCTACGCGAAAACCTCGCTGCAATCCCAGATGGTTGGCACAATTTTGCAATTTTTGCACGGGGTCATTTGAACTCATTCTGCCCGCGACACACCACAGCAAGATATGGCTCGACCATGATAGTTCAAGGGTGGTGGCGACTGCGGGGGACTCAGGCGGATCTATGTCGTCTCTTGCGGAGATTCGCTTTGTATCCACTTTTCTTAGACCTTGTGGGCATGGGTAATCAACCCATCTAGTGTTTGCAGCGGCTGGTGCTCTGTCTATCTGTCTGTCTGTCTGTTTGTCTGTCTCTCTGTTATTGAAATGTGTGCGCATTATTTTCATTGCTCTTTCGTAGAGTTTTTTTTTTTATTTTTTTTTTAAATCGATTTACTGTGTTTCTCATACTCGTTGCTTTTAAAGTTCATTTTAAGAAGTACCCAACGGAGAAAGAAACACGCTTAGAAAAGACGGGTCTTTTCTAAGCGTGTTTCTTTCTCCGTTGGGTACTTCTTTGCATATTACACGCTTGGCAGTCACCGTTTTGGTCTAAAGTTCATTTTGTAACAGGACAGTTTGTAATAGAGGCATTTCGCCTAAAACCGGCTTTATCCTGTAAATAAAACCTTTCATCATCATCATCATCATCATCATCTGATATCTCTCTCTCTCTCTCTCTCTCTCTCTCTCTCTGAGAAAACAATTACTTATGGAACAATAGTGTCGATGCTCTAGTGTTTTATTATTGTTTTGTAATTATTTGGACGCACAAATCCACGCTGTCTATCAAAGGGGCTCGTGAGAATCTGTATGCCGCTTCCCCTGTCGGGTACACACTGCTAAGTTAGGACGATCCAACTGCAAGAGACATAGAGCCTCATGAGCCCTCGCGAGGCTGTCGCGAGGGCTCATGAGGATCTATCTCTCTTGCACCAGACACATCTTTGGCGCTTTTTATGTCTAGTTATACGCACGACTTAATTAGAAAGCTGGGTATGAATTTCGAAACTTTTGACATATTCTTATTTCTATTTTTGTATCAAATTTATTTAAATGGAAAGGAAGAGTGGGCTGAGTGGTGGTGAGGGAGAAGGGAGGAGGTGGGGGGGGGGGGTAACCTACGCCTGCGCAACAATATGTTTACATAGCAAACGTAGCTTTATGTAGATGGATAATTTGTAATTTGACTTTGCATGGTGACCCTGAGGTGAAAGTGAAGATTTTTTTTTCTTTTCAATCAGTACTGGTGAAAAGACTTTTTATGCTACATGTGTCTACTATCGGCTTACTTTTAAAGATTTTTTTTATTTTTATATCGTTGTTGTTGTTGTTATTGCTATTATTATTATTATTATTATTATTATTGTTGTTGATTGTTTCTTTGTTTGTTTGTTTGTTTCTTTGCTTGTTTGTTTCTTTGTTTGTTTGAGAAAGCACCAAAACATTGTCTGCGTGTACCATTCTTTCTCCTGCACTACCTACAGTCTAGTGGCCCTGTGGCATTCTGGCCAATCCTCGAGTGGGAGAAATGATGCAGTAAGGTCACGTGACTTACAGTTTCGCATACCCTGTCCGCAGAAAGGGTATGCGGGGAGATTAGGGGAGAGTGTTTCTAGCATAAACAGGGTAACATAGGAGGCGAGTCTCTAGGTTTCGGAGGGGGGTTGAGGCAGTAGGGGAGGGGTTGGGAGAGGGGGACCTACAGTGTAACGTGTAGAGATTTCAGTGTGTGTCTGTGTGTGTGTGGGGGGGGGGAGGGAGGGGGGGAGGGGTTGGGGGGAGGGGCGTGCTAGTGACTTACACTAATCCATATCACTTGTTACGTTTACAAATTAGCCCTTTTGGGGTGTCGGTAGCGATTTTAGTCGCGATGATTCCTGTCGGAACTTCATCGCGAATAAAACCGCTATCGACACACGGCACGGACTAAACTCTGTCAGCATAGCGGCGAACTTTCATCTCCACTTTCCGGAACAACGTGTAGTCTCCCTTCCACGTGTACCACACTACGCCCCACCTCCCCTCAAAGTTGTAACGGCCGTTCAGGTTGGCCATTCCGCAGTTTTTACCGAACCACCAGCCGCTGTTCCCTTGGTTGTCGGCACCGCAGTTTCCGATGGGCAAGCCGTCGCGATCCCAGTCAGGCGTGGAGAAGGGCCAGCCTATTTGGTCCATGTTCGGAATTCCGAAAGCGTCGCCTGTAGAAGAAAGAAAAAAAGTGCGCGTGGCGTGATTATAACCCCTTTGTTCGGCATCCTGTCTCGGAAGACAATGGAGTATGCGCTTGCTGGGTCAGTCACTGGAGTGACCTCTCCAGTGCGCAAGCCTGGGCGAAGTGTATGGAGATCCTGGGATGCCCAGTCGTCAAGATCCCCCTCTCGGCCTCGCTGATGTATCCAAAGGAATGCAAAGCAGTACGTTTGGCATCAGTTTGGCTGCAGGAGCTGCCAGAACAGTGCGTGAATACAGGCAGCTGTCTGCCTTCGGGGCTCCACTCCTGATTTGAAGGGTTTACTCCCCCACATTTGGCCGTTGGATCCAACCTGATCTCCTCCGTCCTCTAGCCGTTGGCTGTCAGAAAAAGCTCATCCGCCTAGTGGTGCAATGTGAACACCACCCCCTCACGTGGTTTAGCCCACCAGCTGAGGTGGTTTGCCAGGGTGTGGCGCTTGGAGCCAGCACGTGAGAGATTAAGGAGATGGATGAGGACCAGTGATGCCCGTCCGTCCTATGTAGGACGCAGCTGCCGAACAGCAAAGGTGCTACCTCTATCCAGAGCCCCCTACACCCCTTTACTGCCAGGGCAAGACGAACGCCCTGCCGTAAGATGGCCTTAGTCGCCTGCTCGGCGTTCAACCGAGCGGACAATTAGTCAACTGCTCAGCTGCATGAGACATAAACCGTCATGAATCCCCCGCGACAGCCCCCCAGAATCAAAATTTCAAGTGCCGCTAACAAAAATTACGGACTTAAACTTGGGTAAACCGACTTCTTGTAAAAGGTCATTTAACTCTAAGATGAGGCATCCGATTTAAATTACATAATATTAATATGGCATATTTCTCATAAATATAACTCAATGCGTTGAATGTAGCCTCGAACTGAACCCAACAAGCACGCTCACGTGAATCACGGGCATTCACTCACACACTGTACGTAAACACAGAACATTCACGTGGTGCTAAGGGCAAGCTCAAGCGAGTTACTGAAGTTGTTTTTGGAAATTCAAATCGTTTGTATTTGAAATTTGATTAAGTTGGCTGAAACTGATAACAAAGTGGAGACCGGAGAGGAAGAGCCGGAGTACCCGGAGAAAGAACCCCAGACGGTCCGCCCGAATTAATGGTGACACTTACTAGAGGAGAAATGTCCGACGCCGGAACCCGTAATCAATCCTCGCACCTTTAGCATTGGTGGCAGGCGCCTTAACCACTACGCCACGGACCGCCCCAAATATGCTTGGAGGCTCTCTTAGACACGGTTTGAGTGAATCATGATCTCAAATTTCAAGCTTTGTAAGTACACAAACACCAGACGCATTCGTGTTTACAGACATACTCACGCGCGCGCGCACACACACACACACACACACACACACACACACACACACACACACACACACACACACACACACACACACACACACACACACACACACACACACACACACACACACACACACACACACACGAATGGTTCTTCGTGCGTATTTTTATCTAATTTTTCTCATTTCCACACAACTGAATATCAAACAGTGCCCAATCCTTTCAGACAGCTAAATAAATGAATACATAAATAATGAATAAATAAATAAATAAATAAATAACGTGAACTTTGCACATTCGAAATCGCGAGGGGACCCAATTTTATTGTGGTTATACGCAAAGTTTGTTAAATGCGAAGTAATTGATATGGAAAGAGTGCTGTCGAGAGCTCTGATAAAGGGCTGGTATGTCCGAAGTTTGTTAACTCATTCGAGACGTGCTGCCTCTGGATACGCGGCTTATCCATAATTATGTACCCTCGGCTTATGCCGCGTATCCGGAGGCAGCACGTCTGGAATGAATCAATTGTTACACACGACATAAGTGAGGCAGACTGTAAACAAAAAATACAAAAAGAAGTCGGTTAGAAACCCATTAAGCAAAGGACCATCGGGCCGCCTCCGGCAGTCTGAGGGTCCTTTTGCTTACTGGGGAGGTCCATGATGTACAGTGGAAGGAATCTGACAGCTACCTGCTGTTCCATTCAACCACACGGCCTGCAGCCTGTGCTGATCCGCTTCGTCGCTGACGTTAAACTGCGTGTACTCGGCGTAAGCCGTGTTGTTGTCCGTGTCCACCAGATCCACTCTCAAGTTGTACTGTCCAGCGTACGTTAGGCGATGCATATTGTCAAGACCTGAAAAATTATCAAATCAGTTATTGAGATTGAGGAGTCCGATATTATAATTATGTTATTGGTCCCAAACCCAATGTTATTGGTCCCAAGGGTTTGCTACACAGACCCTTGTAGGCCTGAGGGAGGTCAAAGGAACCACTGTACCCAGAAGGCCGAAGGCCTACAAGGGTCCGTGCAGCAAGCCCCTGCAACCAATAACGTATTTGTGTTCATTCCTCCACTATTTTTGTAAAGAACTCAAGAAGAAATCTTCCGACCTGGATCGCGCCAGACATGACAGACGTAAAAGAAATATATATTTATACATAATAGACGTATGACGTAATTAAATATGTTTCATGACGTTGCCGTCTCCAGTAGTGCGCCTGTTGGTTGGAACAACACTAAGTAACTTTGTACTTTAGGACGTTTGGTGATCTTTAATAGAACAAAACTGGCATCCAAGACGCGTCAGAAAGAGGGCTACAAAAAGTCCGCCATTTGTCGCTACAATGGTTTTTGTATCCCAGTCACATGGTACGGTTTGTGCTAAATCCACTGGTCGTGTGACGTAGTGATGAAAACAACACAATTTATAAAACCCAGACCACAAAGGAGACTGCCAAGCGTGTAAAAAATGCAGAGAAAGAACCCAACCAGCGTTGGGGGTTCTTTCTCCGGGTACTCCGGTTCTTCCACCCCCCTCCCTCACCCCCCCCCCCAGCCCTCACCCCCCCCCCCTCTCCCCCGTTGGTACCGGTTTCAGGCCACTTTATAATTTCAAATACAAGTGATAACAAATTTATGTAACTTCAGTAGCTGAGTTGACCCTTCGTCTGTCTTGTACTGCGTTTGTCTTCAGAGTAAATCCCTGTCTGTCACGTGAGTGTGCGTGCTGGGTTTCAGTTCGCGGCGCTTTGAGTCGATTCGCAATAAAATTTAGAAAAAGCGCTTTATAATACCGGTATTATTATTATAAGAAACACTCTTAGACTTTTTGCGTCTTCTAACCTCTAACTAACAAGATAAGTCGCGCAGAATGAATTGTATACTTGTACCTTTGTCTATTTTGCAAAGGGGGTTTTAATAAATTGTATTGCAACTGCCATAATTATACCAAGCGTGTTGCTGTGTCCGTTGGGTTCTTCTCAAGATTTTTTTTTATTTTATTTTTTAATTTTAAATTTCGAGATGACCAGAGGTCGAGATGGGATCGCTTAGAGGCTTTTATCATCCATCGAGCGTGCTAGACAGTCAGCAGTTTGATTTAACTCATTCAGCCCGACGCACGTATTTCCCAAATTTTGGAGGCGTCATCTAACGACTATGCACCTGTTGCAGGAGATAGATCGACCCTGATAACTCAAGCTAATCTGGCACTACCCTTGAATTATCATGGTCGACCCATCTCCTGTCGTAGTGCGTCAAGACTGAATGAGATAATAATTCACGTATCTGAAACACATTTAAATCATTTATATCCATTTCGTTCTTGAAAAGACTACTTTCGCTTTATAGAGGAAGGTCAAGGCTAGATGGCCCAATGATATGGGACGGGTCATGTCCGACATCACTTTAACTCATTCAGCCCGACGGTCGTATTTCCCCAATTTTGGAGGCTTCCTCTAATGACTATGCACCAGTTGCAGGAGGGGGGGGGGGATCGACCATGATAATTCAAGGGCAGTGCCAGATTAGCTTGGCGCAGACAGGCGCCAAGCTAATACAATACAATACAATACAATACAATAATACTTTATTAATCCCTCACGGGGAAATTCACTGTCTGCCCATACAAGACATGGCATCATCATTCACTCATTTAAAAAAAATAATAATAAAAAAAATCATTAAATAACCCATAACACTCAATTAAAGAAATGAACTGTAACAGACGTATTGTTACCTTTGTATTATAATAATAATAATAATAATAATAATAATAATAATAATAATAATAATAATAGCGTGGGTTTCATGGTCAAGACCTCCATTGCGACTAAGCTGGAAAACCTACCAACGGGTCATTCAGACCGCATCATGTCCATGCGCCTCCCACTGAGACACCAGCAACACGTCACCCTTCTCAGTGTGTACTCCCCAACCCTCTTGGCAGAGCCTGCTGAAAAGGACAAGTTTTACACTGACCTGCGCAGCCTCATACAGAGCACCCCTGCAGACAACAAAGTCATCATCCTTGGCGACTTCAACGCCAGAGTGGGCCAGGACTCTGAAGCCTGGAAAGGAGTCCTCGGCAAGCATGGCGTGGGGAACTGCAATGACAATGGCCGCCTACTGTTGGAGTTCTGTGCAGAGCAGCAACTGGTCATCACCAACACTACTTTTCAGCAAAAGGACAGTCGAAAGACCACCTGGATGCATCCTCGCTCCAAGCACTGGCACCTTATCGACTATGTCCTAGTGCGTCAGAGGGACCGCAGTGACGTCCTCCTCACCAGAGTGATGCCCAGCGCAGAGTGCCACACTGACCACCGCCTTGTCCGCTGCAAACTCAGGCTCCACTTCAAGCCAAAACCCAAGAAATGGGGGCCCCCCAAGAAAAAGCTTGATGTTGCGAGCCTTCAGCGTGACGACGTGAAAGCTGCCTTTCAGACAGATTTACAGCGCAGGCTCAAAGACACAGCGGACCCAGCAGACTCCTCCCCTGAAACACTTTGGGAAGAACTGAAAACTGCTATTGCAAAATCCTCTGCAGAAGTCTTGGGTTTCGCTAGAAAGAAGAATAAAGACTGGTTTGACGAAAACGATGTAGAGATCCAGGAACACCTAGCAAAAAAAAGAGCCGCCCATCAGGCCCACCTAGCCCAGCCTTCCTGCCCTGTGAAGAAGTCTGCCTTCCGCCTCGTCTGCAGCAGTCTCCAGCGCAAGCTCAGAGATCTCCAGAATGAGTGGTGGACCAGACTTGCACAGAGGACCCAGCTTTGCGCAGACAATGGTGACTACAGGGGCTTCTACGAAGCATTGAAAGCAGTGTATGGCCCCAGGCACCTGGTACAAAGTCCCCTGCGAAGCGCGAATGGCCAGGCACTCCTCACAGATAATACCTCCATCTTGAACCGCTGGTCGGAATACTTTCAGAGCCTCTTCAGCGCTGAGCGCACTGTTCAAGAAGCAGTCGTCCTACAAATCCCACAGCTCCCAGTAAAAGTTGAATTGGACGAACCGCCCACCGCTGAAGAGACCCTCACAGCCATCCACCAGCTCAAGAGTGGCAAAGCAGCAGGCATTGATGGAATACCGCCAGAGATCTGGAAACATGGAGGCACAGCACTGCACAACAAGCTCCATGACCTCTTTCTCTGCTGCTGGGAGGAAGGAACACTACCAAAGGATCTCCGTGATGCAGTCGTTATCACCCTGTACAAGAACAAAGGTGAGAAGTCTGACTGTTCCAACTATCGGGGAATTACACTGCTGTCCATTGCTGGGAAAATCCTTGCAAGGCTGCTCCTGAATCGGCTGGTACCTGCCATCGCTGAAGACCAACTCCCAGAGGGCCAGTGTGGCTTCAGAGCAAACAGGAGCACCACCGATATGGTCTTTGTGCTGAGACAGCTACAGGAGAAGTGCCGCGAGCAGAACAAAGGGCTGTACGTAACGTTTGTCGACCTAACAAAAGCGTTCGACACTGTGAGCAGGCAAGGCATGTGGCAGATCCTGGAGCGACTTGGCTGTCCCCCAAAGTTCCTCAACATGATTGTCCAGCTACACGAGGACCAGCAAGGTCAGGTCAGACTCAACAATGACCTCTCAGAACCATTCCCCATTCTCAACGGCGTAAAGCAGGGCTGCGTGCTGGCACCGACCCTCTTCACCATCTTTTTTAGCATGATGTTGAAGCAGGCCACAGTGGACCTCGATGATGACGATGCAGTGTACATCAGGTATCGTCTCGATGGCAGCCTGTTCAACCTCAGACGACTGCAGGCCCACACGAAAACCCTAGACCAACTGATCCGTGAGCTGCTTTTTGCTGATGATGCTGCCCTCGTTGCACACACAGAGAGAGCCCTGCAGCGCATCACGTCCTGCTTCGCAGACGCTGCCCAGCTCTTTGGACTCGAGGTCAGTCTGAAAAAGACAGAGGTCCTCCATCAGCCGGCACCCAAGACAGTGTATCGCCCTCCTCACATCACCATCGGCGAGTCTGAACTAAAGTCAGTGCACCAGTTTACTTACCTTGGCTGCATTATCACGTCGGACGCCAAGCTGGACAAGGAGCTTGACAGCAGGCTGGCAAAAGCGAACAGCGCTTTCGGGCGACTTTTCAAGCGGGTGTGGCACAATCAACAGCTGAAAACAGGCACCAAGATCAGCGTGTACAGAGCTGTGGTCCTCACCACCCTGCTGTATGGTTCCGAGTCCTGGGCCCTCTACCGCAGCCAACTACGACTCCTCGAACGCTTCCACCAGCGCTGCCTGCGTACCATCCTGGGCATTCACTGGAGTGACTATGTCACCAATGTCGAGGTCCTTGAACAGGCTGAAACCGTGAGCATCGAGGCTTTGCTGCTGCGGACACAGCTCCGCTGGGCGGGGCATGTCTCCAGGATGGAGGATCATCGCCTACCAAAGATCACCCTGTTCGGCGAGCTTGCTACTGGACACCGTGACAGAGGGGCACCAAAGAAGAGATACAAAGACTGTCTCAAGAAGTCACTTAGTGCCTGCCAAATCGACCACCACCAGTGGTCTTCGCTTGCTGTGGACCGTGACACCTGGCGCTCCACTATTTACAAGGCAGCTGTCTCCTTTGAGGACTCTCGCAGAGCTAGCCTTAAGGACAAGCGGCTCAGGAGAAAGAACAGAGATGCCGCAACTCAGAACTCTGGCCATACCTTCCCCTGCAGCCACTGCGGTCGAACCTGCCTGTCCCGGATTGGCCTCCGCAGCCACGAACAAGCCTGCAGACGTCGTGGGCAACTCCTATAAAATCTTCGTTCGCGAAGTCCAGCCAAGAGAATAATAATAATAATAATAATAATAATAATAATACTGAGAGGGCTAGTACTAAGGACGGAAGAATGTTGACCGACACTATCTACTGATATTACTGTTGAAAAGGGTAACAGCCTGAGGGACAAAAGAGTTGGCATAACGTGATGTACGACTTTTGGGTACTCGGAGTCTGCCACTTCGTTCGATACGTCTGCTGTCAAATTCATATCTAAGTGGATGTGTTTTGTCATCAAGAATGTCAGCCAATTTGTTCGTAATCCGTCTGTTGTACAGTGTGTCCAAATTATCCTGTGCCCTACCAATCACCCCGCCCCCTTTCCGGATTACTTTGTTAAGACGATCTTGGTCTCTGTTACATAAATTTCTCCCCCAGCATGTCAGTCCAAAAGTTAAAATGCTAACAATACTGGAGCAGTAAAACATCTGTAAAAGCTGAGTGCTTACATGAAATGATCTGAGCTTTCTCAAACAGTAAAGACGGGTATGCGTTTTTTTCACAATAGCATCTGTGTTTTGTTTCCAGTTGAGCGCGTTGTCAAAAAGAACACCTAAATACTTGTAGGACTCTACACGCTCAGCTTCTGTTCCCTTGATAACAACAGGACCGGGATGCTGTTTGTTATTCCTGAAATCTATGACCATCTCTTTTGTTTTGCCAACATGTAATTCAAGGTAGTTTGTATCGCACCACTCTAAAAAGTCATCGATCTCTTGTCGATAGTGTCTGTCGTCCTCATCTGTAATCAGACCTGTCAGTGCCGTGTCGTCAGCGTATTTGTCCATGACACAGTCGTCATGAGTAGCTCTACAGTCTGCTGTGTACAAAGAAAACAAAAAAGGCGACAGGACAGTCCCTTGTGGTGCACCGGTGTTGGTAAAAAGTACATCTGAGATTAGATCCGAACTAATTCTGACGTACTGTGGCCGGTTAGTGAGATAGTCCAAAACCCAAAGAATGGTAGAGGCATTTATGTTCATGTGAACTAGTTTGGAGGCGAGTATGTGTGGCTGAATGGTATTAAAAGCAGACGAAAAATCATAGAACATCAGTCGAATGGAGGCTCCTGGTTTCTCTAAATGAGAGTAGATGTTGTTTACAACATGCAAAATGGCATCATCAACACCTCTTTGCCTTCTGTAAGCAAACTGAAAGGGGTCCATAAAATCTGCAACCTGTATTTTAAAATGTGAAAGAACAGCCCTCTCAAAAACCTTCATGACACACGAGGTAAGAGCAACTGGTCTTAAATCATTCATCACAGATACAGTTTGCTTTTTTTGGCACGGGGACAATACAAGAGGTCTTCCACGAACAGGGAACGACACACTGGGTAAATGTCATGTTAAAAATGTAGCAAAGAATTCGCTACAGTTATTCAGCGCACAATTTTAACACATTTGATCTAACACCATCTGGCCCAGACGCTTTGTTTGGGTTGGTATGTTTAAGTACGCTAAGCACCACCTCCTCAGTCACCACAATCACTTCACTTTGCATGTGTTTAGGTCCACTAACTAGCATTTCCTTGACCTGTTCCCTCTCATGCTCAAAATCATGACAATCAAATCTTGCATAGAACTGATTTAAGTCGTTGGCATAGTCCGTAGTTTTGCTCAAAACCGGAACAGCTTTTTGCTTCTTGTTCCCACTCATCAGATTCATACCCTCTCACACACGTTTCATGTTACCAGTCTCAAACTGTTTTTCTATCTTTTTTCGATATGCTTCCTTCCCCTTCCTAAGCTCCCGGCTTTTCAGTTCCTTTTGTACTGTCCGTAACTGTTCTTTGTTCTTGTCTTCAAAAGCTTTCTTCTTTCTGTTTAAGACCTCCTTGATGTGCTTCGTGACCCAAGGTTTGTTGTTGGAATAGATTTTAACAGTTGTTTTAGGCACAACACTGTCTATGCAGAAATTTATGTGGCTGCAAACTGTGTCAGCCAGCTCGGCAACGTCGCTTGTAGTGTCAGTAAAAACATTCCACTCGGTGCAGTCAAAGCAACCTTTCAGGGCCTCTTTAGCTGCTGTGAACCATTTCTGTACTGTCCTGGTAAGCGGCGGCTCGCGTTGTACGCGTGGTGTATAGGCTGTGGCACGAGTTTAACCAAGTTATGATCAGATCGTCCTAGCTGAGGCGGCATCGGAGCAGCGACGTACGAATCTCTGACATTACACCAAAACACGTCAAGAGTTCGGTCCCCTCGTGTTGTACACGTCTCTTGTTGGTGGAACCCTGGCAGAACATTCTTCAAATTACAGTGATTGACGTCACCCGTGACACACTTGAAGGCATCGGGCGCGCGAGTGTCAAGGTCGTGCAGATGGTTAGCGATGATATCGGCGGCTCCTTTTTCGTTAGCTGATGGTGGTACGTACACATTCGTTACTAAGACGTGTGAAAATTCCCGCGGAACTGGTAGTAGGGGCGTGCGCTCACTGTCATGATTTCAACGTCTGGCGAACAGAATGTCACAGTGTACGTCAGCGACATGTTGTTCGGATTACACCACTTCTTGTTTACGTATACACAAAGTCCACGCCCCTTCTTTTTTCCAAGAATCTTTTTGTCTGTCATATCTGAATGAGTCAACTTGAAGAAAATCCATCAATTGCAACACTATCATCTGTTATGTTGCTATGTAGCCAGGTCTCAGTAAAGCACATCATGCTGCACGTTCGAAAATGGCCAGTATGTTGTACATTGGCATCGAGTTCATCGAGTTTGTTTTGCAATGACTGTACGTTACCAATGATGGCAGAAGGCAGAAACGGTTTGAAAGCTCGTCTTTTGTTCCTTGCTCTCACCCCGCCCTTACTGCCACGCTTCCTGATCTTCATCTCGGATGGCAGGTCTAGAGTCGGGTCGCACAACCATCGAACAAGCAGCTCCGCCATGTTGTATCGGATCGGAGTTGTCAAAGGACGAAAAGAAACTTCCGTCAATCCCCTGCTGGAGACCAAACTGGCCACCAGCAGGCACACCACTGCATTTCTTATCCGATAATTCATATTGACAGCTTTGTCACTCACTCACGGTTGACGTGTAGATTATGAAAAAACACTAAAACATTGACACAAGGCAGACGTGTCGTCGCTACCGCAGCGCCATTTCCCAAAAAAAAAAAATTAAAAAAAAAATCTGGCACTACCCTTGAATTATCATGGTCGACCCATCTCCTGTTGTAGGGCGTCAAGGCTAAATGGGTTAATAATTCACATATCTCAAACACATTTAAATCATTTGTATCCATTTCGTTCTCGAAAAGGCTACTTTCGTTTTAAAGAGGAAGGTCAATGCTGGAGGGTCAAGTGATGTGGAACGGGTCATGTCCGACGTCACCTTAATCAGTACTGCTGTTAGCCAATCAGGCGCTGGCATTGCTCTCAAATGAACAATATAGAAACGTGCGCCTGAGGCGGATCAGTTACCTCGAGGGGGCGCAGGGGCAGAAGGGGAGGGGTTCGAACTTTTTGTTTGGGACCTTCAACCTGTTACAAAAGGCTTCCCCGACGCTAGACATTATTTCAGGGGCCTTAAAAATCGAAAAGCTGGGGGCAGGGGAGGGGGGGGGGGGAGAGGGGGGGGGGCAGAGAGAAAGAGAGAAGACGTGTGCTTGTTAAGTTGTTAAGACTCTCACCATTCGCCAAAGTATCAAAATATCAAAAAGGGTGGGGGGGAGGGTTAGGGGGAAAGGTAAGTGAGCGGGGGGGGGGGGGGGGGTAGGGGGAGGGTGTGTGTGTGTGTGTGGGGGGGGGGGCCAAACAGCCAAAACAGGGACATTGTTATAGCATTTCAAAGATTTTGGGTCGGGAGGAGGGGGGTTCTGGAACCCTGTAACCCCCCCCCCCCACTCCCCCACCCTCACCCCCACCCTTATTCGCCCCTGCTCAAAAGGCGCTAGGAACAGATCGCATTAAACCATTCCCTGCCGACAAGTGGTCGCAGAACGTGTTTTGGAAATCTTGGTTATTTCAACGCCAGAAGAATCCACAGCAGTCCGAGGAACAAGACACAAAGTGTCGTCTACAAAGAGGCGTAGATCCTCGTGAGCTGCCGCAACTGCGGGGGCTCACGAGGATCTACGCCTCTTGCAGCTGAATGGTGTTTCTTGCGAAGGTTACCCCTTAACTGCCACGGCAAAGCGAACCAGCTACCTAAATGCAAGAGGCATCCTCATGAGCCCCCGTAGTTGCGGGTGCTCATGAGGATTTTTGTCTCTTGACAATTAATCTTGTGGGGGTTTTTGTGCCCAAGTGCGGTCTCATTTCATTTTTGTGGTCGTCATTTCATTTGTGTCGTCTTTATTTCATTTGTGTCGTCTTCATTTCATTTGTGGGGTCTTCACGCGAATGACGGACAGCGTACAGTGTGTTTCAAAAGCGAAATGAGCAATCAAAGGGTTAATGGGTAGGACAATCCTCAAAACTCACCCCACCAGAATTCAGAATTAAGTCTCCCGAAGCCATCGATGTATTCCTGCATCCGCCGGTGAAAATTCCACGACCCGTCCTGCCGCCGCTGTATCACCTGTAGAAAAATAAAACAGAGGTTAATTAATTGAGGTCACCCCTATATTAGAAGTAGGTCAGCAACTGCACGCAGTTCACATTGTAAATTGATTCAGTCATATTGGTCAAAGTGCAAAACGTTGTTTTGTTTGTTTGTTTGTTTTGTGGGTTTTTTTTTTTTTAATGTTTCCGCAAAGACACACTTTTCTATACCATTTTAACTTCTGATGGGTGGCGTTGAGCGCATATGGGCCATTCCGACCGTGACGGAACTGAGCCAAACTGCACCGAACTCGAACTAAGCTTTAAGAACAAATGCCATTTAATATCAATTGAACTAATGTGACCAAAGGTTTGCTGCTTTTATTTACAGTCGTAAAAATGTGGTCCGAAGGCAAAAAGCAAGCAGATTTCAATATCGAGCTCAAGCATGCAGACTTCGTGTATGCCTGCGCTGTTTGAGGTTTTACAACTTTCTCAGCTTTCTCATTCATGCGAAACTGGATCTTTTTTTGTACTAGGCCGAATATACCTGAGGCACCTTGAGAAATGTAAAATCAGTCATTTCATGAGAAATTTCATAATTTTTACGACTGTACAACAGAATTGGCAAATTGTAGGAGTTTCCTGAAAACAAATCGTATTAGGCGAACGGGACACTGAATGATATTTGTTTGTAGAGCGGTATGGGAAAGTGGTTATCTGCGCAAATATTTTGCGGAAAAAGTTGCACGCTCTTATGTCACAGGTTGTCAAACGACGTATATCGGTCTGGTGCCATTTTCAAGAGGTGTAAATGCTGTCATGAGCACATGCTGCCGCACGAACCTACCCGCACGAAGTTGCCTCTTTTGCATCATCCAGTCTGATGACCTTATTGAATAATACTCTTCATGCATGAAAGCTTAGCTGAAAGTTAGTGCATGCGATTAAAGATGCAATCGAGCGACCAATGCAAGAGAAACGTTCTTAAAGTTTCAAGTTTGCTTGCACTGCAGTTTTCTCTCATGAGTCTTTTCTTCTGGATCTCGGTGGATGGGTGGACGGCAGAAGGGGGTAGCGACGGTCCATCCATCCGAAGGATGGTTGGACCGTCGCTACCCCCATCTGCCATCCATCCATTTACCACCTCTACCAACCGTCCACCCCCCTCCGTCCGTCTCCTGATCACAGTAAGCTTGTCTGGTCGTGTTTCCATCCAGGAGTAGCGTGTAGACGCCGCTCTCGTTGTGGTACTGCATCACCTCTTGGCAGTCGAGAAAAGGAGGATCAGGAGAGTGCGTTGTTGTTGGCGTTGGTGGAAATGCAGGTGTTGTTGTTGTTGTCGTTGTTGTTGTTACTGAAAATGTAAATAGTGAAGCAATAGTGATGAAATTGATATCGATAATTATATAAGCAAGCGAGAAAGCAACACGCCTTCTGCCCATCCATCCATTCCTGAGTTAGCCATTCAGCCGGTAAGTCAGTCAGTTAGTTAGTTATCTGGGTTTAACCCCGAGCAGGCGGCTTAAGTCACCTCACGACGGTCAATCAATTAGTCAGTCAGTCAGTCAGTCAGTCAGTCAGTCAGTCAGTCAGTCAGTCAGTTAGTCAAGTAGACAGTCAATCAACAGCCTCAACCCACACTCCCTATCTCCCCCTCCGTCCATCCACCTACTCACACACTCAGCCACCCACTCATCCACTCGGCATCCACTCATCCATCCATCCACCCATCCATCCATGTATCAATCACCCTATCCTTCCATCTATTTTGGCAACAAACCCGACAACTAGAGGAGCCACAGTAGCAAATGTCTTCAGGCCCACGACAGCCCCAGTTGGCCCACGCACAATCGTGCGCGGGCCCACTGCGGCCGTCGTGTTCCCGAGGACCTTTGCCTACTGGGATGTTTGCAAGGCCACGCCATATCCGTCACTCAGGCTACTAGACACCATTATTGTTTTAATTTATTCTTTAACTTAATTCTTTTTATGTAAATTTCAATTATATATAATTTTTTGTTTGTTTGTTTTACTCATAACCAAATGTCTTCACCGCCGTAAGTAGCTTCGAGCTGCTGTATTCTCGCCAACAAACTCTGAATCTCTCCGCTCTGCTGTTTGCCTTCCTGCCGCAGAGTTTGCACTTCTGACGTCAAATTATGAACGATTTGCGTCAGACTGTCTTTCTCGTGACGTATTTGGATGTTTTGTGTCGTCAAATTTCGAACAAGCTCCTGAAGAGCGCCGATGCGATCGGCGTCAGTCGCACATTCTGGTGTGCCCTCTGCACACAAAAACAGACTGATTCAGGAAAAAATAAACCGTAGAAATTTACAGCATAAAGGTGACTGCCAAGCCTGTGACGTGCAGAAAAATTCAAACGAAGAAACACGCTTAGAACTTCGTGCTGTAACTGTCTTTCTAAGCGTGTTTCTTTCTTCCTTGGGACGTTCTCTGACCAGGCCGTAGGAAGCATCGCTCGTGACAGACGGCTGAGACTGCGTCGTGCGTCACGTGACTTGGCAGTGGTCACTGACGTGACCAAGAACTGATGCCCGTGCCGTTTGTCGTCTGCTAGGGCTCGACTAGCGTCTTCACCGCTAAATGCTACACACAGGCGACAGAGATGGGCCCCGGGTGCAAGAGGCATAGATCCTCATGAGCCTCCGCAGTCGCGGAGGCTCATGAGGATCTATGCCTCTTGCAGTCCTCATTCACGCCCGGCATTTGCATCCGACGGACTGGATGTACTGTCTAGCAATCCGTGAATACGATTCTGTCCTCTGGCAGTAAACTGTGTGTACATTGGAAGAGATTGCCCCCATATAATCTGACATGTCGGACAAAAATAGTGAAGCATACTGGACTGCCAGCCTGCCCCAGCCGCCCTGCACCTTGAAGGTCAAGGCCCTTGAAGGCAGTATACATGCTCCACCATTCTTGGTCATGACACTCTAGAGAAGTTACGTTTTGCCGGCCGAACGACTCCCAACAGCGAACAAGAGCGAAATCACGGCGGATAACCAGCTTGCACAATAGCAAAACAACACTCCAGACATCTCCAAGAGGCCTCTTGGAGGTGTTTGGAGTGTTGTATAGACTTTTGATAGAAGCTGGTTATCCGTTATGACTGTCGCTTTTGGGAGTCGTTCCGCGTTTCCAAATGCAAACCTCACTATTACATCTCATTAAGACTGAAAGCACACAACAACAATTATCCGTTATAAACTGAGCATCATACCAACATCATGACATGTGTTAACCCATATCATACGGAGGCTAAATGCTTCAAATTTGTACACTGCCATATGCAAGCTACATTATAGTCCTTACAGATAAGGATATAGACCAATGGCCTAGCGGCGCCAAGCTATTCTGGCACTACCCTGGAACTATTTTAGTCAAACGTAATTCACACACTGGCGTATTCCAAATGATAAAGGTTAAAGTACCAGTAGGCGTACATCTGAAGACACGTTTCTGCACCATTTGTGTTTGTATGCCTTGTCGACACATCTAATGAACTTTAAGGACACGCAGCAAAAGCACACGCGTAATCGCACTTATTTATTCTGCGCAGCCGTTAGCGGGTCAATCTATTTCTAGCTGTTTCTCGTACTGAAAGCGTTGTATTTCTAGAGCGGAGTGGAATCATTGTCAGGTTACTTGATATAAAGACGACGTGTGCTGAACTGGACTCTCCTGTCTAAATGAAACATTACTAGACCTATGTGTAGCGTTTCGTAACCATCTGTTACAGAAGTGTGTCTTTGAACAGTTACGGCGGTAGCAGACCTTTCAAGAAAGAAAGAGAAAAACAAACAAACAAAAAAAGAAAGAAAGAAACGAAAAATCCTCACCTGAAATAATAAGACCCACACCTTGCGTTTCCGTGACAACCGATCCGTGCAGATTTAGGTTCACGCGCACCGAGTAAGTGCCAGTTTCACTCGCAGATACGTTCAGAATTAGGATGCCCGCGTTTGACACAAACTCCAGTTTGCTCGGATATGCTGCTGGTACGGGCAGGAAATTTCCTTCAACGTCAGTGGCTATCAGTATTTCTTGAGTATGACCTGAAAATAATTTAAATGTCTCTTCTGAGAAAAAAAAATTGAGCATTTCAATGCAGACATTTACTTGCAGGAAGCTAAGGTTTCGAAAAATTAGTCAGTGGTGGAATCGTTTTCATAACAATACACCAATCTGAGGTAAATTCGTCGTATATATGAATTAAATTATTTCAATTATATCTGACCCGTCGCTACGCATCCTAAATTCACTCGCTTTCAGACCGACCGATAAAATGCGCGTGAACGACCGATAAAATGCTCGTGAACGACCGATACAATGCTCAGACCGACCGATAAAACGCTCAGACCGACCGATAAAATGCTCGTGACCGACTGATAACATGCTCGTGAACGAACGATAAAATGCTCAGACCGACCGATAAAATGCTCGTGAACAAACGATAAAATGCTCGTGAACGAGCGATAAAATGCTCAGACCGACCAATAAAATGCTCGTAAACGATGGGTTTGAGCACGAGTGATTTAGTTATAATAAATGAAAGACAATCGAGCACTTTATCCGTCACCTCCTGCTACGCAAAATATATCACTGGTGCCCAGATCGACCGATCAAATGCTCATGAACGAGCGGGTAGGAGAGGCATACTTGAAAGCGATCCGCTCCACGGCAGGCTTTCAATGCTAAAATATCCCGATGCCACGGACTAGCAATGTTGTCTTGCCTCAACTCGGACTTCTTTTCACAATCCGTGTGATTAGGTACATGCACCAGAGGTGTTGTGGGTTTTTTTTTTTTTTTTTGTTTTTTTTTTTTTTAGCGTAACGGAAGGAACTCTCTTGCGTACAAAAAGAGAATAAGAACATAAGAACAGAAAAGGCTTTCATATTGCGACGTTCAACCTTCATTATATAAAGTTAGCCCTTTTGTCCAGCATTATTGAAGGACATACTAAGAATATTCATAAAGATACCCGCGAACTAGTAACTCTTTAACTCATTCGAGACATGCCGACTCCGGATACGCGGCTTATGCCGCGTATCCGGAGGCGGCACGCCTCGAATGAGTTAATGTTTGGAGCAGGTCGCTGTAATTTTTACTTACCACGAAGTTTAAAACGCCACTCTACATTCATGAGGTGTTCTCCGGGATCAGTCGTAAAATTCCAAAATAACGTCACGTTGTCTCTTGCGCATGCGCCGATCGAAACGCCTGCAGTGTTGTGGCTCCACTGCAGCGCGACTGATGCTGGAGTGAGAGAAAATTGAAGCAGTGGTTACTGGCATAGTGGTCTGGTAGTGGTATTTGTGACGACTACGGTGATGATATCGATGATGATAATGATGATGTTAAAGACAATGATAATGACCAAACGTTCTGCATTATTTTTGTTTCACACCATACAACTCACTGAAGTGCGTGTTGCACACGTGTGACATCATTTATCGCAATATTGTGTAGGAAAGAAAACAAATAAACAAACAACAAACACACCACACAACAAAAACTATCAAAAACATGAAACCAAACAAACCGACCAATCAATCAACCAACCGACCAACCGACCGTCCGACTGACCAACTAACCAAACAACCAAACAAACCTATCAACCAACCAACCACACAGCCGACAAATCAACAACATGGGCAACAAGCAAATACAACAACAATAATAACTACAACATAGAAACGTGGTCATATACACCAATAAAACAAATTTTAGCCAAGCAAACCAAATAAGAAATATAGAATGATCTGTCATGATAGACCTTTCCAGTTAGCACAAGATCCTCCGGCCGCTGTCGGCAGCAGTGGGCCCGCGCACATCCGTGCGCGGGCCCACTGCGGCCGACGTCGGCCCGAAGAACATTACTAACTGACTTGCGGATGCGGCTGCAAGCTTCAAGGTCCGAATTCACTGCGCAGCACACGATGAAACACATTAAAATGTGCAACAAAAACAGCAAGTGTATTTTTGTGAATAGCGAAGTTTTCGTTGTAGTACAGTGAAAATCTTGCTTTTCACGCAAATGGACTTGCTGTCTTATGGCAATTTGTTCACAGGGCGGACCTTGCGACTTACTTTTCACTGCGAAGAAGCAGACGACAAGTACACGCACCATCCCCATGGCGAGCTGACGCTTCGTCCGTGAAGTCAATGCATTTACATGATGCGAAAAGCAAGCTCAGTTAGCATATATCAGGGGCGGATCTGAGAGGGGAAGCGATGGGGAGGGGGGTCCTGGGGTTCCGGATATTTTGGCGAGGGTTTTTACAGAGACACGCCTCCGCTGCGCCTCCCTCCCTCCTTTTCCCTCCCCCTCCTGTTGTTTAATATTTTGGCGAGAGCCTCGACACACCCGCGCCTTACAACCCCCCACCCCCCCACCCCCACCCCTCTGCCCCCTCCCCCCCCCCTCCCATTGTGTCATTTTTCGACCACTGGAAATAAGGTCTAGCGTTGTGGAGACCTTTTGTGTCAGGTTGAAGGTCCCTAACAAAATGTTGGAACCTTACCCCCCCCCCCCACCCCCCTTCCCTCCACCCCCTTTGAGGTAACTGGTCCGCCCCTGTATATCATTCCATGCCCTTTGGACTTAACTTATTTTTAGAGCGATATGTTCCATAGCTACTGTGCGTCCGTTACGTTGCAGCATGTTTGAGTTTACGTGATACGAAAAGCAAGCTCATTAATATACAGTAAACTCAGGATATAACAAATCCCCAGGTGACCCAGTTTTCTTTGTTGTTATATCCGAAGTGTGTTATAAGCGAAATAATTTACGTAGAAAGATAGCTGTGGGGTCCTTAAAAATGTAATGTAATAATTTATATCCAACGTTTGTTACATCCAACCTTGTTATAAGCTGAAAAGACGGTATATCATTTCTTGCCCTTTGAACTGCGTTATTTTAACCCATTCAGCCCTGACGCACTACAGCAGGAGATGGATCGACCATGACAATTCAAGGGTAGTGCCAGATTAGCTTGGCGCCTGTCGGCGCCAAGCTAATCTGGCACTACCCTTGAATTATCATGGTCGATCCATCTCCTGCAACAGGTGCATAGTCGTTAGATGACGCCTTCAAAATTTGGGAAATACGTGCGCCGGGCTGAGTGAGGTAAAGCGATCTGCCTCAGGCAGGGCAGGCTTTGCTAAAACTCGCCGATACAACGGGTTTTCAATGCTGTCTTGACTAAACGATGACTTTTCCACCCTTCTTTTTACAATCCATATAAGTAGGAACATGTTCCAGAGGTTTTCCACGTAACGGAAGGGGCTCTCTTACGTACACGATGAAGAAGAGCAGAAAAGTGTTTCATTTTACGACATTCAAACTTTCACCTTCTCAGCCCCAAGCGTGTGGAACTCGCTGCCAATTGAAATGCGGAATCTGCCCACATTGTCACAGTTCAAAACTCACTTAAAGACTTTTCTTTTCTGTCGGGCATTGAACATTTAGCTCACCTTTAGCTAACTGTTGACTGACTGCCTTTCATTCTGATTCTAGAGGGAAGTGGATGTAAGGTGTTGGGAAGGGATGGGGTGGTTTAGAGTAGTGTATAATTGTGCGTGTGTCTGAGAGAGAGAGGGCTTGCTGTTGTGCCGCATGCGCAGTGAGTCCAGTGTTTCCTGGAGAACAGCGCTATACAAGAGCTCTTTATCTTTATTATTATTATTATTATTATTATTATTATTATTTAAGTTAGCCCTTTTGTCCAGTATTATCCTAAGACATACACTGACGAGCAAAAGAAATGCGACATTTTTAAAATCCGATGTTTCCGAAATTGTCGCATTTCCTTTGCTCGTGAGTATACATGCCCAGTGAAGCCAGCTTTTCTCATAAATGTACTTACTAACTTTGCCTTTCACAAGACATACATTTTTTTTTTAATTATTGCTGATTCATTCTTTCATGTACGCTGTATCGAGGTTGATGCAACGCCGTTAAGTGACAAAAAACCCATGCGCAAAAGGCCATCGGGGCCGACGTCGGCCGCCGTTGGCCCGCTCACGACCGTGCGTGGGCCAACGACGGCCGACGTCGGCCCGATGGCCTTTTGCGCATTGGGAACCAGTAAATTCATTTTTGAGAAATGCCTTTTGCAATGTAAAGGCAGACCTTAACTCGAAAAATATGCTTGGACACACTGGCAAATACACGCACGCTTCTTATCGCGTCGCGTGTTAATGAAACTAAAACAGAAAGTCTTTAC
Organism: Semisulcospira habei; assembly: GCA_036245525.1. Lineage (NCBI taxonomy): Eukaryota > Metazoa > Mollusca > Gastropoda > Semisulcospiridae > Semisulcospira > Semisulcospira habei. The sequence continues at coordinate 74,637,271 of BTPG01000002.1, read as the reverse complement.
ATCATAAAATACTGACGAGCAAAAGAAATGCGACACTTTTGAAATTATCGCAACCCTTTTAGTATTTAAAATGATTCCAACAAATTCTGACGAGCAAAAGAAATGCGACATTTTGGGAATCATCGGAAACGCTTCAGTGCTTCAGATGATTTCAAAAATGTCGCATTTCTATTGACGAGCATAAGAAATGCGACATTTTGTCGCATTTCTTTTGCTCGTCAGTATAGTTTCAGTCTGCTGCCACATCGCAAACGTCAGCATGCAATTTTCTCAAAAATAGCGTTATGTGGCAAATGCCAGTGTGCCTATTTCTTTAGAAAAGCGAGATTTCCATTGCTACACAAAGAAAATATCGCTTTTATGAAAAAAAGAACATTCACTGTACTGGCTTGTGTGTTATAACAGCAGAAGTGTTGAAAATGTCTTACGTGTTACTTGTAGGAAATAACTGATACCACGGTGTATAACCACTAGGAGCTTGCTTGTTTGCTTGGTGGGGCTACAGATAGCACAAACGAAGCCGCTATGACTGTGACAGGCACTTATTTATTCTGACTACTGTATATTAAGTACACTTCGATTCATTTCTCTCTCTTCTCCTCATCCTTTAACTAACTCTTTTGTGCACCGGTACTTTGTCGGTCTGCTACTATGTCTTGGTGCGTGCGCGCGAGCGCGCGCGTGTGTGTGTGCGTGTGTGTGTGTGTGTGTGCGCGTCTATGCCTCTTGCACCCGGGGCGCATCACTGTCGCCTGTGTCTTGCATTTAGCGGTGAAGGGGTCAACAGACGCTAGTCGAGCGATAGCAGACGACAAACGGTACGGCCTGGGCATCAGTTCCTGGTCAAGTGACCACTGGGAAGTCACGGTGACACACACGACGCAGTCTCAGCCGTCTGTCACGAACAATGCTTCCTACGGGGCAGAGAACGTCCCAAGGAAAAAAGAAATACGCTTAGAAAGACAGTTACAGCATGAAGTTCTATGCGTGTTTCTTCGTTTGAATGTTTTCTGTATGTCACACGCTTGGCAGTCACCTTTATGCTGTGAATTTCTACGGTTCATTTTTTCCTGAATCAGTCTGTTTTTCTGTGCAGAGGGCACACCAGAATGTGCGACTGACGCCGATCGCATCGGCGCTCTTCAGGAGCTGGTTCGAAATTTGACGACACAAAACAGCCAACTACGCCTCGAAAAGGACAGTCTGACGCAAATCGTTCAGAATTTGTCGTCAGAAGTGCAAACTCTGCGGCAGGAAGGCGAACATCAGAGCGGAGAGATTCAGAGTTTGTTGACGAGAATAAAGCAGCTCGAAGCTACTTACGGCGGTGAAGACATTTGGTTATGAGTAAAACAAACAAACAAACAATATATATAATTGAAATTTACGTAAAAAGAATTAATTTAAAGAATAAATTAAAACAATAATGGTGTCTAGTAGCGTGGCCTTGCAAACATCCCAGTAGGCAAAGCTCCTCGGGCACACGACGGCCGCAGTGGGTCAGCGCACGATTGTGGGCCTGAAGACATTTGCTACTGTGGCTCCTCTAGTTGTCGGGTTTGTTGCCAAAATAGATGGAAGGATAGGGTGATTGATTGTACATTGCTTAACGTCCCGACAGCAACAAGGCTTTCTCAGGACGTGCCTGCACTGCTTGTGAAAAAAAAAAAATAAACAGAACATTGAATGTATGTCGCCATCCGGTCAAATACGTTAAATAAACCTAACACATGGGGCCTAAATAAAGCTAAGACCATTTAGCAACACACATCCAATATCAAGAGCTACAGGCAGTGCAGACAGTAGGGAGAGTTTTAAAAAGGCAAATACAGGTGAATGGACAAAGGGTAGACAGAAACACATGCCCCAGAATAGAGAGAAAAACTCACCCTGTGGGGCTGACCAGGGTGACCCTGGGAACTAAAAAGTACCTAACCCCACCCAGGTCCCCCAGGGCAGACCCGGGTGGGGGGGGAGGATAGGGTGATTGATACATGGATGGATGGGTGGATGGATGGATGAGTGGATGCCGAGTGGAAGAGTGTGTGAGTAGGTGGATGGACGGAGGGGGAGATAGGGAGTCTGGTCGAGGCTGTTGATTGACTGTCTACTTGACTAACTGACTGACTCACTGACTGACCGACTAATTGACTGACAGCCGTGAGGTGGCCTAAGCGGCCTGCTCGGCTTTAAACCCAGATAACTAACTAACTGACTGACTGACCGACTGAATGGCTAACTGAGGAAGGGATTGATGGGCAGAAGGCGTGTTGCTTGCTCGCTTGCTTATATAATTATCGATATCAATTTCATCACTATTACTTCACTATTTACATTTTTCAGTAACCACAACAACGACAACAACAACACCTGCATTTCCACCAACGCCAACGACAACGCACTCTTCTGATCCTCCTTTTCTCGACTGCCAAGACGTGATGCTGTACCACAACGAGAGCGGCGTCTACACGCTACACCTGGATGGAAACACGACCAGACAAGCTTACTGTGATCAGGAGACGGACGGAGGGGGGTGGACGGTTGGTAGAGTAGTGAATGGATGGACGGCAGATGGGGGTAGCGACGGTCCATCCATCCTTCGGATGGATGGACCGTGGCTACCCCCTTCTGCCGTCCACCCATCCACTGAGATCCATAAGAAAAGACTCCTGAGAGAAAACTGCAATGCAACCAAACTTGACACTTTAACTCATTCAACCCCAGACACACCACAGGAACTAAGGATCGATCATGATAGTTCAAGGGTGATGCCAGAATAGCTTGGCGCCTATGGGCGCCAAGCTATTCTGGCATCACCCTTGAACTATCATGGTCGATCTGTGTCCGGCACTGAAGTGCAGTCTTCAGAGGACAACGGCAACATTGTGGGATTTCGGTGTTGGGGTAGAATGAGTTAAGAACATTTCTCTTGCATTGATTGCTCGATTGCATCTTTGATCGCATGCACTAACCTTCAGCTAAGCTTGCATGCATAAAGAGTGTTTTTAATAGGGTGCGTCAGACTGGGTGATGCAAAAGAGGCAACTTCGTGCGGGGTAGGTGCGTGCGGTAGCATGTGCTCATGACATCATTTACACCTCTTGAAAATGGCACCAGACCGATATACGTCGTTTGACAACCTGTGACATAAGAGCGTGCAACGTTTTCCGAAAAATATTTGCGCAGATAACCACTTTCCCATACCGCTCTACAAACAAATATCATTCAGTGACCCGTTCGCCTTATGTCAAAATAAGCAACACTTTTTTGTAAGGATTACAATTCATTTTAATTTTGTTTACAATTCTGTCCATTTCTCGGGTTACCATTGTGTTATGTTTATTAAATAGTGAAAGCTTTTAGCACCACGAAAGACAAATTTCAAGCACTTTTTGTTAGTGCGTGCGTTTCCAACAGGAAGATGTAATTAGTCTCACGTGTTTTCGAATTCATTTTTTGCCGATCTAGTTGTTAACAATCTGTTTTCCCAATTTCTACAATGTGAAAATGGTTAACAAGTGTGGTGTATTCAACTGCAAAGGAAACTACTACAAGGATAACAAGTGCCGTGTTTTTAGACTGCCGAGAGATCACAATGAGAGGCAAAAATGGATAAATGTGCTACCGCCACGAGAAGGATTTGTGATTGATGCCGATAAATTTTTCATATGAAAAGCATTGGTCTAATCCGCCTATGATCAAGATTGCTGGAAGTTCTACACGACCTGCCATCCCTCCTAGTATTTTTGATGTCCCAAAATCTTGCCTACCAACACCCAAACCATCATCTCGCCCTGCAAAAGATGAAAATCGGCTATCAAAACTTTTTCATTCAAAGGACTGTATTCCTTCTTTTGACAGCTTTGATCCCACTAAACATCTTGAACAGAAATATAGTAATTTGATTTGTTCGCGTTCAAGTGACAGATTCACATGTTTGTTTATGTCTGAAGACTTTCATGAGTGTCTAATTTCTGTTGTAGTTGATAACAAGAAAACCCTCTGCTCTCCTCTGACCTTCAGTGCATCGCGTGATGGCATCAAAGTTCCTGTTCCAATTTTAAATCCAAACAATGGCCTTGCCTCGTATTCGCAGTTTTTTGAAGCTGTTCATTTTGTTGTAAACTTTGAACACCCACTTGAAGAAGTAGTGAAGAAGGCTGTTGTTGACCTCAAATGTGCAGCTGACTGTTCTTCTGGGAACGAAAAAGTGAAAAAGGTAGAGTTCTTAACTCATCAGTTGCAGCTCCTAGCACAGAAACAATTTACAACAAGTGATGTGTGCTTTGCCATCGAGTGCTACCCCAAGTGTAGCTATGAACAGCTTAGAGACTATTTGGTCTTGCCAAGTCCAAGAAAGCTTCGAGATATTATCTCATCAGTTGACAAAAGTGCACTGCTGACAAAAACGTTTGAGTCAGTCATCCCTCAGCAGAAAAATGTTTTTCTGCTGGTGGATGAAGTCAAGGTTCGTCCCACTGTGGCGTTCGCTGGTGGTGTCCTTAGTGGCATGGCCGAAAATGAGAAAGACTACCAGGCCACGTCAATGCTATGCGTCATGATGAAATCTTTGCATCGAGGGCCGAGTGTGATGCTGTCAGTGACCCCTGTACACAAACTGACAGCATCTTTCCAATTTGAGAAGGTGAAACAAGCTGCGGCTGCAGTGGAGAAAGCAGGGGGGCGTGTGCTCGGATCAATAACTGACAACCATAAGGTAAATACTTTACTGCCTTTTTAAATTACAAATTTACTAAAACGTTTACTTTCATTCATCAATAATAATAATGCGAATGTTATGCCTAAAATATTGAGTTTTTTATTTTTTAATTATTTATTTTATTTTTTTTAAGGTAGGATGTACAAAATTAATATTGAAATGGGGACTCTACCCCATAATTGCATTAGGACTATGTTGATCCCAGTTATCTCAAAATTTGTCATCAAACACTTTACTTGGTATTTTGGGAGATTTAAAATCAGTAGCTGAAGTTGAGGTAATTAGGCACAAGGGAGAAAATTGATAGAAAGATTCAGTAAACATAGAGCATTCAGAGATACATGTAGTCCAATACAGAACTCAACAAAAGCTTTTTAATTTTACAGGTCAACCAACAATATTGCAAGCTGTTCTCGTGCGATGGGGAGTGTACTGCAACTGCGAGGCATCCACTGGACAATGGGCGAGTCTGGTTTCTACTCTACGACACGGTGCATCTCTTGAAATGTGTGAGAAACAATTGGATCACAGAGAAGACTCAAAGCATATCTCTTTGTGGTCAGTCAGAAGCACCAGTGGCTTCGTTTTCTCATGTCAAAGACCTCTATGCTGCTGAGAAAAACAGCATTTTGAAGATGACTCCTTTGACTCAAGCTTCGGTGACGCCTTCAAAGCTGCAGCTGCAAAATGTACACCATGTGCTGAATGTGTTCAATGAGAGGGTTGTTGGAGCCTTGAAGACAAAAGGGCACCTTGACACTGCTTCGTTTGTGGAGACCATGGTAAACTGGTGGAACACAGTAAACGTGTCAAAGCAAGGAATGGACAAGCGGTTCAAGGATCCCTACCGTGCTGTACAACGACAGGACTCCACAAATCTGGACACTTTCCTCAACATCTTTGAGGGGGCGGAGTCTGGGCATGGAGCGAATCGCATCAGGTGTCTCACCCACGACACAAAGAGGGCGCTGGTGCAGACCATGCAAGGTCTGAAGGCTGTGTGCACGTATCTCTTGACATCTGCAGGATTTGAGTATGTTGTGCTTAGGGAACTGCAGAGTGATCGCTTGGAAGGGGAGTTTGCTGTTTATCGGCAATCAACTGGAGCCAACAACTTCATGACAACGAATGATGTGTTGGCAGCCTGCAAGAAGCGCCTTGCTCGATATGCTGCATCCTACCTGCAGTATATTGAGCTCCAGCCTGAGCCCCAGAAACACACCTGTTTGGGTCCTGTGACAACAGAGGATGCAGCCTCCATCGAGAAAATAATTTCTGGGGTGACCTTGAGTGTTAACGAGGAGACCAGCGCTGCATATGTGGCTGGGTGTTTTGAGGATTGTCCTACCCATTAACCCTTTGATTGCTCATTTCGCGTTTGAAACCACTGCATGCTGTCCGTCATTCGCGTGAAGACCACACAAATGAAATATAGACCACACAAGTGAATGAGACCACATGTGGGCACAACAACAAAAACACAAGATTAATTGTCGAGAGGCATAAATCCTCATGAGCCCCCGCGACCGCGGGGGCTCATGAGGATTTATGTCTCTTGCAGATGGGTGGCGGGTTCGCTTTGCCCTAGCAGTTAAGTGGTTAACCTTTACAAGGAACACCATCCAGCTGCAAGAGACATAGATCCTCATAAGCCCCCGCAGTTGCGGGGGCTCACGAGGATCAACGCCTCTTTGTAGACGACACTTTGTGTCTTGTTTCTCGGACGGCTCATTCTTCCGGCGCTTATTTCCAAAACACGTTCTGCGACCACTTGTCGGCAGTGAATGGTTTAATGCGATCTGTTCCATAGTTGGCTTGGATTGCTAACAGTTGGCGATACATCCAGTTATCAATGTTGTCTTGCCTCAGCTTAGACGTTAATACCCTTCTTTTCACCATACATGCCAGTAGGCACACGTAATTTCCGCGCCTTTTGAGCAGGGGCGAATAGGAGGAGGAGTAAGGGGGTTCAGGGGTTCAGGACTCCCCCCCCCCCCCCCGACCCAAATTCTTTAAAATGCTACTCTCTCACCCCATCTCCACAGCTTTTCGATTTTTCGGCCCCTGAAGACAATGTCTAGGGTCAGGGAAGCCTTTTGTATCAGGTTGAAGGTCCCAAACAAAAAGTTCGAACCCCTCCCCTTCTGCCCCCCGCGCCCCCTCGAGGTAACTGATCCGCCTCTGGCGCACGTTTCTATATTGTTCATTTGAGAGCAATGCCTGCGCCTGATTGGCTAACAGCGGTACTGATTAAAGGGACGTCGGACATGACCCGTTCCATATCACTTGACCCTCCAGCATTGACCGATACAAATGATTTAAATGTGTTTCATATACGTGAATTATTATCTCATTCAGCCCTGACGCCCTACAGCAGGTGCATAGTCGTTAGATGACACCTCCCAAATTTGGGAAATAATTGCGTCGGGCTGAATGAGTTAAATCAAACTGCTGACTGTCTAGCACGCTCGATGGATGAAAAAAGCCTCGAAGCTCTTGACCTCTGGTCATCTCGAAATTTAAAATAAAAATAATAAAATAAAAAAAATCTTGAGAAGAACCCAACGGACAAAGCAACACGCTTGGTATATGGCAGTTACAACACAATTTATTTAAACCCCTTTTGCAAAATAGACAAAGGTACAAGTATACAATTCAGTCGCGACTTATCTTGTTAGTTAGAGGTTAGAAGAAGCAGAAAGTCTAAGTGTGTTTCTTTCGCTGGTTGGGTTCTTTCTCTGCAATTTTTTTACACTCTTAGCAGTCACCTTTGTGGTCTAGGTTTTATAAATCGTGATATCGGACTCCTCAATCTCAATAACTTATATGATACTTTTGTCAGGTCTTGACCATCGCCTTACGTACGCAGGCCAGTACAACTTGAGAGTGGATCTGGTGGACACGGACAACAACACGGCTTACGCCGAGTACACGCAGTTTAACGTCAGCGACGAAGCGGATCAGCACAGGCTGCAGGTCGTGTGGTTGAATGGAACAGCAGGTAGCTGTCAGATTCCTTCCACTGTACATCATGAACCTCCCCAGTAAGCAAAAGGACCCTCGGGCCGCCGACGGCTTTGCTTACTGGGTTTCTAACCGACCTCTTTTTGTATTTTGTGTTTACAGTCTGCCTCACTTATATCAGGGTTGTGTGTAAACAATTGACTCATTCCAGACGTGCCGCCTCTGGATACGCGGCATAAGCCGAGGGTACATAATTATGGAATATGCATAAGCCGCGTATCCGGGGGCGGCCCGTAGCGAACGAGTTAACAATCTTCGGACATACCAACACTTTATCAGAGCTCCCGACAGCACTCTTTCCATGTCAATTACTTTGCTTTTAACAAACTTTACGTATAACCACAAGAAAATTGGGTCCCCTCGCGATTTTGTATGCAAAGTTGACTTTATTTATTTATTTATTTATTCAGTATTTATGTATTCATTTATTTAGTTGTCTGAATGGATTGGGCACTGTCTGATATTCAGTCGTGTGGAAATGAGAAAAATGAGAAAAAAATACGCACGAAGAACCATTCATGTGTGTGTGTGTGTGTGTGTGTGTGTGTGTGTGTGTGTGTGTGTGTGTGTGTGTGTGTGTGTGTGTGTGTGTGTGTGTGTGTGTGTGTGTGTGCGTGCGTGCGCGTGCGTGCGTGCGTGCGTGCGTGTGTGTGTGTGTGTGTGTGTGTGCGTGCGCGCGCGCTCGCGCGTGAGTATGTCTGTAAACACAAATACCTCTGGTGTTTGTGTACTTACATTTACAAAGCTTGAAAAATGAGGCTATGATTCACTCAAACAGTGTCTAAGAGAGCCTCCAAGCATATTTTGGGGCGGTCCGTGGCGCAGTGGTTAAGGCGCCTGCCACCAATGCTAAAGGTGCGAGGTTCGATTGCCGGTTCCGGCGTCGGACTTTTCTCCTCTAGTAAGTGTCACCATTAATTCGGGCGGACCGTCGGGGGTTCTTTCTCCGGGTACTCCGGCTCTTCCTCCCCCTCCACTTTGGTGTCAGTTTCAGCCAACTTAATCAAATTTCAAATACTGTAAACGATTTGAATTTCCAAAAACAACTTCAGTAGCTCGCTTGATTGATTGATTGATTGTACATTGCTTAACGTCCCGACAGCAACAAGGCTTTCTCAGGACGTGCCTGCACTGCTTGTGAAAAAAAAACTAAACAGAAAATTGAATGTATGTCGCCAGCCGGTCAAATACGTTAAATAAACCTACAACATGGGGTCTAAATAAAGCTAAGACCATTTAGCAACACACATCCAATATCAAGAGCTACAGGCAGTGCAGACAGTAGGGAGAGTTTTAAAAAGGCAAAAACAGGTGAATGGACAAAGGGTAGACAGAAACACATGCCCCAGAATAGAGAGAATAACCCACCCTGTGGGGCTGACCAGGGTGACCCTGGGAACAGTAGCTCGCTTGAGCTTGCCCTTAGCACCACGTGAATGTTCTGTGTTTACGTACAGTGTGCGAGTGAATGCGCGTGATTCACGTGAGGCTACATTCAGCGCATTGAGTTATATTATAAATATGAGAAATGCGCCATATAAATGCCATGTAATTTAAATCGGATGCCTTATCTTAGAGTTAAATGACCTTTTACAAGAAGTTTCAGTCCGTAATTTTTGTTAGCGGCACTTGAAATTTTGATTCTGGGGGGGGGGGGGGGGGGGGCTGTCGCGGGGGATTCATGACGGTTTATGTCTCTTGCAGCTGAGCAGTTGACTAATTGTCCGCTCGGTTGAACGCCGAGCAGGCGACTAAAGCCATCTTACGGCAGGGCGTTCGTCTTGCCCCTGGCAGTAAAGGGGTTATAATCACGCCACGCGCACTTTTTTCTTTCTTCTACAGGTGACGCTTTCGGATTTCCGAACATGGACCAAATAGGCTGGCCCTTCTCCACGCCTGACTGGGATCGCGACGGCTTGCCCAGCGAAAACTGCGGTGCCGACAACCGAGGGAACAGCGGCTGGTGGTTCGGTAAAAACTGCGGAATGGCCAACCTGAACGGCCGTTACAACTTCGAGGGGAGGTGGGGCGTAGTGTGGTACACGTGGAAGGGAGACTACACGTTGTTCCGGAAAGTGGAGATGAAAATTCGCAGCTATGCTGACAGAATTTAGTCGGTTTGAGTTTCGACAGGAATCATCGCGACTAAAATCGCTACCGACACCCAAAAAGGGCTAATTTGTAAACGTAACAAGTGATATGGATTAGTGTAAGTCACTAGCACGCCCCTCCCCCCAGCCCCCCACCCCCCCCCCCCCCCCACTGAAATCTCTACGCATTACACGGTAGGTCCCTCTCTCCCAACCCCTCCCCTACTGCCTCCTCCCCCCTCCGGAACCTAGACACTCGACTCCCATGTTACCCTGTTTATGCTAGAAACCCCGGCCCTCTCCCCTAATCTCCCCGCATACCCTTTCTGCGGGCAGGGTTGTATGCAAAACTGTAAGTCACGTGACCTTACTGCATCATTCCTCCCACTGGAGGATTGGCCAGAATGCCACAGGGCCACTAGACTGTAGGTAGTGCAGGAGAAAGAATGCTACACGCAGACAATGTTTTGGTGCTTTCTCAAACAAACAAACAAACAAACAATTAACAAAAATAATAATCATAATAATAATAATAATAACAGTAATAACAACAACTACAACAACAACAACTACAATATATTGAAAATCTTTAAAAGTAAGCCGATAGTAGACACATGTAGCATAAAAAGTCTTTTCACCAAAACTGGTTGAAAAGCAAAAAAAAAATCTTCGCTTTCACCTCAGGGTCACCATGCAAAGTCAAATTATCCATCTACATAAAGCCTGACTGGGCTACGTTTGCTAGATATGGGAACATATGGTTGTGCAGGGACTAGCTTACGCCCCCCCCCCCCTTCCCCCTCCCCCACCACAACTCAGCCCACTCTTCCCTTCCATTTAAATAAATATGATACAAAAATAGAAATAAGAATATGTAAAAAGTTTCGAAATTCATACCCAGCTTTCTAATTAAGTCGTGCGTATAACTAGACATAAAAAGCGCCAAAGATGTGTGTGGTGCAAGAGAGATAGATCCTCATGAGCCCTCGCGACAGCGAGGGCTCATGAGGATCTATGTCTCTTGCAATTGGATCGTGCTAAGATTTTGCTTAGCAGTGTTTACCCGAGAGGTGAAGCGGCATACAGGTTATCACGAGCCCCTTCGATAGACAGCGTGGGTTTGTGCGACCACGCAGAGTTTTATTCGTCCAAATAATTACAAAACAATAATAAAACACTAAAGCACGGACACTATTGTTCCATAAGTAATTGTTTTCTCGAAGAGAGAGAGAGAGAGAGAGAGAGAGAGAGAGAGAGAGAGAGAGAGAGAGAGAGAGAGAGAGAGAGAGAGAGAGAGAGAGAGAGAGAGAGAGAGAGAGAAAGAGAGAGAGAGAAAGAGAGAGAGAGAGAGAGACTGAGAGATGATGATGATGATGATGATGATGATGATGATGATGATACGTTTTATTTACAGGATAAAGCCGGATTTATGCGAAACGCCTCTATTACAAACTGTCCTGTTACAAACTGAACTTTAAAAGCAACGAGTTTGAGAAACACAGTAAATCGAGAACAAAAAAAAAACAAAAACCACTGCGAAAGAGCAATGAAAATAATGCGCACACATTTCAATAACAGAGAGACAGACAAACAGACAGACACACAGATAGACCCAGTCGTTGCAAACACTAGATGGGTTGATTAACCATGTCAATGCCAGGGAGCGCATATTTCATTTCTGACTGAAATCTTTGTTTCTTTCAACAACCAAAATCCACAAGGTGTAAGAAAAGTGGATACAAAGCGAATCTCCGCAAGAGACGACATAGATCCGCCTCAGTGAGTCCCCCGCAGTCGCGGGGACTGAGTCAAGAGGATTTATGCGGCTTCTTGCTGCGGGATCATGTCGTGCTCACTGTTTCCTCGGCCGAAAAGGGCGGGTTAAAAGTATGAGGAAAGAGACCAGGGTGAATGTTCACATTAGTTTGAATTGCAAGTAACTCAGTATCAGCGACTAAAGCGACTATCTTTCATCTATTTTAACTCATTGTGCCCGAGGTACGAAATACTCACAGAGTTATTCTCTGAGGACTGCATTATAGTTCAGGAGACAGATCGACCATGATAGTTCAAGGGTGGTGGCTGAATAGCTTGGCGCCTATAGGCGCCAAGCTATTCTACCACCACCCTTGAACAATCATGGTCAAACCATATCTTGCTGTGGTGTGTCGCGGGCAGAATGAGTTCAAATGACCCCGTGCAAAAATTGCAAAATTGTGCCAACCATCTGGGATTGCAGCGAGGTTTTCGCGTAGGACTAAATATAGCTCAAACAAAGCCGCAATGACTACGACAATCAGTCACTGATGATTAAAAAATTACGTGCAAATAAGACCACGGTCGCCACCCTCCACACTCCAGAAGAAGCTGTATGTCATCAGGGAGAAACTTCACCGGATAGCCAAATGCATTTTGGCTGCTGGTTTAGGATTAAGACTGAAAGTGATCTAAAAAGAGAAGAAGTAGATAAATAAATTGGTTGCCTGTTTGATCAGTTGGCGCCGGAGCGATTGCGGACGGCCGTAACGGGACACAAACCAGATAGGTGCGGCTAGCGCTGGTATAATAGTGCACACACCAAGGGGAATTACGCAGCGCTAGACATTCAAACAGTTAAATCCCCTGCCCCAGAGGATCCAGCGCTGTGTAATTCCTCTTGGTGTGTGCCGGCACGTAACGGGACAGGGACAGCTATTGCCTATGCCGGAGAACGACGTAAGCACTGATCAATTCAGCCGCTGTGCTGTTGTGACACTTCGATTTACCAGGGCCTTTCAATGGTCATGCTATACAGAGTAAGGCCGTCTTTTTGCAGAAGAAGAAAATCGTTCGTTCTGTCAATGTGCACTTTTAATAGCTAAGTCAACGATAACTCTGATAGTCCTTGCACCCTCAGCAGCACACAGGTTCATCAGCAGGAGGCATAACCCATCCTTTGCTTATTCGACTCTGTCCGTGTGTACCTCCCCTGACGTCGGTGTAATGGCAATCGTACACGTGGATAGTTTTGACCTGAGGATAGAAAACTATCGGCGGACTATTCTATCTGGTTGATAGTTTTTCACCGTACACGGCGATAGCTCTCAGCAAGAGGCGTGTGCGCTATTTCCTTATTTGGAAAATCTCGCGAGACGTTCATGTACACGAGACACAACAAACAAAATGGCTGCGTACTGACAGAGAAACTGACATGACTAGGCCGATAACTATTCTCAGTGAGAAACACTGACGTAAAATAGAACCTACAAGAGTTCATAGATCCTCATTATCCTCCCGTAGGTGCGGGGGGGGGGGGGGGGGGGATTGTGAGAATCATTGCCTCTTGTAGCTTGGTCATGTTCGCTGTGTCAGTGGTGGCAGCGTTGATGCTAATAGCAATTCCCAATGCGCAAGAGGCCTTCGGGCCGACGTCGGCCCGATGAAAAGTTAAAATACGGGCCTGGATTGCGTGTGTGCTTTGCCTCGCCCTGGCGTAGGAACCAGTTGCTGATGTTGACTTATCATAATGGTGATGACGACGACGATTATGACGATGATGGTGTTGATGAGGGTGATGATGATGATGATCTTTATGATGATAAGTATGATGACGATTACTGTTATTGCTTGTCGTAGTTGGGTTGGTGATTTTGTGTTTTTTATTCTTCTTTTTTTTTTTTTCTTTATTGGGTTTTGCTGAGCGAAATTCTATGTGTGCTGTTCTGTGATTTTGGACCTTACGGCTTTAGCCGTAAGGTCTAAAATCGCAGACCATCACAATTTCTATTATTGCTGATTCATTCTTGCATGTAAGCGGTACGGTATCCTAGCTGAGAAAATATGCCCATCACACTTCGACAAATCCACGCGTACACTTAGGTCTTATCAAGTCGCGTGTCTTTGAAACTAGTGCAAAAATCTCTATGATGTCACAGCGTAAAAGATGAATGTGTCTTTCTTGTGTGTCACGTAACGGATGTGACATGTTGTTTTATTTTTTCGTCAAGTCGTTTTTCTGTTAATAAATGTAGATCGCCGAATTCTGTACATAGCCTTAGTTTAGGGAAGTTAATAAATGTAGTGTGAGCGTAATCGTAAAGCCCGTGCAGCAAGCTTAGCAGTGAGCGAGTACAGCGGTTGCACGCTTTCGTCAAGTAGCTTCAACCGAACAGTGTTCAGAAGTAAAGTTAAACTGCAAGGTAGCAGAAGGTTATTACAGTCAGTCAGCGGAGTTAGCCAGCGAAGTGAGAGTCTGGGTCAGGGTGCGGCCTCGTTTGGAGCCCTTGACAAGCTGTGTGAGGGTTGTTTTACCCTCCCTGCAAGACCACGTCCCAGTGTTTCTGGGTGTGGGTGTCCCGAGAGACTAGCGACCACGGCTGCTGCTCAGCAGAAGACCCCTCCGGTTCGTCTTCGTCCTTGTTTTGTCTCGTCCTGCCGGAGGACTCACCAGTGACAGGTATTTACTCATGCCATTTTCCTCAGTTAGCTGCTGCGCTCTCGGGTGTGTGAATGTGTATATAGGTGCGGAAGGGTATGTTCGTCTAGTTTTTTAGTGGTGTTTTAATTGAGTCTTTAACCATGTTTTTTAGGTTGGGTTGTAATGTGGTGGGTGTCGGATTTAGTTGTTTATATTCGGCTGTCGCCGAGTGAGTATATTTAAAGGGCCATGTTGTAAAATGGATTAAAGTGGGTATCCTTTCAAATATATCTGTATTAAGTCCTAGATGTAATGTAATAAGATTGTCACGTTGGGTGGTTGCTGGTGATTATTTCATATCGTTGTATGTACATGTGGATATTTTGATAATGTTGGTTTTAGCAGTGGCAATGTTATTATACAAAAGTGGTTGTGCTAGCTTAATGCTAGTGTAATGGAATAGTGCAGACCTGGTGAATGTTGAATGTACATAGGAATCCTCTTTATCCATGATTGTATAGTTAATATGGCCAAGGCGGATATTAGGGTGAGACGAGACACAACTCACGTGGTTTGTGAGTAGGTGCGTGTCAAATAGGCCAGAATTAACGGTGTTGGCACTTTGACTGACAATGCGCCCTTTTCCAGTGCACTGGCTTCAAAGATTGGCTTCGAAGACTGGCTGCGATCACTGGCTTCGATCATTGGCTTCGAAGATTTCGTTCTTCGATCTCATCATCCACGACCAACGGTGACGCATCATCGGGAGTCAGAACGCCTTCGCTAGCCGGTCCTGTTGGACAAGTACGTTGGGCTACAGCAGGCTGACTCTACGTTCTGAGCGTCGGTCACAGGCGTGCGTGAGCAAGCGCGGCTACGGTGCTCTGTGGTGCAGGGGTAGTACTCGTACGTTATGAGCCACCCTGTCTAGTGTGGGACAGAGGACACTGTACAGAGACTAAGTTACCCGCCTTATATAGCCGTTGGCCATATTAGTCATTTTTGTCTGTTAGTCATATTCACATATTGGTCATTTTTGTCTGTTAGTCATATTCACATATTAGTCATTTTCGTCTGTTAGTCATATTCACCTGTTAGTCATATTCACCTGTTAGTCATTTTCACTTGTTAGTCATTTTTTATATGTTAATCTTTTTTAAGTGTTAATACGTTATGAGTGCATGTGTGGGTATGTGTGAGTGTGTGGGGCGTTAGTGGGTCGGGGTGGGAGTTAGAGTAAGGGTAGGTAATAAAGGATTTGTTTGTTGTTTATCACTGGCGTTGCGTTATTTATTTAGAGTGGGTGGGTTTTCTCGAGTGTCTGCACTCATATTGTCCACGGCGCCCTGACCCCGTCAGGCGTGTCGTGACATATTTGGTGGCAGCGGTGGGATTCGAACCCACGCCTCCGAAGAGACTGGTGAACGGCTGTGTTTTAAGTGTAACAAACCAGGGCACTTAGCAAGGAACTGTCAGAGCAAGGCGTCAGTTAACCAAGTCACCATTGCTCCTGAGACAGTAGCCGTAATGACAGAGCCCGTGACCGTAGGGATGCGGACGATCCGGCCCTACGACCCGTGGAGTAAGGGATTAGCCAAGGGAAAGGAAGTTCGTATCATGCGTGATACCGGCGCGGATATGAGTGCGATCGCCGCCAAGTGGATAGAACCCAGGGATCTTACAGGTCGGTTCATAGACGTCAATCCCGTCGACCATACTAAGTCCGATAAGTATCCGACTGCATGGGTTGAAATCGATTCCCCATTCGTGCGAGGGACGATCGAGCTTATCGTAATGGAGCGCATGGGACCGGACGTAATCCTAGGGAACTGGGTGACTTTTTCAGATGGGAAACGTAGTCCCGTATCCATCGATGCCAGTGAGTGTGCTATGGCAGCAGCGGTCCAAACTCGAGCTCAGGTTCAGAGGGAAAAGGAGGGAGAGAGCGCGCTTAAAGTCGTTAAGCAGGCCGATCTCAATGTGACTCCTGCCCAACCGATAGAGTGGCAGAACCAGGACGAAACTCTAGCTCGCGCTAGAAAGTTGGCCGAAGAGGGCCGAGCAATTCCGTCAGGGGAAAGTCTGATAGAATTTTGCAGGACGAAAGAGCAGATGGGAGAAGAGGTGAGAGATGCAAGCCAGTACGTGGTAGATTTACGGAATCGCATTGAAGAGACTTGCAGGTTAGCGCAACAGAGTCTGAAGCTAGCTTCGAAAAAGCAGAAACAGCACTTTGACCGCAGAGCCAAACCGCGCAGTTTTAATGCAGGAGACAAGGTTTTGTTGTTACTTCCAGTTAAACACAAGCTGGAGATGGCTTGGCAGGGACCATTCGAAGTTCTAGAGAGAGTCGGAGAGTGTGACTACAGGGTACGGGTGGGCAGTAAGAATAAACTGTACCATGCAAATCTGTTGAAAAAGTTCCAAGAACGAGTGTCAGTAGCTACAGTAGTGATAGATGAGGAGGACGAAGATGAGGGGGGAGAGGCATTCGTGGTGGTAAAGGAAGTACCTACCATTCCTTTAGTAGCGTCTGAAGGACCCTCTGACATCCATCTTGATCCTAACTGTCCAGAGATCCAGTCTAGTATAGAAGATCTGACTGTCCAGTTTAAGGATATTTTGACAGATTATCCGTTGAGGACGACACTAGACTCGTGTGAAATCCATTTGACTGATGAAGTGCCGGTGAGAACGAAGCAATACCCTCTACCTCATTCTCAGTTAGAGGTAGTCAAAGCCGAAGTGGACGCTATGCTAGAGATGGGAGTAATCGAGAGAGCCAATTCCCCATACAGCTCACCGATCGTCTTGGTGAAGAAGAAAGATGGCACTGTTAGGTTTTGCGTGGACTTTAGAAAACTGAACCAAAAGGTCGTGTTCGATGCGGAGCCAATGCCTGACGTGGAGTACCTATTTTCCTTACTGTCCAAGGCTAAGTACTTGAGTAAGTTAGACCTAGCTAAAGGCTACTGGCAGGTACCCATGTTAGAGAGCGACAAACCGAAAACTGCTTTCACCACACCGGCAGGACAATTCCAGTGGAAGGTAATGCCTTTCGGGTTAAAGACGGCAGGGGCAATCTTTTCCCGAATGATGAGGAGGTTACTAGAACCTTTGCGATTGACAGAAGTTAGCAATTTCATGGACGACGTCATGATTGCTTCCTCCACTAAAGAACGTCACTTACAGTGTATTGCCCAGCTCTTTGGTAGGCTAAGAGAGGTCCAGTTGGCGGCCAGACCTACAAAGTGTTACTTGGGGTTCAAGCAATTGGAATATCTGGGGCATACAGTGGGTAACGGTCAGATAAAACCAGAGGGAGACAAGATGCAGCGGATAAAAGACGCGCCGCGACCACAAACAAAGAAACAAGTCAGATCGTTTCTTGGGTTGGCAAATTATTACCGCCGGTTAGTTCCTAACTTTGCGGCCATAGCAGCCCCACTAACCGACCTGACCAAGGGAGGAAAAACTGGACAGATCGGTTGGAACGATGCATGTGAGACAGCATTTGAGACGCTGAAGGCGCGACTGTGTTCAGGTCCTGTGTGCTCATTGCCAGACTTCGATCGTCTCTTCGTGTTGCAGACAGATGCGTCCGAAGGGGGGGGTAGGGGCCGTATTATGCCAGGACCATGGTAACGGTTTACAGCCTGTTGCATGCGCGAGCAAGAAACTATCCAAAGCAGAGCGTAACTACTCCACCATCGAAAAGGAGTGTCTTGCAATCGTGTGGGGAATTCAAAAATTCCGTCAGTATCTGTATGGTAGGACATTCGTCGTACAGACCGACCATAGACCATTGCAGTACTTGCAACAAGCTAAATCCACAAACAGTCGACTGATGAGGTGGGCTTTGCAGTTGCAGCCATTTTCCATTAGAGTGGAAAGCATAGCCGGTAAAGTAAATGTTCCTGCTGACTTCTTGAGTAGGACAGGGTGGTAGAAACCGTAAATGTGGAAGCAGTATTGGGACAGTCATATAGTAATCAAACCCGGGTGTTTGATCTGGGAGGGGGGTATGTCACGTAACGGATGTGACATGTTGTTTTATTTTTTCGTCAAGTCGTTTTTCTGTTAATAAATGTAGATCGCCGAATTCTGTACATAGCCTTAGTTTAGGGAAGTTAATAAATGTAGTGTGAGCGTAATCGTAAAGCCCGTGCAGCAAGCTTAGCAGTGAGCGAGTACAGCGGTTGCACGCTTTCGTCAAGTAGCTTCAACCGAACAGTGTTCAGAAGTAAAGTTAAACTGCAAGGTAGCAGAAGGTTATTACAGTCAGTCAGCGGAGTTAGCCAGCGAAGTGAGAGTCTGGGTCAGGGTGCGGCCTCGTTTGGAGCCCTTGACAAGCTGTGTGAGGGTTGTTTTACCCTCCCTGCAAGACCACGGCCCAGTGTTCCTGGGTGTGGGTGTCCCGAGAGACTAGCGACCACGGCTGCTGCTCAGCAGAAGACCCCTCCGGTTCGTCTTCGTCCTTGTTTTGTCTCGTCCTGCCGGAGGACTCACCAGTGACAGGTATTTACTCATGCCATTTTCCTCAGTTAGCTGCTGCGCTCTCGGGTGTGTGAATGTGTATATAGGTGCGGAAGGGTATGTTCGTCTAGTTTTTTAGTGGTGTTTTAATTGAGTCTTTAACCATGTTTTTTAGGTTGGGTTGTAATGTGGTGGGTGTCGGATTTAGTTGTTTATATTCGGCTGTCGCCGAGTGAGTATATTTAAAGGGCCATGTTGTAAAATGGATTAAAGTGGGTATCCTTTCAAATATATCTGTATTAAGTCCTAGATGTAATGTAATAAGATTGTCACGTTGGGTGGTTGCTGGTGATTATTTCATATCGTTGTATGTACATGTGGATATTTTGATAATGTTGGTTTTAGCAGTGGCAATGTTATTATACAAAAGTGGTTGTGCTAGCTTAATGCTAGTGTAATGGAATAGTGCAGACCTGGTGAATGTTGAATGTACATAGGAATCCTCTTTATCCATGATTGTATAGTTAATATGGCCAAGGCGGATATTAGGGTGAGACGAGACACAACTCACGTGGTTTGTGAGTAGGTGCGTGTCAAATAGGCCAGAATTAACGGTGTTGGCACTTTGACTGACAATGCGCCCTTTTCCAGTGCACTGGCTTCAAAGATTGGCTTCGAAGACTGGCTGCGATCACTGGCTTCGATCATTGGCTTCGAAGATTTCGTTCTTCGATCTCATCATCCACGACCAACGGTGACGCATCATCGGGAGTCAGAACGCCTTCGCTAGCCGGTCCTGTTGGACAAGTACGTTGGGCTACAGCAGGCTGACTCTACGTTCTGAGCGTCGGTCACAGGCGTGCGTGAGCAAGCGCGGCTACGGTGCTCTGTGGTGCAGGGGTAGTACTCGTACGTTATGAGCCACCCTGTCTAGTGTGGGACAGAGGACACTGTACAGAGACTAAGTTACCCGCCTTGTATAGCCGTTGGCCATATTAGTCATTTTTGTCTGTTAGTCATATTCACATATTAGTCATTTTTGTCTGTTAGTCATATTCACATATTAGTCATTTTCGTCTGTTAGTCATATTCACCTGTTAGTCATATTCGCCTGTTAGTCATTTTCACTTGTTAGTCATTTTTTATATGTTAATCTTTTTTAAGTGTTAATACGTTATGAGTGCATGTGTGGGTATGTGTGAGTGTGTGGGGCGTTAGTGGGTCGGGGTGGGAGTTAGAGTAAGGGTAGGTAATAAAGGATTTGTTTGTTGTTTATCACTGGCGTTGCGTTATTTATTTAGAGTGGGTGGGTTTTCTCGAGTGTCTGCACTCATATTGTCCACGGCGCCCTGACCCCGTCAGGCGTGTCGTGACATTGTGTGTGGGAGGCAGGGAGCAGGGGAGGAGCGCTGGATGGGGGGGGGGGGGGAGGGGGGCTGAGGACATTTAAAGTTGTGAAAGATGAAGAGTGGGCGGGAGGGGAGGAGGGGGAGGGAGGAGGTTGACGGAGTGGATAGGAGTGTATAGATAAGTTTGTTTTAAAAGGCCAACTACTACTGAAGTTCATTTCCAAATTGGTTGTCTCCCACGATCAGCTACCGCTGGTAAGCGATAGCGGATCGATGGAGACAACCAGTGTTGTCCATTACGTTACAGATTCGTGCTCCCGAGATAGGTGAAGGACTCCACCTCCTCCAACGGGGTGCCAGCAAGCAAGACTGGTTCTTCCCTGGTTGCGTTCAGCCTCATTGTCTTTGTTTTCTGTTTGTGGATGGTGAGGCCCACTTGGGACGAGATAATAATAATAATAATAATACATAGTTTTTATATAGCGCCCTTCCCCACGAACAGCAAGCTCGGAGCGCTTTACAGCACATAAAAAATAAAAATTAAAAAGGAGAAAAAATTAGAACGCACTCACTCTTTAAATAAACATCTCGCACCATGTAGGCGCATTCCTAACACGAAACACACACACACACACACATACACACACACACACACACACACACACACAGCCTATCTACATGGGGAAACAACCAACATTTCCAGGCAGCACATCCAGACTAAGCTAATCTTGATATGCTACCTGGAAAAGATGGGTCTTCAAATTTGTTTTGAAGGTCAACAGGGTAGGGGAAAGACGGACATGCAGTGGAAGTGAGTTCCAGACGTGAGGGGCCTGATAACTGAAAGAACGGGCACCAGCAGTTTTTAGGCTGACTCTGGGCTGAACGAGCAGTTTTTGTGAGCTTGAGCGTAGACTTCTACTAGGATTGTGTGATGCAAGGGAAGAAGACAGATATGCAGGAAGCGTATTGTCATAGTGTTTGTATGCCAAAGTGGCCAGCTTGTACTCTATTCTCTGTTTGACAGGTAGCTAGTGGAGATGCTTTAGCAGTGGTGTGACATGATCAGTGCGTTTTTTTGCGAAGGACTAACCGGGCTGCATTATTCTGGATACGCTGAATGCGAGTGAGTTGATCAGATGAGATACCAGCAAGGAGGGAATTACAGTAATATAGACGGGACAGAATGCGAGAGCATACAAGCTGGGCAGTAGCCTTTTCTGTCAAAAAAACGTCTGATCATGCCTATTCTGCGGAGCTCCAGGTAGGCAGTGCGGCAAAGATGGCTAACCTGTTTTTCCATCGATAAACTTGAATCCAGGAATACACCCTGATTTTTTACATCGGATTTGAAAGAAATGTCTTGGCCACCTATGGAAATATGATCACTGCTGGAGGCGGATGTTCTAGCTCGAGTACCAACAAGCATGCTCTCTGTTTTGTCATCATTTAACTTGAGTCTGTTGCAAGTCATCAAGTCTTTGACTTCAACTATACACTTCTCCACATTGGAGACAATGGTCTGCAGTTTACAAGGATGGTCAGACTTAGAGACCTGAGTGTCATCAGCATACTTGTGATACTCACAGCTATTCTGGCTGATGATTCGGGAAACTGGTTTAGTGTACAGAGAGAACAGCAGAGGACCCAAAACTGACCCCTGTGGGACACCATACTTCAAAAGCACAGGCTGAGACATGATCCCATTCACACATACAGACTGATATCTTTCAAAAAGGTAAGACCTGAGCCATGACAGCGATGGGCCGGAAATACCAAAAGACACGCGTAGGCGTTCTAAAAGAATCCCATGATCCAGCGTGTCAAACGCCGCAGACAGGTCTAATAATGATAGCAAAGAGACATGTCCAACGTCAGCATGTGTAAGCAGGCTATTGGTAATGTGAAGCAATGCTGTCTCAGTACTGTGATTTCTTCGATATGCAGACTGATACAGTTCAAGTAAATCATTACTACTGAGATGTGACATGAGCTGACTCAGCACAACTTTCTCCAGAATCTTGGAAAGAAAGGGAAGATTAGACATCTATAATTTTTCAACAAGTTTGCATCCATCCCTGCCTTCTTTAACAATGGAATTACCACAGCCTGCTTAAAATGCCGAGGCACAGACCCTGATTCCAGAGACAAGTTAATAATTCTGGTTATCACACTGACAAGCTCATCAGGGCATAGCTTGAGTATAGAGGTGGGAATGGGGTCAAGGGAACAAGATTTGGTGGGTGAGGAGATAATTAGTTTCTTTACAGTCTCCTCTGTGACAGCGGTGAACGCATGTAACACAGGCCCGTCATATGGTATATAGGACACAGCATCAGAACAGTTGTCAGCAAGCCTCGTGGTCTTGTTCTGCATTTGTTGATGAGTGTGGGACAGTAAAGCCAAGTCGTCTGCAAAATCGACATCGTCAAGCTGTGTCCACAGTGTCCACTGTATTCCACTTCGTCTGTGCTCTGTGGTCCTCTTCATGACCCAGTCTATGGCCAGTAGGGAGAGGAACGGAGACAGCAAACACCCCTGCCTGACACCGGTTCTGACCTGGAGCTCCCTGGTGACTATCTGCCCTTCGTGGATCACGCGACATGTCATGCCATCGTAGCTGCTCTTGATCAGGCGGACGAGCTTTGTGGGTACACCGTAGTGTCGTAGGAGTTTCCACAGAGTCTCTCGGTCCACGCTGTCAAATGCTTTCTCGTAATCCACAAAGTTGACGTACAGCGGGAAGCTCCACTCCAGAGACTGTTCCACAATGATGCGGAAAATGGCGATCTGGTCTGTACATGATCGGTTTTTCCTGAATCCTGCTTGCTGGTCTCTAAGCTGGGGGTCAACGCAGCTCTTCATTCTCTCCAGGATGATCCTGTTGAAGACCTTTCCTGGGGAACACTTGCTGAGGTCGCCTTTCTTGGGAAGCTTGATTAGATACCCCTCCTTCCAGTCAGCCGGCATCACCTCCTCTTCCCAGATCTTTCCAAACAGTGAGTACAGCATCTCTACTGTTGTCTCTAGGTCTGCTTTCAGAGACTCCGCTGGCATGCCATCTGGTCCTGCTGCTTTGCTGTTAAATATGAAACAGTGGTAAATTTGCCTCTGCGTGTGTGTGTGGGTGCTTGTTTTTTTGTGGGGGTTTTTTTTTGTTGTTTTTTTGTGTGTGTGAATTTCTGTACATGCAGAGGTGTGCATGTTTTTGTTCCTTGTTTGTGTTTGTATCATTTAGTTCATCACTGTGCATTTATTTAGTGCAAAGTGTACATGCACTCATTACCATTCAACAGTGTAATTCACATTACTGTTAACTTTTGTTCATCTGCTAGTATTAAAAACAATATTGTATGTTTACATTAAGTAATGTACAACTGATCTTGTTTCAGGTCAGCCAGCAGACATGCATGATGTTACACACCCTGACTGGATTCCTACCCTCAGATTATGTCACTATGTGAAAGGGATGACCTCGAAGCCAGAACTGTATATGTATGAGAGAACTGCAAAACGAAACATGACAAAAGCAGTGAGGGAGCAGGAGCAGACGTTGCAATGAAGTAAGGCAGCTGAGAGCAGCATGCAAGAGAGCAGACAGCATCACCACAGTAGAATGCTCCGACCATGTTTCAAATGAAGCACACGCAGGCGTTGACCAGGGTACACAGACTGATTTGACATATGAATACATTTCACAGCTTGAAAATGTTGTGAATGGTCAGAATGTGGAGATACAAAATCTTAGGGAAAAGTTAAATGGAAAAGACTTCACTGAGGAGGCTTTTCGTGATAAAGATGACAGGGTGAAGTATTACACTGCATTGCCAAATTTCATCATTTTGCTTGCAACATTTCATTTGATTTCACCAGGCATGAGCACAGATGCTAAGGCTCGGCTCTCCAAGTTCCAGCAGTTTCTTCTTCTTTTGATGAAATTGAGGCTGAACCTTCCAATTCAGGTGTTCGCTGACATGTTCAGCGTATCATACAGTACAGCCAGGCGGATCTCAACTTTACAATGTGTTAGATGTTTTGTATGTGAGACTGCATCGCCTTGTTATCTGGCCAGAGAGAGAGAGAGAGAGTATAAAGAGAACTATGCATGCAACATTCATCTATGCATTTGGACGGACGGTGACTGTAATCATTGACCGTTTTGAAGTTAAGCTTGAAAAGGCATCAAATCTCCAGGCTCGAAACCAGACCTACTCAAACTACAAGCATGGAAACACTACAAAGTTTCTAGTGGGGATCACTCCGCAGGGTGTTATCTCATACATTTCCAAATCATCGGGAGGAAGGACAAGTGACAGGCATATTCACTGAACAGAGTGGCTTTCTAGACAAAATGTTGCCTGGAGATTTGATTTTTGCTGACAGAGGCTTCAACATTCATGACTCTGCAGGACTAAGGTGTGCTGAAGTGAAGGTTCCTGGTTACACCAGAGGCAAAAAGCAGCTATCTGCCTTTGAAGTGGAGTCAACCAGGAAGCTTGCAAATGTTAGAATCCATGTTAAAAGAGTGATAGGGTCACTACGCCAGAAATACACAATTTTAGATTGTGTGTTGCCCCTTGCTTACATGAGCAGTTCTGATCAGAATATGACTGTTAGACAAAATTGCTCATGTCTGCAGTGCACTTGTGAACTGTTGTCCTTCTGTTGTACTGACTAATGAACCTGAGTGCCTGCCCGAGTAGGCGAGGTTTGCCAGAAACTGCCCAGGTTGATGTTTCTGATACTGTTTAACTCTGTTGTATGTGGAGCCAGTGGTACTGAAAACACTACCTGTGGCTGCATGATCAAGGGGTTACAGTTTCCTAATTGAAAGGTTATTCAGCGTGTGTTGGTGTGATTTGAGTAGGTCAATGTGGTTTGTGTCTTTGCAAGTCTAGACAGGGGTGATGCAGTAAGAATTTCTCATTAACCTCACTGTACACGGAGCGAACGGTTTTGTACATATGACCGGAGGCTGCGTGTATAAGGGGGATAAACCTAAAACAAAGAATGTTGTTGAATTGGACAGTGATGATGTAGTATCGCTATGAGATTCTGATTCACCCCATGCATATGGAGCCAACAGTACTGTAAACGTTACCGGTGGATGCATGCACAAGTGGGTTAAACCTACAATGGATGTAATCAGATGATTTTAACCCTTATCATTCGGAATACACCAGCGTGTGAAATAATTTTGACTAAAATATAGTTCGAGGGTAGCGCCAGAATAGCTTGGCGCCTCTAGGCGCCAAGCTATTCTGGCACCACCCTTGAACTAAAGCCATTGGTCTATATCCTTATCTGTAAGTACTAAAATGTAGCTTGCATATATGGCAGTGTACAAATTTGAAGATTTTAGCCTCAGTATGATATGGGTTAAACTGAATCAGTGCCTGCAGTGTGATGCTAAAGTAAAATATAAATAAGATTGATAACCTGTTTAAAGCCTATTCTTTTGAAGCCGATTCAGTCATATAAAAATGTTTGCGTGTGTTTATTTATGATAACACACATTATGAACATGTTTTGCACATATGCATGTATATAGGCATGTACAGTATGTGCATGCTTGTATGTGTACGTTTGTGTGGGGTGTGCATGTGTGTGCAATATACATGTGTGAGAGTGCTCATTTGCACCTAGAAAAGCCTGCAAGTGGAAAAGTGAAATATAATCAGACCGACCTGAACCAGTATGAAAATGTCATACTAAATACAATGCAACACTGCTGTACTAGTCTATGGTGGTAACACCCTTTGAGTTTACAGCAACTAACACAATGTGATTTACTACATATCATAATTAACTTCATGTTTGTTGATGTAAACTTTGACAAAGGGTGTATAATAGAATATAAAAATTATGTATTAAAAAATAAATTTTCAAAAATAATTTTAACTAATACATTGTTAATAATATTATCACTGTACAAGTGCAGCTACAGATGCGGAGTGTGACCAGGAAGAATACAGTGTCAATCATGTCTATGCAACAAGTTTGTCCTCCCCCTTTTAGCTTTGCCGTTCTCGTTTTGAATGCTGTTCAATTCAGGGAATGTTTGTAACAAAGGTGTTGCTGTTGTTGTCAACATTACAAGTGCAGAGTCTCTAACTGGCACACAGAAAAGCAGTGATGACATTTAAAGTTCCTCAGCACCACACGGTCTGCTCAATCTGATTTAATGTGAAGAACGTTCAGGTTTTTGTTTTTGTATGCAGTTCTCCAGCCTGCAGTTTAGGCAGTGATGCATTTCTTCCGCTCTGTCTGCCATAAAGAGCAGGTTGCGCAGTTATCTCAATAAAACTGAATTAAACTGTGGGGTGTTTGAAACCATTAGTTCTTATTTATTTAAATATTAAGAATAGAGTACTGCCTCCCTAGTTAACTTATTATCATCCATGCTGAAGAATGACTCATGAGCTCCTACAACTGCAAGGACTCACATAATGTGCTCTTTTTGGACAGTTCTAAGATGACATGTTTTCCATACTTTTAAATGTGCTGTTATAAATGAAGCTTCCATATGTCATCAGCAGTCATTTTTGCACATGCAGACAGAGAGAGAGAGAGAGACTGTGTGTGTGTAAATTAATTCTTTGTATACAGATTTACTTTTCACACTCACTGTTCACCGTGCTAATGCACAGGGACAACACACACACACAAACTGTACACAACTATGCATACTTGTATATTGCTTACATACACATTTGTGTGAACATACAATTCTAATAACAGTAACTTCTAATTACACAGTTTCAACCAGAATATGCACACTGAAGTAAAACTTACCTGTTGTCATCAAAGATTGCAATGACTGATGGGCTTCCTTTTTTTCATGGGGTCTGTCCCATTGCTGTCGTGATGGCAAGCACATGAGCGAGTCTGCAAAAAAAAACAGCTAAAACTATTATTATTATTATAACGGTATTATTATTATTATTATTATTATTATTAAACTTAAAGCACAACACACAAGTTTAGTTAGTTTGTAAGCAAACCATGCCATATGCAACATTGTGCTTTTAGTAGCTTCGCGGGCTTTATAAAAATCCTTGCACAAACGATAACACGACAAATTTTGTCTCTCCTTTGTCAGCGGCGGAACACACAGCATCTCACAGTATAACAAACTGTCAAGGGCTAAAACTATGACAAGCACAGTCTATACTTTTATGCATGAATTGATGTAGAGTTGATGCATACCCTGCTTTGCATGTGCAAAAAGCATCGGTAACCGTCTTCTTCGTTGGGTCAATGGGCAGGTGCACCGAGTGTGGCTTTTCCGTCACTTGGCCGCTCAGGAAAATTGTTCCGTGCACTTCGTCAAAACCAGATGAAGCACACAAAATTCGTACGCTTTGAATGTACTGCTCCCAGCTAATAGTCTAGCAGCTGCCCTTCATAGACGATCAGCCGTTTACGAGATAGTGATTTTCTAGAGAGTAACAAAGGTTTGGGTATATCAAAATGAAGTCTAGTATGAATAAAAGCAGTGCGCACTCGTTTTAAACCGCCGGAGGATGGAGACATTTTTCTGTAGCACATTTTGTTTCCAGTATGGCTGCAGACGAAACCAGGATCTTACCGCCATGTTTACAGGGGATCAGTAGTTTACACGGGTCTCATTGTTCCTGTATTCAGTGGTAGTATGCACTATATGTCACTTAAAAGGATTTCATTTTTTAAAGTAATATTTTCACACGTAGATATATTAAGAGAAGAAACAATTACGAAAACGCTTGCCTTGAACGCAAAATTAATATCGTTTCGCAACAATAAGGTATCCCAAAATCACGTGATCAAAACACCACGACCTCTGCGGACGTGAATTTCTGTGTGCCGACGGGTTCTTTTTTATTTGTTCTACATAAGCTTGTTTGTTTAAAAAAAAAAAAGCAAACGTGTCAAGTTGCTGTGTGCATTTTTACGGCTTGATAAAGGTTTGTCACGTTTATTTCCATTCACTTTACCATCGCTTTGCCCGTTTCATTTCGACAACACAGCACCAAAACAAAACGTAACCCACAACACAAACGCTATCTTCAAAACCTATGCTGCATTCTGTAAAAGAAAGAGTGCCACACCACTTGGTTTTAACTGTCATGGCTGAGCAAAGTTTCGGAACTTGATTAATTATTTTATGCAGCAGTAACATTTATTTTAATCAGTTGCACTGACAAGCTATGTTGTGATGTGCGATCACTGCCAGTGCCAATTTTGTAGTCTCAGTGATCACTGATGGTACAGTACACTTCACACTGAAAAAAAAAATACACAGTACAATGTGAACACGCTTGGAAGTTCATGCAATGCTTTGTTTAAAATTGAACCCTATCTTGCTAGCACAAAAGCACTATCTTGCTACTGCACAAAAGAGGAACTTATTTTGCTGCTGTGTTATTTGCAGTTTGTCTGCATATAGACATTTGCAGTTCGCTGCAAGGATTCTTAGCAGCTGACATTAGCACTGACATATTGGGATTAAAACGACAAAGAAAACGGAGAAAGGTGACACAGGGATGATTTAATAAATCAGTCAAGTGATCAAATGAATGAGATATCTATGTTTTATGATAAACAGCTAGTTATGGGAGGGGGGGGGGGGGGGGGAAGGAGGCACATACTTTATAATGTACACGTACTATTTTTTTCAGTGTTTCCATCACCCATTCATAACACCATTAGACTCGATGAGTTGTCATGTTTTGAGTGGTTTACAAAATACATGTACTTGTTGCTGTTACATTATCTTCTTACTGGTTTTGACATTTCGCTGTAAGATTTACAGTCACATACTTTAAGCGTGTTCCCCCTAACGCACACAGAGGTTGACTGTATCATTGATATGTGTGTGTAGGTAGCGTTTGGTTTTGTTTGAGGTGGCAGTTTTGGCCTCACCTTTAAGTTTGGTGCCGCTGTGCATGTGGCCACCAGTACTATTTACAGAACTGATGACTGCGTGTGCAGGCTAGTTCACGGTATCAAAATGTGAACTGGGCAGCCTATTGTTTGAAGTGATCAGTGGTAGCAACATCCATGATGTATGTGTGCATTTGGCCACTGGTACTGTTTACAAAGGTGCTGTTTACAGAACTAGTGGCTGAGTAGGCATATTATTATTAGTACTGTTATTGTTATCAGGTGTGGCCTTATCTCTAAGTTTTGGTGCCCCTGTGCATGAGGCCAACAGTACTTTTCACAGAACTGATGGCTGCATGTGCAGTGTGGTTAACTGGACACATGAAATTTGTAGGTGGGCAGCTAAAATACAGGCAGTCAATACAAGCCACTTGCTTAACCTGAAGTCTCTATATATAGATTTTACAGTCCACTAATGCCCATCAGTATACAATTGTGCATGTCTTTTGTGGGTATTCTGTGGTTTTGTATGTGGGCTGGGGTTGAAAGTGGGGCGGTATGGCACCTATTACCGTGTATGTACAAAACCTTCATTACAAACAAACAAATTAATAATTTTAATAAATAGTTATTTGGGTTTAACGCCGCGCGGTAGACTACGGCCATCTCATGGCAGTTAAATAAATAAGATAAAGTAAGTCAAAGATACCTGGGACATAAGAATGCTAAGTAAAGTATAGATTATGATCATGCACAGATGTACATTGGTGGATGTTCTGCGGTTTTGTGTGTGTAACTGGATTGGGGTTGGGAGCGAGTGATACTGCACCTATTACCATGTACGTGTATAAGACATAAGACATTTATTCACCAAGTAAAACGTTACAAGGATTTTTGTGTGGCATGGCGACAGTAAAATATGTCCTCACTTGTAGGGCATTCATCATGTCATACACTTAGTTGGCGATCATCCTATATACAGCACTAAAAGATAGATAAACACAATATTAAACACAAATCAGTCATATGTCACAAATCATGGAATCACGTTGTTCCGTGCATGGTGATGTATTGAGGACAGCTTCTGGAAAAAAAACTGTATCTGAATCGAGAGGTTCTGGCTTTAAAAGCATGAAACCGCCAGCCAGAGGGCAGAAGCTCGAAGAGATGATTGGCTGGGTGTGACAGATCTGTCAGAATAGTACTGGTGGCCACATGCACAGGGGCACCATGGTGTATGTTCTTGAGCTGTATGCTGATGTGTATGTACAAAACCTACATTACAAACAAACAAAACAAAACAAACAAAATAAATAAATAATTTAAATAAATAAGATAAAGTAAGTCTAAGGTACCTGGGACATATGCATGCTAGGTCAAGGATAGATTAAAAATTATGAACATACACAGATGTGTATGTCCTTCTTTTGGTAGGTGTTCTGCGGTGTTATGTGTGTATTTAGGTAAGGGTTGGGAGCAGGCAGTATGGCACCTATTACCATCTATATATATGTGTATATTTTCTTGTTTGCTGATGCCCCCACCCGGGTCTGCCCTGGGGGACTTGGGTGGGGTTAGGTACTTTTTAGTTCCCAGGGTCACCCTGGTCAGCCCCACAGGGTGGGTTTCCTTTCTATTCTGGGGCATGTGTTTCTGTCTACCCTTGGTCCATTCACCTGTATTTGTCTTTTTAAAACTCTCCCAACTGTCTGCACTGCCTGTAGCTCTTGATGTTGGATGTGTGTTGCTAGACAGTCTTAGCTTTATTTAGGCCCCATGTTGTAGGTTTATTTAACGTATTTGACCGGCTGGTGACATACATTCAATTTTCTGTTTAGTTTTTTTTTTCACAAGCAGTGCAGGCACGTCCTGAGAAAGCCTTGTTGCTGTCGGGACGTTAAGCAACGTACAATCAATCAATCATTGTTTGCTGATGTGTATGTACAAAACCTTCATTACAAGCAAACAAAATAAATAAATAATTTAAATATATACTTATTTGGGTTTAATGTCGAGCAGGCGACCAATGCCATCTCATGGCGGTTAAATAAAAAAGATAAAGTAAGTCAAGATACCTGGGACATATGAATGCTCAGTAAAGGATAGATTATGAACATGCACAGATGTAAGTGTCGTTTGGTGGGTGTTCTCTGGTTGTGGAGTGGGGTTGGGAGTGGGCAGTATTACCATATATGTGTATGTGAACATCAGCATATGAACAAAACCTACTTTTCAAACAAATAAAAATAAATAATAAATTTAAATAACTAGGACATATGAATACCAAGTAAAGGATATATTATGAACATGCACAGATGTTTGTTCTGTGGTTTTGTATGTGGGGTGGGGAGCGGGTGGTATGCACCTATTACCATATGTGTACATGTTATGTTCACATCATATATGTGTATATGTATGTTCTCATACCCACCCAGGTCTACCCTGGGGGACTTGGGCGGGGTTAACTACTTTTTAGTTCCCAGGGTGACCCTGGTCAGCCCCACAAGGTGGGTTTTCCCCTCTATTCATGGGCGTGTGTTTCTGTCTACCCTTGGTACATTCACCAGTATTTACCTTTTTTAAACTCTTCCTACTGTCTGCACTGCTTGTAGCTCTTGATATTGGATGTGTGTTGCTAAAGGGTCTAGTTAGGTTTATTTAGTGTATTAGACCAGCTGGCGACATACATTCAATATTCTGTTTAGTTTGGGTTTTTTTCACAAGCAGTGCAGGCACGTCCTGAGAAAGTCTTGTTGCTGTCGGGACGTTAAACAATGTACAATCAATCATTTTATGCTGATGTGTATGTGCAAACATACATCACAAACAAACAAAAAAATAATAAATTAATAAAATAAGTTGGGGATACCTGGGACCTATAAATATGCATGTTAAGTAAAGGATAGATTATGAATATGCACAGATGTATGCATATTGAAAACAAATTTCCTCTCCTTGGTGACCACTACCATACCATTATAGTGATCATGTGCATCAAGGAATTCCTTCCATCCATAATTAAAAGGATAAATAATAAATAAATATGTAAGGGAATACATACATGAATCAATAAAAATAAATAAATAAAACCTGTAATATAATAGAGAGGGCTACTATCTGTATTGTGTCTCATGCAGTCCTGATAAAGCTTAATCATAAGAGTCCTTGTGAGTACTTGAATGCGGATTGGTTGAATTGGTTGCAAAAACTAAAATTTTATATTTAGGTGTTTAGCTGAACATGGTGATTTTGATGGAAACGGTTCGGAGATGGATTTCACTCTGCCTGGCTTGTGCTTAAGACCAGTCGGATACGAGTGTGCTTGACCAGTTAAAAATCCCATCTCCACTAATAAAATAAATAAAAAAAGAGCATTGATTGATTGATTGTACATTGCTTAACGTCCCGACAGCAACAAGGCTTTCTCAAGACGTGCCTGCACTGCTTGTGAAAAAAAAACCTAAACAGAACATTGAATGTATGTCGCCAGCCGGTCAAATACATTAAATAAACCTAACACATGGGGCCTAAATAAAGCTAAGACCATTTAGCAACACACATCCAATATCAAGAGCTACGGGCAGTGCAGACAGTAGGGAGAGTTATAAAAAGGCAAATACAGGTGAATGGACAAAGGGTAGACAGAAACAAATGCCCCAGAATAGAGAGAAAAACCCACCCTGTGGGGCTGACCAGGGTGACCCTGGGAACTAAAAAATACCTAACCCCACCCAAGTCCCCCAGGGCAGACCGGGGTGGGGAAAAAAGAGCAGACCTGCACTTAGAGCCGTTAGGCTGAAAAACAGACGAACAACATGCATGTTGTATCCGGCCAAATAATGTTGAAGATAGTCGGCTGACACATTGCACAACATGCACAAAGGGAGTTTACTTTCGATATGCTTTCCTCCCACAAAAGACCGAGTTCTGTGGAAAAGGCTGTTTTCAAGACCAGGAAAAATAACGTATTTGACGTTGATATGATGTTCAAATCGATAATAATCTCTGTTTCAATTCAGGAGCAAAGTAAAACTTCATCAACCGTGCGCGAGAGATATAAGGATGGAGAATACAACAGATTTTTTTGACGACGTCAATTTTTCAATGTTTTTGATCACAAATCGCTCATCTAATGACACACCCCGTTTTTTTAGGTTTCTCCTTATTTTTTTCAGTAAAATAAAGGTTTCCAAAATCAATGACATTCATGACTAAAGCAAAATTAACACCTGAGTTAATTAATCTATTGGTTATGTAAGTGTGTTCATTTTGCAATGCGTAGTTTATTCGGATTACTTAGCCAATTACGAGTATTTCCGATAGAGGATCGGAGGCGCCGTCACACACGCGCGCACTTATGCCAGTAAAAAATTAGTGGTAAACACACTAACTAAATCTATTTTCTCAATCAAATAAGAGCAATCAAATCTGCCTACTAAATAGCCTTTGTTTATACACCTGCTTTGTCAATTTCACGCACACACAAGCAAAAACAGCACAGACAACACAGGGAGGTAACTTTTGGTTATAAGCAAAAACGACATACATAGTTACTTCCCTTAGACGACGCGTAGCAACGGTCACGTGTTATTTTCTAAACACCAAGCCGGTCGCGTTCTTTCGTTAAGCGGCATTGTAAAAGACGGACGTGTTTTGAGGACTGACTTGATTTTCAGAGGTGATATTCAGTGATCGATAAATCTTGAGAATATATACGACGGTAAGATCGATAGTTTGTCTGTTTAATTTGTCAAATTTAGAAACAAGACAGGCCTCGCGGTTAGTCTGGATTGCGCTAAGTTTAATCTGCTATGGAGAGTGGCTAATCTAGGGTGCCGAAATCCATAAAATAGAAAATATGAAAAGAAACTGTGTGTTCTAGCCAGGTTGCTACGAGGGTACCCCACTGTCTTTCCGAAAGGTGTTTAGTTTGCGGGAGCAAATTGAACAAATGCTGAAAATACAAGAAATAGCCGATTCACTTTTGGAAAACACCTAACGCTGATCCATAACATTGTTTGCTTGTTTGTTTTGTTTGTTTGTTTGTACAAAGGTTCTAATGCGTCTTAACAACCCTGTTTGAATCACATCTGAGACATTTTATCACTTTCGTTTTGTTAACTGACTAAGCCCGTGTGATCATCGCCGAGCAGGCCGCACTAACAAGGAAAATGAAAACGTGTAACTATAAGTCCGTGAAAATGATATATCACCGAGCAGGCCGCAAACAAGGAAAATGAAACGTGTAACTGTAACTGTAAGTCTGAGTAAAAAATCACTGAGCAGATCACAGATAAGACAAATGTGTAACTGTAAGTCTGAGTAAAAAATTACTGATCAGATCACAAACAAGACAAATGTAAATGTGTGATCTATCACCAAGCTGATAACAAGACTAAGTCTTAAAGTGAGAAATCACAGAACATACTACAAAAAGGCAGTAAGTCTTTAAGTGTGAAAACACAGAACATACCACAAAAAGGCTGTAAGTCTGAGAGTGAGAAAATCATCGGACAGGTTACACGTAAAAGTGGCTTTAAGACTGAGAGTGAGAAAATCATCGGTCAGGTCATAAAATGGACGGAGTGAGATTTTGCCTGATGTGTGACAAACATCATAATGACCAAGTCGCACGAGAAGCAAATGTTTATATGTTTGTTTGTATTGTCTCATCATAAATGTTATGGACCAAGTGTGAGGTGTTTCACCGCGCTCATGCAAGTAGCTTGCTTTTTGCAAGTGAATTGAAAACGGATTTTACATAGGTTTTAGCAACAGGACTGACGGTGGGGTATACCTGTAGCACACTGACAAAGAAAGATGATTTTGGCTTTGTATCTGAATAATTGATTTACAAAACAGCGCCCTGGTCAGCCCACTTGTAGCACGCTGTCAAAAAAAAAGGTGTTTATTGGCTTTGTATCTTAATAATTGATTTATTAATCACTCAGCGCCCTGGTCAAGCCTTCAAAATCATGGTAGTTGTGCGGATTTAGTTTGTCTAAGCCATAGCTGTGCCGCGCTGCGAAAATAGACATAACAATCTCGCTTTGCATTAGCGACAGGATGTATTGAAGGCGTTAACAGAATATTGAGCTTTCTCAATCAGAGTCATTTGCTATCATTCTGTGCCGTGGACAACTAAGAAATGATAGGTGAAACACAGAGTTAAATGATTCTGTTTAGGGCCTTAGCATGTTTGTGAACTATTTTATGCGATCTTGGTATCCAACGTAAACATACGACGTATGTCCTTAGCAAATCGTCCGACGGTGTCGGACGATTCGTTAAGGTAAACAACAGAGACTGTTTGTAGCAACCACGCTGACTGAGCACCAAGGTGTAATCTTAACCGCTGGCGGTAAACAGCGCGGCGCAGGCAGTGTCAGTACAGCGGAAAGACCAATACGTCACTAGCTGCAATGCGGAAGTTGCCAGTCTACTCATATTTTATATTTAGCGCAGTTTCGATTTGAGTACACAATCTGTGTATTGCGTGTCATACAACAGCATGGCTAAGCCTGACGGTGTTTTGCGGACGAGTCTACAATATTCATGCAGAATAAAGATTTTGTGTTTGTTTGTCTGTTTGTCTATGCGTGTGAGTGTATGCGTGTGCGTGAGCGAGTTTATAGGTATGTGCGAGTGCGTGTATGTACTTGTGTTTGTGTGTGTGTGCCTGTATGCGTGTGCGTTTGTGTGAGTGCATGTGTGTATGTATGCGTGTGAGTGTTTGTGTATGCGTGTGTGTTTGTGTGCATGTATGTATGTATGCGTGTGAGTGTTTGTGTGCGCGTGTGTGTGCGTGAGTGCGAGTGTTTGTGTGTGTGTGTGTGTGAGTGCATGTGTGTGTGTGTGTGCGTGTGAGTGTTTGTGTGTTATGTGTGTGTGCCTGTGTGAGTGCATGTGTGCGTGCATGTGTGAGTGCATGTGTGTGCGTGTGAGTGTTTGTGTGTATGTGTGTGTGCGTCCGTGTTTGCGTGCGTGCGTGTATATATGTGTGTTAGAGATATAAAATATAAGATTCCAAAAACATTTTTTTTTTCATTGCCTCTGTGCCAATACCCCCCCCCCCCCCCAAAAAAAAAAAAAAAAAAAAAAACAGTTATTTAAATAATAACCACACACACACAAAAAAAAAAAAACATTGCTATATGCACTTGATAACAAATTATTTAAGTTACCTGCAGATACTTGTTAACAAATTTTCCAAAGTCACTTATAACTGACAGATAACTTTACAGGTAACCTTTTAAGAACCTATAATTAGTTATTAAGTGACTTAAGTCAAGAACTTATAAGAACTTAAACTAACAAAATGTAAGTTCTTGACTTAAGTCACAACTTACTCGGACAGATTTGTCAAGATACAAGGACAATGAAAAAACTTTTTTTAGTAATAGTCAGGTGGTGCTGGTGGTGCTGATGGGGTTAAATAGTTAGGTGGCATGTCATTTTTCTGTGAAGTGTATGTCATTAATAAACGATTACCGAATCTGATTTTTATTTGTTTAAAAGATTGTGTAGTTTTTCTGTGGTTTCCTGAACACCGATCTTTTTTCCTTCCGCTAAAAAACTAGCCTTCAGTTCTTCAACATTTACGGGAGATTGACTGCGCATTTTATTCTGGATTTCAGACTTCTGTTTTTTGTAATTATTTAAATCATCCTGGACTCTCTTAAATTCCTCGTCATCAATAAAATTATCGTTCAATGCCTTACTGATAATAAGTTTCATACTGCTCAGCTTTGCACCAGCAAGCGTACTCAATGCTTCATGTTTCTGTAATTTCGTGTGAAACCTCTTGTTCAAGGCCTCCAAACCAAAGCATGCTAGGCATGTAGCGATGCTAACAGCCTCAACTGCTATTCCAGCCAAACTCCCAATTCCTGTGGCGAACAGAACAATACCCCCTACAGAACATGAAGCTGAAACTGCACCAATAGCCATAGAAGTGTTTTGAACAGAATTAAATACTGACTTATACCTCCTTTTGCACCGTGAGTACTTAGCCTCCTCACTCTCCAAATATTTCAAAGCTTCTGTAATATTATTTAATCTGAATGCATCTGTCTGTAATGTTTTATCTGAAGCAATTGGCATATGTGGATCAGGCGCAAGTGTTGTTTTAGTCGTCACATTTGTTTCAGTCGGATCAAGCGTTGGTAGTTGCGGATAGAAGTTTACCATTTTTTTTATTGACAAATATTTTTTTTTATTTAATCAGCAATTACATTTTGCAACTCTTCAAAAGTATACAATTTGCTGGCATAATAAAATGCAACAAGATCAATGTGTTCAAGGTTTATGTAAGTTAGACGAACAAAAGTTGTTTTGTCAACCACCACCTTGACAGCTGGAACACTGCTCGAAACATTAATAACATCATTATTTTTTGTAATAGCAATAAAGACCTTTGATGATTCTGTTACTGTTTCATCCCATGTAAGTTTAATTCCTTGTGCAATTTGAGCCTCTTTAGCAGTAGTTACTGATTTCATGATAATTTCAAATACTATTGTTGCTTCTCTAGCCATGACTAAGCTTGCTGGCATAAACACAACAGAAGTATCTGATCTACCCTTTCTAGTTGTAAGAAGATATCTCCGTTTCTCATAATTTTCAACTTTCAGTTTTTCTCTGCTATTGTTGTCTGGGGCAAAACTTGGAACAAGGCTTACAATAAGCGGCCCCGAGTTAACAACCTTCCTAAACACTAAGGCACCTTCGTCATCAGTGTATACATAAGGACTAATAAATTCCAACTTTATGTCCCAGTCAATTGTGGGTGGTGGAACAGGTACAGGTGAAACCACCCACTTATTTCCCACATGTATTAAGTTGTAGGGCGAATTATTTACAGGTGGAGTAGGTACAGTAACATCACGTAGCTGACCAAGTTTAGGAATCTGTTTTTCACCATCTTTCATGTCAACAATTACTTTCCTCTTGTACATGCCATAGGAATCAAGTTCAAAACCATATATTTCTCCAATTTCTCCCTCCTTCTCAAAATCCTGTACATCTGCCAAATCTTTCAATTCTGTTACTGGACATGCAACTGGTATGATTCTCGACTTTGGACCACCACTCATTTTTTATAAACAAAAATAAAATTATTTAATTTCCAACACAACACTAAAATCATGCATAAGAACTGGTTTGTCATCCTGATTAGTTACAGATATACTCAGTGACTCAAAGAAACTAGAACCTAATTTCTTAAACTGCAAATTAGGAAATCTAACAACTACACTTTCACAATACGGAGCAGTTCCAGTAGGTAAGCATCTCAACAAAGTTGAAGGCTTTCCATTGTGAACATTCTCAGATGTGTTTAGTTCTTTCAAATAAACATTTAGCACTGTGTGTACTGACAAATTGACAGGACGTTTTCCAGTTATTTTAAGTTTTTTGGTCTTCATTGTTATAATACCAAACTCAAATTCACCTAAATCATCTGATCTATACCAATCTTCGTCAATATAAAATCCAAGTAAATATGCAAATCTATCTGAGATCCTTAACCAATTTTGTGTGGAAAATTCTAATGTAACAAGTAGGTTAGCTGGATTTAAAGTTGCTTTAATTTTAAATTTACTTTGAAACCATTCAGCTATAGTACAAAAGTCATAATACCCGGGTGGTAAAGCTTCAGTCTTACCATCTAAATTTACTTTATTATATATATCATCCTCAACATTAAACCATTTTACTGTGTAGAACAATTCATGGATAGCTGCAGCCTTGCTACCATCTCGATTATCAATCCCATTAGTTAACCACACTGGTTTGCTTGTGTCAAGATTTGTTAAGGTAATAAACATTTTTATTATCTCATATAAAAAAGGATGGAATTTAAATCGCCAACCATTACCACAACAAACGCATTTCAATTTAATATGGATGCCAAATATAATGTTGCACCTACTTATGAACAGAAAATAATTCAACTAAATCAACTCGACATAGCTGTGTCTGACGCAAGCGTACAAGATCTATTCCAAGTCAAAGTACCAAATCCGTTTGACCATTACCTAAACCCTCCAATAACAGATGACTCAACTGCAAGAAAGTGGTCTTCAAGCCCACTACAGATGTTTCAAAACCAACTCAACTTTGCAATACTATGTTCAACTACAGGCTGTGGTGTTTCATTTACAGACCACTTGAATCACTCAAACAAACTGATTAGATCTGTGTATCATTTTCATGTTTATTACCAGCTTAGACGTATACTGTCAGAACTTCATACACCACTGCCCACTGAATCCAGTTTCAACAGGTTTAATAACCCTATGGATATGAAAGCATTTGAACGCATCTGTAATGAATTTAACATAAGCACTAAGTATGACTTCACACAAAAACTTGATGATCACAAAGGCATGGGTACATTGTATTACGCTATGAGTCACAGACAATACCCTCAAGATTACTACCCTGGTTACACTTCATTCTCATCTAAATCTGAAGTCTGGTTAGGATCAATAGAGCAGAAGCAGACTAATGCGTGGACCACATTTATTTTAGACAGAAGTGACGGGTTTACTCAAGCAGGAGTTGAGCGCGTAAATGAGTCTATCAGAACATATGTCTGGTGTATACTAGGTGCACAATCACTAACAAAATCAAACATTTTGAATGGAAGTGGAAAGTTTGAAGCACAAAAACAGTTTCTTGCAAATCTTGAAGATTCAGTAAATTCATCAGTTGATCTCCCATCAAGCATACAACGCTACCAAGACGTACTCAGATATGCCAGATCAAAAGTTGACTTTGTAGTTGGCATCGGGTTATACATGTTACCATCTGACCTTCAACTCCAAATGGGAACAATAACAAATTATAATAATGAAATCATTGTTGCAGGTGTTGGTCAAAAACTAGGTTTCAATCAATCTGTAAACTTAGGGGCCACAACCACACATGTTCAGCCCTTAAAATCATTACAGACGGTAACACCCCCGGCCCCGGCCCCAGCCCCAACACCGACACTCATACAACCAGTACAGTCA
This sequence comes from Semisulcospira habei, assembly GCA_036245525.1. Lineage (NCBI taxonomy): Eukaryota > Metazoa > Mollusca > Gastropoda > Semisulcospiridae > Semisulcospira > Semisulcospira habei. The sequence goes on along the minus strand of BTPG01000002.1, from coordinate 74,597,333 downwards.
ACACCAACCCCTGACACACATGAGTCGGAAAGAACTGCATTGGTAATAGGCCTCACTGGATTAGGAGTATTACTTCTTTATCTGTTTCATTAAATAACCCACCATCAACCCTCCTACTGTAACCAAAAAGACCCACACATGCTCTGCCATAAACCCAACTACCTTTGCCGCTGTACTAATCAACCAGCTGACAACAGTACCAATTATGCCAGGCAAAGCGTCCACTGCTTTCAGAGCCAATTTCTTAAGCAAGTCTGATATGTGAGACAACTGTTTCTTTACCCACGTCTGTAAATCTTTTGGATCTGTGGGAGCCGGTGGGCCCGGTGCTGGGGCTGGACCACCACCACCACTGCCGGAGACAGCCAACACAACTGTACTGATAATAAACCCAAGAGCTGTAATTAAACTAGCAATTGTAATACCCTGTTCTCTGAAAAGTGTTTTAAGTCTCTCAGCCAGAGTAGTGTCTTCGTGAAGTATTTTCTGAATAGTTTCTCTAATTCTGTTAACTTGGGTTTTCAGTTTTTGTCTTCCAATACTAATTGTTTCTAACCGTCCTGATCTTTCTATCTGCAAATCATTTAATCTGTGCTGTATTCTTTCTTTCATTTCTGTGTCAAGATTTCCATTGTCTGCTGTAGCCAGTTTCTCTTTTTCACGTTCAATGTGTTTATCAAGCTCTCCCAGTTTGGCAAGATTATTAACCATCTCACCTCTTATCGTCTGCAGTGATTTATCCAATCCCATAATCTCCCTCATTGACAAAGGTGGATCATCTATTGTTTTCAAAGCATCATTTATTTGCCCTTCAGTAAATGAAGTTTCTTGTATCACTGTGTTTGCTATTTCTGGTAGGCTTGTTACTGGTGCCATTTCAATCTCTTGCCCTGTTGGCAAGTTTAATTGCGTGTCGTGAAGCACACTAGCCAGTCTTGGCGTGACAGGAGACCCACCAATACCAAGTTGACGCAAGGCACCAACACCACCTTCATTTTTTATTGTACTTAAAGCCCTAAACCTACTAGGGTCTTTTTTGTTAGTCAATAGTACTTTTCCTTTGTCAACAGTATTTAAATATAAATGACCCTTGCCATCAAGTTCAAACTGATTCGGGTCTACGTTGTCTGGGCGGCCACCAACATGATCATAAAATGAGTTCACTTTGGTTTCTAAAAGTTCATGACGTAAACTGTAAATATTTCTTGTACCAGTCATATCTGCCATATCTGCCATATCTGTTGTATTACCAAAATCATACGTGTCATCCATTTTAAAATCTTCATGATTAAATCCTCCTGCGGCCATTGTTTTATTAATTTAATATTTTTTATTGTGCATAATAAAAATGACACAATCTTACGGATCAAAGTTAGACCCATACAGAAAACTACGTGAGCCCCTGGGTGTTAAGGGCATAAGACAATCAATCGTCATCACGAACAATCCAAGTACAATAGACCAGAATCAAACACTTACAGTCAAGTTTCCAAACCTAGGTCCCAGTGACGTTATCGTTCCTGGCACTGCACGCCTAGCATTTAATATCGAACTATCATCAGACGCAGATGTAAACAGAACACTGGTTGACAATCTTGGCAGAGCAATTGTTAGAACTATTAAAGTAAAACTTGAAGGACAGGAAGTGTTTAGTCTTGACGACTCAGATGTGTTCTACTGTTACAAAGATCTTTGGCTCACAAGAGAAGAACGAGAAGACCGTGTTTACCAAGGCATACAGTCAGATAATGTTGGTAAACTTCGAATCAATGCCGGAGACAAAACAACTACTGGGGTACCAAAGGATGTTATTATAGCTGAAACATATGGAACCAGGTTTTACATTCCACTTGAGTTTGAAATCCTCACAGCTCATTTGCCTTATTATCAAGGAGCACTGAATGACCGTCTAAGTTTTGAACTAACTTTCAATGACTACTCCAAAGTTATTAAATCATCTGCCACAGATGCAACATATAAGATCTCTAACATTTCCTTGGAATATGAAATTGTTACACACACTGAACTAGCCAGACTCATTCAAAATCAATACCAGTCAAGACTGCCAATTTATTATGACCGTGTGATTAGACATAGTTTAATACCCAAAGACAAGAGTGACCCAATGTGGAACATAAACTTGAACACACCAGCCAGGTCACTGAAAGGTATTCTTATGTTGTTTGTTGAACCGGTGAGTCCATACAAAAGGGATTCAGAAAAATTCTACAATCCAAAGATTACACATTTGTCCTGCACAATCGAAGGCCGCCCTAATCAAGTGTACGCTTCAGGAATGCTGCCTTATCAACACTATGACGAAACCACAAAGTATTTTGCGGGTGGAAGGATTAGAGATAAACCAGCAAACATTGCGTGCAAAGATCTACATCTGTTTGATGTTAGGATCGGACAATACCTTACAAACAAATATGCACTGTGGCTAGATCTTCGTAGTACAGATGACGATTATCTTCATGGGTCAGGACGAACTGTCGAGAATGGTAGTGATGGAATAACAATTCAGATACAAAAGAAGGTTGAAACTGCTGCAGCCATAAATATATATTTGTACCTGATATATGACGCACAACTCAATATTGCAGAAAGCAGACTGAGTGGACACATATATTAAAATTATATTGTGTATTAAAATGAACCTGAGCTTGATGACCCTTGACCCACACTGTGGATTGTTTTGTGGTGCCACAGGGTGTGGGAAAACTGAATTTGTACTTAACCTCTTACAAACAAGATACATACACCACTTTGAAAACATTGTAATATTTTGTCCAACAATAAAACACAACAAAGCTTATCACAACCGTTTATTCATTTGGACTGACAGCAACATATACTTAGTCGACCCTGAGAAAAAACTGAATGACTACCTACAATATTTTTACAAGCAATTTGAAGGACAGCCAACGTTGTTCATAGTTGATGACTGTTCTGCAGAGAAAGACATTGTCAAGAAGAGAAACACTCTAGCAGAACTTGCCTTCAGTGGCAGACACGCAAATGTCAGTGTATGGATTCTCACTCAAAAATATAATGCTGTACTGAAAGATTTTCGAGAACAGTTAAAGTTTATCTGTTTGTTTTACTGTAAGGATCGTGACAGCTTTGAAGACTGTCTCAGAGAGAATGATGTCATCCCAAATAAGCATGAACGAGATGATGTAAAAAATAAACTGAAATCAACTAAGCATCTAAAGCTCATTTTAAAGACAGATCAGCCCACAGGGTATGGGTTAGTAAATTGATGTAAATTAATTTATTCTTTTGTTTGTCCAATAAAAATGACAGACGGACAAATCATACAGGTGCTTGATCTCACACACCTTTTCAAAGATGTTATGCACTTTACTGACTTAATAACACCCAAACAGACTTACATAAGCCTTTCAGCACCATCAGAAATATATGTTACATATAGTGTGACTTTGGATTATGTCGATGAGCATCCAAATGTGGAGCACATGACAGTTGATTTAAAGACACCTACTTTTAAAGTTGATGATACCAACTATGGCTGGTTAGGGGAAGTTTGTTATAGCATATTTAAACAACTACGCAAACTAAATGTTTATATTGACAGTGTTACAGTTAATAAAGTGGTATTACACAAGGTGAGCCAGCGGTAATATTTTTTCATTTATTATTTTGTCGGTCAAATAAAAATGACGGACAATGTTCAAAACCCTGGCTCATCTGGTTTAAGAAACGTGTTTCACACAACAAACTTACCTATATCTAATACTAATAATGTTTATGAATCAATAGAAAACTCTTTTTCTGTCATACAACAAAATCTTCTTACAGGCAGTGTAAAGATTCAGATTGTTGCAAAAATCGAATTCACTAGGGTGGACGGTGAAGTGATTGTATCGTACATATCAACAAGACAACACACTGTTAACACAAGAAGAGAATTGGAGAACGTGTTTAGAGACAGACTATTACCAGACTTCCTCCAGGCGATTGACAGTGCAAGAATGAAGGGGTCTGGCTGGCACGAAGGACATGTACATGAACTGCAACTAAAGCAGTCTAGGTATCATCCTATACTAGGTAAAGCATGGATACCACTGCCAACAGAGGTTGCAAACAAAAAGGCTGTTGTTAATATACAGAACAATGACAACTATTGTTTCATGTGGTGTGTGCTTGCTAAATTACACTTTGTAAAATCAAAACCTGAACGTGCATCTAACTACACTAAATTTGTAAATGAACTCAACTTCAGTGGCATTGAGTTCCCTGTTAAAATAGAAGACATAGACTTGTTTGAAAAACTAAATCCTGGTATATCTGTAAATGTGTATGTGTGGGATAATGAGTCTGTTGACAAGTTACAACCAATTAGAGTGTCCCCAATTGCCCCAACCTATGGAAAGTCAGAAGATAGGCATGTTGATATGTTATTAATAAGCTCTGGTGATAACTTCCACTACACAATTATCAGGAGTATGTCACGACTAATTCATAATCATGTATCAAAACATAATGGTAAACAGGAAGTGTGTAAGAGATGTTTACAAAGATTCTCCTCCATAAACGTAGCACACAAACATGTTTTACACTGCAGATCAGCTGATGACATACAAACTGTACTTAAGTATCCAGATCCTGGCAGCAAGGTTTATTTTAAGAACTATGGGAATCAGCAAAAGTTGCCATTTGTAGTGTATGCAGATTTTGAATCATTAGTAGTTCCGTATGACGGTCCTGTTCCAGAATCATTACCAAAGACTATAAAACTGAGTGACCAAGTGGTGTGTTCTTTTGGATACATTCTTGTTAGGTCAGACGGACAGCATTCAGAGCCTGTTATCTACAGGGGAGAAAATGCAGCATGTTTGTTTTTAACAGAAATGAGACATCTGTATAGTCAGGTAGTACAGTATCTCACAACATGTCAGATGCCTTTAGTGATGACAGAAGAAGACAAACTGAAATTTGATACAGCTGAGATGTGTTGGATTTGTGAACAACCTTTAGGGGGTGATAAAGTTCGTGACCACGATCACATAACTGGGCATTACAGAGGTGCTGCACATGGTGATTGTAACTTGAAATTAAAAATAGATCCTAAGACATACAAGTTACCAATCTTTTTTCACAATCTCAAAGGATATGATTCACACATCATCATGCAGGCTGTGGATGAGTCGTACAAAAACATAAGTTGTATTGCCCAGACAACTGAGAAATACTTAACTTTTAGGTTAGATAAATTAGCATTTTATGACTCCATGCAACATTTGTCTTTAGGATTGGCTAGTCTGGCAGAAGGACTGACTGAGTATCCAATAACGAGTAAATATTTTGAGCCAGACTTGATTAAGAAAGGTGTGTATCCGTATGAGTACATTGATCACTGGGTTGTGTTTGAAGAAACAAGACTGCCACCAAAAGAGAAATTTTATTCTACACTAACTGGAAAAGGTATTTCTGACTCTGAATATCAACATGCACTTGATGCGTGGGGTAAATTAGGGTGTCAGACGATTGGTGACTACCATGACCAGTACTTGAAAGCTGACGTTTGTTTGCTAGCAGACGTATTTGAAAGTTACCGCGAGAAGGGTTTGTTGCACTACAAACTTGACCCAGCTTGTTACATAACTAGTCCTGGCATGACATGGGATGCATTTTTGAAATCCAGTAAGATATCTATAGACCTGTTGTCTGATCGTACGATGGGTGAAATGGTGGAACGTGGATTGAGGGGAGGCATTAGTATAGCTTCAAACAACTATGCCAGAGCCAACAATAAATATCTGGACGGTCATGGTGACCTTGACTGGGGGTTTGACCCCTCAAACCCTGGGTCAAGGTCATTCATTACGTACCTTGACGCTAACAATTTGTATGGGTTCGCGATGTGTGAATTATTGCCCTTGAAAAACTTTTGTCTGTATGATTTGTCACAGTATGATATAACAGACATAACAAACAATATTATGAATCATGACCGAAACGACGCGAAGGGTTGGATCTTTGAAGTAGACCTGGAGTACCCACACCATCTACACGATTACCATAATGATTATCCGTTGGCTGTTGAGAAAATGAGTATGACAGGAAAAAAAGAAGACACTAAACTTGTACCGAATCTAAATGACAAATTCAATTACGTTTGTCACTACCGCTTGTTGCAGTTTTACATCAGACATGGGTTAGTACTAAAGAAAGTTCACAGAGGAATTCAATTTGATCAGAGTGCTTTCATGAAAGATTACATAATGAAGAACACAACCCTTCGTGCCAGAGACGGCAACACTGCATTTGACAAAGACTTCTTTAAGCTTATGAACAATGCCTGTTTTGGCAAGACAATGGAAAATCCTCATCACAGAAAAGATGTGAGACTGGTCACAACTGAATCGGGTGCAATTAAACTTACAGGTAAGCCTCAGTACACAGGGTACAAAGAGTTTCATTCATCATTGTATGCAGTGTCACTCAAAAAAAAGATTGTTAAACTGGACAAGCCAGTATTTATTGGTATGGCAATTCTGGAGTTGTCAAAACTGTTGATGCTTGAATTTTATTATGATTACTTCAAACCAAAATATCCTGACTGTCGATTGTTATACACTGACACTGACTCTATGATCATAGACGTGCCTACTGAAGACTTTTACGAAGACATGAAAACAGAGTTACACATGTATGACACGTCTGACTACCCTAAAGATCACCCGCTGTTTAGCACACAAAACAAGAAAGTGCCTGGTAAGTTTAAAGATGAACTGAATGGTGTGCCTATAGTTGAGTACGTTGGACTGAGATCAAAAATGTATTCTATACTGCACCAGAAGGGTAGTCAGTCGAAAGCCAAAGGTATCAAGAAAACAGCAATAAAAAATAAAGACATACGTCATGAACATTACAAAGAAGTGTTAGATGGTGCATTGATGCCTGATTATCCAAACAAGTCACTGAGATCAAACAAACATAATCTTGAAATGATCCAAACACATAAGAAGTCACTTGCAGTTGGAGACACGAAACGAGTGTTTCACACTAAAGAAAAAGCTTATGCACCTGGTCATTACAGGCTCAAGTTATCTGAAGATATTTGTGATGAACTGGTTGATGAATTAATTGACGACTTAGTTACTGAAATGAGTAACGGTGTCTGGGGGAATAATCTGTAATTCTTCTCTGACAAATGCCCTCTGGGGTGCAGGGTCGTACAGGTAATATATTGTTGCGTCTGGACCAGGAATTATTTTTTTTATATTGTGTACAGATGTTGACCAGATGGGGTCTGTTGCCCTGCGTCTGTCGTCGTTCTCAGCCTCCCCTGGCTGATATAAATATCTCACCTGTTTAGTAAATAAACTTGTGTCTGGTGCCGGGGTTGGTCCTGTTTTTGGGTCTGTAATTGTTTTCAATTTAATAGCATCAGCAGGTTTTGGGTGTCCTTCATTGTTCATTGCTTTTATCACATGTGGTAACCTTTGTACCCATTCAGTGTTACGTGTGTCATGCATGAGTTCCTTAGAATACTGGTAACTGAAAAGTCTTTCTGATAACTGTTTGTTAAAGTTTTCAACAATTGCCTGCGATCTGTGCACACCTGGAATGCCTCGTCTGACCAGTACACCATGCTTAGCAAATAACTGATTAACTGCACCTTTGAATTCTGATCCATCATCAACCTGCACTAGTCTGGGGTATCTTAAAGGGCCTCGACCATATATTTTTGTTAATGCTGTAGCAACTGTACTAGCTGTTTTGTCAGATATGGGTTCAGCGTCTTTGTACCTTGAAGCAATGTCTACAACAGTTAATGCATACTTGTATCGTTTCTTTCTTATTGTGTCATGTGGTAAAAACAGGAGGTCCATTTGATGTGTGTCATTTGGGGTAGTGTTCTCAAAATGAGGTCTCGTTATTTTTCTTGGAGCAGGTAAATATATCTGCCAAATTGCCTGTCTCTGTAACCATTGCTTGACCTGATTGAGTGTTATATCTCCGCCCACAGCGGCATGTAATTTTTCAATAGCGGTTGCTCCTTTCCAATAGCCTGATGGTGAGTAATATATTTTTGATAGTTTATTTTCGGCTGCCATTTTTTCTAGCAATAAAAACTCCAGTAAAATAAACAAATGTCATTCCCACTAGAACAAAGATTATCTCCCCATTTCTTTGTTGTGTGCTTGGTTTGTAATAGTCACTTAGTTTCGGTTTAGGGATAGACATGTCTTCACCTGTGACAAGAAAATATTCCCTGATTGCTTCGTCTGTATTTGAAAACGTATGTTGTGCGTGGCCTTCAAGCCTGAGTTTTTCATTGATGAAATCAAGTTTTTCAATTCTATTCTTTTCATATTCCTGCTGGGCTTGAGCAAGTTTTTCTGTTGCCTCATTGTGACGTTTCATTTCTTCTGCTGATTCTTCTCTACCCATTTTTGAAAAGAGATAGTTTGAGCCACTGAAAGCCAATGCGTTAACCATCGCTCCCCCAATCATAATAGCTATCGTCGCCATATTTATTTTATTTACATAGAAACATTTTCTGGAATAATTCCCTGCTTGACAAGAAAATCTTTTGTTGCAATCGACGCTGTTACAACTACAATTAGCTTAGCACTGTCTTCAAAGTCTAATCTACTCAAGTCTGCTGATTTCATTTTGAGTAGACTTTTCCCCAGCATAGAATAAGCTACTGCTAATCCACTGATTACTGCAGAGTGATACACAAGGTTCATTAAATTTTTTGAGTCATTCATTTTCTAAGGCAAGAAAAATTAAAATAAAATTTTTATTTACTGCATATAAAATGGGTCAACGGCTTTGGGTGTTACTGGTAATGTGGCGACTTCTGGTTTTGTTTTTGGAGTGTCTGATTTTTTGGTCACTGTACGAGTCTGTGGTTTGTATTTTTTGTATAATTGGTAACCTACGTAACCAAATCCGACAACAAATCCGGCAATTATATATTTTGTTGATTGAGGGTCAGACTTAGTTGTTTGTCTCTCACTTTGATGAGGGTGTGATGGTCCTGGCTGTCCTGACGGTAGTGTCACCAATGATGTTATTGACTGTGGGTCAGTTACATGTACCTTTTGCAGTAGTTCTAACTTTCTTTGTTTGTTCAATGCAGCTACTCTCTTTCCAGCCTCAACCCTCCCTGGACTTTTAGCCTTAGTCACAGTTTGAACCTGTGTCAAAACAGGGTCGGGGTTCTGTTGTGTAGTCATCTTGTTCTCGTCCATTTTCTTCTGCAGTAAAATTTATTTTTGAGAAATCAATATGGCTCCCGGTAACAAGCAATGTTACGACAGGTGCAAGGTAATTTCCAAACTTGTAAAACATTACACATGCTAATTTACCAATTGAACTTGAAACAATAGGATTGCTTTCAAGGTCGTGTGAAAGACTGTCACTATCCACAGGTAGAAAGTGACTCACTGCTTTTGTGTATAGGCATACAAGAGATCGACTCAAATCACGAGTCATTAGTGAGGCAATGTGGTTTTCATATTTTGAATGAAGTTTTAATAGTTCGTCAGCGGTGAGAGATTCAATATCCTCTGTCATGTATTGTTTTCCGAGATAAGCCTTTGACTTGCCTGAGACAATCACAGACAAAAGACGCTGTTTCTTAGAGTCTAAATCTTTGTTTTCTACAGCGTTGATATCATTTAGAAGAAGTAATTCGTCTTGATTCATTTTATAATAAAAAATATTAATTTTAAATGTCATTGATTTTGGAAACCTTTATTTTACTGAAAAAAATAAGGAGAAACCTAAAAAAAACGGGGTGTGTCATTAGATGAGCGATTTGTGATCAAAAACATTGAAAAATTGACGTCGTCAAAAAAATCTGTTGTATTCTCCATCCTTATATCTCTTGCGCGTCTGATTGACTTTTAGAAGGCTTCTCGCTGACCGCCATTTTGAAACTAGCGACGCGACTATGCTTACCGCATTAAAAATAATACTTTTAAACTTATTTTATCGTATATATGTATGCATGTTTACTTGCTGATGATTTTAATTTACTCACTGGAATAAACTTGTAACTTGTATGCTTGAAATTTTCAATGTTATGCACAAAAAATGTCTTGCACCTTATCCGGGTGGTGTACGAGGACTGGTTCCCTCACATCGAAAAATAGCTTTCGAAAAACACTTCTACAAAAATGTCTCCATCCTAAGGACAAATATTGTTGCCATGCATAAACTATATGGCATTAGTACTTTCGTTTCGTACCTGCAAACCATTGTTACTCTTTTGACGAACTACTTAGTCTGCAGAAATTGCGAAAAGCTGCTGGACTATAAACAAATCTGCACGTTGTCTCTGACTAAGGGTGATATAGGGTATGGCAAGTATTGCTCCGAAATATCGTCAGGAATGTCTTACAAGCGCGCACGTACAAGTCATGGAGTGCAGCCGTTTTCGCTTTCTGCTGTGGGTCAAAGTCGAACTCTGGGTCAGTGGGCGGAGTTATCTCTGAGTGGGCTACACGTCAATTTATCAACAAGTGACAGGGCCGCAATGCTTCTCGGGAAGCCGGCCGGAAAGTATATCGAGCAAGCTCATGAATAATTATTTGCTTGTTATACAATATATCAGTACACGTGTCAAAGAAGGGGAAAAAATCGTGGAAGGGGTACATATTATCATCATCATCAGTCATATTAAAGTGAAATCAAAATAATGTATTAATCCCTTGTGCCGAGTGGGAAATTGCATGCGACCATCAGTAACGGTCTAAGCTATAAACATACGACGCCAATGAATTAATAGATTCAAATAAATTATAAAAACTGGACCCAATAATAACTCTCACTACATAATTATACAGAAAGGACCACCCCGGGTCTCCTAACTCAGTACACACGCACACCGCGTGGACTCTCAGTCTTCCAGCTACATGAAGTACTATAGAAAAGGTGTTCTGGTTATTTCTGCCACGTCAGTGTAAAATCATTGTATAGCCGTCGGCAGTATATATTACTGAAGGTTTGATTAGTAAAATCAAACGATGACGAAGCGTTATGTAGAGTACTGATTGTTTTTTCCTGGGTCAATTTATGTAGTGTGCACTGACGTAATGTGTTTAGTCATTGCAACAGACTGTGCCACGGGTTGAGGCCGGACTGAATGTTCTAGGCCGTTTAGTAGGCTATATATATATATACGACAGCAGCCGCAATCGGAGTGTTAGAAACCAACTGACTTTGCATCATTTCTGTTTGCGTGGAAATACACACGTTGTGCCTAGCAGACCTTTGTCTGGTTAGACAAATGACGTGAAGGTGAGTGAGAAACAACGGCTGTCAGTAGGATTACTGACTGCCGGTGGAGCCAGCTAAATACAGCAACGGGTTTTTCCGAATATTTCGTTTAATTTGAAAACACACGAGGCAAGCTTTGCTCAAGAGCAAAGCTTGCCTCGTGTGTTTTCAAATTAAGTTTTGAACAAGACGTATTTCAGGACAGCATTATGAACAAGAAGTGATCACCAGACTTGATCTTAATTTATTTTAAAATGTAGTCCAACGGTTTAACTACTATACCCTCGTTAGATAATGGAGATAACCTAAATAAAAGTTGAAATACTGATAGAAAACTGTTCCGGCCTCAGTGTCCGCTGACCTTCATCGTTGTTGCTGAAACTGTGACAAGCTACGCACGGATCAGACGCCTTAAAATACCAAGCTATCGAACATACAACATGAGGAGTGTGAACTTTACGCCTATGTGCCAGAGTTGCTGAATGAGGCTCGATCAGGTTATATTTTAGCAGGCTTACATAGAACATGTTCAAAATTTAAACCAATGTTGTTAAGACTAAAGGAACATTAAAATTTAAAATTATGTTAGGACCAAGGTGGGTGATCATCTTTTTAATTTTCTTTTTAGTGCTTTCTTCAAACCATCTGAGTTCAAAAGTTGCTAAAAACGGGGGGGGTAAGTTTTGCTCGAACAGACTTTGTCATGGATGTGGTCAATGGCAATATATTATTACAATTTCGTTCTGGTTTGTTGTTTTGGAACTTACGGCTCAGTCGTAGCCGTAAGATGCAAAATCACGAAGCAGCACTGACACGATATTTGAACACTGGAAGTTAAATATTAGGCCCTGTTTTTTTTTTTTAATTTCTTACTCGAAGTATTGGCCAACTTGAGTTTGTTTCATCACTGAGTCGCGCTCCGTGGAGAAAAAAAAAAATCTTATAATAGTGAGGTCTCGTTTGAAACGAACGACTAACGAGAGCGGTTTACGGCGGGTAACCAGTGTGTACCACAGGCATAAACAACATTCCGAACATTTCCCAGAGGCATACATCCTCATGCGTGGTGTCTGTGCTTATGGTGGAAGCTTGTTATCCGTCATGACTTCGCCTCGATCGTTTGTTGGGAATCGTTCGGCGTAAACAAAATGAACCTCACTATGTGTAACAGCGTACAGGACGGTCACAACACTGTCTTCAACATGGCTGGCATTTCTGTCACATACATGTGGTTAACTCAGTCATTCAACTCCGACACGCGACGACAAGACGTGGATCGAGCGTGATAGTTCAAGGGTTGTGCCAGAATAGCTTGGCGCCCATAGGCGCCAAGCTATTCTGGCACAACCCTTGAACTATCACGCTCGATCTGTTTCCAGAAGTGTAATACAACTTCACAATTTGCGAATTTCGGGTCCTGGAGCAGAATGAGTTAACCAACCTGCAGCATTAAATTCTAAAGGCCGGTTAACCATGTTTGCGTTTGCGTTTAATCTAAATTTTAGGCTTGACCTGCCGGCCAGCGGACGTACAGGTTGTTTCTGAAATCTGTGTTCACTGAACGACCAAAAGCCACGACTGTCCAAAGAACACGGACACAAAGTGGTCTCAGCAAGAGGCATAGATCCTCATGAGCCCCCACGGTGGTGTCCATTGCTTAATCGGCTGTGTAAAGGTTTAACCACGTTTATTTCAGTGCCGTGACACTGAATCGAACCTGAATTTTCTGCTTCAGTTGTTATGTGTGCCGAAAATAAACTAATCGTCTAAATCAGCATTTCTTTGCGTAAATTAAATGTTGGGCAATGTTTTCGCGTAGCTTGCAGATTTAGTCGTCCGCATACGACACCACTGAGTGTGGGCGGTCGCCTACGTGTTATGTTGACACATGATGACTAGGCATATTATGCACAAAAGTGCTGTCAGGTAATGTCTGATTGTACAAGTGATTGTGTCGTGGCATTTAGTCTGGCGTGATTATGCAGCATCAGTTAGTCTCCAGACTCGAGTTTGCACTGCCGTGAACCTATAGGGAGCATTAGCATCGCGCTATTCTACGCCGCAGAGCCGGGACGGTCGTCGAATCGCGCGTGTTGACAGCCATGGGTGTTTTGTTTTGGGCTCGGTGGTCGCGATTTTATCCCGGCTGCGTAAACATAGCAGCATAGCGGCAAGACTGGCCACCAAGATACATACAGATTCTTATGACCGCGCCTACTCCTAGAGCATATGTGACTCTTACAGCTGTCGACGTTTTGCCTGTGTTCTTTTCATCACCACAACCCGATTAAACTACGTAAACATGAAGCATGAAGGTAATTCGACTCAGAAATACATTTAGCTTCTCACAAGCCCCCAACCCCCCACCCACTCTGCGCGGAACTCATGAAGATCTATGCCTCTTGGGGAGTTTTGTCTATGGTTATAGGCGAACATTGCTAAACAGTGAATGTCATCCGTCTGATGTAAAAACAAGAATATATTTATCCTCGTGAAAGTATGAGGTAACGGTGGAATGAATGTTTCTTGACAGGTTCATTTGTCTCTGTGCACGTCAGACAGAACAGAGAACCTTCTGCCGCACCATCTGACGGCAGTTCCGCTGAAAGCGGCCTTCAAGGCTGGCTCTAGCCTTGTACTGCGGCTCCCAGCCCTCAACCAAATAACATCCCAGTCCAAGCCCATTTCAGTATATATTTTAAGTTTGTAACCTGGCTTTTAAGTTTCTGAGTTTTCAAAAGTATATGTGCCTCAGCAGATTCAAGCATATTCCGTAGTGAACCCGACTCTGTCTTTACCAGAACAAAAGAGGGGGGGAAAAGTGTGTTCATTTATATGGTCATTGATGTACGGTTACTGAAAAACAAAAAAAACGGCTGAAACTCACTGCAAACCACAATAGCGCATCACCCCCCCCCCCCCCCCTTCCCACTCAGCCTGTAAATTAAAATTGTGTGAACTGAAAAAGCAAAACTTAGGCACAGATTCTCATGGGTTACGGTCCTGTAACTTGCATGGCGTATCCTTGAGGATCTATGCCTTTTCTCATCTGTAGAAAGGACCACTATCACACTGTCCGAGATACACTCATTGATAAACATCTCCTGTCTGGAATAAACATAGATCCTCATGGCGCCCGCAGATGCAAAAGCTAATGAGAATCCTGACTCTTGCCTGCCTATATCATTATGCTGGTCCTTACATAGAACTAGAGAAGCTGCACGAGCTGATTCACTGACTGCCTTCCATAGTGTATTAGACGCGATGACAGCTACGTTTGCAACAAACGACTCACAGCAACGAACGACAGCGACTTGAAGTCATGGCAGAGAACCCGGTAGTAGTAAAAGCACTGATTGATAGACAAACCTCCAAGATGTTTTAGAGTGTTGTTTCTCTTATGATGCAAATTGGTTATCCGCCGTGATTCGAACTCGTTTGCTCATTGAAAGTCGTTCGTCCAAACGCAACTCCACTATTGTTTACATAATACGGGGAATTCCCGAATTGTATAATCTTGATCACGTGACTGATTACTCCGCCGTGAGTTGACGTTCACACATCGGGTCAGCGTTGGAGAATCGAGTCTACCTCACACACAGCGGGTAAAGAGTCAAATTTCTAATTCTATTCAGTTTGGCTGCCATGACGTAATAATATATTATATTATCAATGCGCGGCTCAGCGCAGCGCAAGTCAATGTAGCGCAGGTGTGGTGGAGTCAGTACACACCATGCACCGTTTTCAGGCGACTCAGTTGAGTAACCAGTGGGGATGTAGCTTAGTGGATAAGACGTTGCGCTGGCAGTCGTAAGATCCCGGGTTCGAATCTCCTGATGGGCAGGAATGGAATAGGACTTTCCCTCATTAGACTCTGTTTACCGTGTGCCTGTCTCACTACGTACACACTCACAAACCAGATAGGTGAGGCTAGCGCTGGCAGAATTGTATGCAAACCAAGGGGAATCACAGCGCTGGACAGACAACAATTAGATCCCCTGCCCCCGCCTATCAGGCACCCAATCGCCAGTGAGCCCACAGAGAAATAGGCAGGTATAGAATAAGACGATCATTTCCATTACTACGTACAGCACGCATAATCTTCAAGTGCTCACGTTAAAAATCCCATTACCACTACTGATTCGAAAAGAGAAGGCCCGTCAGTTACAGAGTTAAGTGGAATGGACACAGAAATATAGCGCACGCACCGAAGTTAGTAGCAAGGCGGTGGAGGTTTGACAAACACGAACGTTTAAGAGTCTTAAAAAAAAAAACGCTGACACTTGTGCTTTTTGTCACAAAAAGCACATTCAGTACTACAATACACAAGACAACAAAAGGAAAATACGTTCCGAATGAGAAGCGTCCACTTAATATGTCAAAAAGAGTGTACCTGTTTTACTGAATGGCCTAAAACGCGAGCGCGAGACGTTTTTCAAAGCCCCGGCCTACGGCCTCGAAAACTTGTCATCAGTCAGAACTGATTCAAGATGACGGAGCATGACATGAGCAGTCAGCCTACTGTGAAAGCCATATCGTGAAATAAGCGACGCGCCGCGTCGACCCAGGCGAAGCTCCACTGACCGAAAACAAACTGGTTCAGACGTAAACATGACCAAAAGTAGGATTAAACTCGAGTTGAATTGTTCATGTGATATATACATGTCAGTCTCGTATCGTCAATCGTATTTTAAAACGGCTATAGCAGATTACAAGTTTTTAAAGCGGATACACTAAAATAGTGTTTAGTAGCAGCAGGCTTTCAAAACTCCAGCGCCGTCCATCCCTGCCGACGCCTTGAGCTCTGAGTCTTGAAATAGATGGATATGTGCGCCTCGGAGACACCCCACCATACCGCCAAATATAATTATTATAACTGATCGTGCAGTGTACGTCTAAAATCTATGTAAATATTCAAAGCGAAAGAGCTCCAGTCGTCCTATGAGTTGAAGATGGCTATTCAAAGTGGTTCAAGAGGCATAGATCCTCATGAGCCCCCGCAATTGCAGTGTCTGCAGTGCCACTAAGGCAATTGCGGGGGCTCATGAGGATCTATACCTCTTGCAGTAGTGTGGTGTTCATTATTTTTCTGTTGTGATCTGTGGTTGCAATCATAGTTAACCCCTTCAACGCCAGTGGATGCAGGTTCTGTTTTTGAAATTTCAGTCAGTTTACCGTCAAAGCGATCCACGCAGCCATTTTAAGGAATGATCTATACAAAGTGCCGTCATGTCCTCAAGAGGCATTTATCCCCGCAGTTGCGGGGGCTCATGGGGATCTACGCCTCTTGCCGCGCTGGACTGTTCTCACCTTTTCTCTGTGATGAAGGGGTTAATGTAAGTAGCTTTTAAAGTCGCAGCAGCAGCAACATATCACTATTGGTACTGGGTGAGGTGTAGTGTTTTATGTTGTGAGTTTCACTGAGTATTCTAATGTGGATTTTGGTAAATAGCTAGTGTTTGTTAAAGTCAGTGCACCAGTTTACCTACCTTGGCTGCATCATCACGTCGGACGCTAAGCTGGACAAGGAGCTTGACAGCAGGCTGGCAAAAGCGAGCAGCGCTTTCGGGCGACTTTTCAAGCGGGTGTGGCACAATCAACAGCTGAAAACAGGCACCAAGATCAGCGTGTACAGAGCTGTGGTCTTCACCACCCTGCTGTTTTGTTCCGAGTCCTGGGCCCTCTACCGCAGCCAACTACAACTCCTCGAACGCTTCCACCAGCGCTGCCTGCGCACCATCCTGGGCATTCACTGGAGTGACTATGTCACCAACGTCGAGGTCCTTGAACAGGCTGAAACTGTGAGCATCGAGGCTTTGCTGCTGCGGACACAGTTCCGCTGGGCGGGGCATGTCTCCAGGATGGATGATCATCGCCTACCAAAGATCACCCTGTTCGGCGAGCTTGCTACTGGACACCGTGACAGAGGGGCACCAAAAAAGAGATACAAAGACTGTCTCAAAAAGTCACTTAGTGCCTGTCAAATCGACCACCACCAGTGGTCTTCACTTGCTGTGGACCGTGACACCTGGCGCTCCACCATTTACAAAGCAGCTGTCTCCTTTGAGGACTCTCGCAGAGCTAGCCTTAAAGACAAGCGGCTCAGGAGAAAAAACAGAGATGCCGCAACTCTGAACCCTGGCCATACCTCCCCCTGCAGCCACTGCGGTCGAACCTGCCTGTCTCGGATTGGCCTCCGCAGCCACGAACAAGCCTGCAGACGTCGTGGGCAACTCCTATAAAATCTTCGTTCGCGAAGTCAAGCCAAGAGAGAGTGTTTGTTGCAAATCTATTTTCCTGCAGCTAATGTATGTACATGTACCGGCATTTTGACGGATCCCTCCCGCCGTACCTTTCTGCCAAGCTGTTTGTTTATCAGCCATCAAGCACCCTCCGTTCTTCCAGTGAGAAACTTTTAAAAATCCCAAAGCTTAACATGAAAACTGGGGGGGGGGGGGGGGGGGCGTTCTTTCACCTTTTTAGTCCCAAGTGTGTGGAACTCTCTGCCAATTGAATCTGCCCACATTATCCCAGTTCAAAGTTCACTTAAAGACTTTTCTTTTTTGTCAGGTTTTTAACATGTAATTCACTGTTTTTTTCCTAGCGAACTGCTAACTGCCTTTTATTTTGATTCTGGATCTGTTGTGACAGGAAAGTGGATGTAAGGTGCTGGGAAGGGATGGGGTGGGTTAAAGTAGTGTATCTGAGAGAGAGGGGGGTGTTGTGCATGCGCAGCGAGTCCAGTGTTTTCCTGGAGAACAGCGCTATACAAGAACTATTTATTATTATTATTATTATTATTATTATTATTATTATTATTATTATTATTATTATTATTATTATTATTATTATTATTATTATTTTAGTGCTCGTCCTCAACGTTAATTTGTCGCCAACTACCGCAAGACGATTATGATGATTGTCCATTAGTAGTCTCAACTACGCACATTTGTTCTTTAATATTTTTTTTTCTTTTTTATCTTCTTATAAAACGTGTTGTCGGTTCACGTGATCCAAGTTTAACAGGTATGAGTGTAAATTGTCTTCTGAAAAGATAAGGTGCATTTTATTTCTGTGCTTGTACGTTGCATCTTTTTGTTTGGTTGAGGCATCCATGACCTTACTAGCTGTACGTGACAATGTTATCAGTTGTGTTTGTAGATGAATAAATAAATAAATACATTTTTAAAATGATAACTAAATAAATAACAAAATAACTAAATAATAATTAAAAATTAATCGATAACTAAGTAACTAAATAACTAAATAAATAATAAATAAATAATAACTAATTAAAAACTTACTAAATAAATAATGAATAAATAAATAGATAAAAAGATAAATAAGCAAATAAATAAATAATACAAATAAATAAATGCAAATACTATATATTAAAAATAAATAAATAAACAGGTCTGTGTTGCATTCTTTTTCATTCTTGCTTTGCCTGATCTTCAAGAAACCGTATCAACAAACATCGTTTGCTGTGGATTTGCTGTTTTACCAGAAAGTTCCTGAAGCGTCCCTGTTATCATGTATGAGTAGAACATTACGTAACACATTATATAATCTACGAGTCCAAGGTTATGTCAGTGCGCACCTCGGTCGACTCAGAGACCGACTTTCCGTTCAGTCTTGGCTTCGGAAAACCACTACACCGACAGCTGTTGATTTGCTATGAATATACTTTCGCAGTAAACAGGTATTAGTCCATAAGCAAGTCCGGTCTACCGTCCCCCCCCCCCCCACCCCCTCCACAATACTCAATAAGATGGATTTCAAAACGTACCTTAGTATGTTCTGAGATGTTTACGCCACGTTCCCCTAAAATCCTTAGGAACACTCCAGAGATATAGCCGATGGCGCAAGGGTACCCCCATTCACGCTCTTCGCAGATGCTAAAATGAGGTTGAGAAACATTTTCCTCTAGATAAATCAGAATTCATTCCAGAAGCCCAAATCAGGCAATATAATGTTAAGGCACACCTTCTGCATCCTCTGCAAATAAAACAGAATGAAAACATATTGAATCTCTGGCTCACAGTGAAGGTTTTTGTGCACCCAGTCTTCTCGAACGCCGTCACACTTTGAGTTTGGCTCTCAAAATGAAACCGGTGGTCTTCTGTAGCACCTCCACAGGCCCGTACAGTTTCTCTTGTAGAGTGGCGGGCTTCTGCCATATCTCCTCCCTCAGCAGCTGGAGGTCCCCACAGTCCTGGAGGATGTGCTCTGTGGTCTGTTCTGCTTCTCCACAAGGGCACAGGGGAGATGGCACGAGGTGAAAGCGTTTGTGCAGGTGGAAATTGAGTCGGTTGTGCCCGGTCCTCAGACGGAAGATGGTCACCTGCTCTTGTCTGGACAGCTGATGTTAACTGTCTAGGGGCCGTTGTGGTGGTCTGTTCACAGACTTAATGATGGCCTTCATCTCTGTGAATCTGACTCCATTTTCGTCTTGTTCTTTCTCTGCGCCCACTTTTGCCACTCTGTCAGCTTTGTCATTGCCGTAGATGCCACAGTGTGAAGAGATCCACTGCAGCACCAGTCTGGTGCACTTGATGTTTTGCAGTGCCTCTTGTAGACGTGGCAGTTTGCTTGCTGTTGCTGCCTCAAGGACAGTCATGGCGTCAGTCAGGAAGACAATCTGGGCATCAGGGTCTGCAGTGCCACTAAGGGTGTTTGCAGCATGGACCAGGGCTTCCACCTCAGCTCTGTAATTTGTGCAGTGAAGGCCTGTTACTGCCTCTGCCTGCCATTTTCCGTTTGGGTACTAAATGTACACCCCAGCCCCTCCATTCCGAACTGCATCTGTGGCTGATCCATCGGTGTATGCCCGTATCCATGCTTCCTGGGGATACTTTTCTTCAATCATGGCCAGTGTCAGGGCTTTCTTGCTCTCAGTGTTGTGCTCATCTTTGGTGGTGATGTAGGGTACCGTGGAAGAGATGGTGATGCTTTCTGGTTTACTTTCCCAGGGTAGAAGGTCACTAGCAGGATTCAGAGCCTCTACCTGCGCAGGGAGCTTTGCCTGGTGTTTTCTCTGCAGAGCTCTCATCTCCTTCACAAAGCTTGATCTTTTCAGTCTCCCTGAGGTTGGCTGTTTCATCCTGGCATTCATAGGATGGTCTTTGGAAGACTTAACCTTTGTGGACTGTATCAAGGCTTTGCAATCTCTTCTCATGCGCAGGGGTTGTCTCTTCCATCTTTTCAATTGGTGTGGATCTCATTGCGCCGGTGATGATACGCAGTGACTGGTTCTGAACTCTGTCAATGGTCTGCTGGTGTGACTGGGCTGCCGTCAACCATGCATTGGATCCGTACTCAAGGTGTGGTCTCATGTGCCTTGATATACATTTTTGAGGATCTTTTCATTGGCTCCCCATTGTGTTCCATCCAGCTTCCTCATGATGTTCAGCTTTCTTCTAGCTTTCCGCTTCTGCGTTCCAAATGTGCGGCTTCCACGTCAGCCTCTTGTCAAGGGTGACGCCCAGGTATGTCTGTTGGTCATCATACCGCAGTGGGGTGTTGCTCAGTGTTAGGTTGCCAGCCTTTGCTTTGTTGGAGAGAGAGAAGAGTGTGGCTGATGATTTTTCTGTGTTGATGGTCACACACAAGTTGTTGGTCCAGTCTGTCAGCCTATCCAGGGCTAGCTGCATCCTGTATGTAGCAGTTGTTGCATACTCTTCTGGGCAGGGGATCTAACTGTTGTCTGTCCAGCGCTGTGATTCCCCTTGGTTTGAGTACTGACAATTCTGCCAGCGCTAGCCTCACCTATCTGGTTTGTGAGTATACTCTTCTGTGCACCAGAGTACCAGGCCATCTGCGTACAGGGCTGCGTGGACTCCTTTTGGTAGCTCTGGCACAAGGTCGTCGATGAAGAGTATGAACAGGGTCGGTGACAGGTCTCCCCCCTGTGGCACCCCTTGACACAGCAGCACCTTTTGGCCACAGTACCCATCCACTGTCACACGGGCTCTACGATTGTGCAGGTATGACTTGGTCCACCGATACATGTTCCCTTGGATGCCACTGCGAAGGAGTTTCACAAAGAGACCATCCTTCCACACCTTGGCGAAAGCCTTCTGTAGGTCAATGAAGGCAGCTAGTGTCACCTTCTGATCTTGAAAGGCATCTTCTATGACCTGTGCAAGGTGTGTTATTGGTCTTCTGTACTCTTGTGGCTTCTAAAGCCGGCTTGCTCTGGCACGATAATGCTCTCGGAGTCCAGGTACTACTGCAGGCGCTTGTTGATGCGCTCCATGGTCTTGCACACACAACTTGTCAGGCTGATGGGGCGATAACTCAGGGCTTTGGGCTTATTCTTCCCTTTCTTTAAAATTGGGATCATCCTGGTTTCCTTCCAGCACTGGGGTACCTGTCCTCCTCTCCAGCTGTAGTTAAAGATGTCCAGTAGCTACGTTAAGGCAGTGTTGCCAAGGTGTTGTAACATCTCGTGTGAGATGCTGTCTGGACCTGGAGATTTTTTATTCTTCAGCTGTTTGATGGCCATCTTCAGTTCTGGAAGGGTGATGTCCTTCTTCATTGCATCATGGATGTTTGCATCTCCTGTTCTCTCTCTCTCTTTCTTCCTGTCTGATTTCTTTCTCAAGCATTTGTGGGAGAGTGATGATACTTTCTTTCGCATAGATCTGTGCGAACATGTTTGCAGATTTCCTACCAGTCAGTGCTTTCCCATCTTCTTCCAGGGTGATCTTCTGTTCCCTGGTGCCCTCATCGTTCAACGCCTTGGTCAGTCTCCACAACTTGGTGGTGTCCCTCTCCATGTTCAGTCTTGCAGTCTTCTCTCTCCAACTTCTTCTTGTGCACTCCAACTTCATCTTCAGATACTGGGCCTAACTGTGTTGTAGCTTGATGTTGTTTTCTTGGCTGGGGTTGGTTTCAGCGTCTTCTCTGGCCCTAGTGAGGTTGTCATGTGCTTTCTGAAGATCTGCGGTCCAGTATGGGGTGTAGTTTTTCCGGACCCCTCGAGGTATAGTTTCCTTGCCTGCCTTACTGATAATGTCGTTGAACTCTCTGACCACATTGTTGATGTTCCTTCCAGACACAGCGAGGTCTTGCATTAGCTCATTTGTTCGGATACTGAACAGGCGCCAGTCTGCCTTTCGGTAGTTCCATCTTGGTTGGTGTGGCGAGCTAGCTGCTGTGCTTCCTTTTAGGGAGAGGAGGACAGGGCGGTGGTCACTTCCTCCTAACTGTGGTCCTACTGTTCTGCTGAGGCGCTTATGGACATCATCAGTGCAAAGCGCCAGGTCCGGTGTAGTGGTGTTGTGCCAGCGGCGAGAGTAGAAGATAGGTTGGTCCTCAGGGTCATTGGCAAGTATCAGGTGATTTTCATCTTGCCACTCCTCGATGTCTTCTCCTCTCTTGTCAATCGTGTCATATCCCCAACTCTGAGACTGGCTGTTGAAGTCACCAGTAATGAGGAATCCACTGTTCGGGACCTGGATAGTGTCAAGGGACAGCAGCTTATCATTAGGGCAGTAGTAGTTGACCAGGTCAAGGGTGCTGTCACTGGTGGTTACCTTGACCTGGATGTATTCCGCCTCTTCCATGAATCTCCTGGTTTCGCTGGCATTCAGGTTGTTTCTAACTAGGGTCATAACTCCCCCTTTCTTCCTCCCTTGGCGATCACTTTGGAAGACCTGATATCCTCTGACCTTAAAGGGTTTTCCTTCTTGCAGGTGTGTCTCTTGTATACAGCAGATGTTTATGCTGTTTTCGTACAGAAAGTGCTCTAGTTCTGTTTTCTTGTTGGTAACCCCTTCTGCATTCCAGTGCATGATGTTCACATTAGCCTTTTCTTTGTCTCTGGTCTTGTTTTTCGATGGCCAGTCGCTCTGCTTCCCCGTCCCCTGGCTCCTCGAGACGGTCGGGAAGGTCCTCCAGTCGCTGGGGGTGGGCTCCGAAGAGTTAGTTAGTTAGTTATTTGGGTTTAATGCCGAGCAGGCGACTAAGGCCATCTCACGGCGGGATGGGTAAAAATCTGGTCAGCCAGACTAAAAGCAAGGTCTTAAGACAAGATGTAAATATAGATTAAAAATCTCAGGCTAAAATGTCGCACATGTCTGGAAAAGAAACGTCTACAGACTCTCAAAAAGGGCAAATAAAAAAATTCACATAGTCTATGAATGTTCAGATCTTGTTAAAAATATTGCATTCTCTCAAAAAATTGAGGATTTTGTCCGGGGGAACATCCCGGAACAAAACCTTCAAGGAGTCTGCTGTGAAGTGTTTATATCTGGTGTCAATTAGGTCAGCACAATACAGCAAAAAGTGTCGAACAGAAAACTGCTCATCACAGGCAAAGCACCATGGACGCTCATCCTGTTTAAGTAAGTAAGAGTGCGTAACATATGTGTGCCCGATGTGGAGCCGAGCAAGGACAGTCTCCTCACGGCGGCTGCCGCAGCGGAAAGGTAGACTGTCAGACAACTTAGGAAGAGCTTCATGAAGCTTGTTCCCTTCCTCTTTGTTCCACTCGGACTGCCACTCGCGGGCTATGTACGCACTAATAACAGGTTTAAAATCACTATAGACAGTCTGTGTGTCAGGGACAGGGTCACTGCGGGCACTGTTGGCAGCAGAATCTGCGATTCTGTTGCCTTCGATGCCCACATGGCCTGGGACCCAAATAAAAATGATGTCATAATATTCCTTCATCAAGTCCGCGTAGAGCTCTCTAATCTGCACCAGCAGTGGATGGTCTGTTCCCGCGCCCTGAAGGGCCTGCAGGGCAGAAAGAGAGTCAGACAGAATCAGGAAGTTCCTTTCCCGAGACTGATAGGCATGCTTGAGTGCTAGCAGAATGGCTTGCAGTTCTGCACTAAATACAGAGGAATGGTCAGGGAGACGGAGCTTAAATGGGCGTCTAGGATGGCGAGAGGACACTGCAGCCGCAGCCACTCTTCCATCCTCAGACTTGGACCCATCCGTATAAAGACGACAATAGCCAGGAAAAATTGAAAGGAGTTCATTGAGGCTCTGTTGGTATATGGCTGGTGGAGTACAATCCTTCTTGTGGGCAGTCAAGTCCAGCAAGATGTCAGGAACTGGTAGTAGCCAGGGTGGAGTGACGTGTTGCAGAGATTCCGAAACTTTGTCCAGGTCCACTCCGGCCGCCTGCAGATGAGGTCGGACACGGAAGGAAAGTGGACGGACAGCTCCCGGATGGGCATCGTAAATCTCTGCAAACGACGGGTTAAAAACACAATCATAGGCAGGATTTTCTGGATGGGCCTTCAGCTTCAGAACGTAGCTGAGCATGAGGCGGATGCGGCGGAGCCTGAGAGAAGGCTCCCCTGCCTCTGCATACAGACTAGGAACTGGAGATGTCCTGAAGGCTCCCAGACATATGCGCAGACCTTGATGGTGAATTGTGTTCAGACGCTGCAGAACAGACTTGGAAGCCGAGCCATATACCACAGAGCCGTAATCCAGTTTGGACCGAACAAGGGCCCGGTACAGTCGAAGTAAGACGATGCGGTCTGCACCCCAGTCAGTACGACCAACGACACGAAGAATGTCGAGGGCCTTCCGACAAGAGGTTCTAAGGTAGTTAACATGGCTGCAGAAGGTCAATCTTTTGTCAAAGATGACCCCCAAAACCTTAGCCTCTTCAGCCACCTTAATTGGTACTCCAGCAATGCTCAGGCTAGGTTCTGGAAAAAATTTCGTCTGGTTAGTAAAATGCACACAGACTGTCTTGGAGGGCGAGAATCTGAATCCATTGAGAGACACCCACCCCTGGATGCGATCAACGCACAGCTGCAAGCGCCTCTCAAGGGACGCAAGTCCTCGACCTCGTGCACACAAAGCAAAGTCGTCCACAAACAAAGAGCATTCAGAATCATCCTTGACGGCCTTTACAATGTTATTTATTTTAATGCTAAATAAAACAGGAGATAGAATACTGCCCTGCGGGACACCCATCTCCTGTTCAAAGGAGTCGGAGAGGGTGGAGCCCACACGGACATGGAACGACCTGTTGGACAAAAAATTGTGAATAAAAACGGGCAGATGCCCTTTAAAACCCATGTCCGACAAATCAGACATTATACCATGCTTCCAGGTAGTGTCATATGCCTTTTCAAGATCAAAGAAAATTGCATAGACATGCTGCTTGTTGACAAAAGCATCTCGGATAAAAGACTCAAAGCGGACTAGATGGTCAGTTGTACTACGGAAGCGCCGGAAACCGCACTGGAGGTCTGTGATGAGACCCTGTGACTCAAGATGCCACACCAGTCGGGCGTTGACCAAGCGTTCCATAGTTTTACATAAACATGATGTCAAAGCTATTGGCCGGTAGTTGCCCGGGTCGGAAGGATCCTTACCCGGCTTGGGAATTGGCACAACCACAGCCTGGCGCCAAGATGGCGGAAAATGACCGGTTATCCAGATATGGTTAAAGGCCTTGAGAAGTACAAGGAGTGAATCCTCGGGCAGATGTGTTATGAGGTGATAATGGATGGTATCTAATCCAGCAGCAGAGTCAGTACATTTCTGCATGGCTTGCTGCAATTCTGAAAACGTAAAAGGGGCATTATAGTCTTCCAAGTTATCCGATATAAAATCACAAGCACAAGATTCTCGCTTCTCCTTCTCTCTCTGGAAGAAAGGTGAATAATGCTCTGTTGAAGAATTATGGGCAATGGTGGAGGCAAGCAAATTGGCCACAGCCTTTTTATCTGTGACCAAACTGGCACCATCTCTAAGATGGCCGACAGAAGCCGAGCCACCCCTGCCCCTAATTCTTCGAACAGCCTTCCAGACTTTTTGGGACGGAGTCCTAGAAGATAAAGATGAGACGAAGCGTCTCCAGGAAGCACGGCGTTCACGTTTAAAAATATAACGGGCTTTCGCCCGCTGTCTTTTAAAGGTTAAAATATTTGCTTGCGACGGATTACGAAATGCACGTCGCTGAGCAGATTTGCGCATTGTTTGGGCCTTGCGGCACTCTTCATTGAAGCATGGTACTCTCGGCTTCCGAGGGAGTGATGTGGAAGTTCTAGGGATGGTTTCACCTGCAACCTCCAACAAAATAGAAGTAAAACAAGAAACAGGTTCTTCAGCTGACATGACCACCTCCTCTGTAAGACGAGACTGACAGAGAGAGGCAAACAGAGACCAGTTAGCTTTCTGGAGATTCCAGCGCCCCACCGGCGAATCCTCCTCACAGCTGACCGATGACAGGACTACTGGGAAGTGGTCACTACCACACAGGTCGTCGTGAACCTTCCAGTCAAAGTCCAGCATGAGAGAAGGATCACACACAGTGAGGTCTAGAACAGAACTAGATCCGGAACCTGAGTTAGAGTATGTAGGTGAGCCATCGTTAAAGACACATAGGTTAAGTTGAGAAAAAACATCTTCTAACATCTGACCTCTGCCATCATAGTGGTCACTACCCCAAAGGTGAGCATGACCGTTAAAATCCCCCATGAGAATAAAGGGAGGGGGCAGTTGATCTACTAAGTGAAAAATATCATTGCTACAGACCCGCAGTGATGGTGGCAGGTAAATACTGCATATGGTTATGGTCTTTTTTAAGGTAACCCGAGCAGCGACAGCCTGAAGACAGGTGTCGATGCTAACGGGGCTACATAAAATTTGGCTACTAATGAGAAGAGCCGCTCCACCCGAGCGCCTCTCCGAATCAGAGCCTTTATGTATAACATTAAAACTATTAAAAGACACAGGGTCAGAAGTCTTCAGGTAAGTCTCCTGAAGAGATATGACTGAGGGGTTATAGAACTTGACTAAAAGACGTAATTCCTCAAAGTTAGCTCGAAAACCACGACAATTCCACTGAAGCAAAGAGTCCATGATTAAGTCTGATCTGGGGGTAAGGAGTTTTTCCCCCCTTTTTCCTTTACCTTGGAAGGAGTTGAAGAAACAGAGGGGGGCCGGCTCCCGGGCCTCCTCTGGTTCTTCGGAGAGGAAGGGGGTGGAGCTGCCGCAGCATCAGCAACAACAACTTCCACTCCCTCCATCCGCTCCTCCAGTGCAGCATATTTGTTTTGAAGGGGCACATCTGTGTTCCCCTTCTGGGCCCGTGCGCACAGCGGTCCCATAGATTTCTTAGACCTCTGGTCCTGGGCAGCGTTCCTGCCGCTAGAGTTAGCGGCCTTAGAAGGCTGACCAGAGCCAGAAGCCTTTGGAGTTGACTGACTAACAGGTTTGGGTGGGGGCTGAGGCTTAGGGGCAACAGAAGGCGGCACAACCGGACCGGCAGTGTCCGCCTTCTGCGTTCCCTGGCTCCTTGTCACCACCGGAGGAGGGTTACTCTCCAGGGGCGAGATGAGCCGAGGCTCCGCCCCCAACCAAGAAGTTGGGGTCTGACATGAAAAGTCTTTGGTGGGGCGCTTGCCTGCCACCGCTGCACTAAAAGTATACACTGAGGTGTTAGAGGTTGGGGCAGCCGCAGCTGCACCAGGGCCTTCAACCAGTTTTTTGGCATCCAGAAAGGACAGCCCCTTCTCCACACGCACCTGCTGAATCTTGCACTCGGATATCCAACGAGGGCATTTCTTATCCGAAGCCATATGCGCCCCCTGGCAATTCACACACAGGGGGGTGGCTGTGCAGGACTCAGCAGAGTGTCCGGGCCTAGTGCAACGGGCGCATGAAGCCTCTGCCTGACGGCATGTCTTCTGCCCATGGCCATACTTTTGGCACTTAAAGCACCGGAGGGGAAGAGGGACGTACTTTTTCACTCTCAGGGAGTAGTAACCTCCCCAGATGGTAGTAGGAGGGGTGGGGGTGCCAAACGTCAGGATGATGGTAGGGAGACGGATCTCCCCACCACCTCGCTTGGAAGCGAAGCGCCTGACGCAAGTCACCCCCTGAGACTTAAGGTTCCTTACAAGTTCATCTTCTGACAGTTCTGCCAAAGCTTGATCTTTGATTACGCCTCTTGACGAATTCATAGTTTTGTGGGGTGTGACTTCCACAGGAGTGTCTCCGATGGAAGAGAGCCCCAGTAGCCCGCTGGAGTGTGCCCGAGTACGGCACTCCACCAGCAAGTCACCAGACCTGAGGCGCTGGGCGTCAGGCCTGCCAACACGGCTCCTGAGGGTCTCCCCCACCAGAAAAGGATGCAGCTTGGTAACTGGTTTCTCCTTCACCTTGCTATGGACAATGAGGAAGCGAGGCCATACGGCCGACGCCTGAGGCGTCGCTTCCTCACAGTCTGAATCACTGTCATGTGCAATGTCGGTGTCTATGCGCCGTTTCTGTGCTAGTTTTGGTTTTTTGGTTTTATCCATATTATATTAGTAGAGATATTCATCCCCCGGGGGTCCCCGCCCGCCACCGAGCCCAACAAGGGAAAGTGCAACTGTCGGCGGGTCTCCAGCCGACGCACAATGGAGACTGCCCGAAAGATATACTCAAGGGGGTAAGCCCGATTGAACCGTTTGAGCCACCGCCTTCTATCACACCGTTGAATGCAGGGGAATACTGGCGTAAAGCACCTAATCAGCAGCAGAAGCTATAGCATGGTGCTCCGTATAGCAACCCGCATGTCAACAGTGGGATAGGGCTCAACGTGACAAAAGCCGATTGACTAGGCCGGTACGACTAGCCTCCCGTTTAGGTAGAAGTCAAGGCCGAAGTGGAGTGTTGGCACCAGTGAGCCGCAGCCCAAAGGGAACCTCAGCCACCAGGATCCTCTTCTCCCCCGACACGGGTCTCCAAGCACGGCAAACACTTGGGATCCAAAGGACCAAAAAGTCACGAGTATTTTTAAGGACCAATCCAACATGGTACGACCTAGGTTAGCACAGCTCCTTAAAAACCGGACCAGTGAAAAGGCTGAACAACATATCTGCTGACATCAAGTCCTAATCCTGGACAAAGATGGCACCCGTCCGCTAGCCCACTCAGTCAGGGACTGAGCGGACTACCCACCTACGCCACGTGGAGGCCGGTGCCGGGTAGGCTGGGCTCCGAAGAGGCGCAGAGCCCAGTACTGCACCTGCCTGGTGAGACTCCACAGGGCGAGCACCATTTCTGTTGAATCCATCTCCAAGTGTCATATGGCTGTATATGCGTGGTACTGTGGTTTATTAGAGTGCGCTGTGCAGCCCAGTACCTATGTCTTCAGCACTCGGGGTTTCTGTCGGGGTTATCTCACCCTTAACTCCTGATCAAAAGGCCTTTCCTGGGAGCACAGGATGGTTTGGCTTTGGCGTGTCCTTCTCCTAGATGGGTTGCCGACCAAGGCTTACGAGTCCCATCTACTCAGGTTTTTCCTCGGAGTTTTCCTTCTCGAAGGAGATCTGCCAACCAAGGCTATCGAGCATCCGTGCCCGGATTTGTATAAGGTTTACTCCCCTAGCCTTTGCCTCTCCCAAGGCACCCACAAGGCAGTGGGGCTATTTACCCATAGCTGGGGATGTGGTTCATGGGCATCAGGGCTTGTCCACATATCGATGGGCCTGCGTGCCGCATGTCTGGGGGCCAGACCTCCTCCTAGTCCTCTGTAGTTCAGCCCGAGTCCGTAAGGTGCTAGGTTACCGTGAGTCGCCACGAGGAGACACTACATGAGGCTTGTTGTTGGAGAGGCTGTGTACTGGCAGGGAGAGACTGACATACTCTGCTCCCCTTTTCGCAAAACTGCTAGCCAGCGGTGGGAGCTGAAAGCGGGAGCGACAAGCACAGACGCTACACTATCACACTAGACGCATCACAACAACCATTTGACCCACGTGCACCCAGTAAACGGCCGTTTTCGCGAAATCGCAAAAAAACAAAAATATAATAATGTGTCAAATGCCTTCAGACATTTTCTATAGCACTGACAGTCCATTTTCCGGCTTACATCAGTAAAACAGGATGTCACAATTATTATAAACTTGACTAGAAGATGTTGTGATTACTGTGAGTGCCACAGTGGTTGATTGTGTATCCCTACCCCCAAGTTGTAAAAATACACAAAATTAATTTTAAAAAGGGGCCAAGGTGGCTGACTCTGCTGCCCTA